>JASDDO010000014.1:127663673-128288673 GCA_030015575.1 Agapanthus africanus | reverse complement strand
TTGGAAAATCTATAAATAGAAGCCTAGACCTAGGGTTAAAGGAGGCATTCAATCTCTACTTAGAAAAATCTCTAATCTTTACCTCTTACACCATTTTCTTCCACAAGTCTAGTGACAAGACTTGTGCGAAACCCTAACCCTAATTCCAATCCAAAGCCAAGATCCCGAGTACCAAATCAAGCAAGAAGCCCTTCAACCTTTTAGGAGAGGAGCCGATCTTCAACAGAGCAAGTGGTCCAAGCCGATCCACGACTCACGGAGACAAGCGAAGCCAAATCAACAATCGAGTTCTTCCTCTTGTAGTTCTTGAGCGACTGTAATGAAATTTTTGATATAAATAAAAGGTGAAATTCTTTAATCTTGTTTTCTTTAAATTCTTGCATCATGATTCGATCTCAATTTGTAATTGTAGTTCTTGTTGTGATGTTTGAGTAAAACTATGCTCGTCGAGGAGTCGAGACGATCAATAGAATGATGATGTAACAAATCTTAAAATGATTCTTGAGTCCTACGAGTTTTGTAAACCCTAGCAAGTTCAAGAATTGATGACCTAGTTTCGTTGCGATACTTTCTTGATTGTTATCGCTCGAAATTAGGGATCTACGATCGTTTCTTGAATTTACTATAGGCTAGAATATGAATGATATCGACGAAAGAACAAGGGATAAAAGATGAAACCCTAGTTTCACTAGAAATCCCTAACTCTCGTTGATCATCATCGATCTAGTATCAACTCATCGTAGGATAAGAATACGTCATCTTGAGATTACATCACATCTATAGATCCGATCGATTCCTATGAGCCTCATTTAGATTCTTGATATTTGGTTGGAAAAATCATCGAAACTCGATTCTCGATTGTTTATCATTTTCTTGATTCTTGATTAGAATAGTGACACTTGAATTCATCGATAAAATCTTGAATCATGTTTTCTTTTCTTTTTTATTAACTTTTCAATTCAAACAAATCAAACATACAAACGAATCACACAATCCCTGTGGACGATCCGCACTCGCTAACGATCTACATCTGACACCGTAGTTGATTGCGGTCAAATAATTCTTTGATTGTGAATTTTATTCATTTTCTAAATACCGATACAAAGAAACTTATTCGAGTTACACGACACAATCGGAATTTATAATCAATCAAATGGCGCCGTTGTCGGGGATCGCGCGCTAATTCGTTTTATATTGAAATTTGAATTGAAAGATTTATTCCATTGTAATTTTGAGATCAAAATTCACGCAAAAATCTAAAAAATTTGTTGTGGTGTTTTGCAAGGAAAATCTGGAGCTGCTTTGCAATTAGAAAATTTTTTGGAAATTTCCAGAGAGCTGGAGAAATCAACAGCAGCTTGTTGTTGAAATTTGGTGCAGTGAACATCACCTACGGGCGCGTTTCCGCTGTCTGAGCCATCATCTGCGGCGGTTCCGCGCCTTGGTGAAGCTCCGTCGGTACAAAAATTTCACAGTAAGCTTCAGATTCTCTTATCTTCTCCTCTGCCTGCTCCAACTAACAAATTTCTGCAAGCTTCTTTGCAAATAATCGCAGCGTGCAAATAGCAAAATTAAACTGGCTGCAGACTGGACCGAAACGTCCTTAAACTAACAATGGACCACTATGTCCTAAAACTGGCTGTAGACCGAAACGTCCATAAACTAACGAAGGACAACAATGTCCTAAAACTTGCAAATGACCGAAACGTCGTTAAACTACTACCAACCCGCGGCATCCTTAGGCTGACATGGTGTAAAGAAAAAAAACAAAAAAAGGAAGGAAAACGGTATGTCCATATGCAAAATGGGCACGGATGAAAACCCGAAAGGGCTCCGTGAGTAAAAACAGCAGGGCTACCGCCGGGTGCTTGTGAAAACCCGAAAGGGCGCAACCACATTAAAAGACACTTACAGGGTCCTCTCGACCTTGTAAGGAGAAACCACCTGCGTGAGATCCTTACGACTCACAAGGGAGCAACATACTTAGGAATCCTCATGATTCCTAAGGAGAAATTATACTTGCGAGATCCTCACGACTCGTAAGGAGAATCCTCTTATGAGACCCTCACGGCTCATAAGACTTGAAAGTCTTAAGCTACAGAGACCAAAACCTGTTCTTAAGCAATCCCCACAAACCTTCGATATTACCCTACAAGCGGCTCGACACTGACCCTTGTATACAATACACGGGCACAAATAAACATTTCCCTAACCAAGTTCCACCAGTGACTAGGGATATATTCGCACGGTGAACAACCCATGTAAGTCCCCTCGACTTATAAGGAGAAAACTCTCTTATAAGATCCTTACGACTTACAAGGAGCCATACACTTAGGAATCCTCACGATTCCTAAGGAGAAAACACACCTACGAGATCCTCACGACTCGCAGGGAGAAATACCTTTGTGAGACCCTTACGGCTCATGAAGTCAAAAGCCTTAGTCGACAGGACCTTAACCCTGTTTGCTAAGCCACCTTTGTTTGATATCGACAGAAGCAAATGATGATTCGCTCCTGGTAATATCCCAGTTGTAGCGGTGCTGATGCCGAAATCGGTGTCTGATCCCAAGTTTGCAGCAAAAAGCCAGCAAACCATACATGCATACGAAATAGCCGAAATGATGGGACAACTTGCGACAAAATCAGCAAGTAAAAATTTATGCATGCAAAATAGCCGAAATGATTGGGCAAATCGCAATAAAAAACAACGAGTAAAAATAAAACAAATAGCCGAAATGATTGGGCAACTCGCAATAAAAAGCAGCGAGTAAAAATAAAATAAATAGCCGAAATGATTGGGCACCGCGAAAAATAGCCGAAATGATGGGGCAATCGCGACCTTCGCGATATAAAAAGCTGAAATGATAGAGCATCGCGGAAAGAAATAAAGAAAAATAAAATTTATGCCCTACAGGTGCTATTACATCAATCCCTGTATACAATCCAGGGGCGCAAACAAAGGGGGAACCATACTTTCCCAACAGGCTCCATCAGAAAGCGAAGCCAAATCTCGACAGTTCACCTGCAACCTAGAGAAAACTGCGACATTCGTCTCATTACAGTCGACGATATGTCACTACAGCGTTCTTCCTTCAACAGGATTCGGACACGCCATAGCAAACGAAGCGAAGGCCAAATTCCTAGTTTCAGGGTATTGACGACAACTCATATAAAACCCGAAAGACTACCAGAGATCACTCCACGCCAGCGCGGAGTGGTCACCACCTCGACGTTCGTCTCGATACAGCAGACGAGATGTCAACGACGGTGTTCCTCCGCAGTCCAGCAGGATGCAGATACAACGTCAACGAAAGACCTCACGGTCAAAACAAAGCGGGGCGACGGCAAAATCCCAGCTTCACCTCAGCATTCGTCTCGTTACAGCAGACGCGATGCCAGCAAACGAAGCGAAGGCCAAATTCCTAGCTTCAGGGTCTTGACGGCAACTCATAGAAAACCTGAAAGACCATCGGAGATCATCTCACACCAGCGCGGAGTGGTTACCACCTCGACGTTCGTCTCGATACAACAGATGCAATGTCAACAACGACGTTCCTTCGCAATCCAGCAGGATGCAGACGCAATGTCAAAACAAAGCAGAGTGACGGCAAAATTCCAGCTCCACCTCAGCATTCGTCTCGTTACAGCAGACATGATGCCAGCTGATAGAATACGATTTCGGATTGTGTAGTATGAAAATTGTATAGAAATCATAACCAAAAAATATTTGACCGCAATCAATAACGGTGTCGAATGTAGCGCGTTAGTAAGTGCGGATCGTCCACAGGGAAAGTGTAATCGTTCGTGTTTCGATTTAGATGAGTTGAAACTTTAAAAAAAAGAAAACAAACAACAATTCATGATTTAAAGATTTGAAGTTCAAGAATTAGAAAAATCTAGTCTAAATCAAGAAACGATAAAATCAAGAATTGAGAATTTGTGATGATTTCCAAACCAACAATCAAGATTCGAAGTGTGGCTCGTAGGAGTAGATCGGATCTATAGATGTGATGAGATTTAATGATTTCATATTTTTATCCATTAACGAATTGATACTAGATCGATGACGATTTATCGAGGTTAAGGATTTTGCGAAGAAGCTAGGGTTTCCTCATCTTATCCTTTGTCCTTTCGATGAATCTCATTCATAAACTAGCTTCAAGTAAATCTAATGATCGATCGTTGATCTCTAGTTTCGAGCGAACACAATCAAGAAAGCATCGTCTCGAAACTAGGTCATCGATCATTCGATTTACAAGAATTTACAAACGTTATAAGATTTAAGAATTGTAAAAGAATCTAAATCATCATCATTCTATCGATCGACTCGACTCCTTTACGAGCGGAGTTTTACTCAAACATTATCACAAAGCAAACATTCAAGAATCTAGATTGAATCATAATGCTTGAATTCAAAAGATAAGCAAGATAAAAGAATTGTCACCTTTATTATATCAACAATTAGTTACAACTCTCAAAAACTACAAGAGGAAGGAACTTGATCGTTGAATTTGGCGTCGCATCGTCTCCGTGAGTCGCAGATCGGCTTTGATCACTTGCTCGGATGAAGATCGGCTTCGCTCTAAAAGGATCTCGGCTTCTTGCTTTGATTGAACTTGGAATTCTTGATCTAGGATTGGAATTAGGGTTAGGGTTTTGAAGCGCAAGTCGTGTCACTCAACTTGCGGGTAATGGTTAATGAACCCAATTTGGTGATTAATGAACAACCATTAACTCTAGATCTAATTCCCTTTTATAGACTTCACAACCCTAAATCTAGGATTCAAAATTTGAATTTCCCTCCAAAAGTTTGTTATGGGGAGAGGCTTCTAGAAGAAGTTAGTTGGAGGGATACTTCTAGAACTAGGTTGTTAGTTGGCTTGCTTTGGAAGCTTGGAACTTAATCATGATTAGCTTGCTTAATCATCCTTGCTGATCTGGAGAAGCTTCTGGAGTTCTGTAGAAATTGCAGTGGTTGGAATGAATTCTAGAGCTGAACTGAAGAATAATGAAGCAGAGCATTTTTGATGACGTGGCACATCAGCTGCGGATCCGCGGCGCAAGCCGGCTCCGGCCGCGGATCTGCGGCTTAATAGGAGCTTTAGGGCTTCAGTTTGGTATAGTTGCTTCCTGATGGCTTCCTGGTATTTTTATGATATATTGAATCTCACAATTCCTTCTAGATTACTACCAGATCTCAAATCCTTGAGTTGGCGTCTTTTTAACAGCACTGTTTCATAAATTTGGCCTTTCTCCTGGAATTTCCTGCACAGATTTCGAAACAAGTGTTGCGCAATACAAATATGATGCGATGCCATGAAAAACAGCCAATTTCCCTAAAAATGCCGGTTTTAGAGTACAACACAGGTAATTCGGTATTTTGCAGTCAATTTGCTAATATGTGCAATATGAATACCGAACACCTCTAGATGAATGCAAAAGATAGGGAAATTGACGTGTTAAAAATACATTATTTTCGACTGATCACCAGCAAACGAAGCGAAGACCAAATTCCTAGTTTCAGGGTCTTGACAGCAACTCATATAAAACCTGAAAGACCATCGGAGATCATCTCACACCAGCATGGAGTGGTCACCACCTCGATGTTCGTCTCGATACAACAGACGCAATGTCAACAACGACGTTCTTTCCCAATCTAGCAGGATGCAGACGCAACGTCAAAACAAAGCAGAGTGACGGCAAAATTCTAACTCCACCTCAGCGTTCGTCTCGATACAGCAGACGAGATGTCACCCCAGCGTTCTTCCTCCACCAGGACTCGGACGCGACAATCAAACAACGGAGCCATGGCAAAATCCCTAGTTCCAAACCTCGACGGTTCACATGCAACCTAAAGACAACCGCGATATTCGTCTCGATACAGCAGATGCAGTGCCAGCAAACGAAGCGAAGGCCAAATTCCTAGCTTCAGGGTCTTGATGGCAACTCATATAAAACCTGAAAGACTATCGGAGATCATCCTACACCAGCGCGGAGTGGTGATGACTCATCGGGGCTCTCCAAAATGAGCCTAACCTCAAGTAAAAAGAGGCATGGCAAAATTCCTAACGCTTGCTCTTCCGACGGTCAAACTGCCTAGGAGGATTGCTTGAAGACGTCTTGTCCAGCCTACGAAGGGATCAGAGACACGACAATCGCAAGGCTACTCGAGCAGCAAGATATCCTATCGAGAAATACATCAGCCAACACGATGGTACGACGGACAAAACCCTAGTACCACAGACCCTAACGGACCTCTGTCGTAAAGAGCAGAGGTTAACCGTGACGTTAGGATATTCTTGCGAGAAATGTTCGATTCGTCTCGGCTCGTGAGGAAAAGCCTTAGGCAGCGGAGACTAAAAAACCTGTTTCCTAAGCACTAGAGCCCTACAAGTCGGTCCAAAACGGACTCTTGCATACTATTCACGGACCACACTCTCCAAAGTCGAATCTCGACAAGGAGGGAAACAACCACTTATGAGTCCTCTCGACTTGTAAGAGAAGAAAATTATCTTGTGAGATCCTTACGACTCTCAAGAGAAAACGCACTTAGGAGTCATCACGACCTCTAAAGAGAAGATACACCTGCGGGATCCTCTCGACCTGTAGGGAGAAAAAATCTTCTTGAGATCCTCACGGCTCTTGAAGATGAAAAATTCTCAGGCTACAAGGACCCTAAACTTGTATCCTAAGCCCTCAATTCCATAGCCATGCATAACTCTGCACTATTTCACCCACGTACATACTTACGTGAGCAAAGTAGTGGGGGGAATTTGTTCCCGCCAAAATTTTGGCTCAAAACCCGCTCCTAATAAATAAATAATAAAATAATAATAAAAAATAATAATAAAATAAAAATAAAGGGTAAAACTCCACATGCAAAGAATGTAACAAATGCCTAAAATTCAAAATTTAAAAGTTGAAACAACGCTTCAGATCCAGCGCTCGGCGCTGCGCACCACGTGTCAAACACAGGTGCGCTAGCGCAGTTGCGCTGCGCTGCGTGTCAGACACGGGTGCGCTAGCGCAGTTGCGCTGCGCTCTGCGCTGCATGCCACGTGTCAGACACGGATGCGCTAGCGCAGTTGCGCTGCGCACCACGTGTCAGACACGGATGCGCTAGCGCAGTTGCGCTGCGCACCACGTGTCAGACACGAGTGTGCTAGCGCAGTTGCGCTGCGCTATCAGACATGGGTGCGCTAGCGCAGTTGCGCTGCGCTCTGATCTGCGTGCCACGTGTCAGACACAGGTGCGCCAGCGCTGGAACCTAAAAAGCTCCCCAACCGTCAGATCAAAGATCTAATAATAATGATAAATCATTAATTAATCAGAAACTAAATTCTGTTAAGGAAAGATTCCTCAAAATCTTTCCAAATAACAAGATTATGCTCTGTAAATCAGAGCACCGTTGAATCAATAATCCAATGGTAAATAAAAATTACCAAAAGACAGAATAAGTTCTGTTATGGAAAGATTTTCTCAATCTTGTTAGGAAACAAGAAGATTGCCTTCTGTAAAACAGAAGCCCTGGGATCAAAGATCCAATAGTGGGGAAATATCCCCAGATCAATTAGAGAAAGATCTCTGTAACTAACTCAACAAACCAATTGGCCCTATATAAAGGCCCCTAGACTCCATGTCTCAGATACACATATACAGAAAAGAGAGAACTCTCTGAAAATAATTAAAAAGGCAATCCTTTGAAGAAAGAAGATCATTTTCTTCAAGGTAAAGATTTTAATTCTTGGAAGAACAGAGTTGAAAACACCTCACAAAAAGAAGAATTTCTTCTAAAAAGATCAAAGATCTAAGAACAAGATCTAGATCTTCACTACAAAAAAAGAAATAAAAAAGATAAAAAAATATCCAATCATAAAAGATAAAAGAAGTAATTTATTTCACCCCTAGATCTTTTGATCTATATAAAGGCACAGCCTTTTGATGAGCCATTGGTTCTTGAATCTTAAGGTAGAACCTCTTTAGAACAAGAGAAACTTGTTTCTTTAATCTGAATTGGATCAAGTTGCGCTCTGCGCTATTTGTACAGTGCCCTGCACTCTTAAATGTGCCTTTGCGCTCCTTGGATTGGCGCAAGTCACCAGAACACGCCACGTGTCAACCATAGAATGATCTGCGCCTTCGCTTCTATAAATAGTGCACTGCGCTCTTGGACTGGCGCAACTCATCGGAGCGCGCCACCGATCAGCAGCGCACTGGTGCAGCGCACTGCGCTAACAGAATTGCGCTCAGCAGAGCGTGATACGTGTCACCTCCACATGTGCTGGCGCCTTGTGCTCTTTAATTGGCGCAAAGCGCCTGACAGGCCACGTGGCGCACTGTCAAACCGCTAAATGCTGTGCATTATTAAGAAAGGGCAGAGCCCAATTAAAAATTCTAACAGACCAATTTAAATGTTGTGCATTATTTAAAAGGGCAGAGCCTAAGTAAAGGCCTAACAGGCCCAATATAAATGCTATGCATTTAATTACAAAGCCCAATGCTATGCATTGTTTAAAAGGGCAGAGCCCAAATAAAGGCCTAACTGGCTAAATATGAATAAAATGTTGAACATTTTCAAATGGACTTAGCCCAATTCTGGTCATAAGTCCTCAATTTAAATTGAACTGAGCACAACCGCTCTCCCAATCAATTTACACCCGGTTCGAGGGTACAACTCTGAACTCCTCTGATATTTGTCGTTGTAATCCTTCAACGTCTTCAGAGAGGTGATGGGTCCCGACAGCCATACATTCCACGGACTACAATGGACCACCATTCCCTAAACTGGCAATCGACTGGAATGTCTCTAAACTAAACAATAGAGTCCAAATGCTCTCTTGTTGGATTTAAACGATCCCGTTAAGTCGATCTTAATCTCAAATTAGACTAACGTGTCCTTAACAAACGTTTAAGTCGATCTTAGCCTCAAACAAGGCTAACGTATCCTTAAACCAAAACCCCAAACCCAAATCTAAGAAAATATGGATTTGGACTAATCTATGTCCTACGGGCGACAATACGAATTAGTCTCCGTATACAATCCACGGGCAACCACAAACAAAACAAATACCCATGACACGAAGTGACCATCTGGAGAAGGAGAAAGTTGTTACCGCGATGCGGTAGTGTAATTAACTGCATGGGCTTGCGCCTGCAGGGAAGAGCGTCCCCACAATCAAAAAATCCCTCGAACGAGAGGGAATCTGATGAAGTCTGCTACATCGGCCGCATCCGTTTAAACCTTCGATACATAGTGCCATAAATCAACATGGCATCTTCAGAGAGGTGGACGGATAGCACCAATTAGCATCTGCCCCGAATTTCAGGCAAGACGTCTCAGTCTTGCGCGTCTTTCAGCGGGGAACATCTCCTTCTCCAGATGGTCACTTCGTGTCGTGTGTTTTTGTTTTATTTTGATTGCCCGTGGATTGTATATGGAGACTAATTTATTTTGTCGTCCGTAGGGCATGGATTAGTCCAAATCTGTATTTTCTTAGATTTGGGTTGGGTTGTGTTTAAGGATCGTTAATCTCATTTGAGACTAAGATCTTCTTAAACGTTTGTTAAGGATACGTTAGTCTAATTTTAGACTAAGATCTACATAACAGGATCATTTAGATCCAACAAAAGAGTATTTGGGCTCTGTTGTTTTAGTTTAAGGATATTGTGGTCCATTGGGTTTAAGGACGTCATAGTCCGTGACAGTTTAAAGACGTCATAGTCTGTGTAGTTTTGGTTTAATCGTTTGGGGATGTACCAAGAGTTATTGGTTATTGGGACCCTTCATCTCTCTGAAAACGTTGAAGAATTACAACAACATATATCAGAGGTATGAAAAGATGTACCCTTGAACCAATATTGGTTGGGAGATCCGTAGTCAAGTTTGGGACTAAGATCAGTTAACAAGATTTATAAGAATATGGGCTCAATTAATCTGAATTAGGGGGCTGTGGCTAACTTGGGCTCAGCCTACTCAGTCAAAATGTTGGACATTTAATTAGGCTCAGTCCTTTTTCATTTAACAATGCTGAGCATTGGTTTTGGGTTTTGACAACCTTTTTGTCTTTTATTGAGTGTTGAACACTCATTATGGCTTTGGGGCTTTATTAAAAGAACAGTTTATGTTCCCTCAGTGCACACGTGAGGAGCATGTGGTGCGCTTGGCGCTGAGTGCCAGACTCAGAGCGCTAAAGCGCTTCCTGTGAGATAGAGCACACGTGAGGAGTACGTGGCGCGCTTGGTGCTGAGCTCCAGTTAATGAGTGCAGAGCGCTCCTTGTGAGATAGTGCACACGTGAGAAGCACGTGGCGCGCTTGGCGCTGAGCGCCAGTTAATGAATGCAGAGCTCTAATAGTGAGATAGTGCACACGTGAGGAGCACGTGGCGTGTTTGGCGCTGAGCGCCAGTTAATGAGTGCAGAGCGCTCCTAGTGAAATAGCGCACACATAAGGAGCACGTGGTGCGCTTGGCGATGAGCGCCAACCTTGAAGCGCTGGGCGCTTCTTTAAATTGGAGAGCTAGAAGCCCTGCGGCGCTGTGCGCCAGTCTTGGAGCGCTAAGGCTCTTTTTAGGCAGCTTTGATCATTTCTGCGTTCTGAGAATTAAACTCTCATTTTTAAGAGACTTTGTCTCATGGATCTGAGAACTATGTTCTTTACTTTTTTATGAGATACTATGATCTCTTTGTTTTTGTGAAAGACTTCGTCTTTATTTTATAGAACTATGATCTGAAGAGAATTAAGTTTTTCTCCCTCCCTTTTTATGATGAGATGCTCCAATATCTTTTTGTGAAAGACATCTGTTTTATAGATCTATGATCTAGAAAGAAAACTAAGTTTTTCTTCCTTTTGATGAGATGCTTTGATCTCTCTGTTTTTATTTACCTTGAAGAAATTCTTCTTCCGAGAGCTTGCTCTTCTCTTTGAAATTTCTCAAAGTTTGTGGGGGTGGGGGGTGGGGGGGGTGGAAGGGGGTTTCTCTGTGCGAGACTTGAAATCTTGAGGCCTTTATATAGTGGAGGCTGATCAGTTAAGGCAATCTTTTTCTGATTGATCTGGGGATGTTTCCCCAATCATTGGATCTTTAATCCTAGGGCTTCTATTTTACAGAAGACATCTTTCTTGTTATTAACAATATTGGGAAATTATTTTCCCATACAGAGATTACTCTGTATCTTGATGATTTTTAATGACCGTTGGATTTTTGATCCAACGGTGCTCTGATTTATAGAGCACAATCTTTCTTATTTGGAATGATTATGAGGAGTATTTCCTTAACAGAATTTTATTCTGGTAATTTGATGATTTATCATCTCCGTTGGATCTTTGATCCAACGGTGGAGAACATTTAGTTCTAGCGCTTGGCGCTCTCGTACCTTGCACGTGAGCGCTGTTTCAGAGTCTTTGACTCTTAGCGCTGGCACACTTGGCGCTAGCGCTCTCGTGCCTTGCATGTGAGCGCTGCCTCAGAGTCTTTGACTCTTAGTGCTGGTGCTTTTTGGCGCCAGCGCTCTCGTGACTTGCACGTGAGCGCTGCTTCAGAGTTTTTGACTCTTAGCGCTGGCGCACTTGGCGCAAGCGCTCTCGTGCCTTGCATGTGGCCACTGCCTCAGAGTCTTTGACTCTTGGCGCTGATACATTTGTTACATTATGTTTTATTTTATTGTTATTATTTTATAGGGGAGCAAGTTTTGAGCCAATATTTTGGCGGGAACAAATGCCCCCCACTACTTTGCCCACGTAAGCATGTACGTGGGTGAAGTAGTGCAAAGTAATCTGTGACCGTAGAATTGATGGCTTGGGAGACAAGTTTAGTGGTCCTTGTAACCTAAGACTTTTTCCATCTTCATGAGCCTGTAAAGGTCTCAAGAAGGTTTTTTCTCCCTACAAGTCGAGAGGATCTCGTAGGTGCAAATTCTCCCTAGAAATCGTGAGGATTTCTAAGTGTTCATCGCCTCCGTGAGTCATAAGAATCTCACTCGGGTATTTTCCTTACGAATCGTGAGGACCCGTAAGTAACTTCTTTATTTCATTAGCGAATGTGGCTTTGGCAAATGTGGCCCATAGATAGTCCACCTTGACCTCTTTACAGGGCAGTGATGGCTTATGAGACAGGGTTAGGATCTTCCACCTAAGACTTTTCAACTTTATTAGCCATGAGGGTCTTATAAAGGCCTTTCTCCCTACGGGTCGAGAGGATCCCGTAAGTGTATTTTCTCCTTAGGGGTCGTGAGGACTCCTAAGTGCGTTTTCTCTTAAGGTCGTAAGGATCTCACAAGAGAATTTTATTTTCATGCGCGGGGACACCAATTTCCCTGCGAGTCGAGTCGATTCGAGATATTCCTGCAAAGACATTGATTTCCCTGCGGGTCGAAACGAATCGGGAGGTTCTCGTCAAGGACGCTGATTTTCCTTGTACTGAGAAATTTGTCAAGGACACCGATTTCCCTGGGATTGATGGGATTTCCTTGTCTATATATCGTTTCGTTCCATTCGATCTTTTAGGGACGAATCGAGAGATTCGTGCAAAGACACTGATTTCCCTGCAGGTCGACGCGAATTGAGGTTCTCGTCAAGGACACTGATTTTCCTGAACCGAGAAATTTGTCAAGGACGCTGATTTCCCTGGTGGTTGAGACGAATCGAGGTATTCCTGCAAAGACAATGATTTCCTTATGAGTCGACGTGAATTGAAAGGTTCTCTTCAAGGACGCTGATTTCCCTGAATCGAGATATGTAGCCAAGGACACTGATTTCCCTAGGGTTGAGAAGAATCGAGAGATTCCTACAAAGACGCTGATTTCCTTACGGGTCGATGCGAATCGAAAGGTTCTCGTCAAGGACACTGATTTCCCTGAATCGAGATATATTGCCAAGGACACTAATTTCCTTGGGGGTTGGTTGACTTGTTCTAATTTTCGCGGTGTCTGGGTTGACGTGCTCCGTTTTCTGCGGTGTACTCCACTTTCTGTGGTGTCCGGGCTGACTTGATCCGCTTTCTGCGATGTCAGGGTTGACTTGCTCCGCTTTCTGCGGTGTCAGGGTTGACTTGTTCCGCTTGCGACGGTGTCAGGGTTGACTCTAAGTTGTCTGTGAACCGTAGAGTCTTAGAACCGGAGACTTTGCCGTGGCTCCGATTGGTGATGTCGCGTCCGTATCTGGCTGGAATGAGAAGAAACGTCGTTGTTGGTCTTCTAGGATGCAGATGTTGCTGTCAAGATCTGACTTTCCCTTTGACAGAGTCTGATTGGGAAATGTGGTTCCCTTTTCGTTTATGCCCATGGATTGTATACAGGGGTCAGTATGGACTTACCTACAGGGCAATGATGGATTAAGAGATAATGTTAGGACCTGCCACCTAAGACTTTTCAATTTTATGAGCCATGAGGGTCTCATAAAGTCTTTTCTCCCTACAGGTCGTGAGGATTCCATAGGTGTATTTTCTCCTTATGAGTCATAAGAATTCCTAAGTGCGTTTTCTTTTGAGAGTCGTAAGGATCTCACAAGAGAATTTTCTCCCTTACAAGTCGATAGGACTTGTAAGTGATTGTTTCCTTCCTTGTCGATGTTCAACTTTGGAGAGTGTGGCCCATGAATAGTATGCAATAGTCCATCTTAGACTGACTTGTAGGGCCCCAGTGCTTAGGAAACAGGTCCTTATCCCCATTGCCTAAGGCTTTTTCCTAGGAGTCGAGAAGTTCTCGTAGGAACATTATTTTCCCCACGGGTCGAGACGAATCGAGAAGTTATCGCAAGGATGTCCTAACGTCACAGTTAACTCATGCTAATAGAAATCCGTTAGGGTCTGTGGTGCAAGGGTTTTCTACCCGTCGCACCGTCTCGTTGGTTGGTGTATTCCTCGATACGCAATCTTGCTGTTTGAGTAGCCCTGCGACTGTCGTGTCTCTGATCCCTTCGGGGGCTGGACAAGACGTCTTCAAGTAATCTTCCAGGTGATATTACCGTCGAAAGAGCAAGCGTTAGGGATATTCCATGTCGCTTTTTACTTGAGGTTAGGCTCGGTTTGGGAGACCCGATGAGTCATGACCACTCCGCACTGGTGTGGGATGATCTCCGATAGACTTTTCAGGTCTCATTTGAGTTGCCGTCAAGACCCTGAAGCGGGGGATTTTCCTCGGCTTCGTTTGTTAACATTGTGTATGCAATATTGCAACAGATGTCAAGGTTGTCTCTGGGTTATCTGTAAACCATTGAGGTTTGGAACTAGGGGACTTTGCTATGGTTCCGAGGTAGTCTCTAGGTTGTCTGTGAACCGTCGAGATTTGGAGCTAGGGGACTTTTCCATAGCTCCGTTTGTTGATGTCGCGCCTGTATCCTGCTGGAAGGAAGAAGAACGCTGTTGGTTGATCTCCAGGCTGTAGATATAGTTTTCGAGACCTGTAACTAAGGACTTTGCCATGGCTCCGAGGTAGTCTCTAGATTGTCTGTGAACCGTCGAGTCTTGGAACTAGAGGACTTTGCTGTGGCTCTGATTGGTGGTGTCACATCCGCATCCTGCTGGAATGAGGAGGGATGCCGTTGTTGGTCTTCTGGGATGTAGATATTGATATCAAGATCCGACTATCATTTTTGACAGAGTTTGTTTGGGACATGTGATCCCCTTTTCGTTTATGCCCATGGATTGTATACAGGGGTCAGTGTGGACTTATCCGTAGGGCAAAAGTTTGATTTTATACATATTTTTTTTCTTTCCGCGATGCTCTATCATTTCAGCTTTTTGTATCTCGAAGGTCGTAATTGCCCAATCATTTCGGCTATTTTTCACAGTGCCCAATCATTTCGGCTATTTTTTTTCTTTTTACTCGCTGCTTTTTATTGCGAGTTGCCCAATCATTTTGGCTATTTTGTATGCATATATTTTACTTGCTGATTTTGTTGCAAGTTGCCCCATCATTTCGGCTATTTTATGCATTTATGGCTCGCTGACTTTTTCCGCGAGTATGGAACTCTAGATATGATACCGCTTTAGGCATAAGCATCGCTACAACTGGGATATTGCTATGAGCAAATCACCATTTGCTTCTTCGGTTCGAACAAAGGTGGCTTAGCACTCAGGGTTAGGATCCTGTCGACTAAAGCTTTTGACTTAATGAGCCGTAAGGGTCTCATAAAGGTATTTCTCTCTACGAGGCATGAGGATCTCATAGGTGTGTTTTCTCCTTAAGAATCGTGAGAATTCTTAAGTGTATGGTCTCTTTTAAGTCGTAAAGATCTCACAAGAGTGCTTCCTCCTTATAAGTCGAGATGACTTACAAGTTTCGTTCGCCATATGAAGATATCCCTCGTCAGTGGTGGGTGTAACACCTTAGGATGTGTTTAGTGGATATTTATATTTAAATAAAGGGTTTTTAATAAAAAGTTTACCAAATTGAGTTTCAAATATTTTTCCCAATTTAATAAATATTTTTCTAGAATTTTCCTAGGCTTGCACACACATGTGCATGTAAACTAGGGTTTTAAAAAGAGGAAATACCATGATTAGCAACCATGGTGGGTTTAATCATGGCGATTAAGTCTTTTGGGTTTTAACTAAGTTTAATTAGTTATTTGATGGATGCTTTAATTTGAATTTCCCTTTTGAGTGTTGACTTGGCGAGAATGAGAGAGAGAGAATGCATCATGGCAAAAGCCATGCTTGCATTTAATGAAGAGAGAGAGTGGAGGGGTTGACATTTGGAGTTATGATTCCCTCTCATTCTTGTGTTCTTTTCTCTCAAACTCACACACCCACACCATCTCAGCAGCAACAGCAAGCACCCACAGCAGCAGCAGCAAGCATCCACAGTAGCAGCAGCAACCATCTCAGCAGCAACAGCAAGCATCACGGCAGCAGCACCAGTGAGCAGCAGTAGCAGCAGTTAGCAACAGCCACAACTCCAGCTGCAGCTCCTTCCCTCCACTTCTTCTTCTTTTTCCAGCTCCCTAGGGTCGAGTGTGGGGTATACTTCCTGAACTTACTCCCTAGTTTGCTTATTTAGTGTAGCCTAGCATCGATTAGTGTTTTTGGTGCGTTTTAGTGCGATATGTGGTGATTAGTGGGAACCATGACCAAGTGACGTATGAATTGGATTTAGTAAGTTGATGGAGTGTTGTTAGGGCCATGTTAACCCAGCTTAGCCCCCAATTGCACTAAAATACCACCAGATCCCTATTTGATGCAAATTAATCGTTTTTAAGCAAATTTTGGCTTTCTGTAAACTGCTATCGACCAAGTGAGTTCAGAATAATTTTGAGATGACTGCAGTATAGTTGTTAGGTGCTAATCCCCCAGGTAGAACCTGACCCCAATATGACTTGTTCAGGCCGTCGGAAAATTGGATCTGGCCGCAAATTGCGGCCAGATGGGGAGGGAATGGGTTGGGGTTTGTCTCTTTTGGTTTCTGCTGCAACCCTTAGACTCATGGCATGTATAATTTTATTTGATTCTTGCTGAAGAAAAATCTGGAGCTAAATACCCTATTTCTCGTATTAAAAACCTTCGCGACATGCGTGATACACATTTGGTTTGGGTTTTCTGCGTATCGCGACGCGTCGGGGTAGTTTCAGGCACGTAATCACACCTTTTAAATTATCGCGCACACGCGCGCTTGGTTTGCGACATGGGTCTCTAGTTTGACCCTAATATCACGTTTTTGTAGATTTGGGCTTATGTGTGATATATTGTGTGATTCTAGGTTCGCAAGCGAGTGAGACGGATGCTGCGAAGAAGGGGAAGCAAGTCGTCGGCTACACTTAGCGCGAGACTTCGGTGAGTAGATTTAACATCTACGGGGATATCGCCCGCATGGCGTTATGCGTCAGGGCTGATAGGACCTTATAGTTATATGTTGCATTTACCCCATTGACTGTCATTGCATACTGCATTCCCTGCTATATGTAAACTTAGAATTGATAGAACACCGCACTATTACTACCGGTTCATGTTGCATGAGCACTAATCTGCATGTTACACACACACCGTTAGTAATTGCCATGACACACTCACTGTAGAACTGCCATGATTATATTGCTGTAGTTCATTCCACATATGATTCGATATGATTTTCATAGAAATTGGGAGCCGCATGATGTCTTTAAAAACGGAAACTATTTTTAAAAAGCGGTTTCCCCTTATACCTATATCATGGATTGATGTACATAGCACATCACATTGGATTTACTTCTTGGTGTTGGATTTTCATGTGATTTCTGGTTTTGGGGACCGTGGGATTATTTAAGAAAAGATGCACTATTTGAAAACCCGGTTCCTCGTGATATGATATTTTGGTATGTCCACCACGCGTTTTCTCGGTACTGAGACGTGTGCTTGAAACCCGATTCGAGGAGTTGGATGATCCGTTTGCGGGTTCGTGGTGGACCCGGTATGGTACCCCGGGGCGAGAACGGTTTCGCTGTGCAGTAGACGGTGAGCCTGGTAGAGGGACTACTACCTACCGGAGATTAGTTGGACCTGGCGGTTATCCGGAGGATACTGACGAGAGTCGAGAGATGGATGCGGGATGATCCGTACTGCCGGGGCCGAGGGCCAATACCGCAGATGGATCCCGTGGGCTGATCCGGACTTACGGAGCCGATATATGAGGATTTGCGTGTCGATGCTGGACACGAGTATTTTATGATATTTGGGTGCCGATGTTGGCACTCAGGATTTCTCAGAGATTTACAGGATTTGAGGGCCGAGGAGGGTTCCGGCGCCTGAGTTTATTTGGGATTTGGGGTGAAGTTTTGGGCACCGATTACCTTTCCACTTTGATATTCCGTGTAGATGTTATTTATCCCATGCTCAGCATTGATTATCATGTATCTTATCCTGTAGTTATTTTACCTGACAGAGCATTTGCATGATTATTGCACCTACTGCTTGTCGCATATAGACCCTACTTGCTGGCATATGATAGAATAGCGCAGTACGTGCATACTCGCGATTACCTTTATATGTTATCTCTATTCACGAGTTGGCAACTCACCTCCGTTGTGCCACAGTATTTGCAGGTTGCCCTTCGGAGTAGTCGCGGCAGGCTGCCTTTTGCATCTTTTGGCTACGGATACCACTGCAGTTGGTGCGAGAGTTGTTTTGCTTTTAGGTGGGTTGTGGTATCTGATTACTTTTATTGTACCCCTTTTGTATCTAGTATTCTCCATCTACCATATATGTACTGGACTTAGTGACAGTGTGAGGACGATGATGTATATTTCTCTGTATTCTGGTGTCGAACTCGTAGGAGCCGACTGTTTTTTTATATGCAGTTCCTTATTCTGTGATGTTTATTTATTGCTCATTCTTCGCTACGGCGTCGTATATTACTCTTGTGATGATGGTTTCCGCCGTTGGGCGTGATTGATCCCGTTTGGAAATATGTTGTTTCATTATATCTCATTTTCACTCATATCCTGTTTTATACCCTATTTCGGGGTTACTTTTACAAAGGAAATGCTGCCAAAATTATTTAAATGATGACGTAACTTTAAAAGAACTTATTGAACTACTTAAGGTTTTCTAAATATTTTAACTAAATGTTTTCAACACTCGCTGCTTTTATATGGTTTTGATTTCTGGGTTCGGCTTACTTAGTCGCGTTACGCCTGTAGACGTTGCGTGGTTAAGTGCCGGTCACGAGTCGAAATATTCGGGTCGTGACAAAGTTGGTATCAGAGCGTAGGTTTTACCTTTCGGAGTGTAGGATGACCTTGGTTTGATGGAGTAGGTAGCTGAAGCAGAGTGGCGTAGCGTGTGTATGTTCCGCGACATACTCACGACACAGTACTCCGCCAAGGCGACCTTAGGACTTATTGATTTAAATTCCTTCTTGAGTATATATATTCTTGTGATTCGATTTCCGTATTCTTATCGAATCCTAATTTCTTTTCAGCCATTGTGCCGCCAAAGACTACGAGGGCGCAGAGAGCGGCCGCGAGGGCCAAGATTCGAGTTGACTCGTCCGAGACGAGGACTGATCCGGGCAGTGCACCCGTTGTACCCGAGCAGATTGTCCCTCCTATGACAGATCAGATCGCCACGCTAGGCACTGGTATGCAGGAGATGCGCCAGACGGTTGGATCCAGCATGCAGGAGATGCGCCAGATGATAGGATCGCTAGTTGAGACGCTTCGAGCGCAGCGACCAGAGATAGCTCCACCCGTTCCAGAGACCGCGATGGTATCTACCGCACAGCCAGTTTCCTCTGCAGCCACGGAGGTGATTACAGTATCGCTATCAGAGTTCATGAGGCTGAAGCCTCCGGTCTTCACAGGCACCGATACAGCCGAGGACCCACAGCCTTTCATTGATAGGATGGCCCGGATATGTCGTTCCCTCAGATGCGCAGATGCGAGATGGGTTGAGTTCGCGAGCTTTCGCCTGGAAGGTCTTGCGCAGAAGTGGTGTGATTCAGTTGAGAAGGGCAGAGCGGCAGGTCTTCCTCCTATGACCTGGACGGAGTTTGTGACAGTATTTCTAGCCCGATTCCTTCCCTAGAGTGTTAGGGATGCCCGAGCACGCAGATTTGAGTCCTTACGCCAGATGCCAGAGATGACAGTGGCAGAGTATGACGTGCTGTTTACAGAGCTAGCAGTTTATGCCCCATATTTAGTGGCTACCGAGGAGTTGCGAGTCAAGAGATTTGTTCGAGGCTTGCTTACAACACTGTTCCTTGCGATCAGCGTGCAGCACTACGAGACCTACGTAGCAGCTGTAGATGCAGCCTTATTGGTTGAGGAGCACCTTGCTGAGACTTCGGCAGTCCCAGAGCCGAAGAGAGTTCGTGCAGATACATCGGTGCAGAGACAGCCTTTTCGGCGCCGTGACAGGCACCTTGCAGGTGGCAGAGATTCGAGGCAAGGCCGGTTGTTCAGCTCCTATCCCGGGGAGGGTCAGAGACCATCATCGGGATGTTTCCGTTGTGGGAGTTCTTATCATCGTGTGCGAGATTGTCCTGAGATACACCGGAGGGAGGCGGCAGCACTCCATATTACTTTATCACCTTCACCACCCCAGAGGGCGTTGCCTATTGTACCTACCGTTGTTCTGCGTCAGACTCATACTCAGAGAGGTCGTGGGCGTGGAGGAGTTGCTCAGAGAGGACGGGATGACCGAGGCAGAGGGCAGTAAGTCACCGGTGGAGGACAGGCGCGGGTTTTTGCTTTGACGCATCGGGACGCGCAGGCATCCAATGCGGTGGTTTCAGGTATCGTTCCAGTATGTTCTGTTAATGCACACGTGTTGTTCGATCCCGGATCCACGCACTCGTACGTATCCACACACTTTGTGCCGAGTTTGGGTAGAGAGTCCGGTTTGCTTGATCAGCCGCTTGTTGTGACGACTCCTGTGGGAGAGTCGTTTGTTGCTAGGCACGTGTTCCGATCCTGTACCGTCTGTATTGGCGAGAGAGAGTTGCCTGTCGACTTGATCCTTCTTGAGATGTTGGACTTCGACGTCCTTTGGGGCATGGATTGGTTAGCCACGTGCTATGCTTCTGTGGACTGCCGTGAGAAGACAGTTAGATTCTGTTTCCCCGGCGAGTCGGTTTTTGTTGTGTTGGGGGACCGTGGTGCCGCCCCTTACGGTGTGATTTCTTCTCTTCGCGCTGGACAGCTTTTGAGGAAGGGATGTCAGGGATTTCTCGCCTATGTTTGCGATGCTAGCGCTACGGAGGTTCCATTGGATCAGGTTCCGGTTGTTAGCGATTTTCCTGATGTGTTCCCTGACGAGCTTCCTGGGCTACCGCCCCGAGCGCGACATTTCTTTCTGTATTGATTTGGTTCCTGGCACGGGGCCTATTTCCATACCGCCTTATCAGATGGCCCCGGCGGAACTTCGAGAATTGAAGGTTCAGTTGCAAGATTTGCTGTACAAGGGACTTATTCGACCCAGTGTTTCTCCTTGGGGTGCTCCAGTCCTATTCGTCAAGAAGAAGGACGGCAGTTTGCGTCTTTATATCGACTACCGCCAGCTGAACAGGGTGACAGTGCGGAACAGATATCCTTTGCCACGCATCGACGATTTGTTCGAACAGCTTCAGGGGGCATGATACTTTTCGAGGATCGATTTACGATCGGGCTATCATCAGCTGCGGGTTCGACATGAGGACATTCCTAGGACAGCTTTCCGTACGCGCTACGGCCATTATGAGTTTTTGGTGATGTCGTTCGGACTCACCAATGCGCCAGCAGCATTCATGGACTTGATGAACCGTATTTTCCGGCCATATTTGGATCTGTTCATCATAGTATTCATTGACGATATCTTGGTGTATCCCAGAGTAGTGAGGAGCATGAGCAGCACCTGCGGATTACACTGCAAACTTTGAGGGAGCACCAGCTTTATGCGAAATTCTCCAAGTGTGCTTTTTGGCTGGACAGCGTAGACTTCTTAGGGCATGTGATCTCACGAGACGGTATATGTGTAGACCCGAGGAAGATCGAGGCCGTTCAGCGTTGGTCCAGACTCACATCAGTTACGGAGATTCGCAGCTTTTTGGGGTTGGCCGGTTACTACAGGCGATTTGTGCAGGACTTCTCCAGTATTGCTACCCCTTTGACCGGGTTGACCCGGAAAGGAGTTCCTTTCGATTGGACGGAGGAGTGCGAGCACAGTTTTCAGCAGCTACGGACTCGGCTGACTACGGCACCGGTGTTATCATTGCCTTCGGGATCGGGCAGATTTATGGTCTATTGTGATGCTTCTCGAGTAGGGTTAGGGTGCGTATTGATGCAGCATGACAGGATGATCGCGTATGCTTCGCGACAATTGAAGAAACATGAACAGAACTACCCTACTCACGCTTTGGAGATGGCTGCGGTGGTCTTTGCACTTAAGATCTGGCGACATTACCTATACGGCGAGTCGTGCCAGATATTCACTGATCACAAGAGTTTGAAGTATATATTTCAGCAGCGAGACCTAAACCTTAGACAGCGCCGATGGATAGAGTTAGTGAAGGATTACGACTGCAAAATCTTGTATCACCCGGGCAAGGCGAATGTGGTGGCGGATGCTTTGAGCAGGAGGCCCGGGGGTAGTCTATCTTGTTTGAGCGCAGTACAGGGGCAGTCGTCTGCAGATTGGCAGATATTATGCGACAGCCGAGTGCAGTTCGAGTTCATGCCGATCGGAGGACAGATTGCGCATGTTCGTGCACGCCCACAGTTGCTTGACCGTGTACATGAGGCACAGCACAGTGATGACCGATGTTCAGAGATCAGGACGCAGATTGGACATGGCAGATTTTCAGAGTTCGTGATCGATGATCAGGGGATGCTGAGATTTGGGACTAAACTGTGCATACCAGAGGCTGAGGGGCTGCGGTGTGAGATTCTCGAGGAGGCACATCGATAAGTATACAGCGTTCATCCCGGTTCCACCAAGATGTATCATGATATGAGAGATGTTTACTGGTGGGACGGAATGAAGAGGGACATCGCAGATTTTGTGTCGAGATGCCTGATTTGTCAGAAAGTCAAGGCCGAGCACCAGAGGCCCGCGGGAGTGCTACAGCCGTTACCCATCCCGGAGTGGAAATGGGAGCAGATTTCGATGGATTTCGTTGTGGGTCTACCCAGGACTAGGCAAGGGTACGACTTCATTTGGGTGATCGTAGATCGTTTGACGAAAGCGGCTCACTTCCTGCCAGTGAAGACGACTTTCGGATTTGCTCAGTACGCCCAGATTTACATCGACGAGATAGTACGACTGCACGGAGTCCCGACATGTATCGTGTCCGACAGAGGCACCCAGTTTACCAGTCGACTATGGCAGAGGCTTCAGGGGGCTTTGGGCGCTCGCTTGAGTTTCAGCACAGCATTTCATCCGCAGACCGACGGACAGTCAGAGCGGACTATTCAGACTCTCGAGGACATGCTCAGAGCGTGTGTATTAGATTTCAGAGGTAGCTGGGATCATCACTTACCCTTAGGAGAGTTCTCCTACAATAACAGCTACCAGGAGACCATTCAGATGGCACCATTTGAGGCTCTTTATAGGAGGAGATGCAGATCGCTCGCCTGTTGGACAGAGCTCAGTGAGAGCAGTATCTCGGGCACAGATTGTTGAGGAGATGACCGCAAAGATCCAGTTGATTCACGATAGGATGAGAGCAGCCCAGAGTAGGCAGAGATCTTATGCGGACCGTCGGCGGCGCAGACTTGAGTTTTCTGTTGGTGATCTTGTTTTCTTGAGGGTCTCCCCAATGAAAGGTGTGATGAGGTTTGGGAAAAAGGGGAAGCTCAGTCCCAGATATGTGGGCCCCTTCGAGATCCTCGAGCGTGTTGGTGCAGTTGCATACCGGTTAGCCCTTCCGCCCAGTTTTCCAGATGTGCACCCCGTATTTCACGTTTCGATGCTCCGTAGGTATCTTCATGATCCTTCGCATGCGGTTCAGCACACGACGATCCAGCTTGAGCGCGACCTTTCCTATGCAGAGCAGCCGGTGATGATCTTGGATCGACAAGTGAAGAAATTGAGATCGAAAGACATTCCATCAGTCAAGGTACTTTGGGGTGGTCCGAGCAGCGAGGAGGTCACTTAGGAGACCGAAAGCGAGATGAGGAAGAAGTACCCCCGTCTTTTCGAAGGTACGTGTAGTTAGATTTTGAAATTCGGGGACGAATTTCTTTAAGGGGGAGAGATTGTAACACCTTAGGATGTGTTTAGTGGCTATTTATATTTAAATAAAGGGTTTTTAATAAAAAGTTTACCAAATTGAGTTTCAAATATTTTTCCCAATTTAATAAATATTTTTCTAGAATTTTCCTAGGCTTGCACACACATGTGCATGTAAACTAGGGTTTTAAAATGAGGAAATACCATGATTAGCAACCATGGTGAGTTTAATCATGGGGATTAAGTCTTTTGGGTTTTAATTAAGTTTAATTAGTTATTTGATGGTTGCTTTAATTTGAATTTCCCTTTTGAGTGTTGACTTGGTGAGAATGAGAGAGAGAATGCATCATGGCAAAAGCCATGCTTGCATTTAATGAAGAGAGAGAGTGGAGGGGTTGACATTTGGAGTTATGATTCCCTATCATTCTTGTGTTCTTTTCTCTCAACCCTACTCTCACACTCACACACCCACACCATCTCAGCAGCAGCAGCAAGCATCCACAGCAGCAGCAGCAACAGCAAGCATTACGGCAGCAGCACCAGTGAGCAGCAGTAGCAGCAGTTAGCAGCAGCAACAACCACAACTCCAGCTGCAGCTCCTTCCCTCCACTTCTTCTTCTTCCTCCAGCTCCCTAGGGTCGAGTGTGGGGTATACTTCCTGAACTTACTCCCTAGTTTGCTTATTTAGTGTAGCCTAGCTTCGATTAGTGTTTTTTGTGCGTTTTAGTGCGATATGTGGTGATTAGTGGGAACCATGACCAAGTGACGTATGAATTGGCTTTAGTAAGTTAATGGAGTGTTGTTAGGGCCATGTTAACCCAGCTTAGTCCTTAATTGCACTAAAATACCACCAGATCCCTATTTGATGCAAATTAATCGTTTTTAAGCAAATTTTGACTTTCTGTAAACTGCTATCGACCCAGTGAGTTCAGAATAATTTTAAGATGACTGCAGTATAGTTGTTAGGTGCTGATCCCCCAGATAGAACCTGACCCCAATATGACTTGTTCAGGCTGCCGGAAAATTGGATCTGGCCGCAAATTGCGGCCAGATGGGGAGGGAATGGGTTGGGGTTTGTCTCTTTTGGTTTCTGCTGCAACCCTTAGACTCATGGCATGTATAATTTTATTTGATTCTCGCTGCAGAAAAATCTGGAGCTAAATACCTTATTTCTCGTATTTAAAACCTTCGCGACACACGTGATACGCATTTGGTTTGGGTTTTCTGCGTATCGCGACGCGTCGGGGTAGTTTCAGGCGCGCTATCACACGTTTTAGCGTATCGCACACACGCGTGCTTGGTTTGCGACACGGGTCTCTAGTTTGACCCTAATATCACGTTTTTGTGGATTTGGGCTTATGTGTGATATATTGTGTGATTCTAGGTTCGCAGGCGAGTGAGACGGACGCTGCGAAGAAGGGGAAGCAAGTCGTCGGCTACACTTAGCGCGAGACTACGGTGAGTAGATTTAACATCTATGGGGATATCGCCCGCATGGCGTTATGCGTCAGGGCTGATAGGACCTTATAGTTATATGTTGCATTTACCCCATTGACTGTCATTGCATACTGCATTCCCTGCTATATGTAAACTTAGAATTGATAGAACACCGCACTATTACTAACGGTTCATGTTGCACGAGCACTAATCTGCATGTTACACACACACCGTTAGTAATTGCCATGACACACTCACTGTAGAACTGCCATGATTATATTGTTGTAGTTCATTCCACATATGATTCGATATGATTTTCATAGAAATTGGGAGCCGCATGATGTCTTTAAAAACGGAAACTATTTTTAAAAAGCAGTTTCCCCTTATACCTATATCATGGATTGATGTACATAGCACATCGCATTGGATTTACTTCTTGGTGTTGGATTTTCATGTGATTTCTGGTTTTGAGGACCGTGGGATTATTTAAGAAAAGATGCACTATTTGAAAACCCGGTTCCTCGTGATATGATATTTTGGTATGTCCACCACGCGTTTTCTCGGTACTGAGACGTGTGTTTGAAACCCGATTCGAGGAGTTGGATGATCCGTTTGCGGGTTCGTGGTGGACCCGGTATGGTACCCCGGGGCGAGAACAGTTTCGCTGTACAGTAGACGGTGAGCCTGGCAGAGGGACTACTGCCTACCGGTGATTGGTTGGACCTGGCGGTTATCCGGAGGATACTGACCAGAGTCGAGAGATGGATGCGGGATGATCTGTACTGCCAGGGCCGAGGGCCGATACCGCAGACGAAGCCCGTGGGCTGATCCGGACTTACGGAGCCGATATATGAGGATTTGCGTGTCGATGCTGGACACGAGTATTTTATGATATTTGGGTGCCGATGTTGGGCACTCGTGATTTCTCAGAGATTTACAGAATTTGAGGGCCGAGGAGGGTGCCGGCGCCTGAGTTTATTTGGGATTTGGGGTGCAGTTTTGGGTACCGATTACCTTTCCACGTTGATATTCCGTGTAGATGTTATTTATCCCATGCTCAGCATTGATTATCATGTATCTCATCCTGTAGTTATTTTACCTGACAGAGTATTTGGATCATTATTGCACCTACTGCTTGTTGCATATAGACCCTACTTGCTGGCATATGATAGAATAGCGCAGTATGTGCATGCTCGCGATTACCTTTATATGTTATCTCTATTCACGAGTTGGCAACTCACCCCCGCTGTGCTACAGTATTTGCAGGTTGCCCTTCGGAGTAGTCGTGGCAGCTTGCCTTTTGCATCTTTTGGCTACAGATACCAATACAGTTGGTGCGAGAGCTGTTTTGCTTTTAGGTAGGTTGTGGTATCTGATTACTTTTATTGTACCCCTTTTGTATCTAGTATTCTCCATATACCATATATGTACTGGACTTAGTGACAGTGTGAGGACGATGATGTATATTTCTCTGTATTCTGGTGTCGAGCTCGTGGGAGCCGACTGTTTTTTTTATATGCAGTTCCTTATTCTGTGATGTTTATTTATTGCTCATTCTTCGCTACGGCGTTGTATGTTACTCTTGTGATGATGGTTTCCGCCGTTGGGCGTGATTGATCCCGTTTGGAAATATGTTGTTTCATTATATCTCATTTTCACTCATATCCTGTTTTATACCCTATTTCGGGGTTACTTTTACAAAGGAAATGCTGCCAAAATTATTTAAATGATGACGTAACTTTAAAAGAACTTATTGAACTACTTAAGGTTTTCTAAATGTTTTAACTAAATGTTTTCAACACTCGCTACTTTTATATGGTTTTGATTTCTGGGTTCGGCTTACTTAGTCGCGTTACGCCTGTAGACGTTGCGTTGTTAAGTGCCGGTCACGAGTCGAAATATTTGGGTCGTGACAGTGGGACTCTGTTGGGGATTTTTATTTGTGCCCGTGGATTGTATACAAAGGCCAGTATTGGACCACCTGTAGGGCAATCTGGGGAATGCGATGGCTTAAGAACCGGTTCAGATCCCTGTAACTTGAGGCTTTTGAATCCTATGAGCCATGAGGGTCTCATGGGGGAATTCTCCTTACGAGTCATGAGGATCTCGTAAGTGTAACTTCTCCTTAGGAATCGTGGGGATCCCTAAGTGTGTTGCTCCCTTGTGAGTCGTAAGGATCTCACGCAGGTATTTTCTCCTTACAATGTCGAGTGGACCTCGCAAGTGTCTTTTAACGAGATTGCGCCCTTTCGGGTTTTCACAAACTCGCTGGTAGCCCAGCTGTTTTTACTCACGGAGCCCTTTCGGGTTTTCATCTGTGCCCGTTTTGCTTATGGGCATACCGTTTTTTTTGCGCTCAGCCTAAGGATGCTGCGGCTCGTAGTAGTTTAAGGATGTTATGGTCCGTGGTTAGTTTTAGGATGTTTCGGTCCGTCGTTGCCGTATTTGAGGCGAATTTCTAGTTTACGGACTTTTCGGTCCATGGGGCTTTCTCTATGAATGAGCACGATGCCCCCGGCATGTCCATCTTTTTTGGTGCATGTGGTTGTGGCGGGTTCACCTTCCAGTTTTCAGACAATGCGAATTTGCTTTACTGGTATTGGTCTTCAACCCAGTTTTTGAAGACGTAGCAATTTTCGAGTGGGTGACCTATTACTCTGTGGTAGGGACAATAGTTAGGATGGTTAACGTCACCAGGTTGTGACGGATGTCTTAGCTCCGGTATAGTGATGAGCCCCAGCGCACTGCCAGTTCGAATAGTCTCCTTGTTTTATCCTGGGGAAATGAGTAAAGACGTCTTAATTTCTCATCAAAGGATCACGGCTTGGTGCTTTGAAGAACAACCGGTCTCGGGTTACTCGGCTGTTGCCGAGCATTTGCGACGAAGGTCGCTTTCCCTTTCCCCTTTTCATTCTGCGGCTCTGACTTTGAAGGGAAAGGCCTATAGCCCATCTGGTCCATTTGAGCCAGCTTGTCAATCAATGCCTGGAAGGTAGTCAGTTTGAAGAACATCATGAATTGGGAGAAATTCGACTGAGGGTCAAGGGGCCACATGAACATGCCCACGGCAAGAGCTTCTTCTATGCGTTGTTCGCATTTCGACCATAGGTTCCGCCACCGGATTGCATACTGAACCCATGTTTCGCCTGGCTTCAACCTGGCGTTAATTAGTGCGGTGATCGGGGCGCGCTCACTAGCGCTTGCGAATCTTTGTGTAAACAGTAGCTCCATTTTTGCAAATGTCTTGACAGATTCATTCGGGAGCTCAGAATACCACTCGAATGCTGTTTCCGACAAGCTGCCAACAAACTGGCGAAGCAGCAGTTTGTCGTCAACCCTAGTATTACCGCACAAGGCTCTGAATTGAGCAACGTGCTGGTCTGGATCACCCGTCCCCTTATATACATGGAATTTAGGGATCGTCTATCCCGGAGGGTGCTTTATTTGGTCGTACCAACCCGAATAGGGTCGTCCAGTCTTAACAATTTGGTGTGCCTCTTCGCTCGCCTGATGAGCTCGTATCTGTTGAGCGATATAGTCATCCAGGGCGGCTTTTGGGATGGTCTCCTCTTTGGCTGATGATAGAACTGGAAGAGGGTTCGATGTTTCCTCTCTGTCGTCTTCAAGGATAATCGGGGGGTCTTCAGCTGGAGGATTCGGCTGTATCATCATCCTGACCATATCTTGGAATAAATGCGCCATTTGTTTTATGTTGGCCGCTTGTTCCGCGGCCTCTTTGTCTTTCCTCTCGAGCATTCTTTGAAGGAATTCGACATCAGTTTCCTGTTCTTGGCACTGCTCCGACGATGTCTCTAGGCTTGCTTTTAGCCCGGTGAGTGCAGCCATAGTTTTCAGCATCTCCTGTAGCTTTTGCTATTGTCGCTCCTGAGCCTTTGTCACTGATCGTGTGAGCGGTCGATGACCCATAGAAGCACGGCTTTCCTCTTTTCCAAAAGCCATATAAACAGTATGCACTACCATGCCCCCAGACTTGGGGCGTTTAGGTTCAATATCCTTGCGATTCATCGCAGGCGTAGGGATCTTCTCCGGCCTTCTCCTTTTGTGAGCGGTCGAAGTTGAGAGGGCCGTTGCTGAGGGCACCCAAGTAAACGACATCTTATGTTGTACGACATGGTGGTCCTTCTCTTTCCGAACCTTCATTTTCTTTGGTTGGCGGGAGTAGTCTTGGTTAACCATAGAATCTTGGACCTTTCGCCAGACCATGTGAATTTTGGAGGATAGCCGCTGAGGGGGCTGCTCCAGTTTTGCCTTTGTGATCTTTTCAGCAGGCGGAGGAGACTTTTTTAGCACGGTAGTTGGCAAATTCCTGCGCACCCTGTTAAGTGGTTCAAAGCTGTTCCCAGTTGGAACAGTAGCATCAATTTCCACCGTCGGAGCTGGCGGAGTAAATTCAGAAGGGGAATTGCTCTCAACTTTTCTCACCCGTCACCAGTAGAGACATCGAGCGTGTCGAGCGGACGGGACCACCTCTGCTTTTGGATGAGCTTCTTCATGCTCCCCGCTCTGATAAGGGGCTGTCGTCGTCGTTAGCCTGTCGAAGAACGACGCTCGCTGAGAGGGAATGGCCAACCTTGAAAAGTCTGACTTTTTGGCAGGGGAAGCAGCTTGGTTACTTCACCTGGAGTGGGAGATGGAACGGCCAGTCTTATGAAGACCGACCCCTTAGTAGGATAAGCTTCTTTGATAATTTCGTTCACTGGAGCAGGGATGGCTATCTGTTTCGGGATAACCCCCTCAGGTATCGCGAGCTTCCTGATGGGCCCATTGGAGTTTTGGCCCAGTCTGTTAAAGACTGAGGCGTTGGATTTGGGTGACCCTTTGAGAGGGACCGCAGTAGTCGTAAGCCGATCAAAGACCGACATCATCAGAGCTTCTTGCGACGGCAGTGGGGCGTTGAAGCTCATGGGCGGCAGCATGGTCCTAAAGAACAGCCCAGTGGTGGCTTGCGTCACCTGTTCCACTAGCATCTTGAAAACAGAGGTCGCTTGATGCCCATAAGTCACTCCTCCAATAAGGACAGAGTGGGAATTGTTGCAGTTGAAAGCCATTGATCTTCTTTTTCTGCACGGAGAAAGACACCAAATCATAGTACCTCGAATCCAGGGACAACCATAGCAAACTGCGATTCGTTCGTGAAACACGACACACGAAGTGTGGAGTGGAAAGAGAAAAAAGTCCTACCGGGCGTGCCAGAATCTGTTCTCCGCCGAAAACGGGGAAGACTAAAACGGGTTAGGGTAAAGATTCTTGCTCTGGACAGCAGTCCAGAGTCACGAATCGCCTCAGTTTTCGTTGCTATAACTTAATAAAATTCAGAGGTCAACTATAGGATACTATAGGTTTATCTGTTGGATTCGATACGAGCTCTAGAATATTAGGTTACAAGTTGCATTCAGTTTAATATTGATTTTAGAACGTGGCATGTGTGGTGAATTCCAGATTCAACGTCGCCTTTTTGGGGCGCCGTTTCTTGTGCGAAACTATGTTATCTTGAAACCAAATTTCTACACGACATTAGTTAAAAGTAAAAGGAACAATTGATCACAAATTCCGCTACTTTAAAATAGGTTTTGGTTCACGCCGCACGCCGAACACTTAGTAAGTAATATTTCATAACTATCGATAGTCGGTTTTATCTAACCGATTAAAATGAGATATAATTCTCATAAATTCTATGCGATATTTATACATGTTATGAGATCTTATCATAACCAAAACAAATATAAATAAATTAATATGGTGTGTTATTAAAACCTGATGATAGTTTACGACATGATTCTAATTAATATAGGTATAGCATGAGTAGCAAGCGAGAGGTTCACTTGCCTTCGGTCGCTTGATATAGAAGCAACACTACGTGCGGGATCTATTTCGACACTCGAGAGATGCGATACTGGACACGGGCGGGACACAGGCGTGATGCACGGTGACCCGGTACAGGATGCGGTGGTGACGCGGGCGTGATACGGTAGTGAGCGCGGTGATGACACGGGCATGACACGGTACTGCGCACGGTCTTGACTCGGTGTCACGCCCCGCTTCCCGGTATACGGCGAAGGGGACACGACTGGTCCGCTACGTATTTACTGTGAAGTAAATACGCTAAGCGTATCTAAGCAATATAAAAGTAAATGCACAAGAGACAAGATATAATCAAAACAACAACTTTATTTATTCACATTCTTTCTGTACAAAACATGGAAAGTGTCTACAACTGATAAAAAGCAATACCTAAACAATGGCATAACAGAAAAGAAAAGTACTGAATGGAAAGTGTACAATGACTAGAGCTCGGGGTCTTCACTGAACTGGACCAAGTCTTCAGCAGTGGGCTCGATATCTGAATTGTCCAGATCACCTGACGACATTCAAAGAAGAAAGAAAAAGAATGTCGTCAGCGAACAGGTCGCTTTGTAAGTCCCAAAAATAAGAGATAAATAGACATAATAAGAGGTATCTTTTAAAGTTTTATAATATTGTTATAATGTTGTGTTAACGCTGTTGTTTGAAGCTTGGTATAGAAAGATGCCAGTGTATATGAGCGGGGTCTCCATATGCTAGAGACCAGGGCAAACGGAATATACAAGGAACCGTTAAGCCACGGTACAACAACAACGAAATATAGGTTAGGTGTCTTAATCTTACTGTTCCGTGCCACTTTTAACACCTTCCGTACCAATCTACCCCTTAAACCCCGTAGTGTTTTGATTGTATTGTTGTATTGTATTGTCTTGTATTGTAAACTGTATAGATTGTATAATTGGATGACTTACCGAAACCATGATATCAGTAAACGGATGTAACTGTAAGATCATGGATGCAACTGTAGAATCATGTAAATGGAAGTATATCCATGATTCGGTTTAGTCAAGTTGATAGATTGAATATATGGAATAACGGATTCATGGATTCATGTTGAATTGTAATATTGTAAATTGTAGATTGTACTTGAATCATATTCAAGTCAGATTATAATGAGACTCAATCTGAGTCAGACAATCAGCAAAGTAAATTGAAGTCCTGATTGTTTTTATTAATTTGTCTACCTTAGATAGGCAAGCACCCACTTCTCCGGCTCTCTGAGGCTCGAGAGATTGGTTCCGCTTAAACCTATGTTTACTAGGGTCCTTGGGGTAATTTATAGAACTTGAGGGGGTTTTATGTAAAAAATACTTTTGTATAGTTTTCAAAATACACCCCAAGTATTTATTAATGGTCTATAGATTTGTAATGAATGTAGATTTTATATTGTGATATTTCTAGTGAAAATATCCTAATTCCATAATAAATGGTATTTATTTGTAATATTGATTATATGGAATTCATTGTATTTTTAGTGTAAACTGATTCTTGTGACATTTTCAGAAAAAGATAGAATATTTATAATAATTCAAATTAGATATTTTTGAATTACATGTACATATATTTATATGAAAATAAATTTTAATATATTTATTATATTCTAGAAATCTCGTTTTTCTTAAGATGTCGTATTTAAATCTTTCGAGACCGAATGCTCCTTGCGGAGGTCTGAATCTCGCACTACTAAGCCTGAGGATGTGCGATAATCCGTACCATCCCGAACGGGTTCCCCAAAATGGGTTGTAGCGGCGCTTTGCAAAGATTTGTATAAATACTAATCATTAGAAAACGGTTTTATTAAATAAATGGTATTTAAATGAAAAATGTCGTTTTCCCGTATTCTAAATTCCTGAGGGTATCGTGCTATGTTGCATATGAGTGTGTGAGAAGGTAGGTCGTTACCCCGTGATCTACTTAAAGGCATAGCATGTTTTGTGATATTGAATGTAGAATCGAAACTATGTAGTATTTAAATGAAAATACGGTAAAATAAAATAGCCATTATTTTATGATATGAAACTTGATCAATTTGGTTGATTAGTGTTTAATAGTCAACATAAGAGAGTTTAAGCATAACTGTATTAACGAGAATTGAATTTTTATAAAGAAACCGAATCGGAAATCGGATTTGTTCCGATTCCGTCGGGTTTTGTAAATCCGTATTTTTAGAAAAGAAAAGAGAGGTAGAAATGGGGACATACGGGTTTCGATCAAAGATAAGAGGAAGGTAGATCGGGAGGAGTCGCCGGTGCGTCGTTTCTTCTCCGGGAGTTCCTACGGTCGTTGCCGGAAATTCCGCCGAAGAATTCGCCGGAGTTTCGCCTTTCGCTCAATTCGATTGCACACAAGAGTTCTTGAGAATTTTAGAGAGTTGGCTCAGAGTTTGGGAGGATAGAGGGTAGGGGTGGTATTTATAGGGTTAGGCTAGGGTTAGGGTAGGTGAAAGGTTAAAATGAAAAATGTGATAAAATGTATTAAAAATGTATTAAAAGTGGAGTAATTGGGGTTTTAAAAGAGCTCTGGAAATGGTCTGAGGCTAAAATTTTGCAGGTGCATAGGGAATGTGAAAAGACACAATTTTCATGTTGAGGTCGTCACCGGAATCGGCCGACTCGGCTGTGACTCGATCGGAGGACTGAGTCGGCCAAGTCGAGGCCGATTTGGCCGATTCCCGGCCAAGTCAGGCGGCCGGGATCCCCCCCGACGGTTTATCTAACCTCTGGTAATGTTATATTTTTGGGTGTAGTGGGGTTTTTGTGAGATATGCACATGTAAACCTTTGGTATTCTAATGGTTTAAAATAAAACAATATTAAAAATAATGTGGGGTATAGGATTTGAACTCTGGTGGCTTGGTTCAGCAGTGCAAGGTATTACCAATGAGCTACAAGCTCCTTCTTATAATTATGGAGCTAATTAATTACTTAAAGTAGTCACAGAAAGTATAAATACCCCAAATATACATTAATTTTAAAGCAAATTTTTGTACACTAAAAATGGAATTGTTACATTCTTTTAACTTGTAATTAAAAAGTTAAATAATTACTTATATCTTGTGCTCAGGCAAAAATACCCCTTTATGGATATTGAAAAAATATTTTGAAAAAATTTGTATAGAAAATTTAGGGTTGTTACATTCTACCCTCCTTATAAAAATTTCGTTCTCGAAATTTGTAAAAAGAAAGTGTAACAAATTCAAGAAAGTTTAGTGACTGAAGTATTGACAGTGTGTGATAAAAATAACAAGTTGGTGCAAGGGTTTTAAAAATGTGAAAAATGTGTAAAGGAATGAAAGAATGCGAAGGTTTTGGTAAGATTGTAAAAGAGGTAAAGGAATTTTGGGTTAGGACAGATTCAAAGTATATGATTCAAAGAATATGAAATGATAACATTCAAGGAACATGATTGTAAAGAATGTTTTAGTTGCTGGTTTTTGTGTTATATTGCTTAGGTTGTTCACGCAGAATAGAATTTCATGGCAGTGTTCCATAAAACTCTGACTTGCATGGGCCGCCAACAAAACCTGTCACGCCCCGCTTCCCGGTATACGGCGAAGGGGACGCGACTGGTCCGCTACGTATTTACTGTGAAGTAAATACGCTAAGCGTATCTAAGCAATATAAAAGTAAATGCACAAGAGACAAGATATAATAAAAACAACAATTATATTTATTCACATTCTTTCTATACAATACATGGAAAGTAAATACAACTGATAAAAAGCAATGCCTAAACAATAGCATAACAGAAAAGAAAAGTACTGAATGGAAAGTGTACAATGACTAGAGCTCGGGGTCTTCATTGAACCGGTCCAAGTCTTCAGCAGTGGGGCTCAATCTCTGAAGTGTCCAGATCACCTGACGACATTCAAAGAAAAAAGAAAGAGAATGTCGTCAGCGAACAGGTCCCTTGGTAAGTCCCAAAGACAAGCGAGAAATAGACAGAATAAGATGTATCTTTTAAAGTTGTATTATATTGTTGTAATATTGTGTTAACGCTGTTGTTTGTAGTTTGGTACAAAAGGATGCCAGTGTATACGAGAGGGGTCTTTATATGCTAGAGACCAGGGCAAACGGAATGTACAAGGAACCGTTAAGCCACGGTACAACAGCAACGGAATATAGGTTAGGTGTCTTAATCTTACTGTCTCGTGCCACTTTTAACACCTTCCGTACCAATCTACTCCTTAAACCACGTAGTGTTTTGATTGTATTGTTGTATTGTATTATCTTGTATTGTAAACTGTATAGATTGTATAATTGGATGACTTACCGAAATCATGATATCAGTAAACGGATGTAACTGTAAGATCATGGATGTAACTGTAGAATCATGTAAATGGAAGTATATCCATGGTTCGGTTTACTCAAGTTGATAGATTGAATATATGGAATAACGGATTCATGGATTCATGTTGAATTGTAATATTGTAAATTGTAGATTGTAGATTATACTTGAATCATATTCAAGTCAGATTATAATGAGACTCAATCTGAGTCAGACAATTAGCAAAGTAAATTGAAATCCTGATTGTTTTTATTAATTTGTCTACCTTAGATAGGCAAGCACCCACTTCTCCGGCTCCCTGAGGCTCGAGAGATTGGTTCCGCTTAAACATATGTTTACTAGGGTCCTTAGGGTAATTTATAGAACTTGAGTGGGTTTTATGTAAAAATACTTTTGTATAGTTTTCAAAATACACCCCAAATATTTATTAATCGTCTTTAGATTTGTAATGAATGTAGATTTTATGTTGTGATATTTTTAGTGAAAATATCATAATTCCATAATAAATGGTATTTATTTGTAATATTGATTATATGGAATTTATTGTATTTTAGTGTAAACTAATTCTTGTGATATTTTTAGAAAAAGATAGAATATTTATAATAATTCAAATTAGATATTTTTGAATTACATATACATATATTTATATGAAAATAAATTTTAATATATTTATTATATTCTAGAAATCTCGTTTTTCTTAAGATGTCGTATTTAAATCTTTCGAGACCGAATGCTCCTTGCGGATGTCTAAATCTCGCACTACTAAGCCCGAGGATGTGCGATAATCCGCACCATCCCGAACGGGTTCCCCATAATGGGTTGTAGCGGCACTTTGCAAAGATTTGTATAAATACTAATCATTAGAAAACGGTTTTATTAAGTAAATGGTATTTAAATGAAAAATGTTGTTTTCCCCTATTCTAAATTCCTGAGGGTATCGTGCTATGTTGCATATGAGCGTGTAAGGAGGTAGGTCGTTACCTTGTGATCTACTTAAAGGTATAGCATGATTTGTGATATTGAATGTAGAATCGAAACTATGTGGTATTTAAATGAAAATACGGTAAAATGAAATAGCCATTATTTTATGATATGAAACTTGATCAATTTGGTTGATTAGTGTTTAATAGCCAACTTGAGAGAGTTTAAGCGTAACTGTATTAACGAGAAGTGAAGTTTTATAAAGAACCCGAATCGGAAATCGAATTTGTTCCGATTCCGTCGGGTTTTGTAAATCCGTATTTTTAGAAAAGAAAAGAGAGGTAGAAATGGGGACTTACGGGTTTCGATCAAAGATAAGAGGAAGGTGGATCGGGAGGAGTCGCCGGTGCGTCGTTTCTTCTCCGGGAGTTCCTACGGTCGTTGCCAGAAATTCCGCCGAAGAATTCGCCGGATCTTCGCCTTTCGCTCAATTCGATTGCACACAAGAGTTCTTGAGAATTTTAGAGAGTTGGCTCAGAATTTGGGATGAGTGGGTAGAGGGTAGGGATAGTATTTATAGGGTTAGGTTAGGGTTAGGGTAGGTGAAAGGTTAAAATGAAAAGTGTGATAAAATGTATTAAAAATGTATTAAAAGTGGAGTAATTGGGGTTTTAAAAGAGCTCTAGAAATGGTCTGAGGCTAAAATTTTGCAGGTGCATAGGGAATGTGAAAAGACACAATTTTCATGTTTGGGTCGTCGCCGGAATTGGCCGACTCGGCCGTGACTCGATCGGAGGACTGAGTCGGCCGAGTCAAGGCCGATTTGGCTGATTCCCGGCCGAGTCAGGCGGCCGGGATCCCCCCGACGGTTCATCTAATCTCTGACAAAGTTACATTTTTGGGTGTAGTGGGAATTTTGTGAGATATGCACGTGTAAACCTTTGGTATTCTAAAGGTTTGAAATAAAACAATATTAAAAATAATGTGGGGTATGAGATTTGAACTCTGCTGGCTTGGTTCAGCAGTGCAAGGTATTACCAATGAGCTACAAGCTCCTTCTTATAATAATGGAGCTAATTAATTACTTAAATTAGTCACAGAAAATATAAATACCCCAAATATACATTAATTTTAAAGCAAATTTTTGTACGCTAAAAATGGAGTTGTTATATTCTTTTAACTTGTAATTAAAAAGCAAAATAATTACTTATATCTTGTGCTCAGACTAAAATACCCCTTTATGGATTTTGAAAAAATATTTTGAAAAAATTTGTATACGAAATTTAGGGTTGTTACATTCTACCCTCCTTATAAAAATTTAGGGTTGTTACGTTATTTACAATTTTTTTCGACGATCGGCATCCATTATCGTTATCTTTATCATGTAAGATGTAGACATACCAATTTTTTATGTGATTCCATAACTTTTTAACCGTTGAATTAACAATATAAAAAGTTCTATTGTCGGTAATCCGTTAATTTTGCACCTACTAAATCAATATCTTACATGATAAAGATAATGATGATAGGTGTCGATCGCCGAAAAAATCGTGAAGGGTGTATTTTTTTGATACCATAGGAGGAAATTCTTTCCTATGGCATCTTTCATCCCCCCCCCCACAGAGAGAGAGAGAGAGAGAGACTGGGATCCCATCGGAAGGATTTGTCTCATTTTTTCTCTATTAGATTAAATTTGGGATTTATACATTCAATTATATTATGTTTGGCAATAAGTTAAAGTTTTTATTCATAATTGTTAGCACACATTCCAAAGTTAATCTAATAGTAGAAATGATTTATTTTGAAATCCTTCCGATAAGTTCCTAATCGAACTCTCTCTCTCGATCTCTCTCTCTCTCTCTCTCTCTCTCTCTCTCTATATATATATATATATATATATATATATATATATATGGCTCTTTTTTTAAAAATGAGCGCTCACCCCAAAACACACTTACCCCACGTATATTTCACCGATCCAAACTGGTTATCTTAATCTACGTATCATGAAATCCCTATATACAAAAAATCTCAATATTTAAAGATTTCTAACACATTCATCAAAACATATAGAAAAATTAACGGTTTATCAAGTGTAACAACTCCAATTTTAGTATACAAAGATTTATTTAAAAGTTGATGTATACTTGGAGTAAATACATTTCTGTGAGTACCATAAATACCGGTTTTGCTTTTTAATTACAAGAAAGAGCTTGTAGCTCATTGGTAATACCTTGCACTGTTGAACCAAGCCACCAAAGTTCAAATCCTATACCCTACATTATTTTTAATATTATTTCATTTTGAATTTTTAGAATAACAAGGGTTTACACGTGCATATCTCACAAAAACCCCCCACTACACCCAAAAATCTAACAGTACCAGAGAGTTAGTGAAGCGTTAAGGGAGACTCCGGCCATCTAACTCGGCCGGAATCGGCCGATTCGGGCCGCCGCCGTCGGCCGGACTCGGTCGGACCGCCGAGTTACCAACATGAAACTTTTGTCTTTTGTTCTTCCCCGCACATCTGTATACTTTAAATTCTTGGACCAGTACCCGAGCCTCTTTAAAACACTAATTACCTCATTTTAATACAATTTATCACATTTTTTTCATTTCAACCTTTCACCTACCCTAACTCTAACCTAACCCTATAAATACAACCCATAAACACTACCCCCTCACTCCAAAATTCTGAACAGAACTCTCAAGAAATTTTCTAGAACCTTAGTGTATTTTGGAAGAAGCGAAAGGAGAAGCTCTGGCAATTTTTCCGACGGCAACCCTAGGAGATCCCGGCGACGAAACGAAGCACCGGAAGTTACGTCCACTCCCTCTCCCTCTCCTCTTTAAGATAAACCAGTAAGTCCCATTTTCCCTCTTTCCTATTCTTTCTAAAACACCCATTTCTAAAACCTGACGGAATCGGAGTAAATCCGATTTCCGATTCGGTTTCTTTCTAAAAATCCCACTTTTCTTAAACACAACTCTATTAAACCATTATATATTGACTATTAATCATTAACAAATATTTTGAACAAGTTTCATGACAACCTATTTTATTTTGTAACTTTGATCGCTCTTTTTCAGTAAAATACCATGTAGTTTCATTTTGATATTAAATCATCACAATCTTGCTATACCTTTAAGTTAGATCACGAGATAATGACCTACCTCCTCACAACACTCATATGAAACATAGCACAATAATTTTTGAGAACATAGAATACGGGAAACGAACCTTTACATATAAATACCTTTTACTAATAAAACCATTTTTACAAGATTTAGTATTTAAAAAAAAATCTTTGCAAAGCGCCGCTACAACCCATTTTGGGGAACCCGACTGGGATGGTGCGGATTATCGCACGTCCCTGGGCTTAGTAGTGCGAGATGCAGACCCCCGCAAGGAGCATTCGGTCTCGAAAGATTTACAAAATACAAAATCTTAAGAAAATGAGATTTCTAGAAATATAATATATATTAAAAATTATTGTATATAAATATATATATATATAATTAAAATATCTATTTTGTGATAATATAAATATTCAAACTATTTTAAAATCACAAGAACCGCTTTACATTAAAATACCATGAATTCCATACAAGTACAATATTATAAATAAATGCCATATATTATGAAAGTAGGTTATTTGCACTAAAAATATCACAAATATAAAATCTAAAATTATTACAACTCTAAATACGACAACTAAATACTTAGGGTGTATTTTGAAAAGTATATAAATGTATTTTTACATAAAACCCCCTCAAGTTCTATAAATTACCCTAAGGACCCTAGTAAATGTATGTTTAAGCGGAACCAATCTCTTGAGCCTCAGGGAGCCGGAGAAGTGGGTGCTTGCCTATTTAAGGTAGACAACTTAACAACGGTGTTATCAACACGGTAATCGTCTTTGAAAAAGACACAAATCATGCCGCCCATGTGCAGCAGTTACCGATAATATCAAAACAATCAGGACTTCAATTTCTTTTCTAATTGTTCTGACTCAGAATGAGTCTCGTTATAATCTGACTTGAATGAGATTCAAGTACAATCTACAATGTACAATTCAATATGAATCCATGAATACATATATTCAGTCTATCCAATCTATACTTACTGAACCGAATCATGGATATACTTCCATTTACATGATTCTCCAGTTACATCCATTTACTGATATCATGGTTTCGACAAGTCATCCACATATACATGACAATACAATTTACAATACAATACAAACAATACCAACAAGATATCGCAGGGTTTAAGAGGTAGATTGGTACAGAAGGTGTTAGAAGTGACACGAGACAGTAAGGTTTAATACACCTAACCTGAATTCATTTGCTGTTGTACCGTGGCATAAACGGTTCCTTATACTTCACTTGCTTCTAGTCTCTGGTATATAGAGACTTCTCTCGTATACACCGGCATCCTTCTGTACCAAGCTACAAACAACAGCGTTAACACCAAACACTCATATAATACAACTTTAAAAGCTACCTTCTCTTTCTGTCTATTCTATTTCTCCCTTATGTTTGGGACTTACCGAGCAATTTGTTTGCTGACGACATTCTCTTTCTTTATTCTTTGAATGTCGTCAGGTGATCTGGACACGTCAGAGATCGAACCCACTAGTGAAGACTTTGACCATTTCATTAAAGACTCGGAGCTTTAGTTCATTGTACACTTTTTATTTCATTACTTTTCCTTTTCTGTTATGCCATTGTTTAGGCATTGCTTTTATCCAGTTGTATTTACTTTTCTATTCATTGTACAGAAAGAATGTGAATAAATAAAGTTGTTGTTTTATTATATCTTGTCTCTTGTGCATTTATTTTTATATTGTTTAGATACGCTTAGCGTATTTACTTCAAAGTAAATACGTAGCGGCCTCGTCGCGTTCTCTGCCCGTATACTGGGAAGCGGGGCGTGACAATCGGTATAGAAAATTTGAAGATGTTTAAATCTGAAGATATTTTGTACATAAGGGTTTCATGATACGTATATCAAAATGGTCGGTTTAGATCAGTAAAATACACGGAAGGTATGTGTGTTTTGATATGAGAGTTCATTTTAAAAAAGGATCGCCAGCTTATATGCTCTCTCTTCTATATATATAGAGAGAGAGAGAAAGAGAGAAGTATGAGGTGGCTGCCCTTTTTCCAAAAAGGTGGTCGCCTTCATAACACATATATTGTGTTCCTAAACTCAACATAATAGACTCTTGCTCAAGTTTTTGTATATGACATTTATTTTGTTAACTTGTATATGGCATTTTAAACTAAAAGGTCATGGGTTCAAGTCTCACCATTTCTATGAATTAAGTTATGTTCTAATAATTAACTTGAGTATTGATACCTATGGTGTTCTTTTTATGAATAATTAAAATCAGAAGAGAATAAATAGTTTTGGGTTCAATTCCTACAATTGACTTGATTTAATTCTTGTTTTAATTAAGTTGAGTAGTCATTCATATTGTGTTTTTTATGAATAAAATAAAAAGATGTTAGATTTTTTTTTTTGAAAAACATCTTGTTTTATAGATCATTAACGTGTTCTTTTCTATCTTATCCTAGAGAAGAAAAATATCAAAATTTTTTTGTTTCAAGCATCTCACGTGAACAATGTGGTTATTTTATGTTTTCAATAAAAATTCGTGCTTTACAATTGTTCTTGATTCACGGCTATAATAACACAGTAAAATTAGTTTACCTCGGTTTCACCAAAAACATGATTTGTATGATATAGTTAAAATATAAAGCCTTGTAAGAATATTATTACAAATAATAATTTTCACTTATTATTAAATATTTCGAAATTATGTTTATATTTTCAGTAAAAAGTACTTTTTATATCATGCACTTAGAATTTTCAACGGGTTCTTATTAGATATGGTGCTCCCTCCGATCCACATTCCTACTCATCTAATAAGTCAAGATCATTGCTTGTGTCAAAGAAGTGAATAAAAAAAACATTTGAGATTAAATTTGATAAGAGCATTTTTGAGAATTAAAGGAATAATAAAATGCCGATGAAGGAAAATAAGTTTGATTTCAAAATTAAGTATGATTTTTAGTATGGTAAGTTTGGTATCCTGCTGTCCATATGTAATATATGGAAGGAAGTACGCATGTGTATCTTACACGGATCGAATACTCCACGTTTATGCCAATTCATATTTGCTAGCAGGAAAATCAATTTCAAAATCATTCTTTGGTTTTTTACATGCCCGGTTTGTTGAGCATGCTTCGATAAAATTTAAATGCGGATAATGAGATTGAGATTGATAGACATAGTCCCGAGATGAGTCACATTCCAACTTAACCCAAGAAGCCCTCTTCTCCCTGTTTACGCGGTTTTGGCGGCGGCTGCGGCGGAATAAACGTACATAGTTTTAAAGTTAATTATGAAAAAATCAGAAAAATAAAATAATAAAGTTAAGTGAGTTGCCTACATGTTGCATTTATTCTAGGAAAAATTCTTTCTCTACCTATAACTAGGTAGAATCCATTAAACTCATGGGATTCTTATTGGATTAAGTGTGAGGCATGATGTAAAATTGCCGAAATAATTGGATGAAAGGTCTTGAGCTTGTATGGATTCTACAGCATGAATAGCTATTTCTCTTTGTTTTTGGTATTACCTATAAAAAAATTAGCAGCATTTTTAGTACTTTTTTAATTAAACAAAACTTGTGTCTCCATAATAAATTGCATTTACAGTATATACGAAAACATAGTAAACAGGCAACTGTACAAAGGGTACACTTAGTTATTTGTAATCGAAAATATAAATATCGACTATGATTGTAAACTACATTTTCTAGACTAGTCGGAATAAAATTACATCTGTATATTTCAGAGAGTGTGCATGATTTTAGGCTTGTAGCCGACTAGCTGCAGCATCTTAATCGCCATTATCATGTTTAGTTCTGTGTTTCGACGGATGCGATTCGATCTTCCTAGGTTTCTAGTGCAGTTCTAGCTACGATTTTTTCTAGCTTATATTGTATTTTTCAAGTTAATTATAGAATCAGAGTAATTTCAACCATAAATCGAAATTTTGTCCTAAAAAAATCATCATAAATGTCACGAATAGAAGCATCTTAATCATGATAAGGATGCATGATAGTGAAACCCTCATTCTTTGTTAACAATCAACTGACAATTAAAATCAGTTGACCAAAGACCCCAACACCAAAATGTTTCAAACGATCAAGATTCAAGCAGAGCCCAGTTCAACTGCTGGCTGTCTGACACGTGGCAGAGCAACTGGGCCGACAGCTGTCCACTCCGGTACGGTCCACTTCAAGAATCTCACCGACCAATCCATCGGTATCCGGGGTCCACCAGAGAAACCTGCGTTCAATAGGATCATGTCATGTCGTCGCAACTCATCTCACCCACAAATACTTTTTCTAGCTCATGGGGTCCTTTTCGGGCCTTCGTCAGATGTTGTCTTCCGTTGATCTCGCGGTGGACTTAGTTGATTATCTTCCTTCGCGTGCGGATCTCAATGGGTTTTTGGAGGAAGAGGTGAGGTGAGAGAGGTGTTGCCGAGTACCTGCAAAGAAGTCCCGGGGTGGTTTGGTACCACCAAGGACCCTCCGATGCTCAAGTTAGTGATGAGATCTGAGCAGAGTAACGGCATAAAAGTGTAAAAAAAATGGCTTACTTGACCCCTCTGTGATGGGGGTTTATATAGCGGTGGTGGAATGCAGCAGCAGGCGCGAGAATCTCGCCGGCAGTTACGCTCCCGACGTCACGTCCGCGTAAATAGCGGATCCCCATTAATGGGGATCGTGATGGCGTGAAACGTGGGATGTTGCTGGCGGAGAATCTGCGCATGACGAGATTTGCGGAGCGGCGGTTACTCCTGTGAGTGGTGGAGTCGGTCAGTCGGAGGGACCGAGGAAGATGGTCTCGGCGGGAGAGCTCGGGAACGAGCGAGAGGGCCGAGGTATCTTGGTCCTGCGGTAGCTCAGAGGCGAGCTGAGAAGCCGAGGAGGCCAATTTGCAGGGGGCCCTGAGGTGAGCCAGCTTTGTGCTTGTAGGTCGGGTACAGTGGTAACCTGATCGGCCCCTGTGGGCCCTTTCTTCTGAGTTCTAGAACACGTCATCTGCCACGTGTCCTGATCTGGAAGGTCGCCAATATAGAGCATCAACATTAGCCCCCCACTCTTGTCCCGACCAGCTGGCGGGTTGGGCCAAGAGTGGACTGCCGGGCCGCCCGGGGAGAGCTCCCTCCTAAGATTTCGTCAGGACGCGTGCCCGGGCTGTCAGCTGTCTTTTCTGCCAGCGAATCAGGGCGAAATCTCTGCATTCAAGGAAAATGCGCCGGTTTGTGCATCCTGTCACTGAAGCGACTGTCTGCGTGTCAAGCGCTGCTGAGAAGGAGACATCTCCATGGCCCCGAAGTCGAGGGGGGATTACTCAGACTTGGATAGACCTGATGTCTCTTGTTGGGGCTTCGGATCCGCTGCATGTGATGGGCTCAGTGGCCTCGTTATGAGGGCTACAAACCCGCAGCGTCTGATGGGCAGGAGGATGCCCGCTGGGATGCACCGAGCAGGAAGGAACTCGGCGGCCTCACGATGAGGGCTTGAGATCCTCAGCATCTGATGGGCAGGAGGATGCCCGCTGGGGATGCACCGAGCAGGAAGGAACTCGGCGGCCTCACGATGAGGGCTTGAGATCCTCAGCATCTGATAGGCAGGAGGATGCATCTGATGAGAGCTTGAGATCCTCAGCATCTGATGCCCGCTGGGGATGCGCCGAGCAAGAAAGAACTCGACGGCCTCGCGATGAGGGCTTCAGACCATCAGCGTTGAAGGGGACGTAGGAGGCCTGCTAAGGATGGCCGAGCAGGGTAGCTGCTCGGTGCCTCTTTCTGAGGGCTTTGACCTTTAGCGCTGGAAGGGCCGGAAGAGGCATGCTAAGGATGGCCAGGCAGTGAAGTTGCGCAGTTGCCTCTTGGTGATGGCTTTGATCTCTGGCGTCGTGGGTAGGAAACTACCAGCCTGGGATGACCGAGTGGGGTAGCCTCTCGGATGCCTCTTGCGAGGGCTTCGATCCCTGGCGTCATGGGCAGGGAGCTACCAGCCAGAGATGACCGAGCAGGGCAGCTGCTCGGTTGCCTCTTGCGAGGGCTTTTGATCCTTCAGGACGGGGACTGCGAGGGTTGCTTCCCAGTGCCTCTTGGCGAGGACTTTGATCCCTGTCGGTTGTGGTAGGAAGCTACCAGCCGGGGATAGCCGAGCAAGGATCCGACTGTCTCTGGGAGGACTTTGGTTCTTGGTGCGGGAAGAGCTATAGGGCTGTAAGAAGCCTACCAAGGACCCTTGGCCGGGCAGGGTTACTGCCCGGTGCCTCTTGGCGAGGGCTTTTGTCCGGAAGGATAGCCAAGCGAGAGATCCTCGGGCTCGACTGCCTCTGGGTGGGCTTTCTGATCCCTGGTGTTGCGGTAGGGAAGCTACCCGCCAGGGATTGCCGAGCGAGGGATCCTCGGGCTCGACTACCTTTGGGAGGGCTTTCTGATCTCTGGCGTTGCGGTAGGGAAGCTACCCGCCAGGGATAGCCGAGCGAGGGATCCTCGGGCTCGACTGCCTCTGGGAGGACTTTTTGATCCGTGGCATTGCGGTAGGGAAGCTACCCGCCAAGGATAGCCGAGTGAGGGATCCTCGGGCTCAACTGCCTCTAGGAGGACTTTCTGATCCCTGGCGTTGTGGTAGGGAAGCTACCCGCCAGGGATAGCCGAGCGAGGGATCCTCGGGCTCGACTGCCTCTGGGAGGACTTTCTGATCCCTAGCGTTGTGGTAGGGAAGCTACCCACCAGGGATAGCCGAGCAGGGGATCCTCGGGCTCGACTGCCTCTGGGAGGACTTTCTGATCCTTGGCGTTGCTGTAGGGAAGCTACCCGCCAAGGATAGCCGAGCGAGGGATCCTCGGGCTCGATTGCCTCTGGGAGGATTTTCTAATCCCTGGCGTTGCGGTAGGGAAGTTACCTGCCAGGGATAGCCGAGCAGGGTAGCTGCTGGGCTGCCTCTTAGTGAGGGCTTATATCCTTGGGCGAGGTGGTCCTCGAGCCGCTGTGGCGAGCCCCCTCTGTGCGACCCCGTCAAGGGAGGGGGTGTCGGTCTATTCGGCCGGCGAGGGCGTTGATGACGGTCGCCGGAGGAGGTTCACCCGCGCCTCCGGTAAGGGGGAGGCGGCGGCTGGTATCTGGATCTTCAGGGTGATCGCTTGCCATGGGGACGGAGATCGGAAGGCCAACTTTGTTTTTTGTGGAGTTTCGGTTCCCACAGACAGCGCCAACTGATGGGGGTCCTTTTCGGGCCTCCGTCAGATTTTGTCTTCCGTTGATCTCGCGGTGGACTTAGTTGATTATCTTCCTTCGCGTGCGGGTCTCAATAGGTTTTTGGAGGAAGAGGTGAGGTGAGGGAGGTGTTGCCGAATACCTGCAAAGAAGTCCAGGGGTGGTTTGGTACCACCAAGGACCCTCCGACGCTCAAGTTAGTGATGAGATCCGAGCAGAGTAACGGCATAAAAGTGTAAAAAAATGGCTTACTTGACCCCTCTGTGATGGGGGTTTATATAGCGGTGGTGGCATGCAGCAGCAGACGCGAGAATCTCGCCGGCAGTTACGCTTCCGACGTCACGCCCGCATAAAGAGCGGATCGCCCATTAATGGGGATCGTGATGGCGTGGAACATGGGATGTTGCTGGCGGAGTATCTGCGCATGATGAGATTTGCGGAGCGGCGGTTACGCCTGTGAGTGGTGGAGTCGGTCGGTCGGAGGGACCGAGGATAATGGTCTCGGCGGGAGAGCTCGGGAACGAGCGAGAGGGCCGAGGTATCTTGGTCCTGCGGTAGCTCGGAGGCGAGCTGAGAAGCCGAGGAGGCCAATTTGCAGGGGGCCCTGAGGTGAGCCAACTTTGTGCTTGTAGGTCCGGTACAGGGGCGGCCTGATCGGCCCCTGTGGGTCCTCTCTTCTGAGTTCTGGGACACGCCATCTGCCACGTGTCCTGATCTGGAAGGTCGCCAATATAGAGCATCATCACTACCGGTATGGTGGAATCCATGCATACAACATGAATTCCCATTAGATATAAGATGGACCGACAAATACCTAGATAGTGGATAATATGACTCACCTTATATCTAATGGGAATCCATATCGTCTGTATGGATTCCACCACACACCAGTTGCATTACTAAAAAGAAGGGTTTTCCCTACGATTCTAACCGTAGGGGCAAAGCAACCGTGGGAGCTGCTCTTTCGTTTATGACCATAGGGGCGAAATTATTATCCGTATGGGCAAAAGGCGAGGGGGCAGGTATATCTCCCTACGGTTGAAACTTTGTCCACACGGATAGAAATGTAAGGGCTTTTGCCCCTACGTATTAATGCGTTGAGGCAATTTTTATTTTCAATTTATTTTAAAAAATAGTAATATATTGCCCCTGCGATTTACTCCGTAGAGGCAATTTGCTCTTACGGATTGCACCGTAGAGACTAGGTTTAAAAAATTTTAGTTCAATTTAATTTTTTTTTATTTGTCCCAACAGATGTAAACGTAGGGGCATGTACTTTTTCCCTATGGATTTTTCCGTAAGAGCTAAGCATAAAATTTTTTAATTTATTTTTAAAAATATTTTTAATTACCCCTACGGTTATGACCGTAGGGGCAAGTATATGACCCTACGGGTGTATCCGTAGGGATAAAATATCAGGTTTTTCTAATATTTAGCCCCTACGGATACAGCCGTAGGGGCATATACTTGCCCCTATGGGCAATTATAAATATTTTATAAAAAAAAATAGTTCTTCCGTTTTTTTGTCGTCTTATACAGAATAATAGATATAACACACATGAATACAAAAATATTTATCCAAAACATCCCAACGCATATATATATATATATATATAACGAAATAACCAAACAAAATGCAAAATCAGGATAAAAATTCAAGACATACAACAAACGATATCCAAGATATATAATACGTCTCAAATATAGTACATACATCGTACAAAAATAAAAAAAATATAAATACATCGCCACATGCTTGGTCCAAATGCTCCATCTGCATGTATCAGGGAAATCCGGTGCATATGCTCTTCGCTGCAGCCTCGGGCCGACAAAATTTGGAGTACTGGATCATTAGGAGTAGGGGTGGGCTGTAGAGCCGAAATAGTAGGAATCGGAGCCGAAACTGCGGCCTGCGGAGCTGAAGCCGGAACTGGAGGAGTTGCCTGTATAGCCGCAGCCGAAGTAGTGGCTTGCGGAGCCGTAGCCGAAGCAGTTGACTGCCGAATTAGTAAATTTTTTAAGTTTGTGTAAATTTGGATTTGGGGTTAGGGTTTTGACTTATTTTTATGTGTGTGTGTTTAGGTGTGTGTATGTGTATGTGTGTGTATACATACCATTGACTCCTGAAAAGCCTAGAATTTGGCGGACGGTTCGTCCAATTGCAGCTCCAAACGTCGCTCGTGTGGGGTAGAAGAAGTAACTGCTGAAGTGGAGGACAACTTCAGGTGGGCCCTGCAGGGACCAGTTCCCTGGCCTATCTCCTAACCACTGTGGTGCCCTCTGAGTACGCGGTCTAGGACAGGAGTCAGCACGGCCGAATCGTCCTCTGCATTGAAATCAATCCCTGATGCCTGCAACTCCTGTACCACCCGCGTCTACACTATATAAAGCATTCAAACCTAAACAATCCATTTAAATTTAAACTTATCAAAACAAATTTTCATTTGAATTAGAACAAATATTAACACTTATACAATACTCCTGAGTAGCAGCGTCGGGATATCGAAGCTCGCCCGTGACAGGATCTCTTAATGAGGTATGGAAGGATAGATAATCCGTCAACAGACTCGTTGTACCACCATGAGCCACAGTCTGAGCTCTCTGCAACTCACCAAAAACACACATATATAACATAACATTTCATATTGCATTATATCAAAAGAGATATATTGTTATTTACCTTTGCCTCCATGGCCCGATTCACGTTCCCCGAGCCACCCGTGTAGGTTGGTTGACCAATCTTCATCGACTTCCAATTCTTCTTATTTTGTGCGGTATGTTTCACCTTGTGCTCAGATGCCCAAAACTCACACAAGAGACACCATGTCTCTAAATCGACCCAGGTAAAGGCCGGAGACTTCTCTCCGTCTCGGGGTTCGCCAGCCACAGATCGTAGAAACCAGACTTCACCTTACCTCTATTATACCGGATATGACCCTGCATGATGATCGTGATGCCCCAGTAAATAGCCTGAAGATCGAGCCTTATATGAGGGTCATCGGGATCGAGGGTCTGAAAGTCATAATCCATCTAAAAATACAAGAAATTAACGTTTTTAAATTATAAGTGCCTAATGATAGTAAATTTATTTGATAAATCAAATAGAAATATTTAATAATACCTGAGCCTGCTCAAAGAAAAGGTCAAAGGAGCGCTTGTGTTACTTTCCCCATTTAAGATGAAGAGGATATTTCTTAAAGTGATGGCTCTCATCACTTATCTACTGGCCAAAATTCTCAGCATACTGGCAGTGGGTTGGGAAGCGGCGGTAAAGGGGAGGGGGAATGCTCCTTGGCACTTAGCGGCATTAAGTTTCAGCTTGTAGGACTGAGTCGGCCCTCGAGTCCTACGGACGGGCCGGGGCTGCCCTAAATCTATAAAATATACAGATATATATGCAATATCAAGGCAAAACATATTATGCGTACAATGATCAATAAAACAAGGATATGAATTATGAGCTATGAATTCTAATGTGTTTTTTTTATCTATATATCACAATTAATGTCACGCCCCGCTTCCCAGTGTACGGGAAAGAGGACGTCGTGAGGCCGCAACGTATTTACTCAGAAGTAAACACGTTAAACGTAAATAAGCAATATAAAAGTAAAGCATAAGAATAATAAGAGATATAATGAAACAACAACTTTTTATTTATATTCATTCTTCACATACAACTGGAAACTAAAGTACAATAATGGAAAGCGATGCATAAACAATGGCATATGAACTGAAAGTAAAGTAAGTACAAGTAGAAACTAGAATCTGACTCTTCTATGAAATGCTTCAAGTCGTCTTGGCTGGGCCCGATCTCCTGAGAGTCGGGTCCTCCTGACAACATTCCAAAGAAAGAAGAGATATGAATGTCGTCAGCGAACAATCACTCGGTAAGTCCCAAAAGAGAAATATATCAAGTAAAATGATTAGATCTGGTAATTTATCTGTTTTTGTTATACTAACGCAGTTATTTGTAGCTTGGTACAGAATGCATCAGTGTATATGAGAGGAGTCCAACTATTCCATGGACCAAGATATACGGGGCATAAGGACCCGTCAAGCCACGGGACAACGACACGGATATTCATGTTAGGTGTATTATGGTGACCGTCTCGTGCTACTTCTAATACATTCCGTACCAATCTATCCCGTTAAAACCCCGTAATGCATATTGTATTGATTGTAATGATTTGTTGTATAATACTTGCCGAAACCATGGTATAAGTTGTTCATGTAAACGGATCGGTTGTAAACGGATAGTTATGTAGTCAAGTTCAAAATATATCCATGGTTCGGTCCAGTCGAGTCATGTTGCATGTTCATGTTCAAGTGTTCATACTTGATACATTGGATTCATGTTGAAATAGAGTTATAGTTGGAAACATGTTTGGATTGTATCCAGATTAGATTGAGACTCAGATTGAGTCAGACACTTTAAACAGATTTGAGTCCTGAATTAGGATTTGGAGTTATCGATAACTGCTGCACATGGATGGTAGGATTTGTGAGTTTTTCCAAGCTAATTACCATTGATAACCCCATTTTAGTTTTCTACTTTAAATAGGCAAGCACCCACTTTCTCTGGCTCCCTGAGGCTCAAGAGAATTGGTCCCGCTTAAACCTATATTTACTAGGGTTCTTAATGTAAATTAATATAACTTGAGGGGTTTTATGAAAAATAGTTTTAGTATACTTTCAAAATAAATCTCAAGTATTTATTTATTTAATTTAGGGTTTTTATGGATGTAACTTTTAAAAGTGAGGTATTCTGGTGAATAAATACCTAGTTGCATAGTTCATGGTATTTTTATGTAAATTTTACTTGTATGGATTCTTGATGGTATTTTCATGGAAATATAATTCTTTTTTTTGTTTAGAAAAACATGGAATTTATTATATATTTAAAATAGATGGGTTGCTGATATTTATATATAATTATTCAAAATAAAATTTATTTATTAAATAGAAATCACGTTTTTCTTAAAAATTGCATTAAAAATTCTATCGAGATCGTATGCTCCGTGAGGAGATCTACATCTCGCTCTACTAGTCCGATGGATGTGCGATAACCCACACCAACCAAATCGGATTTCCCAAAATGGGTTGTAATGGCATAATTGTAAGGAATTTAAATAATACAATTTAAAGAATACGGTTTTTAATAGTTTATGGTATTTTAATGTAAAAGTCGTATATGTCCCAAAAATATTGTTAAAAGAAAATCGTGCTATGTCATGATGAGTGTTGTGAGAGATAGGTCATTACCTCATGAGATTTTCTAGAGGTAATATAAGCAAAAATGATTAAACGATGTCATATATAATTTCATGGTATTTAAGCATAAAAGTGTGATAAAAGTTGTTTTACTTGGAGTTTTGAAATGAAACTTGTATATAATTATTGTTTAATGTTTAACAAACAAACTATAATGATTTAGATAATTAGTTCTTAATAAACGTTGTTATTTTAAAAAGATTTAGAAATGAATGTCGGTATAACTCCAATTACCGACATCATTGAAAAGAAGAAGTTTTAAGATATGAAAATGAGAGAAGAGAGGGAACTTATAAGTTTTGGATTTAGATGAGAGGTTGATGGAACGTTTGGTGGCTTCAAGTTGTCGCGGGGTCGCTGGAATCCTCTTGCATTGTCGCTGGAACTTTGACCTACTACTAACTCTAATTGCACTTTTCTTTGACTTGGAAAATTTTGAGGATTTTTGCCAATATATTTCAGAATGAAGATAGCTAGGATGTGGGGATGTATTTATAGGGTAGAATCAGGATTTTGAGAATTGAAAAGAGAATTAAAAATGTATTAAAAATTGAATTTATTAGTGAATTTACACTCTCTGTTAATTTACAGAGAATTCAAACAACATGAGGGTAGTGGGGTAAGCCAAAGGGTGTTGGGTTCAGAACATGGGAGCATTACCTACGGTTTGGCCCGGCGGCGCCGACCCTTATGATCATCTCGCCAGCCAATCTAGGGTTTTGGGTGCTAGGATTTGTGCTATGTGTCTTGGTCGCTGTTAATACAATTTTTCACATGTTTGTTTTTCTGACTTCTTAGTTTTTACGTGTATTGTACGTGTAAAATTTTGGGCTTCCAAAAGGTTTAAAAGAAAAATCAGTTAAAATATATATGGCTGACCAGATTCGAACACATGGGTTATGTCACAGCAGTGCAAGGCTTTACCAATGAGCTACAAGTTGTTTCTTGCTCTTCTTAAACAAATTAAATTTATAAATTGTGCTCAGGATTGAAACTCTATTCTGTGTATTAACTTTAAAATTTTTTGTAGAATGAAATTGGAGTCGTTACAATTAAGCTTAATGTATTTGTCTCGTTTGCATGATATTATAATTTTTGGCGTGTAGTATATATAACCTGGGGTGACATCACCACGAGCCTGAGCCCGGGCAGCAACACAAGCGGGTCGATAGTTCTTCCCACGAGAAACAGCCAGTGACCCAGACATGGATGTGTTAGTGTGATATGCCCTAGAGGCCATTATTTTATAGTACTAGTTTGTATATTACATTTTGGAAACTTGGGATATATACACAGTTGTATAGCAGTCTTGCTCGATATGGTAGTATGCTACTTGGTTTGTATCTATCTTAATATGTGTATATGTTTCTTTTGACGTATCGCTAATACATATTGATAAAGCCCTTAGGATCTTTGCTTGACTACCAGCGTTGTGATGGCAGTCACACTTGTGGGGGTTGGGTAGTCTACAAGCACATCCTTATGCAGGTCCCTAGTCGTAGGGTTATCGAGACAGGGCATCGATACTCCAGAGTAGACTAGTGTGTACGCTTCTCATCCCAGCTGGGGAGATGGTCTGTCCCACAGCCATCGGTATGTCGTACTGGAGATAGTATGCAGGTGCTCATTAAGTTATGAGTATATTGGATAGGACTCGTCGGGAACTGTTGGTTGGGACTATACCTATCATCAGTTAACAGTTCCCAGGTGACATGAGTACAACTTAGTCCCTTGACTTGACACTGTCACTTCGCCTAGAGTGTGTTCCCACTGTTCTTAGATTACTACTTTACCACGGCTCTATTAAGTCTTGCAAACAGGTAGTAGTTGGGTTCAGTCTCGAAGCACTTGGAGGCAGTGACGGTTAGACATGATTCGTCTTTCCCGGTATTGGGGGTTGATGTCGCGTTGTGTCTATGAGAGCCATTACACAAAGTTCCTGGCCAGGGCAAGCGAGATTTACTGGTAGTGTTTCCAGTAGTTTCTCAGGGTGTTCTGGGCTACACCCCGACACGATTTGTACCGCTATTAGGGGTCTGACGTTTACCGCACCCTAGGCCCGACATGCGATACTCTTAGACGAACAGACCAGATTGTACGTAGATTGTCACATTCAGGCTCAGTAGGAGTTCGGATGTGTTCACCTCATCGGGCTTCTTATCGGCATCTACCCGGGGACCGTTACGTACAGCTAGTACCGCTTGCGGCCTGTGGTTAAAACCACTGTCAGCGTAGTGTCGAGTCTTTAGAGTCCCACACAGAGGGTTGTTCACCTTTGGGCAAAACGGAGTAGAGGTCGTATGGTTTTTACGATGGGGTTCGTTCACATATGCGTACTTGTGCGATTTGGTGTTCGGGCAGTTGATACTAGTGGGTTTTGGTTTAAGCCAGATCCTAGTATTTGATTTTGGCTTGGTTCAGTCTCATTGCATTCGTGTTCTTCAGAACACGGAAGCGGGTATGCATATACAGTTGACAGAGACAAATGAAGGAGACACCTCATTAGGGTTTTTGACCATTGACTTGATGTAGACCTTAATGAGATGAAGAAAATTGATTAATAGTTTTAATTAGTGATAATTGTGTTATGGTTATTTGGATTGACCATTTGACTTGTTGACCAAAGTTGACTTAGATATTTTTTTTGAGCATGAGATATTTTGTGCTTAGCATTAATGGTGACATGATAATGGGCAAATCAAATAAACCATCACAATTTTTGCTAATTAAAATTTTTATTCTTTTTATGATAATATGAGAGCTATCTCTTCATTCTATCATGATACATTCTCTCTCCTAACTCTCTCTCCTTCATCCTCTCTCTCAAACCCTAACCTCTCATGTGTTGAGAACCAAGGGAAATTGAGACCAAACCACTAAAATCACTCTCTACTCTCTCTAGGGTTCTTAGTCTAGCACACCAAGCACCTTGGTTATTTCAAGATAGAGGTTGGAGCTCAAGGTAGAGGCCTTCGGGTGGATCTTTCTTTGGCAAAGAGAAGACGGTGTGATGGAGCCATCTACACCATTCCAAGGAGCTCACAACAAGGGGAAGCAACACAAGAAGAGAAGGAGTACAAGCTTTTGGTATAATCTCTTAAGCTAGTAGTTAAAGCTCCATGTTTGTTTGTTAGTTTTTGTTTAGCAAAGATCCTTCATGGTTAGTCTATAAAAATTCGATTTCTACCTATTCCGTCTCCTCGAAAGTACCGGGGTGGGTAACATAGACTTACAGTGGTATCAGAGCCAGGTTAAACAAAAACTAACATGTTAGCAAAGTCGTTAGAACTTCGATCACGGAAAAAATCCCGAAAACACACCAAAACTTGTATTTTCTGTCGATTTTTAAAACATGCCTAAAAATATTTTCAGTGACATGAAAAATACAAGCAGGCTTTTTAGAGAAAACTGTAGAATTTTGGGCGCCTGAATCGCTTATAAGACCGCGGATCCGCGGTCGATCCAAGCGATCCGCCGCGGATCCACGGCCGAGTCAACTCGGCCGCGCATCAAAATTCTTCTGGGGTTCTCTGTGTTGGTTTTGTGTATTCTGGGAAGTTTTGTTTCTGCCCAGATTTATCAGAGTACTGGATTTTACTTGGGGTAGATTCAAATACAGTTTTTGATCGAAATTTTATAAACTTTAGCTATTGGATTATATATGTAATGTGATATATGTACTGAACGTCTACTAATCGCTATATGTCGATTAGTGGGGGTTGTACATATCTGTGATCTGTGATGTTGGATTATATATATGAACTTGTTGGATTGTCGTGGATGAATAGCCGGGGATGTGAGATAAGTGTTTATTTATCTTTCATTTGATATAAATTGTAAATTGATATAATATTATTTTTGGGTCGCACATCCGGGTTGAGGATGTAGCCGTCTTTGTATATTATTTCTTTTACTGTTTTCTGGTCCTAGGATAGATCCAAGATAGGGTGCACAGACTATCGGGTACTTTGAAGTGCCGAGTGGACTACTCACTTTGTTGAGGAAGGCTGCTCCACTTCGGGTATTTGGCCGGTAGTTTGCCGCATCTTAGGGGTCTAGGGTGGGGTTTTGGCTATTCATCACGACCGTGTAATCCGTCTTTCGTTGCAGGCTCGAACGAATCGCGGATTCCTAACATATCCAATGTGTTCATCTGTGATCTGGAATGACTATCATTGCGTTTGACGAATGTATATATATTTATATATGATATCTAGTAGGCGTTGCTTATGTTTTGCATCCGCGCTAGTCTAGCCCCCGCTCTATCGTTAGTTATGTAACCTAACGGGTGATGACGGGCCCCCGTGGCGAATGCGGATGGCATAAGCGTACGTCATATTTTCATTGTTTTCTGCAATGGTAGGTTTAATTGATGAGACATATTATATTAATGCAAAGAAAACAAACAAAGTTGAATCGTTGGAACAATTTCAAAACCACACGGTTTTTCAAAATAGCACAACTTTTAAATGCGGAGCTTAAACCACTCCTTTTTAAAAAAAAAGCTATCACGTTTCTTCGATTATATCAAGTTTACTATGTTCACGGTTTCTCCAAAACCATTCGTAGCCCTCCATCATTTCATATGGATATTCAATAGTATTCAAGCAATGTTTGTTGGCCAAAGTCAAGGCATAGTGATTGGTAGCTGTTGAATATTTATATGAAGCATAAATAGATGAGTTGGTTTGGGACAGTCATACTACTTTGTTGGCCAAAGTCAAGGATAGGTACGGGTGGGTTCAAATTAACCTGGAAAATGACGGGTGGAACATGACATGCGACTTATGATTTGTTGGCCAAAGTCAAGGTCATAAGAGCATGGGGCAAAAATCCACATCGGGAGTTTCTAAAGAAACTGAAACTTGCTAGTGTTGCATACTATTTGGAATGTGATAATTTTGGTAGGATTCCTTCAACTTTATCACATAATGATATTTGGATCCCGATCCTACTGTGAGTATATGCTACTCCTCGGGAAATTTTCTCACTTAACGATCAGTGCTATAAACCAAGTAGGTGTCTAGAAAGGTGTTAGCGGGGCTACGCCCACAGGGAAAAGAGGTTATTTAATTAAGGAACTTCGCGAAAGCGTCGTAAAATATCCCTCGAAGTACCGACACCGGCCTAGCTGAACGGTTAAGCAAGTATTGTACGGTGAGATCAATCCCGACTAATTCTTCTTTTATGGTTTGAGGAAGGATTCGAGAAACAGTGGGAGCCATCCTGTTTAGATAAACTAAAAACCACTCTAAACTTCCAAGAGCATCATACTAAAGTGTTTCTTCTCTCTCTCTCTCCCCTAATTACAGCAACCAAATATCATGACGGGCCTTCAGTTACTTTTAGATAAAAATATATTGACAGGGCCAAACTACAAAGATTGGTTCAGGAATGTCAAAATGGAAATCACTTATGACAAGTTGGGGTATCTCCTTACCACTAAGGCCCCTGCCGTCCTAGGTCCAGAATCCAGCGTCACGGATAAGGAAATCCGTAAGACCTGAAAGATTGACTGCGCGAAGGCCAAGTGCCTCGTGCTTGCCTCTATGGACAATGAATATCAGAGGAGGCACGGGAATATGGACCTTGAATCCATATTTCTACATACTAAGGAACTATATGAAGAGCAATCCCGTATCGCAAGATACGAAACCTCGAAAAAGCTATTTCAAGCGAGGTTGGCCGTCGGATCATCTGTAAGGGAACACGTCCTGAAGATGATTGGCTACATTGAGGAGCTCGCGGACCTCGGGACCAGGTTAGAGAATGAGCTGTACACTGACTTGATTCTTTAGTCCCTTCCTTCCACCTACGCCCAGTTTATCCTGAATTTCAACATGCAAAGAAAAGAAGTTGAACTTCCGGAACTCCTCAACATGTTGAGAAGTGCAGAGGGCACCCTGCAGAAAGTTAGGGAAATACCCGCTTTGTTTGTTGGAGGAACTTCCTATTCTAGATCCAAGGCGAAAGCCACAGGAAAGAAGAAGAAGGCCCCCACCAAACCAAGGGGCGATATTAGTAAAGTGGAAGCTAAGGAAAAAGAAAAGGTAGTGGGATAGACTATGGGAAAGGAAGAATGCTTTTATTGTCACAAGAAAGGACACCGGAAGAAAGATTGCAGGGCTTGGAAGGCCAAGAACCAGGACCCGAAGCAAGTCGTGGCTTCGGCTTCAGGTGTGTATCTTACTGAAAACTGTCTGTCAATCAACTCTACTTCTTGGGTATTGGATACTGGATCAGGATCTCATATCTGTAATTCTTTGCAGGCACTGAGAGGGCGTAGAGTTTTGAAGGCAGGTGATATGACCCTCAGAGTTGCAAATGGAACAAGCATGGATGCTGAGTCCGTGGGGGATTATCACTATAGAAGGTTATGATTTTGCATTTGTAAGCAATGTTGTAAATATTCACCTTAATCATGTTTTGATTGGGTCGGGCACATTAAGCAACGGAATATACGTATTAAACCAACCGTAGATTTTCAATATCCAGAATACACACAAAAGAAAGTCTCCAGAATTAAATCATGCTTTCTTATGGCATTGTAGACTGGGTCACATCAATGAAACACGATTGACTAAATTACATAAAGAGGTATATTTGGATCCATTCGAATATCAGTCTTATGCAACTTGCCAATCTTGTCTCATGGGAAAGATGACAAAGACTCCGTTCACTAGACACGGAGTAAGAGCGAGCGGGCTCTTAGGACTCATACACAGCGATGTATGTGGTCCAATGTCTACACATACACGAAGTGGTTATTCTTACTTCATTACTTTTATGGATGATTTTTCAAGGTATGGACATGTCTTCTTAATGAAGCATAAATCTGAAGGCTTTGAAAAATTCCAGGAATACAAGAATGAACTAGAAAAACAAACAGGCAAGAGTATCAAGACACTGAGATTTGATCGAGGTGGTGAATACTTGAGTGCCGAGTTCCTGGATTACCTAAAAGAGAATGGAATTCTCTCTCAACTTACTCCTCCATACATACTACAACACAATGGTGTATCGAAGAGATGGAACCGAACCCTATTAGATATGGTATGTTCCATGATGAGTAACGCTGAGTTACCGCGATCTTTCTGGGGTTATGCACTAGAATCAGCTGCATATCTTTTGAACCGGGTTCCTACTAAGTCAGTGCCTACCACACCATATCAGATGTGGAGTGGGAAGAAACCCTATCGTAAACACATTAAGACATGGGGATGTCCAGCTTTTGTCAAAATGCAGCATATGGACAAACTCAAGGCACGCTCAGTACAGTGCAAGTTTATGGGATATCCAAAGAACTCTAAGGGATATTTCTTCTATTACACAGAAGAACAAAAGGTATTTGTTTCTCATCATGCCTGCTTCTTGGAAACAGAATTTTAGAAAATCAGATAAGTGAGAGTGCAATAGAACTGAAAGAAATTCCAGAACCATAAGCTATTACTGAAAGCTTAGTAGAACCAGAAAGTTCAAAAGAACGGGACATTCCCGCACCGCTCCGCAGGAGTAGTAGGCTTTCTCATCCACCTGAGAGATACTATGGTTTTCTCATAGACGGGGATAGAGAGAATTGCATCATTGATAATGATGATCCGACTAGCTTCCAGCGGGCAATTCAGAGCACTGACTCGGTAAAATGGCTGGATGCAATGCGGACTGAGATGGAGTCCATGTACACCAACAAAGTATGGACTTTGGACGTTGCTCCAGAAGGGGTAAAACCTGTAGGCTGCAAATGGATCTTCAAAAGGAAGATTGGTGTAGATGGACAGGTTGAGACCTATAAGGCTAAACTTGTTGCAAAGGGTTTTCGTCAAAGACCTGGTTTGGACTATGACGAAACCTTTTCTCCAGTGGCTATACTCAAATCCATTCGGATTCTTCTTGCCATTGCTGCCTTCTACGATTATGAGATTTGGCAGATGGACGTAAAAACCGCTTTTCTAAATGGTAATTCAGAGGAGTGTATCTATATGGACCAGCCAGAAGGTTTCATTCAGAGTGGGAGCAGCGGGAAAGTGTGCAAGTTGCTTAAGTCCATTTATGGACTGAAGCAGGTATCGTGGAGTTGGAACATCTGTTTTGATGAGACGGTCAAAGAATTTGACTTTATCAAAAATCTAGATGAACCATGCATTTATAGTAAGATTGTAGCACGAACTGTTGTATTCCTCGTCTTGTACGTGGATGACATTCTCTTGATAGGAAATGACATTCCTATGCTACAATCTGTCAAAGGGTTCTTGTCACACAGGTTCTCCATGAAAGATCTGGGTGATGCCTCTTACATTCTGGGGATCCAGATCTATCGTGATAGATCAAAAAGGATATTGGGACTCTTGCAATCCAGGTATATCAACACCGTACTGAAAAGATTCAGTATGGAAGATTCCAAGCGTGGTAATTTACCGGCTTGTCATGGGATCACCCTCTCCAAAGAAATGTCTCCCAAGACTGATTTGGAAAGGGATCGCATATCTATTATACCCTATGCTTCTGCGGTAGGCTCTATAATGTATGCGATGTTGTGTACTAGACTAGATGTAGCTTATGCATTGAGTGTGGTAAGTCGGTATCAGTCAAACCCTGGGGAGAAGCACTGGATAGCGGTAAAGAACATTCTGAAGTACCTAAGAAGGACTAAGGATATGTTTTTGGTTTACGGCGGAAAAGACCTCCAGATCGAGGCCTTTACTGACTCCAGCTTCCAGAGTGACAAGGATGACTCCAAATCCATGTCGGGTTATGTCTTTACCCTCAATGGAGGGGCGGTCTGTTGGAAGAGTTCCAAATAGGAAACCGTTTCTGACTCGACGATGGAAGCGGAGTATATCGCAGCTTCTGATGCCGCAAAAGAACCAGTCTGGATGAGGAAGTTCTTAACAGAACTTCAGGTAGTTCCGTCCATTGTTGATCCAATACCTTTTTATTGTGACAACAACGGGGCTATAGCTTTAGCAAAGGAACCCAGGTCCTATCAGAAGTCCAAACACATCTTGAAACGGTATCACCTGATCAGGGAGATCGTGGATCGCCGGAAGATCGAGGTTCGGAGGGTTGCTACAGAAGATAACACTGCAGATCCATTCACAAAGGCCATTCCTCAGATGCAGTTCAAGAGGCTATTCGAGATGATAGGTCTGCGATATGCCAGCACATGGCCTTAGTGCAAGTGGGAGATTGTTAGTGTGATATGCCCTAGAAACCATTATTGTATAGTACTAGTTTGTATATTACATTTTGGAAGCTTGGGATATATACACAGTTTTATAGCAGTCTTGCTCGATATGGTAGTATGCTACTTGGTTTGTATCTATCTTAATATGTGTATATGTTTCTTTTGACGTATCGCTAATACATATTGATAGAGCCCTTAGGATCTTTGCTTGACTACCAGCGTTGTGATGGCAGTCACACTTGTGGGGGTTGGATAGTCTACAAGCACATCCATATGCAGGTCCCTAGTCGTAGGGTTATCGAGACAGGGCATCGATACTCCAGAGTAGACTAGTGTGTACGCTTCTCATTCCAGCTGGGGAGATGGTCTGTCCCACAGCCATCGGTACGTCGTACTAGAGATAGTATGCTGGTGCTCATTAGGTAACGAGTACACTGGACAGGACTCGTCGGGAACTGTTGGTTGGTACTATACCTATCATCAGTTAACAGTTCCCAGGTGACATGAGTACAGCTTAGTCCGTTGACTTGACACTGTCATTTCGCCTCGAGTGTGTTCCTACTGTTCTTAGATTACTACTCTACCACGGTTCTATTGAGTCGTGCAAACAGGTAGCAGTTGGGTGCAGTCTCGAAGCACTTGGAGGCAGTGACGGTTAGACATGATTCGTCTCTCCCTGTATTGGGGGTTGATGTCGCGCTGTGTCTATGAGAGCCATTACACAAAGTCCCTGGACAGGGCAAGAGAGATTTACTGGTAGTGTTTCCAGTAGTTTCTCAGGGTGTTCTGGGCTACACTCTGACACGACTTGTACCGCTATTAGGGGTCTGACGTTTACCTCCCCCTAGGCCCGACATGCGATACTCTTAGACGAACAGACCAGACTGTACGTAGATTGTCATATTCAGGCTCAGTTGGAGTTCGGATGGGTTCACCTCATCGGTCTTCTTATCGGTATCTACCTGAGGACCGTTACGTACAGCTAGTACCGTTTGCGGCCTGTGGTTAAACCCACTGCCAGCGTAGTATCGAGTCTTTAGAGTTTCACACATAGGGTTGTTCACCTTTGGGCAAAACGGAGTAGAGGTCATATGGTTTTTACGACGGGGTTTGTTCACATATGCGTACTTGTGCACATTTGGTGTTCGGGCAGTTGATACTAGTGGACTTTGGTTCAAGCCAGATCCTAGTATTTGATTTTGGCTTGGTTCAGTCTCATTGCATTCGTGTTCTTCAGAACGTGGAAGCGAGTATGTATATACAGTTGACAGACACAAATGAAGGAGACACCTCATTAGGGGTTTTGACCATTGACTTGATTAAGACCTTATTGAGATGAAGGAAATTGATTAATAGTTTTAATTAGTGATAATTGTGTTATGGTTATTTGGATTGACCATTTGACTTGTTGGCCATAGTTGACTTAGATATTTTTTTGAGCATGAGATATTTTGTGCTTAGCATTAATGGTGACATGATAATGGTCAAATTAAATAAACCATCACAATTTTTGCTAATTAAAATTATTATTCTTTTTATGCTAATATGAGAGCTATCTCTTCATTCTATCATGATACATTCTCTCTCCTTCATCCTCTGTCTCAAACCTAAATCTCTCATGTGTTGAGAACCAAGGGAAATTGAGACCAAACCACTAAAATCACTCTCTACTCTCTCTAGGGTTCTTAGTCTAGCACACCAAGCACCTTAGTTACTTCAAGATAGAGGTTGGAGCTCAAGGTAGAGGCCTTCGGGTGGATCTTTCTTTGGCAAAGAGAAGACGGTGAGGTGGAGCCATCTACACCACTCCAAGGAGCTCACAACAAGAGGAGGCAACACAAGAAGAGAAGGATTTCAAGCTTTTGGTATAATCTCTTAACCTAGTAGTTAAAGCTCCATGTTTGTTTGTTAGTTTTTGTTTAGCAAAGATCCTTCATGGTTAGACTATGTTTCCTTCAAAGAAAAATTCGATTTTTACCTATTCCGCCTCCCCGAAAGTACCTGGGTGGGTAACATAGACTTATAGGATGAATCCCTTCCAACTAGATGATAAACAATGAAGATATAAGTAATTTCTGAATAAAATAATACATAATCAATATGACGTATTATATATGTAAAGAATACTAATCTGCAGACTGCACGGAGGGTACAGATTGTGCGGGAGCGGCATGTGCTCCGGATGTGGAGGCACCCCCTCCAACTAGAAAATAAAAAATGACCATATAAGTAATTTCGAAATGAATATGCGTGTATATCTATAATATAACAATCAAAATGAATATGCGTGAAGTATAGAATATATAAATTAACATGCCTACTTCAGGTGTGGGATCTATGTGTGCCCTGGATGTGGAGGCACCCCCTACAACTAGACAATAAAAAATGACTATATAAGTAACATCAAAATTAATATGCGTGTATATCTATAATTTATCGTTCAAAATAAATGCATATGCATGCTGTATAACTGCAGGTGCGGTAAAGTCTACACGGAATGACTCATCTGGAGGGGATATGGACGATGTGGCAATGTCCACACGCAATGAGTCAACCGGAGGGGGTACGGATGAGGGTGCAACATCTGGAAAGGGTATGGTGTGGCAATGAACACCAGCCTCTGGAAATCGCTATGCAGCTCTCCAGGCATCAGAACCACTCTGCCTCTGTCCCCTTCTCCCCTGGTGCGGCCCTTGCCGCCGCTGCTACCGCTGCCCTTGTCCCTGTCGCCCCGGCCCCTGCCCCTGTCCCTGTCACCTCGGCCTCTGCCGCTGCTTCCGTCGCCCCTACCCTTCGCTGCTTCCGACAACTCCATCACCCTTAGATAGAAGTACATTCATTACATATGCTTGCAATACATGTATGTAAGAGAAATAATAACAACAATACATATACAGATCATAGAAAATGTAAAGACATAATATAATATTAATGATAACCTTTTTCGTTTCATAGACGCATTAGATGTCGTAGTAATATCTACTTGGATTTCATTATCAATATCATTCCTAAACCAAGTAACTTCACGCTCAGCCGAAAATAATCTGTCTACGGAGACAGACGGTTGAAGCACTCTAAGTCTTCTCTTTTCTTCCTCCTCATCACCGTCGTCCATGCGATTCTCAAATTCAGGTACATCATAAATATCCCTGGGTTTCCATCGGCATACGACACTCCATCCCGGATGTTTCAAGCACTTTGAGTAGTATATTTGAAATCCTTATTGCGGAAAGTTAAACAGATCGTCCTCACAGTTGTAACGACTCTGAAATCTTAGTACGCAAATTCTTCTGTTAAAATACAGAATAGAGTTTCGCAACCTGGGTACAAGTTATAAATTAATTTTGTTTAAGAACAAAAAGAAATAACTTGTAGCTCACTGGTAAAGCCTTGCACTGCTGTGACGTAGCCCTGTGTTCGAACCCTATCAGACACATTATAATTTTTCTGATTTTTCTTTTAAAATTTTTGGAAGCCCAAAAGTTTACACGTGCAATGCACATAAAAATGAAAAGTCTGAAGAAATAAACATATGCAAAAGAGTATTAATACAGACGTGAACACGCGGCTTCAATCCACCGGCCCTCTCATCAAATCGACCGGCGGACCACTTCTTTTGGCCAGCGGGGACGGGTGAACCGTGGAAAAAGATGTCCAGGCTTTGCACACAAGTTCTTTCCCCTGCCCCTAATTCCCCTGCACTGTTTGATTGCTCTGCAATGAAACAAAGACCTTTCAATTCCCCATTTATCATCTTTTTAATGCATTTTAATTCATCTTTTTAATTCTAAAACCCTAATTCCACACTATAAATACTACCCATGCCCTAGCCTTTCATCATTCTAAAAATTCTAGCCAAAATTCTCAAGATTTCTCAAGTACAAGTGAAGTACAAGTGGAGTTAGCAAGCGGTCAAGTTCAGGTGAGGATCGAAACAAATCCCGGCGATTCCACGACACCACGACGACAACCCTCTCTCCTTCTACCTTCTCTTAATCCAACCAAGTGGTAAGTCCCTCCCAATCCCTCTCCTTCTTCTATGAACGTTTCTTTTCAAAACATATGTCGGAAGTGGAGTTAACACCGATATCTTCTTTTAAACCTCTAAAATTCCACTTTTTCTTACATATTCTTCTTGCATATTCCTACACCATATTTGTTAAAATAAAACCAATGTTTAGAACCAACTTTTAATCAAAAATATCATGCAAAATAACTTTAAATCAACTTTTATATTAAAGTACCATGAACTTTATATATGTTATTTTATATGGCTTTGCTTAAAACATACCTTTAGAAAAATTCACGAGATAACGACTTACCTCTCACATAAACATACGGTTCCATAGCACGATACTCTTTGAACGTATTTTTAGTTACGGACACAAAATTAATTTAAAATACTTTTTACTATAAAAACAGTTTTCTTTGAAATTGTATTTTAAAATTCTTTTGTAAATAACTCTCTACAATCCTTTTTAGAGGACCTGCTATTGGATGATGCAGATTATCGCACATCCTTGTGCTAGTAGAGCGATATGCAGACCCTCTCAAGAAGTATTCGGTCTCGAAAGATTTTTAAAACGATTTTTAAGAAAAACGTAAATTTTCTACTTAATTAAAAATTTAATTTTTAAAAATTATATAAATATTACAAAATCCATATATTTTCATAATATAATAACCTTATATTTTTCAAATGAAAGAATTACAAATTTCATAAAAATACTATCAAGATACCAACAAAAGTCAAAGTTTACAGTAAAATACCATAAAATTTCCAAGCAAAGCTACTATTATTAAAATACCTCAAATCTCTAAAATTCACATCCATGAAAATCCTGAATAATATAAATAATTTCTCAAGATTATTTTGAAAGTATATTAAAAATATTTTTCATAAAACCCCCTCGAGTTATATAAAACTATATTTAAGGACTTTAGTAAATATACGTTTAAGCGGGATCAATTCTCTGGAGCTCCAAAGAGCTGGAGAAAGTGAGTGCTTGCCTATTTAAGCTAGAAAACTTAATGGTGTTATCAATGGTAATTTTCTTGGAAAAACACACAAATCCTGTTGTCCATATGCAGCAGTTACCGATAACTCAAGAACGTAATTTAGGATCTAAATCAGTTACAAGTGTCTGACTCAAGTCTGAGTCTAACTCAAGTCTGAATCCAAACTCAAAACCTGAATCTAAGACCATACACTAAGACTTGATCACGAACTTGAACACACGAAATAAATATCGAACTCAAACAGGTATACTTGACCATTGATCATGAATTGGAACACTTGAACTTGACTCAATCAAAATATGAATATTTGAACACTATGACTTGACTCGAATCATGAATACAACTTGATATGAATACATGAATACTTGATATGAATACTTGATATATACATGAACTCAATCTTGCAACTCGATGTATTCATGGATTCGAGTAAGGCCGATAATTTTAGCTGTAACTTAGCATATACGGGGTGCTGGGGTAGTTCATGCGTGAATCCAACGAAATCTCAGGAGTCCCACCAGATCATGAATCCATGTATACTAACACAAACAAGTTATCATGAGGTCCCGTATTTGCTTGCTTCTGAATTACAGCCTGTTGAGTTTGGAATATTTCAACAGTAGGTTGAAGTCCCATTACTAACACTTGATTCGGACCCATGGTTTCTTACCCTTGAATTACAGCCTGTTGGGTTCGAGAACACTCTTGAGATTGGTTACATTCATTCTTGAACTTACGTTAAATTAGTGTACCCAAGTAGAGACCTGTTAAGACGCTTACATTCACTGCATGTTCACCATACCTACACTACACAGCCATGTTATAATTGTTTGCCATGCTCATGCTATACTGTCATGTTTACTTACTTACCATACTTGTTCACATATATTACGAAAGAACTGCATGCTAAATAAAATTGCCGTGTTTACAAAAAATGACATGCTGAGACACCATACCTCATAATCAATTGTTTATGATATACACTTCCTTTATTATTACACTTTATATTTCATTTCATATCTTGGGGACTTACTGAGTGAATGTTCGCTGACGGGCATTCCACCCACCGTTGTTTTTTCTTGGAATGTTCGTCAGATACACTGAAGAGGTAGACATCTCAGAGGAGGAGCACGGTCAGATTGAGACCCAGGCCTAGACCGGTTATCTTTTCTTAGTTTATGTATACTATTGTTTAGGTATTTCCATTCTTGTACATTCTTTGAGTTGAAATCATGTATTGTAAATGAATTAAGTTGAATGTAAATAAAGTTGTAGAATTATAAATCTCATGTTAATTATATTGTCAATTTTTATATTGCTTCTTCTACGCTTAGCGTATTTATTTTGGGAAATGATTTTCTCAAAATAAATACCTTGCGGGCTTGCTATGTCACCGTTTCCATACACTGGGAAGCGGGGCGTGACAACAGTAAAATCGACGTGTGTTTACACTAGTCAATTCATATTCATCTTTCTAAGTCTCGAGTTTTTCTCTCCACCTATTCGTATCGGTACGTGTATCATACTAAATACACTGAAATATATAAAACGGTTTTGATTGTCCAGAATATTGGATACTAAGTATGCAATCTAAGTACCTATAATAAACCACACAGTCCGATTTTACGGTCGCAAACCCACTATTCTGGGTGATTCGAGATTTTTCTATGTCCTTAACTTCATATTGGTATCCAAGCACACCGAATCCTTTATAATATGCAATATCCATGCTAGGATACTGAGCTAGACATCTTGAGTCTCTCTCTAATGATACAAACATATTCGGGTCTTCGATGCGGCAAAACAAATTATGCGGGAAATACATAATGATATAAGTTTAGATTAATACTACTCACCAAAACATGAGATTCGAATATTTTACATGATTTGCAAACCAGTCGCAAAAATTTTCCCGATGATATTTTTCTAATTGATCATCAGTCTAATTAGGATGCCCCTCACGTACTTCATTGTTATGAATTATGTTATCGACCTTAAATTTTGACATTAACATTATATTATTTCATATATTTACATATATAAAGAACAATTAATACAAAACAAACTTACTCTTAACTTCATCAAGATATCCGCTATTGAGGAGGACAAACTGATGTATCTTGTTTATAAGCATGGCTTCTACCCTCTTTTAATCAGCTTTACCATATGGTATGTCCTGAATTTTGCGAGAACTGTTAAGCTTCGTCTTAATATCTTCATCCAGATAGCGGGAATAAAATATGGTTACTTCATCTAGGAGATAATCTTGCATCATAGAACTTTCTGATCGATTTCTATTGTGTATATAATTTTTCAGAGTATAGAAGTACCTAAAAACATATGTTAAATAAAGAAATTCAAGCATATATATATGATAATTTTTTTTATAAAATGCGTGAATCGAAAAATTCAAGGTATCTTTTGACGGGATACATCCATCTCTATTGTACCGGTCCGACAAGCTTACTTTCGGTTGCAAGATGAACCTTCAAATGTATTATGATATCGAAGAACGACGGCGGGAACATCCGGTCAAGCTTGCACAGTATCAAGGAGATCACAGTTTCTAGCTCCTCAAGTGCCACAATATTAATATTTTTAGCATACAATTCCCTAAAGAAGCAATAATGATCGCTGAGTACTAAACCGACCGATTCAGGAAGGGAATTCCTGAGGGATAATGGGAGAAGATACTCCATAATAACATGGTGATCGTGACTTTTCAACCCATCGATCTTACTTTTCACAATCTTTATCTTCTTACTAATAAAATCCTGAGAAATCCGTGAGAACTTTCAAATCATGTAACACCTGCAGGAACCTTTTCTTCTCCAGTTGTGACATATGATACGCAGTATTCGGAAATACGAATTTGCTTGGTTTACCCACTATCGATTTAGGATGCAAATCACTTCTAATTTTCCAGTCTTAAAGATCCATCCGAGCATGGAGGTCGTCTTTCGATTTTCCATCTTTAAAAATAACCAAGTACGTGCTTAGATACTCCCTTCTCGATGTGCATGACGTCCAGATAATGACGCACTAAATTTGTTAACTAGTACCGTAGCTCATAGAAAATGCTTAACTTGTTCCAGTGGGGTGGAGTGTCCCGTCTTGCTGGATCTATCCCGAAGGTCACGTTATCGTAACCATTCCACCGAGCAATTACGTCCACTCTGGACAATGGGGATGGAGGCCTATGAAACTCCTGATTACCATTAATATGAGCACCATCAAACCTGTAGGGATGGTCTAGTAACAGGAAACGCCGATGATCACATTAACAAAGCTTTTTTGCTATAAATCATCCGTCTCGATATTGTATCTTGGTGGCATTAAGGACATACTTTGTAACTATGTACATACCAACCTGATAGCATTCTATACGTAGGAAAGTAATTTATTGTCCACATTAAAGCCGCACGCATCGTGAAGGTAGTATATGTGTTTGCATTGTAAGTCTCCACACCATCAGTGAATAAGGATTTTAACTCATTGATCAGAGGTCGGTGGTAGACGTCGATATTGTTTCTTGGTGATTTCGGTCCGTCAATAAGAAAAGACATCTTAAATTAGAACGGATCCATAGCCAACCACGACGACATATTGTAAACTATCATTACAACGAGCCATGCGTTGTGGCCTCCATCTATGTAGTTGAACGGGCCATGCGGTATTGGGTACCTCCTATCGAAATCCATCCATGTCGGCGAATCTCTTGGATGAAGCATTCTTCCATTTTCTCTAGGAGCAACTCGGTGATGTCAAATCATTACCTCTGCCATCTTCTTACACTTGAATAGCCTCTGCAGCTTCTGTGTTATGGAAAAGTATCATGCTATCTTGACATGTATATTTGGTTTCTTATCAGATTCTTTCGGCTTATATATGTCCTCTCCGCAAGTAGGACACTCTTTCATATCTGAATTCTCATTCCAGTATAGCACGCAATTTTTGGGACATGCATGAATCTTCTCACAGTTCAGACCCAAATTAAACATCATCTTCTGGGTTTCATACCAACTCTTGGGCACGTTATTTCCCGGAGACATAGAATTTTTCAGGAACTTGAGAAGTATCGTGAATGACTTGTTGCTCCATTTATTTAGGCACTTAATCTGGAAAAGATGGACAAATTATGATAGTTTTGAATACTTTACATTCTCATAAATTGGTCTCCTGGAATCATTCATGTACTTCTCATACTTATCCGCATGAGGAACTTGACCGGAAAGAATGTCTTCTTTGGTAGGATTACTATCACCATCCTTTACCATATCCTCCATTTCCTCTCCTGGAAACAAGTTATCTTCTTCTTCCACTGCATTATTGTCATCGTTTTCTTCTTCTTCTCTTTTCCCGTGATATAACCAAGTCGTATAAAATCTGGTAAAATCATGCTTAACGATGTGAAGCTCAACCACTTCTACGTTCTGTCATAACTTAGTCTCACACCTGTCGCACGGATAAAGGATCTTCCCCAAGATTTTTTTATGATGTTCGTGTGCAAATTTGATGAAAGCAGCAACTCCGTTGACAAACTTAAGGTTCATGCATTGATGCAAATCTACGTGCATCCAGTCCTTAACTCTGATGTACTCACAGACTATGTTAGACTGTATGACATATAAATTGTAAGTTATGGAAGTTGGTTTTTGATGGTGACTTGAGAAATCTAAGAACGAGATGGTTATTGACAAAGAAGAGAATATGAAAGGCAAGTTTGTCGTTGATTTCAATTTTTAATTTCGCTTAGGTGAAGGGTTGTTATTGTGTATGTGCTTTATGTAGATGTGTGCTGTGTATGTGTGTTGTATGTGTGTGTTTCGATTGTCGGGGGTAAGACTTCTATCCCATTAAGAATGTATAGAGCAGACATTCGCTTGTGTTTTCATCCGTTTCGAGAAAATTTCAGCAGCACCTTCCCGCTTTTTCCGAGTACTCTGTAATAGAACCGATAATCATTTTAATGTCTTAAAACACTATTGAAATGAACATTTAATCTATCTTTATACACGGAGAACAAGTGGAAAGATACCGACGAAATAACTCGAAACAAATAAAAACACAAGTGAATACAGATGTTTACTTTATACATTTCTAACTTGTCCAAACTGGACAAATCTATCGGTTATCATAAGATTCAATGTTCTTGTCACATAGACTACACGACGGTTGTTAGCACAGAACGATACCATCCGATATTTAACAACTTTCGTGTAGTTTTATGTCACAACGAATATCGAACGTATATTAACCGATAGACGGGAATTAAGTCGTGCTTTGATTTTCACATACGACTATCGGTGATATGAGAATATGAAAGTTTCATATTATCATCGAGTATCATATAAACACTTAGTGTAAGATTTAATTTGAATTGGTTTTACCGTTTACATTTCAATTTCACGGTTTTGAAGTTATTAGTTTAGGGTAAAGTTTTTAACGTTTCGGGTATAATGTTTTACATTTACGTTATCATCGAGTATCATACACTTAGCTATTGTTGTTTTCCACTAAACTACCTTAAAATTTTTCCTAAGCAACCTATTTTATCAATTTTACTAAATTACACTAAAATATCCTTAATTATTGTTGTTTTTTCACTAAACTATCTTAACAAATTTAACTAGACGAATCATCTTCTTAAATTAACTAAATAACCATAAATTTCACTAAATACCCTTAACTATTGTTGTTATTCACTAAGCTATCATTAATTTTTTTTAGTAAAATACCCATTAACCCTAACCCTAATTAACAACAACCTTAACCCAAATCATAAACCTAACCCTAACTCTAATCATAACCCTAACCCTAACGATTAACCCTAATTAACCATTAACCCTAACCCTTACCATAAGAATACCCCTAATTAACCCTACCCCTAATCCTAAACCTAACCCGAATCATAACCCTAACCCCCTGATTAACCTTCAACCTAACCCTAACCATTAACCCTAATAAAACCTTTAATCATAAAAATAACCCTAATTAACCCTACCCCTAACCCTAACCCTAACCCTAACTCTAGCCCTAATCCTAAACATAACCCTAGCCCCCCTAATTACCCTCACCCTAATCCTAATCAACACCCTAACCGTAATTATCCCCTAACTCGACCCATGCCCTTAACCCTAAACCTAAATTCAACAACAATAACAACAAATCAACCAAATTATAAATGAATCCCTAAAATTATAGAAGTCGAAAACAAAATTTAGGAAAATTAAATTTAAAATTGAACAAATTAACTAATCTTGTTCAGCGGCGCCGGTGGAGGAATCTAGGAGGCGTCGGTAGTAGAATTAATAGACGGCTAGGAGGCTATGGTGAAGGCCGGCGGCAAGGTGGCAAGGCTTCGACGACGGCAATGGAGGAATCGATGGCTCCTGCTCGACGGGGCTACTCCGGGAAGGTGGAGGAGGAGGAGGAGGAGGAGGAGGAGGACTTCGACAACAGAGGTGGCGACAACGCGATGGAGGTGACAACGACGAGTGGCGAAATTTTTTGGAGAAGGGGCACGGGATGAAGAAAATTAGGGCGTGGGAAATTTTGTTGTAGGGTCAAATTATCTGGTGTTTTTTTTCTTTTTTAAAAATACTCTTTACTTGCCCTTACGGTGCCTATCGAAGGGGGTGCGCTTGCGGCACTATAGGGGCAAGAACTAAAATAAGATTATAATGATTTTTCAATTAGATATGAAAAATTGTCCATACAGATTTTCCCATTCGCCGGGGCAACCCTATATCCTGCTGGTGTAGGAAAAGTATTACTCTTATTATTATTGATCATGGGTCTATATAAGATTTTTTTCTCTTTGTATAAAATTTCATATATCTTATTTAATTAGTTGAACTATAGGATTATAATATTTAATTATTTTGTATTAGTGGTAAGCTGGTAGTGTCACTTGAATATTTTTTAATTATTTTTGCAGCAAAATCAGATATCCATTTCCTTCCATATTCTATACCAAATAATCAAGATTAGGTATCCAAATATAGCTGCTTTCACTGGAAAATACGTTACCCAGTCCCAAAATCCAGCAAACAAATATGTATCCTAATCGAACAGCAACAAGTTGGGGCCATGAAGGATATAGAATCGATGAAGAAAATCCTTTAGCTAGATAAGGGGCAGATGTGTAGCCTAAGAGATCAAGGCAATGTATTGTGAGTCCACCATGCATGGGTTCAATTCACATCGTCGGTCTATCACGTATTTCAAATTTGATCCACCCAGGAAATCCAAATTCAATACCAGGCAGAAAAGAAAGCAAGAGATGATAGGCAGATTGATATTATTATCGGGGCATCATAGGTACTATTCTTCATAAAATGGTCAAGACTGTTAATTACCTGAAGGCAATAAATTATCATGAAACAAATTAAACAATAAAATTAAAGCTCAAAAAGGGTCAAAACTTTCTTGTGACATAATGAGAAAATGCATACTGCATTCTTATACCTTAGAAATCAAACCGCCCATAAAATAACGAAACGTAGGCAAGACAGTTTAGTCGTTAAGGTGTTCCGTGGTCGTAAAGTCATACCCATTATGAAGAGAACCATTTATTTAAAGGAAAGAGCACGGTAACCAAGCTCGAATCAGCGTTAAGCCTGTACTTTAATTAGTCTAATAGCCATCGCTCTTGATTATAAAAAGTGATGACTAAGTGTAGAGTATGTAGATTCGCATGTTAGTTAGGTGATTATATATTGTTATATCATCGAAAAAGATACTTAATCATGCGACTAACAATCAAGCTTACTATCTTGAACTAATTAATTAATTACTTAATAGCTTTAGAATCCATGGTTCTAGAACACTAAAACGTGCAAATGCTTGATGAATTGAGACATGTTGGAATTCAATGCTCATAGTACAATTATAGTGACTTTGGAGACATAAACAATGATTTGTTAGGGATTAATTATTAATAAGCCTGTCCTTAATTAATTGTTAAGTTATGAGATATTTGAATATACTGTCTTAGATATTATGGTTATCATAAATCAGATAAATTCTGATTCATGTTGTTGAAATTATGATTATTATGTTAGATTGTTAGGATATTAATTATCAGTTGGATATGTTATGAGGTGTATAAATTGAGATGATTTATCTTTTTATAAGATTGATCGAGTTTATTACTTTCTTATCATGGTATCAGAGCCAATTGCAACAGTGTTGGAGCAAATGCACAAAAGTACAAAAGTCCAAACTTATTACATTAATATATATTTTTGTCAAAAATTTTATGAATCAATTATAGTTTGAAACGTTTTTCACCGACGGTTTCAATCGTCGCTAAACAGTTTGCACCAACGGTTTCAACCGTTGTTAATGTTCATGATCGGTTGCAAACAGTTTTCACGAACGGTTTCAATGCCGGTAACAGTTTTACGAACAGTTCTAATCGTCGGTAATGCATGTTCGGTTCCAACCATTTGGAAGACTATATAAAGCCATCCCCTGAAGGTAAATAAAGAAGATAGAATAACAAAAAACCAGAGAACACACATAAATTTCTTCTTCTTCTTTCTCAGTGTATCCATTGTATTCGAGCATTTAATTTTGAAAGAGAAAAGGGTACAAACGCTGCTTCCGCAAATTGTGCAAGTCGAAGTACCAAAAGAGCCGGGGGAGTTGTATCTTGGGATTGAATCGCCGCTGTAAATCTGCCAAGAGGGAGGCGGCATCTTTCTTAGGTCGGTGCATTCAAGTATATGGCTCTTTTCCATAAAGTTTATTTTCATACTTTGTGATTTACAAAGGTTAGTGTTTTTATTTTATTTATTTTTGAGATAAAATGATTTAAACAATATAACTTTTCCAACCATCTAAGAAAGACATCGATTTGTTTAATTCGTTTTGTTTAAATCAAATATGTTTAATCTAATCTTTAATCGATGATTATTTTAAATTAAGATCTGTATTTGATATTCTTGTTCTAATTGTAATTAGAATTTGCTTAGTCTAGAACTTATAAATAATTATTCTGAATATTTAATTACTAATCTGTTAGTAATCATAAATTAATTAACTTGTAATCTTTTTGGTACTAATTTACTTAATCTTTTGCTATTGTATGTAATAATCTGTAACTAGATATTTAGTAACTGCATTGATATACCGATTAGTCTACTTTTTCGGGTATGTTCTATCAAAGATTACCTTACGGATATTGACTGCATTATACCGATTGGTCTACTTTGTCGGGCATATTCCCCTTAAAGATTATCCTACAGAAATTGACTGTACTATTTTCTTGTTACTAATAATTCCAAATTAAGAGTAAATATTAATATTAAGGATTAGTCTATTTGTTAAACCATATCGGATGTTCATATTCATCTTTTTAAATTCTAACACATTCTTGTTATCCATCAGTTGATATAATATGGTAAAGTGCAACGACTCCAGTTCAATAAAACCCGAAAATTTCAATGGCCAACTTGACTTTAAAACTTGACAAATCCAAGTCGAATACCGGTTGACTATATTAGGATTAATAACCGCAATTAAAGAAAATCATATCCCTTCCATATCTGCTGATTCAGTCCTTGAGAAAAGTCCAACCGATGAGAGTGGAGGTACCGTTGTACCCACTCCTTTCTTGGACAAATCCAAATCTAAGTACTCCTCTTCCGAGATAATAAATTACTATTGTAAGTTCCGAATACTTAGTGTCATGGACGGTCCATTTTACCGTGCATTCCTTCATTTTAAAACCGCTAAGAAATTTTGGTTCGCATCAGAACAAATATATGGTAATTATGATAATGGGTAGAGAGATTTAGCATAACGTCCTTTAGGAATTTCACCCTTAAGGATAATGAGCCTATAAATAAATAACTTTATGATTTTCCGGAGCTAGTCACGAAAGTGATTAATTCTGGAACCATACTTGCTAATAAATTTTAAGAGACGGCTTTGATTGATATTCTTCCGCCATCTTGGGAAAACTTTGCTAACCAACTTCGGATGAATCAAAATTCACTTATACTCTTTAATGTCATGAATTCCTTTAGAATTGAGGAACAAAGAAGGGTTGTACTTAATCTTAGTACTAAAGGTTATAATTAAGTTTACCTGACTGAAAGTTCTAATAAAAATATTCCTGAAGGAAACCAATTTAGACCTAAGAACAATAAGTTCAAAAAGAAACATTTTAAGAAAGGTCTAAATCAGAACAAAAGACACAAGCCAACGAATAAGAAAAAATTCTGTTTCGTATGTGGGAGAACCAATTATATTTCTACCATATATTTATTCAAAAAAACCGAACCAGTTTGAAAACTTGCAAGTACTAATAATGCAAATGTAAATGTGGTGGAAATGGGTGAATGTTTTTCTTTCTTGTATATTTCTCACACTGTAAACCTTATCACATGATCTAATAATTGATGATTAGACAGTAGTGCAAATGCACACGTATGTTCTAATAATAGATGGTTTGTTTCCTTTCAGGATGAATGTGGGAGAAGTGTAACACTTGGAAATGGTACAGCATCACCGGTAAAGGGAAGGGGATCCATTAGGCTTTATATGACCTCTGCAAAATATTTACCATTAAGTGAAGTTTTGTTTGTTTTTGGTGTAAGAAATAATTTAATAAATGATTCTTTACTTTATAAGAGAGGTTACAAAATCGTATTAGAAAATAATCAAATTGTAATCTCTAAAGGAAATATGTTTATTGTTAAGGGTAATGTGTGTGATGGACTATTTGAATTGGATGTTGTTTGTAATAACTATGAGATAAATAAAACCAGTCCCATTGTTTTAACCTTTTTTTCTTGTGATATGTAGCATGGTAGATTAGGACATGTTAATTATCAATTTTTAAATAGAATGATGCATTTAAATATGATTTCTAAAAGTTCTATTAATTTAAAATTTAAATGTGATATTTGTGTCAAGACTAAACATACTAGAGGTACATTTAAATCCGTTGCTCGCTGTACTCGAACATTAGGTTTGGTACATTCTGATATATTTGATTCTTGCAAACAACTAACTAGAGGTTGAAATAAATGCTATGTTACATTCATTGATAATAATACAAGATGTTATTATGTATATTTACTTCCAACCAAGGATGAAGTGTTTAATAAATTCAAAATATATAAAGCCGTAGTTGAAAACTATACTGAATGAAAAATAAAAAAAAAATTAGATCAGACCGTGGAGGGGAGTATACTTCTAATATGTTAAATCTGTTCTGTCAATAACGTGATATTAAATATGAATATTCTCCTTCTTACAGTCCTTAATCAAATGGTGTAGTAAAAACGTAAAAATAAAACTTTAATGAATATGGTTAATTCCACGTAACTTCGTTCTGGTGCTCCTGAAAGTTTATGGCGTGAAACTATACTATCGGCATATTATATACTAAATAGAATCCTCACAAAACTATAGATACATTTCCATTTGAATTATGGTTTGCAAGAACATCTAAATTAGACCACCTTCGTGTTTGGGGCTGCCCAGCACTAGTATGTATTTTTCTCACAAAAGAAACAGAATAGGTCCAAAAACAGTTGATGCATTGTTTGTAGGATATTTTCTTAACAATAACACTTATAGATATATTGTCTTAAAATATGATATTTCTGATATTAAAGTTAATACCATAATAGAATCTAAAAATGCTGCTTTTTTTGAAAATAGATTTTCTTACATAATTCAAATCTCTAAACAAATAGATGATTATGTTTCTAACCCTGACATGGCTAGTACTTCTAATAATAATGAGTTAATTCAAAATGTATCTTATTCGGTTTCAATATCCGAACCGGAATTAAGAAGAAATGATAGAACTAAAAGAAGGAAAGTAGTCACTGATGATACTTACTACTATTATCTAGTGGAAGGAAATGCTTCTTTCTATGAAGAAGCAAAGGCATCTTCTGATACAAGTATTGGAAAGAAGCTAGTTAAAGTGAAACTAACTCAATCCGGAATAAAAATACATGGGTTCTAACAAACTTACTTCCTGATAGTAAAGCGGTAGGATATAGGTGGATCTTTAAAAGGAAACTAAAGACCGATAGTAGCATTGGCAAATAAAAAGTCAGGGTAGCAGCGAAAGGGTTTTCTCATTGGAAATGCATAGACTACAATGACACTTTTGCGCCTGTACCAAGAATTACAACCATGAGAACATTAATTTCCTTGGCTGCTATTCATAGTTTATTAATATATCAAATGGATGTGAAGACCGTCTTTTTTAATGGTGATCTTGATAAGAAAATTAATATGGAACAACCAGTAGATTTCATAGAAAAGAGGAATGAAAATAAAGTGTGCAAACTTGTCAAATCCCTATATGAATTAAAGTAAGCCCCTAAACAATGGCATACTAAATTCGATGAAGTAATTCTTAGCTATGACTTTGTAATTAATAATTTTGATACATGTATATACTATAAATCTTTTGGAAATGATTTTGTAGTTTTTTTGTCTTTATATTGATGACATTCTAATATTTGGTTCTTCTATTAGTGTCATATGATATAAAATCATATTTATCTATGAAATTTGATATGAAGAATCTAGGTGAGGCTGATTATATTCTGAGCATGAAAATCAATAGATTAGAAAATGGATATTCAATTTCATTATCTCATACCATAGAGAAATTATTAAAGAAATATAATTACTTCAATATAAAACCTATATCAACTCCTTTTGATCCAAATATTCATCTCATTAAACATGAAAGAGAACCTATATTATAGAATAGATATGCAAAATTGATAGGGTCACTAAACTACATAGCTACTCGAACAAGACCGGATATTTCATATGTGGTTTCTAGACTTAGAATGCTTTGGAACGGGTGCTCAACTATTTAAGGGGTACTATAGATTATTGTCTTATTTACTCCAATTTCTCAAATCAAATTGAAGGGTACATTGATGCTAATTGGGTAACTGATACTCTAGATGTAACATCTACCACAGGTTTTATTTTTGTAATTGGTGGTGGTACAATTAATTGGGGATCGTGTAAATAAACACAAATTGATAGATGTACCATGGATGCTGAAATGATTGCTTTGAATACTACTTGCTTAGAAGCAAAATGGTTAAGGAAGTTAATATCTGAAATTCCTTTTGTACCAAAGCTAATTACAGCAATAAAAATTAATTGTGATAATAGATCTCTGTTAGATTTAATAGAACAGAAAAATTGCAATAGGAAAACAAATAAATTCCTGCAATTAAGATATAAAACTATAAAACAATACAAATAAAATTTTATAGTTTCTCTTATGTTTGTAACCAATCAACTAAACGTAGCTGATTATTTTACTAAGGGTCTTGTGACAACCAAGATTCTTAATGCATCGAGAGAAATAAGACTTAAACCCGTATTGAATTCACCAACAATGGATACCCAATCTTAAAAGTTTTTGTAATGGGAAGAACGCAGCTATTGAATGTGAACGTAAGAGCACTTTATTTAAGGATTTATCTCTTATCCCAATCTTATGATGTTGCCGTGCTCTAATTGTTAATTAAGGTTGAGAATTTAACTCGTAATAATGTCAAATGCAAAATTATTTATAAGGTACTCTGACAACGAGTATCCTCTTGAGACATCACCTAAGTGAGAATGCAATGAGGCTGTTGGATATTTATGCCCTAGAGGCCATTATTGTATATTACATTGGATTGTATGTTATATTGGATGCTTGGGATATATATGTATAGGACAGTCTTACTCGATATGATAGTATACTATCTGGTTTGTCTTTATCTTAATATGTGTATATGTTTTACTTATGTTACGTTTCGCTAATACATGTTGCTAAAGCTCAGAGGATCTTTGCTTGACTACCAGTGTTGTTATGACGATCATACCCATGGGGCCTAGGTAGTCTATAAGCACATCCTTAAAAATCTCTAGTAGTAGGAGTATCGAGACAGGATATCGATATTTCAGAGTAGACTAGTGTATCGTTTCTTATTCCCGAAAGGGAGAAGGGTGGTCCCGCAGCCATTGGTGTACGACACCAAAGATTGTATATATATGCTTATTGGGTTATGAGTTACACTAGAAGGACTCACCGGGAACTGCTAGATGGTATTATATCTATCGTCGGATAGAAGTTCTCTGATAACATGAGTACATGTTAGTCTATCAACATGAAATCGTCATTTGTCTCGACTGTGTTCCCACTGTACTTTGATTACCACTCTACCACGGCTTCAAAAAGTCATGCAAACAGGTAGTAGTTGGGTGCAGTCCCGAAGCACTTGGAGGCAGTGAGCGATAGAATGGATTCGTCTCTGCCGGTATAAGGAGTTAATGTCGCGCTGTGTTCGGTTGGCTATGACCATAAGACCTGGGCCCAGTCAGATGAGATTTACTGATTGGATTGGTAGTTTCTTGATTGGTCATGAGCTTGACATCGACACGACTTATCAGGTTATTAGGGGTCTAACGTTTACCACCCCCTAAACCTGGTATGCGATACTCTCAGACGAATAGACCGGACTATACGGTGACTGTCACTAATAGGCTCAGTAAGGATTCAGATGAGCTTGCTTGTCGATCTTCTGTTTTACAGATACCTGTGGAGCCGTTATGTACAGCTAGTGCCTCCGACATGCTCATGAGTTGGGGATGTGATCCAGTAGCTTACTGCCATGTACTGTCGAGTGTTTAGAGTCCCAAACATAGGGTTTCCCGACTTGGGTGAAATGATATAGTAGCGGTACATTTTTACACGCAGTAGTTAGATTAAAACTTGTGTATTGGATACACTGATGGTAATCGGATGCTTGATAATACTAACTGGTCTTTTGGAAAGACGGGTATTTAATCAAGTGTTGATTTAATATATTAATGCATGTATTAGATATGTGTATTTACTACTATTATGTCACTTTTTTAATTATCTCACTTTATGTATTTGGAATACATAAGAAAAGAATGATACATGTAACTTTCTTTTTATTTTCTATTTTTCTTTTCTATGTGCCATGTGAATATCACAATGGCACAAGTACACAACCACCCTAATTTGGATGGATAAGTGGAGGGGAGAGAAGATGGTGAGCACTTGGATGATCGATGGAAATATTATGGTTGAGATTTCTTTAGGTTATGATAAAGATTATCAACCATTTTATAAATGGTTCATAATTTCTATCTCATTCTCTCTCTTCTCCAAAGTTCCAAGCTCACTTCTTCCTCCTCAAAACTTGAAAAGAAATTAAAAAAATAAATTAAAGTGAGGAAAAGGATCAGTGAAGCTAAACTACATCACTTAGTTTACTAACCTAGTAAACTAGTAGACTAAGTTACTTTAAGGAGCAATTTGAAGCCGAAGTTGGAGCTCTCAAGGTGGATTTATCTAAGGCCAAGGGGATCAACACCGAGCTTGTACCATGGACCATCTAGGAGCCTACAAGGAGTCTAACCAAAAATTTGAAGCATTTGAAGATACTACAAAGGTTATTGTTCTAAACTAATACTTGTAGTGTTGGTTTTAGTTTTCAAGTTCATAACTTTAGCAAGTATCCTTGAGTTTGGAATATCATGCTCTCTAAATTTTTTAAAATACCACTTCTACCATGTTTAAAATTTCTTGCTAGAGTGCATGAGTTTCATTAGAGGACGTATCTTAGGGTGAGTGGGTGAGACCCTTATAACTTTCACAAGAATTAAGGTACCACGCATGGCCATAATACGTAACCCGTTTTGAATACCCAAATTTCTGTTTCATATTGTATGTGTTGTTGATAAAGGTTCCTTCAACAAGATGCAATTTTCTAAGGTCATTTAATGACTACTATATTCTTGCGATTCGGAGTCTTCTACACAAAGTGTAAGTTCAAGTTTTCATGACACTCACACCGATATGCAATATTGTTAGATGTTCATCTCATAGTAGTTATAATCATTATAGGTTGTAACGAAGTTTGAACTTTGTGGGGGAATTGTTGGAGCAAATGCACAAAAGGACAAAAGTCCAAACATATTACATTAATATATATTTTTGCCAAATATTTTATGTTGGTTATAGGTTCCTTTAAGGCAATTATTGTAATTGCAAGATGGCAATTAGTAATTGAAGGAGGATCTATACAGAGAATAATTTTACTTGAGATGATGGTATGCTATCTAGTTTGTATTTATCTTTCATATGTATACGTTTTACTCGTTATCACGTATCATTAATACATGATGATAAAGCCCATATGATATTTGTAACACCCGAGCCCAATACTACTATTTTCTGTTACTGTTTGAGCATTAATGTGTTACTCCTTTCATTAAGCCTGCCTGTTTGTCACTTACTGTAAAATTTTTATCCGGAAAAGTCATTTCTGCACATAACAAATTTTAGCATCTAAAATGAAATTAAAAATATCTATCTTGGCCTACTCGACACCCCTAGCCTCGTGGTAGCGTCCGTGCATCGAGTTCTCGTCCCGTTCGGTGAAACGGGCGAGTTTGGACGGCTACGCGCGCGTACAGGTGTCTGTCTTGGGGGTATGCTTTTTAATCATAAAACACCTCATTTTAAAATTCGGAACCCGCTTAAAATCCTATTATTTAAATTTCGAATTTTTGGACCCAACCCGGACGCGATTTGAAAATGTTTTGTTTAGCGCCAAAATCCCAAATTAAGATAATCTTTATAACCATAATATACTTCGTTATTATATATATTCCTCACTATTTACGAATCTATTAAATCTTTAATATATATTTTTCTTTAACTTCTAACTACTTCCTCAGCCAATCAACGAGGGCATTTTACCCCGTGGGCCCCCTCCATTATCTATATCCTTCTCTATCTCTCTCTCTCTATCCTTCTCTATCTCTCTCTCTCTCTCTAACTCTCTCTCTCCCCCTTATATATATTTTCCCCCCACAATATTTTTCCAGAACGCAACTTCACCCTCGCAAGAATCCACCGCGAGCCTCAACCCTAGCCACCTTCACCATCGCCGCCGCAGCCCCGACGCCGGCGCCATCGCCGCCAGCACCGTCGCCTCGTCAGCCTCGCCTCACCCACACCTTCTTCCTTCCACCCCGCGCACCCTGCGCAGCCGCGACCGCTGCAGTCTTCCCTGCAGCCGCCTGCTCGCCGGCGGCCCTCGTCGTCGCTATTCGCGCCACCACCAGCGCCCTCCTCACCACCTGCGCACTCCAGCACCCCCGACCATCTCCTCTCCTTCTCCGTTTTCCTTTCCCTGCACCGAAGTTCTATACCCGAGCCCTAACCCTAACCGCTGCAACCTCCTCGCCGGCGCCTCCCCGCCGTCGATCTCACCGCCGTCACACCCTCTGCAAAACCAGTAAGCTATCTCTTCTCTTCCTCCTTCCATTCCTTCTTCCTGTTTCTCCTTTGGCTATGCATTAAATTCTGGAATTTTGTAGTCGCTGTTCGCCGGAATCCGGCCGTGCCAGTGACGTATCCCGACGATCCAGCAGAGTACTCTGACCCGTGTGGTTCCTTGGTTCGTTGTTTGGGTTCAATCCGTGAACCGTGCGTCCGTCGCGTGTTTCCCCGCCGACGTTACGTTCCGTTTTTCCCGGTTCGCGACCCGTCGAGGCAAGTACCCCTTGCTACATGCTATACAATATAATTATATATGTATTGACATCCTAAACCAGTAAAACTAGCTTGGTACAATCGTTTTCCATTTCGGTTATAAATTGCATTAAATCATTTTACGGTTAAACATGAAACTTACAGTTCGCAATTGAAACCCAATAATCAAATCTACATGTTCAATCACAGTTTACTGTTAAAATAGCCGGTAGCAATTATCCCTGTAGTTCTGTTACATTCGGACACTCGCATGTATTAACCTGAAATAACTGTATTGGACCGTTACATGAATTATTGCACCGCTAAGGGTGCTTAAACCTGTTAACATGATTAAACGGCTACATTGTATTACTGCACTCTTGTGATTGAATGAAACTGCTTATTATTTAATTCATTGCTTATTTCATGTTGTTAAATACCCTGTTCGATTATATATCTGTTTGTGAGCACACCCACGATATTGTTACATCTGGACTTAACATTGTCACACATGGTATATATTGATACACCTGACATGGTACCGTATGCTGTTGACTTGACACGATGTACCATGACCCGACCTGTTACCTGATCTTGTGTCTAATGCCAACAAACCTGTTCTGTAGTCCTCATGGACCGTTCCTGTTGTCTATCCAGACAAACCTACTTTTACCTGATCCTGTGTTGGCATTAGTTCTTGATTACTGAATACCTGACTTGACTTGCACATATAACTTGGGGGTATGGGGAAATCAAAGGTGAAACCTGACTTGTAACTCGACAGTTCACTACCTGTCCTGAGTGTACACATTCCTGTTTTGTGCCTAGCGGCATGTCTCGGTTTCAGCCGAGAATATTGTGGCCGTGGTCCCGGGTATGTACGGGATACTATCGAGTGTACATATTCCTGTTTTGTGCCTAGCGGCATGTCTCGGCTGCAGCCGAGAATATTGTGGCCGTGGTCCCGGGTATGTACGGGATACTATTGAGTTACATCGACGATTCATCAATTGATTTCAAAGACTTTAGACTAGAAAACCTGATAGAACCGTTTAGTTACCCACTGCACACTACCCTGCACTGCTTGTTTCACATTATTGCTTTATTCATGTTTATTTTGCATTGCCTGTTACATTGTTCATATTATATTACTGGTTGACATGACGCGCTGACGTCTGGGTTTTGCATGGCCCAGATTTTTCTACCTTGCTGCAGACTGATTAGGAGTTTTGCCGCTGTTAGACGAGCGGTGAGGTTCCTGTCGGTACGTAGTTTCACTCCAGGTGTTTCATTTATTGTATCTTTTGGCTTCCGCATATTGTTATCTCTTGATTCTTTTACTTTGGCTTATGGACATGTACTAGGTAGTTAGTTTACTTTCCTGTTCTTGATATCTCCACAGCCGTAATGTGACTGTGGAAGGATTTTTCCTATCCACAGGTAGCATGATTGGCTATGTCACGTGCCCACTTTAGCGTACTTTGGGAAGCGGGGCGTGACAATATTTGTTTGACTACCAGGATTATAATAGGGATCATACTAGTGGGTTCTGGTAGTCCATAAGCACATCCTTAAATGCTCCCAGTCGTGGGAGTATCGAGACAGGGTATCGGTACTCCAGAGTAGACTAGTGTATACGTTTTTTGACCCCAAACTGGGTGATGGATGGTCCCACGGATATTGGTGTTTGACATCGAGATTTTATGCATGTGCTCATTGGATAATGAGTACACTTGGTAGACTCTCTGAGAACTCTTAAATGGTTTTATACGCATGTCAGATAGCATGTCTCTGGTGACGATTGTACAGGGTAGTCCCTTGACTTGAGGCAACCATAGTGTTGTTTATCCCAATCAGGGCAAAGCTCTGTTCAAATTCCAAGGCGGGAAACAAAGCAACGCTTCTGTTTTCCCTAATCAGAGCAATGCTCTATCTTGAAATTAAAGTTAAAATAATTGAAGCAACGCTTCAGCTGATTTGCGCACTGCGCTGCACGACACGTGTCAGCGCAGTTGCGCTGCACGACTACGTGCCAGCGCAGTTGCGCTGCGCTACGCGACACGTGCCAGCGCAGTTGCGCTGCGCTCTGCGCTGCGCGACACGTGTCAAGCGCAGGCGCGCTTGCGCCAGCTGTACCAGTATTTAAACAGAAAAATTCTGGAAAGATCTTTCTAAACAATAAGATTATTTTCTGTAAAATAGAAGCTCTTGGATCCAAGATCCAACGGTGGGGGAAAATCCCTAAATCACTCAGAGAAAGATCTCTTTAACTGATTTAACAAATCAAATGGCACTATAAAAAGCCCCCTAGACTCCAAGTCTAAAAGAGATTAGCACACAGAGAATTCACAGAGCTCTTCTAAGAACTTTGAGAAGAATTCAGAAAGAAAGAAAGAAAAAGGTAAAACCTCTAGAAAAAGAAGAATTTTCTTCTGAAAAGATCAATGATATAAGAACAAGATCAAAGATCTTCAATAAAAAATGATAATATTCTCATTGAGAGATTTTTTAATTGATTTGGGGATTTTATCCACCGTTGGATCTTTGATCCAAGGATTTTTGTTTTACAGAAAATATTTCTCTTGTTTTTAACAAGATTGGGAAAATATTTTCCCATACAAAGCTTATTCTATAGCTTGGTGATTTTTAAATACCATTGGATCTTTAATCCAACGGTGCTCTATTTTACAGAGCGTAATCTTTCTTGTTTAGAAAGATTTAAGGAAATATTTTCCAAATAGGGTTTTGATCCCTTTATTTAGAATTTAATTCTATCAGCTTGGAAGGTGTTTAGGAACCCTTATGTGTAGCACGTAACCCCCATAGCATTAAACTGGTTTGCTTATATGCAACAGTCCCAGAGAAAAGGCATCACATGTTGGCATGTGAGCTGATGTTCAGAAATGTCAAGTGTGGCACGTGACCCCCATAGCATTAAACTGGTCCACTTATATGCAGCAGTCCCAGAGAAAAGGCATCACGTGTTGGCACATGAGCTAATGTTCAGAAATGTCACGTGTGGCACGTGACCTCCATGAAGTTAAGCCCAACAAAGAGCATTACGTGCTGACACATGAGCTTCTCTGACCTGTTATTTGTTTTAGGAAGGCCCCTATATACTCTGTATATAGATGCTCACGTGTTTGCACGTGAGACTTAATTTCAGCCTTAATTGTCAAGCGCAATATAATCTTTGCTCTAAGGCGCATCACGTGTGGACACGTGATGCTCCATTAGGGGATTTTTTCCCATCGCTTTTTTTTATATATTTTTATATAAGGGAACAGTCCTTTCAGCTAAAACCAAAAGACTGCGGAAGGATCTTCAAGCATGTCCGGCGATCAGGTGGAAAAGCCCGCTGGAGCCCGAGATTATTGAAAGGATGCTGAAACCGCATTCCACATCGAAAACTGCTAACGATGGGCAAAACACCCAGGTCAAGCCTTCAAAGTCTTCAAAGGGAAAGAAGAAGACCAAGAAGCCCGTGCAGCCTGATGACAAGCCCACAGACCTGCAAAAGTACATCGACGCGCTGGAGGAGTTCAACCAAAAGGCGCGGACACCAGTCACTCTCGAAGAGTTTCTTAACTATATACTTGAGAACGGAGATAGTGACGATGATGAGGGAAATGGCTCGTCGGGAGAAACCGAAGATTATGCAGCAAGTTGCCACATAGTTTCTCATTCGTTGTTAAATAACAAAGAAACTCCCTCGGTGTTGGAAAGCAACGTAGAGGAACTGGGGGCAGGATCGGTGCCAAAATCCCTGAAGCTGCCGGAAGACCTAATTGACAGGCTGCTAAACGAAGCCCTTCAAAAAAGTAGAGCTGATCAAGAACCTGAAACGGCCATATACGAAAAGGCCAAGCGTCGGCGTCAGACTGAAGAAGCCGCGGTAAGGATGAGTCATAAAGTACTCCAACCGAGCCAAAGCATACCTGCTACAAACAAGAGCAGGATCAAAGCAGAGAAGTGGTTCGCCAAAGCCCTGTCAATGGGAATGAAGCTGCCCCCTCTCGTGGAAAGCACCCCCGGGGTCATGTGCCTTAACGGGGTGGATATACATCCGAACTACTGCTTATACCATCGGAGGTTCATACACCCCATCGAAAAGCACTGCCTGGCACTGATATTTGCTATAACGAAGCTCAGACAGTACGCCTTGGCACATGAGGTCCATCTCATATTAAAGGTGGATTCTCTCAAATATCTGATGTGAAGGGCCATATTAACAGGAAGGCTTGCCAAATGGTCCTTCCTCTTGATGGAGTTCTCGATAACGTATCGACCCCTCAAGGCAGTGAAAGGGCAGGCCATCGCCGACTTTCTCGCTGAGCATCCGATACCAGCCGATTCTCCTTTAAATTGCGAATTGCTAGACGAACACGCGTTCGACACAATCGAAGGGGAGAAGGAAGAAAATAATATCCAATGGGAACTCTACTTCGATGGGGCATCTTCCATGATGAAGCGGAAGCATAACACCCTTATCATTAAAGCTGGGGTGGGCCTCATTTTTTTGACTCCACAAGGAGGGATAATTCGTTTCGTCCTTTCCTTAACGATGCCAAGAACAAACAACGAGGCTGAATATGAAGCTTTGATAGCGGGTCTTGAGATCGCTGTCGATATGGGAGTCGAAAACCTCCTCATATATGGAGACTCCCAGCTGGTCGTTAGCCAAGTAAACGAAGACTATCAGACCTGCAAACTAGAGTTAATAAAATATGGCAGGAGAGTGCAGCAACTGCTGACGCAAATCCCCTCCTACATCCTGGAAAGTATACCGCGTATGGAAAATAGCAAGGCAGATGTATTATCCAAGCTTGCTAAGGTGCTGGTTGAAGAAGATCTCGATGAAGTAAGGATCGTTGTGCAAAGCCGCCGGGTTCTCGCGCCAGCAGAAATACCTTCAGAGGATTCGATCGAGCCATCTGAAGGAAAAGAAATGAACAAACAAGCGGTCCTCCAAATAAAAGACAAAGAAAAGGTCAAGGATTGGAGGGAAGTCTTCATAGACTACTTCAAATCCCATCGAACGCCCGAAATCGCGTCGTCAAGACATCAGCTCATGTAACGGGCTCTTTCTTTCGCTTTCGTCAATGATACTCTATACAGGAGATCGCTTGACGGTTTGTGGCTAAGGTTCTTGGGGCTAGGAGAAGAAAAGAGAGTCGTCCAAGAAACTCACGACGGACTCTGCGGTTCTCATCAAGCCGAGCCAAAAATGAAGCTGAAGATCAAAAAAATGGGTTACTACTGGCCCACAATGATTCAGGACTGCCTCGAATATGCGAAGCAGTGTCACTCGTGCCAAATTCACGGGGACTTCATCCACCAGCATCCAAATCTACTACACCCAACAGTAGCTAGCTGGTCGTTCAAAATATGGGGAACCGATATAATCGACCCCATTGAACCAGCATCATCCAAAGGACATCGGTTGATACTGGCTATGATCGATTACTTCTCTAAGTGGAAAGAAGCAGTAACGCTAAGGAAGTGAAGACGGAGAACATCCTCCATTTCTTCAAGACACATGTCATCTACCGGTTCGGCACTCCACGACTGATAATCTCAAATAATGGGTTAGCCTACAGAAGCCATAAAATCAGCCGCTTCGCGTAGCCGCATAATATAGAGTGGAGATACTCTTCTGTCTATAATCCCCGAGCTAATGGTCTAGATGAAGCTTTCAACAAGACATTGACCAAGATTATAAAGAAAACGGTGTCCAGAAACAAAAAGGACTGGAACGAGAGATTGCACGAAGCTCTCTGGGCGTACCGAACGACATTCAAAATGGCTACGAATACAACACCATACACGTTGGTATTCGGCACTGAAGCAGTCATTCCTTTGGAAATATAACTCCGGTTCGATACGAGCTGATGGATGAAGAAAATGCCCATCTTCGACTTGAGGAGCTCGATGCCCTCGATGAAACTCGCCTCGTGGCGCAGCAAAACCTGGAAGCTTACAAAGGAAGGATGACGCGCTCATACGAAAGATTGACTAGGCCAAGAACATTCCGTCAAAGCGAACTCATACTAGTCGTCAAAAGACCTATGATTCCTAACCGCGCAAAAACGGGGGAAATTCGAACCAAACTATGAAAGCCCGAACATCATAGACAGGGTCTACCATGGTGGGACCTATTTGCTCATGGATATGCATGGCGAAAGACCCTTCCGGCCAATAAACGGTCGATTCCTCAAGAAATACCACGCTTGACGAGTAACGACTTAGGTCAATGATAGATGACGATGCTCGTGTCTGCTCGCTATCTTCCTGAGTCAAAACGCTAAGTGGAATTCGGAAAAACTTCACCCCAAAAATGGTGATAATGGACCACTACGTCTTTAAACTGGCAACGGGCCGTAATGTCCTTAAACTAATGTTTCACCCCAAAAATGGTGATAATGGACCACTACGTCCTTAAACTGGCAACGGACCGTAATGTCCTTAAACTAAAGTTTCACCCCAAAAATGGTGATAATGGACCACTACGTCCTTAAACTGGCAACGGACAGTAATGTCCTTAAACTAAAGTTTCACCCCAAAAATGGTGATGATGGACCACTACGTCCTTAAACTGGTAATGGACCAAAATGTCCATAATCTAGTACTCCGCCTCAAACATGGGGTATCACCCCAAATACGGCGATATCTTCTCTTGGGATTTATATTGCAATCAAACCTCCAACGACGAAGACTGCAACTCAAGTCCCATTGTTAAAAAAACGGTATGTCCAAAAGCAAGATGGGCACGGATGAAAAGCCAAAAGGGCGCCGTGAGTAAAAAAAGCAGGGCTACCGGCGAGCTTGTGAAGATCCGAAAGGGCGTAATCTCGTTGTTAAAAAAAGGTATGTCCAAAAGAAAGATGGACACGGATGAAAACCCGAAAGGGCGCCGTGAGTAAAAACAGCAGGGCTACCGACGAGCTTGTAAAAACTTGAAAGGGCGCAATCTCGTAATATTTTCACTTACGAGATCCTCTCGATTCGTAAGGAGAACTTCCCCTATGAGACCCTCACGGCTCATAGAATTTGAAAGTCTTAAGCTACAGGGACTTTGACCTGTTCTTAAGCCATCGTATTCCATTTTTGCCCTACACGCGGTCCAATATCGGCCCTTGTATACAATCCACGGGCACAAATAAACAATTTCCCCCGCCAAGTTCCACCAATGACGAAGAAAGTCCTCATATGGTGAACGACACTTGTAAGTCCTCTTGACTTATAAGGAGGAAACACTCTTGTAAGATCCTTACGACTAATAAGAGAACACACACTTAGGAATCCCCAAGATTCCTAAGGAGAAAATACGCCTACGAGATCCTCACGACCCGTAAGGAGAAATAACTTTATGTGACCCTTACGGCTCATAAAGTCGAAAAGTCTTAGCCGACAGGATCCGAACCCCGTGTTCTAAGCCACCTTTGTTCAAATCAGCACAGGTAGATGATGATTCGCTCCTAGAAATATTCCAGTCGCAGCGATACTGATGCTTGATCAGGTATCAAATTCCAAGCCATTTCAAGGCAAATGATGATTTGCTCCTGGCATTATTCCAGTCGCAGCGATGCTGATGCCAAAATTGGTATCAGATCTCAAGTTCCATACCCGCAACAAAAATTAGCGAGCAAGAAATGCATATGAAATAGCCGAAATGATGGGGAAACTCACAATAAAAATCAGCGAGCGAAATACATCCATATAAAAACAGCCGAAATTTTTGGGCAACTCGAAATAAAAAGCAGCGAGTAAAAAGAAAGAATAGCCGAAATGATTGGGCACCGCGATAAAAAGCCGAAATGATTGGGCAATCGCGATTTTCGTGATATAAAAGGCTGAAATGATAGAGTATCACAGAAAGAAATAAAATGAAATGAAACTTTGGCCCTACATGTGAGTCCAAATCAACCCATGTATACAATCCATGGGCACAAACGAAAAGGGAAACATATTTTCCCACCAGGCTCCGTCAAAGGGAGAGCCTGGTTTTGATGATTCACAAAACAACCTAAAGACTACCTCAACATTCATCTCGTCACAGCAGACGCAATGTCAACAGCGGCATTCCTTCTCACTCCAGCAAGATGCAGACGCGACGTCAACAAAGACTCCAGGGTCAAAAAAAAACAGAGCCATGACAAAATTCCTAGCTCTAAGTCTTGACGGTTCACAAAACAACCTAAAGACTACTCCGACATTCTTCTCGTTACAGCAGACGCAATGTCAACAAAGGCTCCAAAATAGCCAAATCAAAAAGAAGCGAAGGCCAAATTCCCAGCTTCAGGGTCTTGACGGCAACTCAAATAAAACCTGAAAGACTATCGAAGATCATCCCACACCAGTGTGGAGTGTTTATGACTCATCGGGGCTCCCCAAACTGAGCCTAACCTCAAGTAAAATTTGACATGGAAAAATTCCTAACGCTTGCTCTTCCGACGGTCAAACTATCTAAGAAGATTACTTGAAGACGTCTTGTCCAGCCCTAGAAGGGATCAGAGACACGATAGTCGCGGGGCTACTCGAACAGCAGCGTAAAGTCTGTATATCGGAGAATGCATCAGCCAACGCGACGGTACCACGGACTAAAACGCTAGTACCACAAAACCTAACGGACCTATGTTGTAAAGAGCTGGGGTTAACTATAATGTTAGGACAAGTTTGCCTATAAGCCCAAAGGAGGTAAACTAAATAAACTCCTAAAGACTCCGGAATGAGTGAATAAACTACAAACTCCGAAATGAGTTCATAAACTAGAAACTCCGAAATGAGTGAATAAACTACTGGCTCCGAAACGAGCACATAAACTACAAGCTCCGAAATGGGTAAATAAACTAATTACCGCCACATTAGGGCATCAAGACACGGATAAGCGCATAAAAGAGAATGTATGTTATTATTCATGATTCAAAATGTTTAAGAGATACAACCAATGCAAAAAGAGGAATACAATTACAATGATTAAGAAGGAGGCACTTTCAACAAACTGACGACTCGCTCACGTGCTCCATGCAATTCCTCCTCGCGTTCAGCTACGGCGGCCAGCTCCGTTTTGATTTGATCTCGTTGTTGCAAGCAGGATAAAAGCTTCTCAGCAATTTCCTGTTTGGTAGCTTCGCAACTTTGCATGACCCGCTCAGTGAAGTCAAACTTCTGCCTTAGCACCAACCCGTCAGAAATACATCATTGGAGGTTTTCAAAAATAACTTTCAGCTGCGCGGCATTCGCTTCAATTTGGGTACGCAATTGGACGAATTAGATGGAAGCTGTCTCATGCGGCTTTCGCCTCAGAGTCACCTCTTATTCAAAATATCGAATGAAAGCGATACTCTGCTCGATCCACACAGTTCGCTGAGATTTCAAAGTTAATACTTCAAAAGCGAGGCGCTTAAGCTCAATCTCATGCAGACAAGCCTCGATCTTCCTGCAATAATCAACCCAAGAACCGACGAGGTCTTCAGTGTGGAAATTCACGAGCGTCGCCAGTATTGGATTAACTTTGTCGGCAAAATCTGTAGCAGAAGTGAGAGCCTCGGCGTCAAGATCCTCGATAAACTCGCTTAGCATTCGTCGACTAGTCACCGCGCCCCTGGAAGATGGACGTTTAGCGAAATGCCCCGTGGGCATGGGGATGCGGGACTCAAAAGGAGCTAAAGCCGGTGTAATCGCTGCAAAATAAATTACGGTCAGATTTCAACTTGAAAGACAAAGAATACACCCGACGGACAAAATCTACCGTACCAGCTGTTGAAGGTGGCAAAATAGGGAGCTCTGGAGGCTTGGCTATTCCTTCGCTCCCTCCTCTGAACTGTGATACTGGGGTCAATATAAGGAAGGCTTATCAGCAGAAATTTTACTCACGAAAAGGATAAACACTAAACAAAGAATATACTGACCACTGCTGGAAGAAGGAATGACTTCCGATTGGAAGGAGAAGTGCGGGTGTAGCACTTGGTATAAGTGGTCAAAGAGCACTCCTGCAAGATTGCGATAATACATAGTTAAGGCAAAGAAAAATTGGTATCTACAATAAAGAAACTAAATGAGAAACCCTTACCTTCCAAAACTCGGGGAGACACAGAAGGAACCGTGATTGTCAAGGCAGCGGCCGGCGGTAATTCTTCGGCCAGTACAACTTCAGGGTTTATTGCGCCTATGCTCAAGATAAAGGAAATATCATCAGAGACACTCAGCAAGATTAAAAAAATCAAAGATAATAACCCAAGGAATACCTGACAAGTCAGAAACCGAAACCGTGCCCGAAGCGTCACCAGCTATGACGGCTTCTTTGGTTTCCATTGGGAGAGCATATTCAACGCCCATAGCTTCATCCCCTGATTCGACAAGGGCTGTCGTAATGGTTACATCACCCGTCAATATCAAATATCCATAGGGGGAAAGAGTGGCAGTTGGAACGGTCCCAGAGTCCATAGAAAGATTGGACGCTTCATGCTCTTTAGTTGCCGGCGCTTCACCTGTCACGCCGCCATCCAAATTTGGTCCTGTAAATAAAAATGCGTATGTTAAATAAATAGACAGGGGGGATGACCTGTTATTAAGGACCGTGCATTATTCTACCTTGAAGTAGTCATTCACTCTCTTCACGAGCTATACGCGCAACCTGTTTATGAGCAGTAGACAGGGCAGAAGGAACGTCCACCGAAAGAATGTCAGCAGGCGGAACATTGCTCGAGCCTACACCCGTGGCCAAGACAGCGTCGTGTTCCCTCGCCGCATGCTTTCTGTGCTTCCTCTCAATCTGAACCGTGAGAACCGACCTCCTTAAAACTTCCGACATGGAGACGTCGTCGTCCAAACCGAGCTCTGCCTCCGGAGCCGCTACGGCGTCCATCATCGGCTGCTTCAGCAACGTCTCCTGTGGTAGCTATGGAGTGGCCTCGGTCGTAGTCGATGGCTCTGGAAGCTTTTCTGCGTCACCACCAAGGATTGGAATTACACTTGGAACAACCTGGGTTTTGGTAATACCTACAGCAAGATAAAGGAAAGAGTCAGACCATGAATAGAAGGAACTAAAAGAGCAAAGGTGTAGTGAAGCGAATTATACCAAGACCCAAGGTGGCGCGGAGCCACTCTTCCTCCTAAAACGTCTTGAGGGAAGCCGCGAGAGCCTCTTCGGCAGAAATACTTGTTAAAGAATAGAGCGTTAATAAAGCATTATAAGGGGAGAAGGGATGGATGCAGAAGAATTTAAATGAAGTATACCCGACTCCGCAATAGAGACCAACGTCTTCCTCACAAGACAGTCACTCGGAAGCTGCGAGGGCAGCCTGAAGATCAGTATCAGTTGCAGGCGTGTCAAACAAACCCTCATTGGTGCCATATTCGCACAAGCCTTCACTGTAGGGAACATGGGGCTCCTGGCCGAATACGACGTTAGCAAAGAATATAGATTTCTTCTTTTTCTGCGAACTGACACTAACAGCCAACGATAAAAGCTTTCGCTTGACAGGCCTCTTCGGACGGTGGGTCCCGATCTTCGAACCAATGCCCGATTCCGGGGACGCCATGGCTACCGCAGTCGTAGGAACATCCGGCAGAAGCTTATCAGGAAAAGCTCGTGGGACTATAACCGTAGTGATTTCTCTTAAAGAAGGGTGAACGGCTGCTCGTTGCTTCAATGGGACCGCTGAATTGCCGGCTGGGACGGCATCCTTGTGATCGAGTAACAGCCATCTCTCCTTCCTGACAACAGCACCCGTCGCATGCTGGTACCACGCCACATGAGCATTCAAAGCTTTCGGTACATAGCTTGGCTCGCCGATAAGGAAATGAGACCCCGTATTTAATCACATAAAATGATGCATCGCACTGCGAATACCCTCCTCCGTAGCAACCTGCTCGACTAAGAACGACTCAAGAGGAACACCTTGATTATAACCCAATTGTTGAGCGAAGCGGTGCGGGTTGTACCTCATAAACAACACCGAGGCATTCTGTCTAAACACTAGGAAGCCCGGCCTGATAGAGTACAGGTGCATGACCTCCCGGGCTCTCAACGTAGAAGCCCCATCCTTAAAAGTATCGTGCAACGGTTGGACCATCTTGGTGGATTCTTTGCCGATAGTCAAGACTCTATCGACAAAGTTCATACTGTCCCCAACAATGCGTGGTCGAAGGAGTAATCGCCGAGCCTCTTGCTGTGATGGGTCTGGAGCGGAAGCGTCAACTAGAAGCATGACCCAGGGGAAGTTGTAGCTTTCGTAGAATCGGGGTTGTTTATGAACACCAAAGGCACCCAGCACGTGCATCTCGACCCATGATATGAAGTAATGCAATGGGAGATACACGGGCTTTACCCCCGGCTGAGTAGTGTCAGCCGCTAAACTCAGGCCGTGGTATAGATGAACTAACCCCGCGATCCCAACGACTACGCGCATCCCTGCAACGATGCGAAGAGCCGGATAAAAAACAGATGGCCTCATGTAGCAGGGGTGCGTCAGAAGCGCGAACCAACTCAGCCACTGTCCAATGAACCCCAAAAAGAACGTCTCTTCATCAACACCCGGGGCAGCGATCTCTGCAAAGGGGACGACTGGAGTGTCTGGAATAAAGAAATTCTTTAGATCTGCCTCCGCCGTCGGCAAATTATCCAAACCAAATCCGAACGAGTCGTCGAGTTTAGCGAATTTCGCATCCTGTTTAGACAGAACTTCCAGACGAAGAATGCGGGCGATAAAATCCGCGAAGCTAACCCCGTGCCCACCAGACTCCAGGAATAAATTCTCATACATGTTCAACACCTTGATCAAGCTGGGGAACTGATGTTGAACGGCGTTCTCCGGGGTAAGGCCCATTACCACTGACTTAGTGGCAAAGATGTACTCATCAGGGGGAAGTATCTCCTCATAGGTACTCCCCTCTGACGGGTAAACCGGAGATCTCCGCGAACTCTTCTAATGAAATCAAAACCTCCCGATCTGATAAGAGAAAGGTATGGGTCGGGATGTTCCATTGTTCCAAAAAGGACTTGATCCACCACACATGAGGAGCGTGGTAGTGAAAGAGGGATGCGTAGATTGCGGGGTACAACCCGGTCTTTAATAGCAGCGACTTCTTGGCCGACAGGATATACCGGGCCCACTGTAGATAGCCGGCCGAATGACGGGGAGTCAATCCTATCATGTAAATTAGTCCCCAAGGGCGCGGCTCTCCTTGGCATATACGTCGCCCTAAAATGTCCAAGGCCATCGGTGACTGTACGGGTATCGATGCCATGGAAGGCTGAAGGCAACCTTCCGAGGTCCAGTTGACCTCTTCTACAGCGTAAGTCGCTTGAGGCGGGTCAGCGTAATGAATCGCTGGGATTGGCTCTGAAAGTTCTGCAAAAGAAAAACTGCGCTGACCCCGGATAATCTGACTATACCATGACCCCGACAGATGAAGATTTTTGCTATGGGTCATGATCCTTAATAAGCGTGAAGACTTCCCGATCTACGGGCGAGTCGGCAAAAACTCTTTCCTAACATACAAAGGGAAAAGAGGAATCGGAAGCCATAGTACTTGCACAAAAAGGGAGGAGTCAGCTATTGACGCAATGATTAAGGCCTTAACATTCTTTGTCACTTAAAATTGTACTGCACCAGAGTTAAAAAAAGGGACAGGGCCCCCACAAAATCAAGGTGACGCCCCATCAATGATGGGGCAGTCACTCATTAAAAATAGAATCCAAAAGGATTCTCATTTAATAAGAAAACATTAATGGACTCGGGAGTTAAACTCCCTCGAGAACTGTGTTCTGCAAATAGATTTCAAATCCGTTAAGAAAATTAGAGAGGGAATAAAATTCCCAAAAATTTTCAGAGCCAAACTCTGTAGAACAATGGGATAACATCCTAGAACCTTCAAAACAAAGCTTTCTAACGGGATAAAACCCCAAAGATCTTTAAGATATGCAAGAAAAAAATCTTAGAACACCAAGAGGTCTTTGTAAAAGAAGAGCAAAGCTCTGTTAATGGGTTAAAACCCTAGAACATGAAAAGATTCCTTCAAGAGTTTAGTCATAATTCTTACCAAATTTTTGACAGAGTTTTGACTCTAAAAGAGTTTCCTTGGACAAAGATCTGAGCTCTGAAAAGAGAATTGAATTCTCAGATAAAGAAGAAGGCTAAGAAAGATGAACAACAGTCATCTCAAGGGACAAAGGCCCTATTTATAGGCACATGAAGACGGTTGGTGCCACCTCTGCACTCACGTGCGAGCCACGTGAGCGCAACGGTAGGGGGCATTTGTTTCCCCAATAAACACCCAGCACTCAAGCGCCCCACGTGTCTTACACGATGGCGTCAGCGCCAAAGTTAAAAACTCTTATATGAGCGGCGCCAGTGTGCAAAGCACACAAAAATCTTAAGCAGCGCCCACGTGCACAATATGTGAGCGCCGGCGCCCAGTAGAATTAAATTCTACTCTCTGTTAAACAAAGCCGTTGGATCAAAGATCCAACGGAGATGCTAAATCATCAGGATGCATAATTAAATTCTATTTAGAGGAAATATTCCTCAAATCTTTCTAAATAAGAAAGATTGCCCTCTGTAAAACAGAGTACCGTTGGATTAAAAATCCAATGGTGATTAAAGAATCACTAATCTACAGAATAAATTCAGTATGGGTAAATATTTCCTTAATCTTGTTAAAAATAAGAAAATACTTTCTATAAAACAGAAATTCTTGGATCATAGATCCAACGGTTGGTAAAATCCCCAAATCATTTGGGATCTCTTAATGAGAGATTTCCTCAGAGCTAATCAACAAACCGCCCCTACTTTATAAATGACCCAAGACTTCAAGTCTGAGAGAGAGGAAACCCCCCATAAGCTTAAAAAGAGAGAGAAAGTTTCGAAAGAACAGAGAATTAAATTCTCGAGAAAGAAGAACTCTCTTCTTGAAAATTTTAGGTAAATAAAAGTAGATAAAGATCCTGTAGATCATTCCAAAAAAAAGAAGAACTCAGTACCCAGCTTCCCACATGTTCCTCACGTGGGCGCTACAAGAGTGCCTAGCACTCATTAAGCGGTGCTCAGCGCCTCATGCCCCACGTGCCCCTCACATGGACTCCATAGAATAAAAAGATCTTATGGAGTGGAGCCCAGCGCCCCACGTGCCTCTCACGTAGGTGCTATAAAAGAACTCAGGAGTGCTTAGCACTCAGTGGGTGACGCTCAGCACCGAGTGCCCCACGTGCCTCTCATGTGGACGCTGACGCTCAGCGCCCAGCGCCTCATGTGACCCTCATATGGGCGCCACAGAATAAAAAAGTGCTTGGAACTCACTAGGCAGTGCCAAGCTCCTCACATGCTTCGCACGTGGGCGCCATAAAGAGTGTTTAGCACTCCATATAAAGGCAAAAGGGGTAAAGTGTTTAACACTTATTGGGTAATTCCCATCACTGAAAACCCCACATGATTATATATGAGCGTCAGAACTTACATAAGTGATCAGCACTTTTTGCACAAAAAAAGGGGGACTGAGCCCAAACAAGTGCTTAGCACTCTTTTTCAAATAAAAAGAAAACTGAGTGGACTAAGCCCAAGTTGGTTAGGTCCTTTGAGAGTAGAAACTCCTTGATTCAAATCAACCGAGCCCATGTGCTCACTGCTTCCCAAACTGATCTTAGTCCCAAATACGACTATCGATTATCCAATTGATGATATCCCAAAATGATATTTGTCCCATATTCTCCTGAGGAAATCTTAGTCTCAAAATATGACTAATGATTCCTGGGTTTACCATTAATCCCTTTTCCCTCAATTACGGGAATTGTTTCAAGGGTACATCTCTCTACACCTCTGATACATGTCGTATTAATTCCTCAATGTCTGCAGAGAGGTGGGGGGTCCCAACAACCAACTGCTTTTGGTGCACTTCCCAAACCGACCTGCACATCCCAAATCAACCCACATCCCAAACTAGTTGCATCCCATATCATCGTTGCTCATCCCGTCACGTAACAATACGCGTGCACACAAGATGGATAATGGACCGAAACGTCCTTAAACTAACAATGGACCGAAACGTTCTTAAACTAAAGTCTCACCTCCAAAATGGTGATCAACGGACCGAGATGTCCTTAAACTAAAATCTCACCTCCAAAATGGTGATCAAAAGAACGAGATGTCCTCAAACTAGAACTTCGCCTCCAAAATGGCGATAATAGACCGAAACATCCTTAGAGTCCAAATGCTCTCTTGTTGGATCTGAAACAAAAATGATCCTAAAACCTTGTTAAGTAGATCTTAGTCTCAAATTGGACTAATGTATCCTTAACGAAAACAAATCGAGCCCCCAAATGCTCATATACGTTTAAGTCGATCTTAATCTAAAAATAGATTAACGATCCATAAATAAAAACCACAAATCTAAGAAATACAGATTTAGACTAATCCACGCCCGATGGGCGACAACATAAATTAGTCTCCGTATACAATCCACGGGCAACCTAAACAAATAAAAACACACACAACACGAAGTGAACTTCCGGAGCAGGAGAATGTGATTATCGCGATGTGGTAACGTAATTAACTGCAGGGGCTTGCACCTGCAGGAAAGAGCGTCTCCACAATCAAAAACCCCTCACAAACGAGGGGGAATCTGATAAATTCTGTTACAACGGCCGCATCCGTCCAAACCTCCGATATACGTTGCCATTAATCAACTTGGCATATTCGGAGAGGTGGATGGATAAATCCAAATAGCATCTGCCCCCAAAATTCTGGCCAGACGTCCTGACGTCCCGGTCGTGTCTTTCGGCGGTGAACATTACTGAGTGCGGGCTGCCTCGCTACTAGGATTAGTGGGTGACATTCCATGCACATAAGGGTCTTGTATCGATGATGTACAGGCTATTCAAACAATTATGGAATTTTGTATTTCGTTTGTGGATCAAACGAAATGTGGGATTCCTAGTATATCCACTTTTCCATATTCTGTGATGTTCCTTGCATGCATGTGATGTTGATTACGTGCTTGTGATAATATTTACCGCATACCTATGATGTTGATTACATGTCTGTGGTGATATATATGATGTTATATATATATATATATATATATATATATATATAACTAAATGTTGTTATATGTTTTGCATCTGTGCTATCCCTGTCCCCGCCGTGCTGTAAGTTAAGTAACCTTATAGCGAAGACCCGGGACCTCACGGCGAATGCGGATAGTGTAGGATTGCTTGGCACAACAGGAAGGTTTCGGGAGACATCGTCCATGCCATTTTCAAAATTTTGCCATGTTAAACAATCTTATCTCTAGAATCTTAACTAGTGATTTAGACGAAACATAATGTAAACTACTTTACAACTAGGTGAACTAGGAATACAACCTTTGTAGACCAGTCATTCACTTCAATAGCTCCGTGTAGCAGTCCATTCGCTCCAAGTAGTGATCTTGCGGACTCTAGAGTGGCTCCACAAGAAGAAAGCAACGAGCTTGCACGAAGTCTTTGAGGCCGAAGATGATCTACATCGAGGAGGCACTAACCCAAGCCACCTCTTCACTAATGTGGGATTAGTGAAGCTAACACCCTAAACTAAATTGCTAATCTAGTAGAGAATGATGAAGTAGGATTTTTGCTCACTTTAGAATTACTTTTCTCACTAATTTTATGCTCCTCTTGAAAACCTAGAGAGCTCTCTCTTGAGCTTGAAGAGGATGAAGAAAATAATGGATGAGAGAGTGAATGGAAATCATGGGTGAGAAATATCTCATATAACTCATGTAGAGACTTAACCGTGGGTTTAGATAATGGTTGGGTTAATAAATATCTAGTGCAATACAAAACTAGTGGACTAAGTCAATGGATCTCCAAGCTTCTACAAGCTTCATGCCATGTGACCCATTTCCAACTAATATTTGATTTACTCTAAATGTATAAACCCTACATTATCATTAGCATGGTGTAAGTCTCATACACCCATGTTGCATGTGGAATCAAGCATGACACAAAAAGAAAACACAATTAATACATATCACATATATATTAAGTGTGCACATATGAGAAAAAGAAATGCTTAAGTGAGCTAATATTAGTTAATGTAAATTAATATATCAAATATATAATTATATATTAAATCATTAAATCAACACTTGATTTAATAATCCGGCTATATATCATATGACCGACTAATATTATTTGTATCAACTTATCGAATCAACACTTAATTCGATAACCCAGCTACATCTCATATAACCGACCGATACAGTATCGACTTATCGAATCAACATTTGATTCGATAACCCGGCTATATCTCATATAACCGAGCAATAACATAAATCGCGAGAATAGAATACGGTATCACATACTCGTATTAATCTCGGTCCCGTACATATCACATATGTGCTCCTACTTCGTTTTTCCTGAGCCAGTGAAACCTCTGTGTAGGACTTTAAAGACTCGTCAATACGCCGACAGTAGGTGATGATCATATCAAGCACCCACAAGCCGTCAGCGGTACTAGCTGGACGTAACGGTTATCCGGGTATTGAGCGATCAGAAGATCAATAAGCAAGCCTGCTCCTACTCCTGAAAAGCCTGTCAGTAACACTATCGTACAGTCCGGTCGTTTCGTCTGATATGTCGCATATCTAGTCTAGGGGTGGTAAACGTCAGACCCCAGTAACCGATAAGTCGAGCCGATGTAAGGCTCATAACGGGTCGAGAAACTACTGATATCACTTATCAGTAAATCTCCGTATCAGCCCTGGCCAGGGACTTCCTGTTATGGCCAATCGAGCACAGCGCAACATCAACCCCAAATACCAGGAGAGACGAATCCCCTCCTATCGCTCGTTGTCTCCATGTAATTCAGGACTGTACCCAAAAGCCACCATTTTTGCACGTTCTCTTGAACGTGGTAAGGTGGAAATCAAAGCACAGTGGGAATCACACAAGACTCTATGACGATATCGGGTCTACAGACTAACCTGTACCAGTGTCACCAGAGAACTGCTATCTGATGATAGGTATAATACCAACTAGGAGTTCTCGGCGAGTCCGTTCAGTGTACCCAGTCTCCACTGAGCACCCGTATACCATCTTTGATGTCAAACACCAATGGATGTGAGATCATCCATCGCCCATCATATGGGTCAAGATGCGTATACGCTAGTCTACTCTGGAATATCGATGCCCTGTCTCGATACACCCTCGACTAGGAACAATTATAGGGTGTACTTGTTGACTGCCCTTGGCCCCACTATTATGATCTCCATCATAGTTCTGGTAGTCAAGTACACATCCTAAGGGCTTTATCAACATGTGGGAACAAGACAGCATCACTTATACAAGTCAACATGTTAAGACAAAGAGCAACCAGATAGCATACTATCATGTTGAGCAAGAAAGTCCTCTCTATATATATCCAAGCATCCACTATAATATACATCACATGTACAATAATGGCCTCTAGGGCATACATATAACTAATAGATGGCACATATGTGCATTCTATTTTTTTTCATATCATTCTTTTCTGTAATGGTGTAAGAAGGTGTTAGGTAATTTGTGATTATCTAATTGATGAGATTACATTAATATGATTAATGTAAAGAAAACAAACTTAAAACCGAATTTTTCTAAAAGAAATTATAGTCGTGTTCTTTTGCTTTGCATAGTGATATTCGGTTAGAAATATACGGCACCTTATTTGATGAGACAAGAGCCTAGATCCCTTCATTGGGAGTTCGTTTTTAAACAAAAGTTTATGTCACTATAAATTTGCAAAATCACTCAGTTCCATTGATGATATCAAATTCATTACGTTAAAGGTTTTTTTCAAGACCAGTCATAGCGCTCTATCATTTCAAGAAGTAGAGTATTTAGTATTCATACTTGGTTTGTTTGCCTTCTTCAAATCGTAATGTACAGTGGCTAAGTGATGCTTCCTGTTAGCATGTCATGCGATTAGCCGAGATAGTCGCACGGCTTTTTTGGCCTTCGTCAATGGCCTGTGCAGGTAGGTTCAAGTTAATCACAAAATGACGGGTAGAACTTGACTAGCGGCCTATGCTTTGTTGGCCTTCGTCAAGGTCATAGGTCGTTAAGGGTAAAAATAATAACAGGAGTTTCAAGCGTTGAAACTTGCAATGTGACTACATATCTTTTATGGAGTGGGGTGACTTTTTGGCCTTCGTCAAGGTTACCATGTCATGATAGTTTGGATCCCAATTCCCACTGTGAGTAATAGTTACTCTCGGGAGATTTTCACATGATCTCGGCTAGTTCTTCTTTTAGGTTTTGAGAGAGGATTCGACAAAACAGTGGGAGACCTGATTAGATAAACTAATTAACCATTCTAATCTAAGATAGAGTGCATGCTGAGTGTTTCTTTTCTCTCTCCGACAGCGACCTATGATTGACCTTAAACTAAAACTCGTAAACCAAGTTAACCGAATCTTTTTACAATCATTGGTTTTGGAATGTCATAATTGCTCTAATTCCTGACGAAGTCGCATATGTCCTTACCGATCCTACTTCCCTTTTACTTCCTCCAGAACCTTCTGTATCAGATACAGAGATCCATATTACTTGGAAGGTCATCTCGTATAGTAACATATGAGCTTGAAGAAAGTGTTTCAGTCGAGGATGGCCATGAGTTTTGGAGAAGTAGAATTGTATATTGATATAATTCTTTTGTCTCTTCTCTTCACCTTATTTCAAGTTTGAGAGCTCCTTTAACAAGAAGGATGCACATGTTACGCTTGTTGGAGAGTGTTCTTCCAATCCTAAAGATGGAGATGAGAGGAAGGGAAAGAAGAAAACCAACCAAGCTTAAGTTTGGTGTACACAAGGTAAGAGATAGAAACATCTTGAGGGATTGCTGATGACGGGAAATAAGATTGCAATTACTGTCATGAGCCTGGACAGTAGAAAAGGCATTACTGGTAATACCTGGCCAGCCCTTTGAAGTATATGATGCTTCATCTTCTGATGTGTTTGTTACTGTAAATTATTTCTCAATTAACTCTAATTCCTGGGTATGCGATACCGGATCAGGATCCCACATCTGTAAGATGTTATAGATATTGAGAAGGATCAGAGTATTGGGAAAAAAGTGATTTGATTCTCAATGTCGGAAATCGGAGCGATTGTTGCTATTAGGAAAAATCACCTGGTTTTGCATATTAGCAAACTTTTGGTTTCGAATAACCGTTGTTATGCACCAATTTTAAAATCAATATATCTTTTTCTTTATTTGATAAAGTAAGATATAATATTTGAAAAAAAAATTGTTCTAAATATTTTCTTTATCATTTGATGATTGGGCAAGGTGCATTGAATAACGAATAGACATTCTTAACCAAAATATCGTTTTCAAATTACAATACACAGAGAATAAGTTAGTGAACTCATAAGACTTATACATATTAATGTATGTTGTCCGATGTCCTCACGGACTAGGGGTTGGTATCCACACTTAGTTCTGTTTTCCTATAAGTTCTCTGATTTTAGACACGTATTCTTGTTGAAATGCAAAATCCAAAATTTTTAAGAAGTTCATAAGATATAAGAATAAAGTTGAGAACCAAATATCGGAAGTATCAAAATTCTTCGAAGTGTTCGAAGATATGGATATTTATGCTAGATATTCCGTAATCGAGAATTTAATTTTCTCTCATATTACTCATCCGTGGGTGCACTCCTTAATGAGTAATGTTGAGTGGGCTTTTTCTTAAGGGATATGGACTGGAAACAGTTGCATATCAATTGAATATGATTCCATCAAAATTTATGCATATGATTCTATATGTGATATAGAATGATAACATATCTTAAAGTTGGTAAGATATGGAGTTATCCAATTTATGCCTAAAATCAGAATACGGAAAAACTCAAGACACGTTTCGGTAATAGGTAGTTTGTGGGTTATCCCAGGTTTTCGCAAGAGTTTAACTTCTACCATTTTCGGGATCAAAAGTTGTTTTTTTCCCGACACGCCACCGTTTTAGAAAAGGAATTTCTTGCAAAAGAAATTAGTGGGAGTATTGTAGAGCTGGAAGTGATTCAAGAACCACATACGATTACTGAAAATTTAGTAGAACCTGAAGATTCAATTAACCCTAATAAACCTTAGCTACTCCGCAGATTTAGTAGGTCACCTCAGTTACCTGAGTGCATCATTTCATGATGACCCTACTATATCAGTAGGCCATAAGAAGTAATGACTTCTGCTTGATGGTTAGATGCATGGTATCCAAGTTGGCCTTCACTCACTCCCGCAAATTGATGAGTTTGTTGGTTCCACCTGAAGGGGTAAAATCTATTAAGAACAAGTAGATCTTTTGAAGATCAATGCAGATGGAAAAGGTAATAACCTAATAAGGCTAAATTTGGAGTAAATTTTTTTCATCAAATCCCCGATTTGCATCATGATGAAACTTTTAGTTCAGTGTCTGTGCTGAAGTCTATACGGATATAACCTATCATCACTATTTTCCATAACTATGATATCTGGCAGACAGATGACTATGACGTTTTTCTAAATGGGGATTTAGAAGTGTACGTTTATATGACTCTACCATAGAGTTATCATGATCAATGGGAGCAGCATAAAGTGTGCATGTTGCTTAAATCTATTTATAGACTAAAACGAGTAATGTGGGGATGGATCATCTGTTTTTTGATATTACGGTCAAAGTGTTTAACTTCATCAAAATGATAAATATACATGGTATTTGTAAGAAGGATGTAGGAAGTACTGTCATATTCCTCATATAGCTTGAGGATGACAAACTCCTGATAGGAAGTTATGTTTCTATAGCACAGTTCGGTAAAACTTGGTTTCCACAGTTATTTCTCCATAAAAGATTTGGATAATATGATTCTGGTGATTGGGTCTATAGAGATAGGTCTAGTAGGGTTTTGGGGTTGTCCCAATACTGATACTCTGACACCATTCTAAAGGGGTTTAGAATGAATTGACATACAATATCATGTACCAGACCAGATGTTACTTTTGCACCTGTTGTAATTAGTAGATATTAGTCCAATCCCGAAGAAACAAAGGAAACCAATGAAGAACGTATGAGAATGTTCTTGGTGTATGGTAATGTCAGCCTCCATTCAGAGGCGGTTACCGAATCTGGTTTCCAAGGTGACATGAAAGACAGAGTGTCTGTCACGGGTTATTGGTTTGCTCTCCTTAGTGGGAGCAGTATATTGGAAAAAGTTCTAAGCGGGATACTGGGATAGTCATGACGCTGGGTGCTGATTATGAATCAACAAAAGGATATAGCCTAAGAAGTTGTTGGATAAAATAGTTCATCAATAAAATACAGCCCATCGACTATCCAGCCAAATTCTAAGGCAGTTATCGCTCAGTTCGGGAGATATTTGATCTCCGTGAAGTTGAGATATAGAGAGACATAGATAAAAACATTGTAGCGGATCCACCCACTGAGACTGTTTCTCAAATACGGTTTGTGAAACTGTTAGTAGAGAAGTTGGGTATGTGATACTGCAATAATTGTCCTTAAGTGCAAGTGGGAGATTGTTGGTTATAAGCGCCTTTAAGGCAATTATTGTAATTGAAAGATGGTAATTAGTAATTGATGGAAGACCTATATACAGAACAATCTTACTCGAGATGATAGTATGCTATCTAGTTTGTATTTATCTTTCTTGTGTATACGTCTTACTCGTTATCACGTATCATTAATGTATGATGATAAAGCCCATATGATCTTTTCTTTACTTCAAGTATTATGATAAGGATCATACTAGTGGGTTCTGGTAGTCCGTAAGCACATTCTTAAATTCTCCTAGTCGTGGGAGTATCAAGACAGAACATCAGTACTCCAGAGTAGACTGGTGGATACGTTTCTTGGCCCCGACTAAGGAGATGGTTGGTCCTACAGCCATTGGTGTTTGACAATGAGATTGTAAGCAAGTGCTCATTGGAGAATGAGTACACTGAGTGAACTCGCCGAGAACTCCTAAATGGTTTTATACGCATGTCAGATAACAGTTTTCTGGTGACGATAGTACAGGGTAGTCCCTTGACCTGAGATCGCCATAGTGCCTTGTATGTGTTCCCACTATGCTATGATTACTACCCGAACACGGTTCTACTGAGTCGTGCAAACAGGTTTTAGTTGAGTATTGTCCCGAAGTACATAAAGGCAGTGAGCAGTCGAAAGGACCCGTCTCTCCCTGGTATAGGGAGTTGATATCGCACTGTGCATGATTAACCATAATCAGAAATTCTCGGCCAAGGTGATTGAGATAAACTGATAGGTGTTATCAGTTGTATCTCAGGTGGTTATAAGTTTTATATCAGCACGACTTATCTTGTTACTAGGGGTCTGACAGTTTCTACCCTTTAGACCCAATTTGCGATAATTTGTGATGAAGAGGCCGGACTGTAAGGTACTCATAGCTTATAGGATTTGTTGGGTTCGGATGAGTTTGTTCGTCGACCTACCTCTCTATTCAAAACTTGGGTCTCTGTTACGTGCAGCTAGCTAATACCGCTGACGTGCTTGTAGGTTACCCGTAAGGGGATTGAATCTGAAAGTGTTTCAGATTCAATCGGATATGATCATATTCAACCTACTACCAGTGTATTGTCATGTCTTTAGATTCCTATATCGAAATTGCCTGCCCAGGAGAAATGATGATGTGGCGTGCGTATACGTGTATGCGATACACGTGATTTAATCGGACGGTAGATTATACTAGCCGGCTTATTAGTAAACCGGAATATTAAGTCAAGTTTTTACTTAATAATCGTATATTTGATGTTTTTTCTAGTATAGTGTATATGATACACCCTCTCTCTCACACTGGTATATGATGCCGATTTATTGTTATGTATACGATATGTAACATTCGTATGTATTTGATACAAGCGATCTTCTTTTTATGATAATATATTTATTATTATGTATACCGATACATAATACGTATATGGATACCTATATGCTCTCTCATTTATACATATAGGATGCGTATAATACATGCTTCGTATTTTGATACGACGTGTATTTGTATTTTGATATAAATACACATATTTGTCTTTTGTAAATAAAGAGTATGTGGGGCCCACTCTTTACATGGATAGGCTTGAGAGAGTAAGAGGATAACCATTCTCTTAATACATAATATAAAGTGAAAAGATGAGAAGAAGAAAGAAGAGAAGAGAAGAGAAAAGTAGACGTGTATGTTGATATACGCACACCCTCTTTTCTATTTGCACCCATTCTTTACAACTTTTCTATTCCCGTAATATAAGAGAGACTCTCTAAGATTCTTCCTCATCCTCATTTTCTCTCTAATTTTTTATGGAGGTGAAGAAAATCATCTCATCACTATCTCATCTCATTTGCAATGATCTTGATCTAGTTACTTCACTAGTGTAGTGAAGTTAAAATTTTGTGCATCGGTTCTTTCATGTGGATCTTGTTTGACGAGATGGTCGACCTCCTAGCTCGTCCGCGATATCGATGGAGACTAGCATGAGTCCAAGGAGAGATGTCTAATGCACTATAAAGATTGTAGCCTTCACTTTTCCTCTCTAGCTCTCTTGGTTTTTACAATTTGTTTGAAAATGATATGATCTTGTGTTGCTAATCGATGTTATGTCTTAAGAATTGTTTTTAAAATTCCACTGTGGTCCGTAAATGTCACGACCCTAGCATCGTTAGCTTACATTTTATTTATCAATTATATTTTGAAACGTTTTCACCGACAGTTTCAACCGTTGGTAATGCCCACGAACTGTTACGAACAGTTTTCACGAACGGTTACAACCGCCAGTAACGGTTTTACGAACGGTTCCAACCGTCGGTAAGGTTTGTTCTGTTCCAAATGTTTGGGAGGCTATATAAAGCCATCCCCTGAAGGAAAATAAAGAAGATAGAATATCAAAACTCTAGAGAACACACACAAATTTTTTCTTCTTCTTCCTCACTGCATCCATTGCATTTGAGGATCTAACTTCGAAACAGAAAAGATTACTGTTGGGTTGATCAGATCAAAGTCAAAATCAACCATATTCTAAGTGGGCCCGAGCCTAAGCAAGCAGGCCTAAACCTAAGTCAAATGGGCCCAAGCTCAAGTCAAGACCGAGTATGGAAGGGGCCGGCCCCATGACAAAAAGAATGAGGCTATAAATCAATTTAATGTATTTCTTTAATTATAAATGTATGGAAAAGGGGCAAAAAGCCGAAAATTTTGTAAACCCTATGGCTTATGTGCAAAAATAAATAGGCACATAAGGCATGGGATGTCACAAGTGCCATTTGGTAAAACCCAAGAGGCTATATGTAAAGTGTGTAGCCTATAAAGACAAATATGATGAAAAAATCAACAATAATTTTTCATTCTCTCCAAAAGCTAGGGTTCTGTGCCTTATTCTCCTATCCTAAGGTTCTCAACCTTCTTCTCTTTTTTTATTTAAATCAAGTGTTTAACTATTCCATTTCCAAAAAAAGATAGATTTTCACCATAAAATTCTTGAAGGGGAACTCAGATTTTCCATTAAATCTCTAAATTGGGAGATTTTTAAGTCTTACCCTCTTTATCTCCAAGGTCCAGCCAATAGAGAAGAGGAGGAAAGAGACACATCTCCTAAAATCCCACTTTGGGAAGATCCAAGACTTAAAAGAAGATCTAGGGCTAAAGAGAGGAAGAAATGGCCTCCTTTGATCATCTCCAAAGATTTTTGGGAGTTCAACTCCATTTGCCAAAATCTTTTGGAGTTTTTCGGAGTTTAACTCTATTCAAAATCTTTTGGAGTCTAACTTCACAAATAAAATCCTTTTAGGAGTTTAACTCCATTTAAAAAATTTTGGAGTTTAACTCCATAATAAAGTTCTTTTGAAGTTGAATTCCACAATAAAAAAATTAAAAATCCTTTTGGGAGTTTAACTCCAGATCCTGGGGCTAAGCCCCTCTTTTTGCGGGCGTCTAGCGTCCACGTGCTAGATGCTGACGTGCACGTGGTAATCTGAGTCTCAAATATGACTAACAATTCTTAGGTCCATCGTCCTCTTTCCCTTAAATACGGGATTTGGTTTAAGGGTACATCTCTCCACACCTTTGATATATGTCGTTGTAATTTCTCAACGTCTTCAGAGAGGTGGCGGGTCCCGACAACCAACAACAACTCATCTTCCTAACTTGATGTAAAATTTCATAAAGATACGGAATTATACACCCCACGTTGATGCACTTCCAAACTGACGTGCACACCTCAAATCGGATCGCATCCTAAATTGGACGCATTGCATGTCTCCTTCGTTCACTTCGCCATGTAACAAATACAAGTACGCGCAAGACAAAAATGATTTTAGGGAGCTCCCAAGTGCATGCGGTGGGACCCGTCACTATGTGGATGGGGGCCATCTCCACCCCTTGTTTTTTGGCCTACAAGTTGGTGGGTCTCATCGATCTGCTCTCATGTGGCTGCGTTCTCAGGCATTAGGATCCATTTGATCTGTTTTGGTTAGGGCATTTATGCTCTGAGAGGTCCCCATGACCAGTAACCTAGTTTTCAAATAGGCCCTATAAATATGGAGATATCTAATCGTGAGATTGTTAGAGAAAGATTCCATGATTTGTTTTCTCTAATATAATAGAATAAAGAGATTTTTGTTCCTTATTTATTTTTTTTCAGAATTATGAGAATTTTTCTGTGTCGGTGTGAGAATCAATTAGCAATTTTAATTTTAAGACCGGCTTACTTTAGCTTTAAATAAGTAGAGATACTAATATTTTACACATGCAATGCATTTTTGTTTTAAAATAATGATTTAACACGAATATCTTCAATATCTCAACGAAAAACATCTAAAAGGATCTATTATCTTAACAAAAGAAATTTTAGCTTCTTTTCAAATCATTTGTCTATGATGCTAAAATATATCTATGTCAATACGTACACAATGTTGTTGATGTGTAGGCTCAAAAAAATTTCTCATTTTTTTGAATATTTTATTTCAATCAAAGTTTTTTTTTTTCTATATATCATCCCCAAAACTTACATATTTCTAAATATCACTCTCAAAACTTTGTTATTTCATGTATCTCCTCCAAAACTTGTAAGTTATCCAAATTTCTTACATGAGCAATTTTTCCGATGAAATATTCCTTAACAAAAAAATAGTACTTCATCCAACATTAATGGCACAAAGGTGATGCCCGACTTTGGTTTTACCAAGAAATCAAGGATTTTATTTGGTTGGATTGTATAAGTGAATTTGGAAGAAACACAAGAAGACCTTAAAAGAGAAGAACAAGAGAGAAATAACCTAATCGTGGTTTTCTATTTCATAAACTGACAACCCTAGTTAAGCTAGCCTAAATCAAGTGAAGAAATATGACACTGGAAGTTAATTGATGTGATTTTTGGATAATGACAATGTTTTAAGGGATTTTTTGGATAAATTTCATGTTTTGGAATGATTTCTGGATAACTTATACAATTTGGGGTGGTATATGGAATATTATAGAAGTTTTGGAGATGATATTTAAAAATAAATAAGTTTTAAGCGTGTCATAGAAAAAACCTTTCAATTTTCTTTTGTAACTAGCCTGTAAGCCTCACCTAAGCACATATCATACCCCATGCACAACACAAAGTGCGCATGTACGTGCGCGCGCACACCCAGGGATACATGAATTTGCTCCGAAAACATTAATTTGCGGCACTTTCTTTTCTTGGGTTCAAATCCCCTATTCTTCTTAGAAGGGGGTGCTATACCATAGCTAAGTGGTTCTTAAATTAATTGTGAGAGTTATATGCCCCACTCTCTTATTGCAGTAATAATTGAAATGAGATAAGTGTCATATTAATGTATTCCATAGAATTTCTTAAGATAAGACTGTTTTAATTTTTGAAAATAAATAATTCCATTCTTTTAATGTTATCTGTTAAGCAAGTTTTAAATAATTTCTGGTTATATATGGACCAAAAGCGCTGTATAGATACTGATCAACTAGACCGATTTTTTAAGCGTGACCTAGAAATCACCTAAATATTGTTGTCTCGTGCGAATGTTTTTGGTTTTTTGACGCTCAAATTGGCTAAACTTCAATAAAAAAAAAAGAACTTCAAATAAAAAGAAGTGTGAGTAATAAATTGTGGACCATCTGCCATTTTGTTGTTCTTGGATCGACTATTTAAGATCATTGCATGATGATTTGAGCTTGTCTTCGTAGAGGTGAACTATCATTAATAGTTAATTTGGTATGAATGCCAGTGATTTATGAAGAAGAAGAAAAAATGGCTATGTAGTTGAATGCGGTAAGCTAGCTTAAACGATAGCGAGGCACAAGCATCATGAATTCGCCCTTCAAAAGAACTTCTTTGATTGCTTCTATATTACACTCGGAAGATTCTAACCTCTAGTGTTTTCAAAACCCCCCCCTCTCCCCCCCACCCCCCCCCCCCCGCGACTGGATCTAGCGGCAATCTTTCTAATTTCATCTTAAGAAGCAATAACAATTAATCCAGACATTGGAGCCACAGCCAGCTAGCTGTCCGTCTGATATATTATCTCTGATTCTCTTAACATACGATAAATATCAATGTCATGTTTATACCAAAACAAACTGACACAAGTAATGTAAGCTAGGCTGCTAGGGTTAGGGGTGAGTCGAAGGAAGGCAGAAGAATACACACTACACTCCAAACCTATTGACAAGTCTCCACTACGCTCACTTTCTTGACTTGATGGGTAACTGAACAAACCCCACTCATATTGTACTTCCCATTTACCTTTTTATCTATCCATCTATAGTAACATTCTCTCACTCGATCAAGGATAGATAAAGAAAGAGAGAAGCTTGCAACAGCGAACCCTAAAAAGTGCATGCTGTGACTAGTCAAATCTCCAAACCCTCGTACAACTATGAGACTAGACAATGAGTTGTGTGCCAGTGGTGTGTGAATTTCATTTTCAACTTCATTGTTTTCTTCGAGAAAAATTGTATCTAAGGCCCGTGTCAAAAAAGAAGTAGGCTTAAGTACCTATGTAGAAAAGACGTGTTAAAAACTCCTTTAATTTTAATGGATTTTTTTGTTTAACTTGCTAATTTTCTTAATTCCAATACTACCTTTCCTAAAAAAACTACTATAATTGTTTCATAAATTACTGCATTTTATAATAAGACTATTATATTTACATGGAAACCACTATATATATTTATACTGAAACTACTATATTTATGTAGAAATTAGCATTTACAGCAAAACTGCTACATCTATTTGCAAGATTATTATATTTATCAGTGAAAGTGTTGTATTTATCTTGTTTTTTAGTTTTTTCTTGATCTTCTTCCACCTTCCTCCTCCCTCATCTTCTTCTTCAAACCCTATCAAATCAAAATTCGTTTTTTCCCATCAACTCTAAATCATATATTTTTTCTTTCAAAAAATTCAACATTCAAAGGCCATCAAATCAAAATTACAACCCGCTGTAAAAGGGTTGGATTTTTTTATGAGTACCCTTTTGTTTTGCCAAGAAAGAAGAAAGAAAAAAGAATAAAGATTAGAGTTTTGGATTTCTTAACGGGAGTTGTTGATGGGCATTTGATTGTAGATAGGAAAAGTATTGCTCTTTTTTGTTCTGGGTTCATTGCACATTGGGAATGAAAAACTAGGTTTTGCTAAATTTGGATATTGGGTGAAACAAGAGTTGGATCCTCTTAAATAACTTCATTGCTAACTAAGATTTTGCATAATAGTATTCTTTCCTTTAATTTTAACCCGCATTTATTATGCATTCATTGGGAATTGAAGCTTGGTTGCTTTGACAACATTTTAAATGTCTCTTCCTGTGTACTAAAACTCCGAAGTTGTGATAAGGGTTAGTTAGGGATTTATGTTTATTTTCTAACAAAGAGTTTCTTGGATTTTCTCACAACAATCAGTAAACAAAATTTAAGCAGTGTATGGCAAATGTACATGCAGGAGTGTCTCACCGGGTATGTTCCTTCGATTATTATATAGAGTTTATGACAACAATATCTCTATTTTTGATCTTCAACCCAAAATAAATAGCGGGCTTTAGTATTTCTCAAAAATGATTTGGAATAATTAAATAAAGAATCACACAATGAGAACAATATTTCTTCGGTGAAAATCATGTATATTTCTTGTGTCTTAAATTTTACAAATGCATAGGAATTTATATACTAATTATATCACTTTTACGCGGTGTCTATGGAGAGATTTGTGCAATCAAATATTTGATGAATATTTTGTCATACAAATAATTTGGCATATGACCAATGACAAAATATTCATCCCATACTAAACCCATGCGTTGCATGGTTACTTTCATTATTTTTAATGTTAAAAGTTTGCTAACCTTTTTTTTTTATTGCCTTTTCCATTTTTGAATCCTGTTTTCCTTTCTATTTTGTGGCGGATTCAAAATCTTATGTAACTGATGGTGGGAGAAGAGTTTTTTTTATAATATTAATTGTAATTAACTAAAAAAATGAGAAAACAACAATTAATGTTATAAAAAACTTATTGGAAACGCTTTCACTTCAAGTTTCACTTCAAATTTCAATTATTGAAAGTTAGCATTTAGGAAGAACAAAATTTAAAATTAATTTCAGCCAAAATTTCAACTTTAGCAAAATTCTCACCTTGGTATTGATGGACCAATCTTATCTTCATCATCATCCAATCTGTAAATACACAGAGTATCATTACTGGATACTATACATTTTAGAGATTGTACTATATATGCGGTCTGTAATACTTGTTGAACGGACGCTAACGTGTATTAGCCACCGTCCACGATTCAAATGGACGCTAATACCCGGTCTCAGAAATTTGGTTACTGACACGTGTATTAGTGACCGTTCACGGACGGTCGCTAATGCACATGGTCGCTAATGCGCTATTAGCGACCGTGTGTTACAGTCGCTAAAAAGATTCCACATGGAAAACATAACAATTTTAACTAATTTCTGATATCAGTATACGGTCGCTAATACGGGTATTAGCGACTATTTCTGTAGCTTGAACGGTCGCTAATACCCATGTATATTGAATTTTTTTTGTACAAAAAATCCTATATCTAATACAATAATACAATTAATCACAATAAATTACGCAAAAAATGCGTTTCGATCGCAAACAAATATATGAGCACGATATATCACAAACCAATAGTATTTCGATGACAAACCAATAGATATCCAACAGTTTCAACAACTCAAACATAGAACTAAAATCGTAAAAAATAATACAACACGTCGAATGTTACGAAACTCTCTCCAAATCAATACATAGACAATATTGTTTTGAATACAAATAATAAATTACATGCTTTATATGTCCAACAATACGTAAAATCCTCTAAATCGTGCGCGGGTGCAATCCTAGCTCACTCAACCATGAGAATCCTGCAAATCCAAAAATAAATATATGAACTGAAATCATAATTTTCGAAATTAAACAACGTGTCGGCTACACTAATAAACACATGTATACATGTACCTTACTAACTCCCACTGCTGCCATCGCCACCAGAATCTTGTCTTGACCAGTATCGGTCCAATTCGTAGATGTCATCTTGCGAAAAAAATGAAGAGAACCCTCCTTGAGGGGGAGCCTGGGGGTGACAGGGTTCCGATTGTGGAGGAGGCTGAGGGTAGGAGGAGGCTGAAGGTAGGAGGAGGGTCCCTGTTGCGAGGGCGGAGGGACGAATGACGACAACGGTCCGTGTTATGAAGGAGTGTAATACGTATGCTGCGTCGAAAGAGGGTAATATGGTGGCCGCGATGGCCAAGAACCCTGTGCTGACCACGGTTACGAAGGTTGACCGTGTTGTTGCGAGTATTGATCCATCCACGCATCCATACCGGCTCTCCATGTCGTTTCTTCTGTCATCTTCTTCTCTGCTTCTTCACGCATTCTCTTGAGCTCCTCCTGTAGTGTATAGATTTGCTGTACTTTAGGCATTTATTGGTGGGAGCGAGCAATCGACGTACTTGAAGTTTCTCTGACGGAACTCGACTGCACAAGACTACGTGACCATCTAAAATGGGATAACGGCCATATTCCCTTGAGTGAGGGAAAAACTGATCTAATATAGATATCTCGGCCTTCCTAGGAAGAGGATCGTCGGCTGGAAAATCGTGATTTGATTCCCGATAACTCATCCCCGCCATGTCAAAATCCGCCTGCGACAAATGAAATAGTAATTACTTCTCTTTGCGAAGTTAACAATTAAATATAATTATTTAAAAAAATTATAAATGCAATCTCACCATATGCTGAGTGGCTATATCTACTCTTTTTTTTCTGGCATGCCTTCTCTAGTGTGCAATGCTTCCCAAGTCTCAGCAAGGCTCGGATTTTTCTCAGCTTTCTCCTCTACCGGATATATGATTTATGTATATATGAAAATATGTAATGATAAACTTAAAAAATCGAATATGTAAGTAATTAAAAATAAACTCACCAAAGTCGACCTATACTTATCAGTAGGAACCGATCCATCGTAATAGTCATATGTTGCTTTCCCTCGGTTCCTCTTATTTCTCTCTGATTCTGTATGCTTATTTAGAAAATAACATATATCAATGTAAAAGAATCTAAATTTGATGTTCAAATCAATTAAGTATATTTTTAATTACCTTTGTCTCGGGTGTTTCCAAATATAGTAGGAGAAAGGCAAATTGTTCCCTAGGGATGACAGAGGGAAGAGTGGCAAACTGTTCTCAATCCTCCTTAAATTTGCTGAGGTCTTTGAAATTTTGTTTCAATTTTGTTCATCATCTCTTGAATATTCTAACATTTCATTTCGGACATACGCCCAATGCCCATCTATATCATCTTTTAGGTAGAAATGTCTCTACAATACGAATTAATAAATATATTATTTAATAAATTAATACTATATAAAAAGTATGCATGTAATATTGAAATATTGTTAATTGAGTTATGTATTACCAAGAGAGAGCCATACATAGGCCTCCCATGGGTTATCTGCAAACATGAATCCCACGTTCCAGAAGTCCATATGGCGGATGAGAATACCAATATACCCATTGAAATCGGTAGCTCACATACCCAGACCTACGAGCCTCCCACCTTCTTATTGCAGAATTTCCCTTTTTCATTTTATATCGTATTTGGTAAGCTCGTTGGCAACATCTCTTCCGTGGTGTGCAAACTAGGCTAAATCATCTCTCACGGCCTATGCCTCAGCGATACTCGCTAATACTGCATCTATCATCCTCTTCATCAGAGGACGAAAAGCAGCCCGCGTCGCCGTTGCCTTTCCATTGTTTCTATCTCGATAAAGTTTCTCATTTTGTAAATTGCGAGGAAGAGCCAATAAATCAACAAACTCATCTGTAATGGGATCCGAGAACGTCCTAGGTTCTTTGCTCAGATCTGTGCACTGCTCATTTATATGTGCATACAAATCCTCTAGCACAGATGGACCTGTATCCTCTTGATTAGATATACCTACACATTTTAATTTATTATAATCAATGCAATAGTTATATTGTCATGCCCCGCTTCCCGGTGTACGGGTAAGGGGACGCGGCATGGACGCGACGTATTTACTCAGAAGTAAACACGTTAAGCGTAAATAAGCAATATAATAAATGTTCACAAAAAATGACAAGAGATATAAATAAACAACAACTTTTTATTGATTAAACATTCTTTACATACAACTGAAAATTAAATACAATACTGGAAAACGATGCCTAAACAATGGCAAGTGAACTGAAAGTAAAGTAAGTACAAGTGAACTAAAACTCTGAATCCTCAGTAAAGTGCTCCAAATCGTTCTAACTGGGCTCGATCTCCTGAGAGTCGGGTCCTCCTGACAACATTCCAAAGAAAAAAAAGTTAGGAATGTCGTCAGCGAACAATCGCTCGGTAAGTCCCAAAAGAGAGATAGATCAAGTAAAATGAATAGATCTGGTAATTTATCTGTTTTTGTTATACTAACGTTGTAATACCCAGTTTTTTTCTTATACGTCTAAATCCGTAGTTTATTATTTTATGATTTTATTTATTTTACCTATAAATTTTATTTATTTTCTATCCCTTCTAAATCCCATTATTCTTCTTGAAACTTAAAACCATATTCTTTTATACCCTATATTTTCTTTACCCTAAGCCCACCCATTTATGTAATTAATTTATTCAAATTTCCTCAGCCATTTCCATATTTGTTAGTGTGAACCCAAGTCCTAGCCCTAACCCTATTCTTATATTCCTAAATTATCCCACAGCCCAAACAGCCCCAGCCCAATTAATTAATACCTTTGATATCATTTAATACCCTCACCCTTCGGTCCAGCCCACTGCCATTTTCCTTTCTTCTTTCTTTAATTTTTCCCATTTAATTCTCTCAGCCCTTTAACCGAGCCCGGCCCTCTTATTCTTTAATTCTTTTTCAATTGATTTCCTTTTTAAGCCCCGGCCCGTTTGCCTCACCCAGCCCACACAGTTTATTTTATTTCTAATATTTTTCCAAGCCCAAATATAAACGGCCCACGCCCGCCTCTCTCTTCAGCCACGCCCGATCACTGTTCTTCTTCCAACGGCTATTTTCCCCTTTCCTCGCGCGCGTTTTCCTTCGCGATCCACCCCCTTCGCCTCCGCCTGCGCCCACGACGCGCACGTTTCACTGCGACCGACTCCCTCATCTCGTTCTCCATCATTCCTTCTCTTTTCCCCTCTCTATTCTCTGCCTCACCACTGTTTTCCACTGCACCCAGCTCACCACCACAAAACCCACCTCGCCGCAGCTCGTAGTCGTCGTCGTCGCCGCCACCACCTCCTCCTCCGAGCACTCCACTTAATCTCCCCCTCCATCATCCTCCGAGCTCGCCCTCCTCTCTTTCCTTCCTCCCTCTCCCCCGCACCATCATCAGCTCGTCGTCGTCATCATCGTCGTTGCCGTCCCAACCCAACTCCATCACCTCCACCGCGACCACCATAGTCGCACTCTCGTCGTCAGCAGCATCATCCCAGTCGCCTCCATTCTCTCCCTCTCTCTCAATCCTGTCCCTCTCTCACTTCACTCTGCACTCTCTTTCTCTCTCCTGCTATCTCTCTCTCTGTTTTCTCACACTCTCTCTCTATCTCTCAGTTTCTCTCTCCCTCTCCCTCTGCTTTCGCATCCACTCCCTCTTCACTCTCTCTGATATCACACACTCACTCCCTGATCCCTCTACAACTCTCTCTCCCTCACTTCCCATCTCCCTCTCTATATCCCCTCTGTGTCCCTCTCTCTCTACACTGCCTCTCTCTCTCTCCATAACCCACACCCATTAATCTCTAAAAGTTTCGACCCCCAGTGCTGTCAATTGCCGAAGCACAAGACGACCCCGGACAAATCGACGCGAGATCCGCATCTCGACCCAAGCTCGCGCGAATCGGTTCCACGGCGTATATCACGCGTTCGTGACGACGTTGCTGCCTTGCGACCCCGAGACTTCTTCCAGGCAAGTTTTTACTTGCTTACATGCTATTTTATTTAAGTTATAATTGTTAAATACCTAGATTATAAAGTTACGAGTCTAAAACTATTATGTGCTGTATCTGTTCGATGCTTGTTCTCTTAGGAAAACATTATCAAAATTGACGGAACTAAATAGTGTAAGTTGGCCTGTAGGGCTGTGAACATGGTGTGTGAATTTTGTTGGATGATGTAATCGATAACGACTAAAACAACTACCCCCAAGTTTGATCGTAAAACTGTAATTCTGTTGCATCTGAAAATAGTTAAATTCATCATAAATCATATACATATTAGAATGGTACGCTCGAGGGCTTAAATCGAATCTAACTCGACGAACTTTAACCCTATGCTAGTTTCCAGACATTCCTGTACCTAAATCGTGATGATAATTGTATCGGAGTGCGACTCTGGACTGCAGTCCAGAGCGACTCAAATTGTGCTTGCTGTCCCGTAATGGATACCATAGGATTTCCTTAACTCGTAGGCTGCGGAACTCCGCTTCTTATTGTAGGTAACTCTGATAGCTAGACAACACGATTGGTCTCATTCTGTTTCGTTACCGTTTGATATTTAAACTGTAATTTAGAAGATCGGGACGCATAACAGTCCCAACAAAATCAGAACTGACATATTAGTGTTAAATAGATTGTAACTCCTAACGTACAGACGCGATTGAAGATCCGTTTGTTGCGTTGAAAACTTTACTGAAAACCCTAGAATTCATCCAACTGTAGCGTCGCTAAATTATGATCCCAACAGGGGTTAAAATGCGTTGCGAAATGGATTCCTGATTCTGAAACCGGATTTCCAGCCGCGTGCGCTTAAAATGAAACAGTTATAACTAATGATCCTGAAACCCGATTGGCTCGAGACCAAATTAGATGGATAGATAACTGAACATATTAATTACTACCTGTTTGTCATTTCGCCAAATTACATACATATGTTTCATGATAAATTGTGCAAGTGAAAGAATGCGGTTTCATAACATCCTCATCATGTTTATATACTTGTTCACGCATCATATCATACCCATATCATTGTATTGATAACCTAGTGACATCGTGCATTTACCCAGTGTTAGATTTTAGTGTTGATTGTGGCAAGTACGTCAGTGTTCGTGTATTCGTGATTAAGTGAAAGTGATACGTACTTGTGCACAATCAGTGTCCCTTTTTATTCTATTGCATTGTCGACGTCTGTGGGATGCGTGTACGTGTGACTATAAGTGGTATGGGACACTTATGGAAGCGCTTGCACGGATGTCACAGATAAGGCATCCGACACTGCCATTTATCTTAGGTATTAGTCGGGACGTGCTTGATGGAGGTCCTGTCTCCAGTTCTCGCGCAGACTTGTCACGGATCGATTAGTATTTAGGGTTATGGTTAGCGTATGATGTAGACCACGGGGTGTGGGGTAGTTCAAGTGTGAATTCAACAGAATCTCGGGAGTCCCATGCCGGCTTATATATTTAGGGAGTTATATGGAGATTTACAGGGTACGTGATATATACACCGTGATATTCTTGTTACATGTTGGGCCCGTGGTCCCTTGCCCTTGGGTTCTACCCTTGGGTGGAGGACACTCGCGAGTGGTTGACTCTCACACTTGGACTGACGATAGGCTTATTGACCTGTGCAGTGAGACTTAGAGACTGATAGGGTTACTGTCGTTTACATTCCTTATATACTGTGTTGACATACATGACATATCGTTATACTGCTTTACTGCTCCGCTGCATTTATCTCTGCTCATTTATATTCATGCCGTTATTGATTTACTGTCATTCATATCCTTCACCACTGTTAGAACTGTTACTTGATTATATACATTATATTGCTATTGTGTCGCTCTGACGACCTGAGTATGCATGCTCAGTGTGAGGAGAAGATTTAGCCTGGACCAGAACTAGACGTGCATCACAGACTTCCTGACTTGCTTTCCCGAGTTACATTCATTGGTTCCACTCCAGGTCAGTCTTTACATTGTTTCCTTCAGTTACTGCATTTCTCTTTACCTGTGCAATATATACTGTTTACCATGAGAAACTAGAAGCCGAAGTGTGACTACGGCAGGACTTTTCCTTGATCGTAGGAGCATGGCTGGCTTTGTCTACCCCTTGTATTCCGTATTTTGGGAAGCGGGGCATGACATGGTTTAGTTGGTATCAGAGCCCAGGTTTTGCATCGATTGGGATTGTAGTTTTCCGTGTGTAGTTTGACAATCTAAGACATTCCTCGGTCTAGGTTGTGAACTTGTCATTCTTGATCCATATTCACATCGTGTGTTCAGCTATCCATTCGCTATGGTTTCGGGTGACCTGGCAAGATTACGTGGTTGCAATTGCACTACCGTATTCTGTTTAGGTGACTCAAAGCCATACGGTTGATTCTCCACTTATAATAAATTCAGCATCTCTGATATTTTTGAATCTTTGTCCTATCCATTTTGATTCGTATATCTTGTGACTTATATCATCCTCAAAATTGTTGTTTCAGGATCATGTCTTCCAACGACTCTTCATCTTTATCCGCTCCCCAGAATCAGACTGTTGAGATTCTAAATGTACTGCAAGGTCTAAGGGAAGCCCAGGAGCGGACAAACGACTTATTAGCTGAAGGATTGAGAAGACAGGTGAATCAGGCACCAGCGGGAGTCTCCTATCATAAATGGATCCCTATTGGACGAAGGAAGGAGAAGAAGATGAAGCGTCAACAGAAGCATCAGAAGAACCTTTGCTGTGGATATTGTAAGAGGCCAGGACATCTTCAGAGGGATTGTCGCCGCGCCCAAGGAAAATGTCTAATTTGTGGATCCAGCGAACACATCATCAACGGTTGCCCAGAAAGGAAAGAACTGCAAGGAAGAAACTTGTCTACTCTCCCCACTTCTGCCAAGTGAGGATTGCCGCGTAGTTCGGACTTCGACGATAAGGCGGATCAAACGCAGGATTCAACTCACGTGACGAGAATGCAATGTTATAGTAGTCGAAGAATAATTTTCATGTTATCTACTTTCAGTAATAATAATGTGTATCCTTTATGAATATTTCTTTCTGTTTGAAATCTTGTATCCTTTGAACTTTTAGTTGAATGCAATGAAATTTGAATCATATATATGTATTACTCTCATGCTTTCTTTATGTCAAATTCTATTCATTATCACAGTATTTTCATTCTGATCCTTCAGTTCCTGCAACCGCATATTTTCCTATATTTCGTACCCTGAGCTTTCCTTGATGTATTCCACTGTCTAATGATGACTTCTCTTTTCAGGCCATGGCCCACCCTGGGGCAGCGCCGCATCTAGACGAGGATGCACAGTCATGCGTTTCCTTAGATCACACACTGACGAGTTCCGATGATGAGGACAACGGTTTCCAAGTCAACTTCGAAAACAATGATTCAGAGGACGAAGGAGCAGCCGCCCCAGAGTTTGGCATGATAGCTGATTTTGACGAAGAAGAAGTAGATCCTGAAGAGAACCTAATAGAGGAAGATCCCGAGGGAGATCCAATAGAAGAAAATCCAGTGGAGGAAGACCCCGTGGAAGAAAACCCAGAAGGAGAGAATCACATGGAATCAGACCTCGATGAAGAAGTTATATCCGAGGATGAAGGACCAGAGGATCAAGACCCTGCCATGGAAGAACTTCCTTTAGCGATACCTGCGAGGCGCTATGGAAATGGACGCCCCTACCTGAGCGCGCGAGCCTACCGCAACCTACTGAATCTCCACAACCGCGACTGACGGAATTTCTTTTGATGTTACCTTTCTGGCCAAATAAATTGTGTATAGTTTAAGGCCACTTTTCGTCCTTGAGAATGTCTTGTTTCAAATTTTCTTGAATAAAGTAAACCTTCTGGATTCGTAAACCTTTTGATTTTGTTTCGCCTGATACTTGTTTATTACCCACATCCATTTATTTTCTGCCGAGATCCCTGACTGTCCCCTACTCATTATATAGTTTTTCACCCAGTTTCGATTAGAAAGTACCGCACCCTGATCCTTGGAATGAGCCACCCTTCATATCTCGTCTGTGCCCCGTTTGAGACCCTTCCGGGAGGAGAACGGTTCCTGTGAAACTTCCGAGTTCACTAACTCTTCCAATCTTGATTCGTGGGTTGTACCGACTGTCGTTTCCCCCACACTTTCCCTTTTGTATTCCTTTGTTACTCATCCTTACTTCCTGTGCTGACCCTATCCCAATCTCCTTGATCTTCAGTCTAAAGCCGCCATACTCCGACCATTGAATGATCCACATTTTCTTGTAATCATTACCCCAGCTAGCCCTATTCATATTGGTGATTTCTCTATTACCCCAAACATATTTAGGGACATTGTTATTCAAAATTTAGTTTTCAGTATCTTAAATTTATTAAAGAGTGTGTGTTATTGATTACTCTGTTTTATGTAATTTAATTACACTATTAGTATTCTCATTTTCGGTAGCGCGACCTTACACCGCGCACATTTGGTTCCATGTTTCTTATTTTTACGATATGAGTTTTCTAAGCTATTTCAAAACGATTTGATCGATACGTTTTCCTAAAATGTTATACCCTACCGACTAATTTTCACTGCCTTATTCCCGTTATTTTATTTTCGGGTTCGCGCCCATGTTTACCAGTATAAATGGTTGTGCCTTATACCTATTATTTCTGATGGGCTACTTTTGATATATTTATTTGTGCACACATTTGGGTTTCAAATTTACCTAGTACGTATTGAATATTATTGTTCGTTACTATTATTATTTCTTTTCTCGTACAATGTAGTTGTTTTATTAACTGTTCTTGCATTATATTTTCGACCCGTCTTTTGGTACGTTCGTATTACATCTATATACCTTCGAGATTTATCCACCCGTTTAAAGTAAACCACTAGTGTCCAATGTAGCAACTTTTCGCTTATTTATTTATAGTTGTCGTTCCTTGAAATTTCGAGGACAAAATTTTTGTAAGGGTGGTATGATGTAATACCCAGTGTTTTTCTTATACGTCTAAATCCGTAGTTTATTATTTTATGATTTTATTTATTTTACCTATAAATTTTATTTATTTTCTATCCCTTCTAAATCCCATTATTCTTCTTGAAACTTAAAACCATATTCTTTTATACCCTATATTTTCTTTACCCTAAGCCCACCCATTTATGTAATTAATTTATTCAAATTTCCTCAGCCATTTCCATATTTGTTAGTGTGAACCCAAGTCCTAGCCCTAACCCTATTCTTATATTCCTAAATTATCCCACAGCCCAAACAGCCCCAGCCCAATTAATTAATACCTTTGATATCATTTAATACCCTCACCCTTTGGCCCAGCCCATTACCATTTTCCTTTCTTCTTTCTTTAATTTTTCCCATTTAATTCTCTCAGCCCTTTAACCGAGCCCGGCCCTCTTATTCTTTAATTCTTTTTCAATTGATTTCCTTTTTAAGCCCCGGCCCGTTTGCCTCACCCAGCCCACACAGTTTATTTTATTTCTAATATTTTTCCAAGCCCAAATATAAACGGCCCACGCCCGCCTCTCTCTTCAGCCACGCCCGATCACTGTTCTTCTTCCAACGGCTATTTTCCCCTTTCCTCGCGCGCGTTTTCCTTCGCGATCCACCCCCTTCGCCTCCGCCTGCGCCCACGACGCGCACGTTTCACTGCGACCGACTCCCTCATCTCGTTCTCCATCATTCCTTCTCTTTTCCCCTCTCTATTCTCTGCCTCACCACTGTTTTCCACTGCACCCAGCTCACCACCACAAAACCCACCTCGCCGCAGCTCGTAGTCGTCGTCGTCGCCGCCACCACCTCCTCCTCCGAGCACTCCACTTAATCTCCCCCTCCATCATCCTCCGAGCTCGCCCTCCTCTCTTTCCTTCCTCCCTCTCCCCCGCACCATCATCAGCTCGTCGTCGTCATCATCGTCGTTGCCGTCCCAACCCAACTCCATCACCTCCACCGCGATCACCATAGTCGCACTCTCGTCGTCAGCAGCATCATCCCAGTCGCCTCCATTCTCTCCCTCTCTCTCAATCCTGTCCCTCTCTCACTTCACTCTGCACTCTCTTTCTCTCTCCTGCTATCTCTCTCTCTGTTTTCTCACACTCTCTCTCTATCTCTCAGTTTCTCTCTCCCTCTCCCTCTGCTTTCGCATCCACTCCCTCTTCACTCTCTCTGATATCACACACTCACTCCCTGATCCCTCTACAACTCTCTCTCCCTCACTTCCCATCTCCCTCTCTATATCCCCTCTGTGTCCCTCTCTCTCTCTATACCCTTCTCTCTCTACACTGCCTCTCTCTCTCTCCATAACCCACACCCATTAATCTCTAAAAGTTTCGACCCCCAGTGCTGTCAATTGCCGAAGCACAAGACGACCCCGGACAAATCGACGCGAGATCCGTATCTCGACCCAAGCTCGCGCGAATCGGTTCCACGGCGTATATCACGCGTTCGTGACGACGTTGCTGCCTTGCGACCCCGAGACTTCTTCCAGGCAAGTTTTTACTTGCTTACATGCTATTTTATTTAAGTTATAATTGTTAAATACCTAGATTATAAAGTTACGAGTCTAAAACTATTATGTGCTGTATCTGTTCGATGCTTGTTCCCTTAGGAAAACATTATCAAAATTGACGGAACTAAATAGTGTAAGTTGGCTTGTAGGGCTGTGAACATGGTGTGTGAATTTTGTTGGATGATGTAATCGATAACGACTAAAACAACTACCCCCAAGTTTGATCGTAAAACTGTAATTCTGTTGCACCTGAAAATAGTTAAATTCATCATAAATCATATACATATTAGAATGGTGCGCTCGAGGGCTTAAATCGAAGCTAACTCGACGAACTTTAACCCTATGCTATTTTCCAGACATTCCTGTACCTAAATCGTGATGATAATTGTATCGGAGTGCGACTCTGGACTGCAGTCCAGAGTGACTCAAATTGTGCTTGCTGTCCCGTAATGGATACCATAGGATTTCCTTAACTCGTAGGCTGCGGAACTCCACTGCTTATTGTAGGTAACTCTGATAGCTAGACAACACGATTGGTCTCATTCTGTTTCGTTACCGTTTGATATTTAAACTGTAATTTAGAAGATCGGGACGCATAACAGTCCCAACAAAATCAGAACTGACATATTAGTGTTAAATAGATTGTAACTCCTAACGTACAGACGAGATTGAAGATCCGTTTGTTGCGTTGAAAACTTTACTGAAAACCCTAGAATTCATCCAACTGTAGCGTCGCTAAATTATGATCCCAACAGGGGTTAAAATGCGTTGCGAAATGGATTCCTGATTCTGAAACCGGATTTCCAGCCGCGTGCGCTTAAAATGAAACAGTTATAACTAATGATCCTGAAACCCGATTGGCTCGAAACCAAATTAGATGGATAGATAACTGAACATATTAATTACTACCTGTTTGTCATTTCGCCAAATTACATACATATGTTTCATGATAAATCGTGCAAGTGAAAGAATTCGGTTTCATAACATCCTCATCATGTTTATATACTTGTTCACGCATCATATCATACCCATATCATTGTATTGATAACCTAGTGACATCGTGCATTTACCCAGTGTTAGATTTTAGTGTTGATTGTGGCAAGTACGTCAGTGTTCGTGTATTCGTGATTAAGTGAAAGTGATACGTACTTGTGCACAATCAGTGTCCCTTTTTATTCTATTGCATTGTCGACGTCTGTGGGATGCGTGTACGTGTGACTATAAATGGTATGGGACACTTATGGAAGCGCTTGCACGTATGTCATAGATAAGGCATCCGACACTGCCATTTATCTTAGGTATTAGTCGGGACGTGCTTGATGGAGGTCCTGCCTCCAGTTCTCGCGCAGACTTGTCACGAATCGATTAGTATTTAGGGTTATGGTTAGCGTATGATGTAGACCACGGGGTGTGGGGTAGTTCAAGTGTGAATTCAACAGAATCTCGGGAGTCCCATTCCGGCTTATATATTTAGGGAGTTATATGGAGATTTACAGGGTACGTGATATATACACCGTGATATTCTTGTTACATGTTGGGCCCGTGGTCCCTTGCCCTTGGGTTCTACCCTTGGGTGGAGGACACTCGCGAGTGGTTGACTCTCACACTTGGACTGACGATAGGCTTATTGACCTGTGCAGTGAGACTTAGAGACTGATAGGGTTACTGTCGTTTACATTCCTTATATACTGTGTTGACATACATGACATATCGTTATACTGCTTTACTGCTCCGCTGCATTTATCTCTGCTCATTTATATTCATGTCGTTATTGATTTACTGTCATTCATATCCTTCACCACTGTTAGAACTGTTACTTGATTATATACATTATATTGCTATTGTGTCGCTCTGACGACCTGAGTATGCATGCTCAGTGTGAGGAGAAGATTTAGCCTGGACCAGAACTAGACGTGCATCACAGACTTCCTGACTTGCTTTCCCGAGTTACATTCATTGGTTCCACTCCAGGTCAGTCTTTACATTGTTTCCTTCAGTTACTGCATTTCTCTTTACCTGTGCAATATATACTGTTTACCATGAGAAACTAGAAGCCGAAGTGTGACTACGGCAGGACTTTTCCTTGACCGTAGGAGCATGGCTGGCCTTGTCTACCCCTTGTATTCCGTATTTTGGGAAGCGGGGCGTGACAAACGTAGTTGTTTATATTTTGGTACAGAATATATCCGTGTATATGAGAGTAGTCTAACTTGCTTCGTGGACTAAGGCATATAGAGTAAAAGGCCCCATCAAAACCCACGGGACAACCGCAACGGATATTCAGGTTAGGTGTATTATAGTGACCGTCTCATTCCACTTCTAACACATTCCGTACCAATCTACACCTTAAAAACCCCGTAAATGTATATTGTGTTGTTTTATAGATGAAAGACTTGCCGAGACCATGGTATAAATTGTTCATTTAAATGGATAAGGATGTAAACGGATAGTCATGTAGTCAAGTCAAGATTTATATCCATGGTTCGATCAATTCAAGTCATGTTGATTTTGTTCTAGTATAGTTCTGGTATTCATGTTCAAATTCAAGTATAGATTGGATTCATGTTGTATTGGAGTTAAGATTGGATTGTGTTCATGTTTAGATTGTATTCGGATTAAACTGAGACTCAAATTGAGTCAGACACTTAAACAGAATTGGATCCAGGATTAGATTCTGGTGTTATCGGTAACTGCTGCACATGGACGGCAGGATTTGTGTTTTTTTTCAAGACAATTACCATTGATAACCTCGTTTTAGTTTTCTACTTTAAATAGGCAAGCACCCGCTTTCTCCGGCTCCCTGAGCCTCAAGAGAATTGGTCCCGCTTAAACCTATATTTACTAGGATCCATAATGTAAATTTAATATAACTTGAGGGGTTTTTATGAAAAACATTTTAAATATACTTCCAAAATAAACCTCAAGTATTTATTTATGTTATTTAGGGTTTTCATGGATGTAAATTTTATAGAACGAAGTATGTTAGTGAATATATATATAACTTGAATAGTTCAAGATATTTTAATGTAAAGTTTGATTTGTATTGATTCTTGATAGTATTTTCATGAAACTTGAGATTCTATTATTTGTTTAGAAAACGGGTAATTTAATAATATCTTAAAAATATGTGGTTTGATAATATTTATATAATTATTAAAAATTAATTTTATTTATTAAGTATAAATTCTCGTTTTTCTTGAAAATTATATTAAAAATTCCATCGAGATCTCCGTGAGGAGGTCTGTATCTCGCTCTACGAGTCCTGAGGATGTGCGATAATCTGCACCATCCCGACCGGGTTTCCTGAAATGGGTTGTAGAGGCATAATCACAAGGAATTTAAATAATACTATTTACAAGAAAACGGGATTTTATAGTTCGAGGTATTTTATTGAAAAGTCGTATTTTACCACAAGATATCGGTTTTAAGAGAATCGTGCTATGTCAAGATGTGTGTATGTGAGAGGTAGGTCATTAGTTCATGAGGTTTTCTAAAGGTATGCTAAAAAAATGTATTAAAAGATGTCGTATGTAAACTTCATGGTATTTAAACGAAAAAGCTTAAATAAAATTGTTTTACATGGAATTTTAAAGTGAAACTTATTTCAAAACATTAGTTAATGATTAACAAGCAAAGTATAGTGATATGGATGAGTGGTTATTAAGAAAAATTATAGTTTTCAAAGTTTTAGAAACAAAAGCCGATATAACTCCACTTACCGACATGTTTTGAAAAGAGGTCATTTTAAGTTAGGAAGAGAGGAAAAGAGATGGGACTTACAAGCAAAATGGAAAGAGGAGAGGTATAGGAAGAAATTGGTAGCTCCATGGAGTCGCGGGGTCGTCGGAAACGTCTCGAATTCTCGCCGGCAAGTGACATTGGGCTAACTCCACTTGTACTCTTTTTTGACTTAGGAAATTTTGAGAATTTTTTATAAGAGATTTCAGAATGAAGAGGACTAGGGTATGGGGTTGTATTTATAGGGTAAAATTAGGGTTTTGGAATTGAAGAGAGAATTAAAAATACATTAAAAATAGGATTAAAGGGTAAATTTAAACTCTCTGGATAAATGCGGGAAAAACAAACAGCACAGGGGTTTAGGGGTAGGCCAAGGGTTTAGTGTGCAAAGCACGAGGGTCATTGGCTATAGGAGAACCATCGGCGCCGGGCTATGGGCCGATCTCGTTGGTCGTTTGAAGGAGTTGGGTGCTGGGATTTGAACCAACTGTCCATGCCTGTATTAATACAATTTTGCACATGTTTGATTTTCTGTGACTTTTTATTTTATGTGCAGAGCACGTGTAAACTTTTGGGCTTCCAAAAAGTTTAAAAGAAAAATCAGTAAAAATATATGTGGTTGATGGGATTCGAACACAGGGCTACGTCACAGCAGTGCAAGACTTTACCAGTGAGCCACAAGTTGTTTCTTGTTGTTCTTAAACAAATTTAATTTATATCTTGTGCTCTAGTTAGCAAACTCCATCCTGTACATTAACTTTTAAAAAAATTTGTACAATAAAAACAGAGTCGTTACATTCTACCCACCTTATAAAAATTTCGTCCTCGAAATTTACAATTATATAAGGACTAGTTTATAAATAAGAAAGGGTATCTTGCACGCATGTCATCCTCATGTTCCCATGTTGATTCTCCTGGTGAATCTTTTCTCCACATCACTCGGACCAAATTTACTTCCTTGTTCCGTAGTGTCTTTACCTTTCTGTCCAGGATCTCAATGGGTTGCTGCTTACAGGATATATCTGACTGTACAGTGAGCTCGGAGTGATCAAGGATGTGGTTGGGGTCGCTCACATATCTTCGAAGCTGGGATATGTGGAACACGTTGTGCACTCCTTCCAATGATGGTGGTAGTTCCAAACGATATGCCACTTCTCCGACTCATTCGAGAATGTCGAACGGTCCAATGTATCTCGAGCTGAGCTTACCCCTCTTTGCCAAAGCGAATTACTTCACGGTTTGGAGAGATCTTTTAGAACACATGATCTCCCGGCTGGAACTCCAGGTGCCAGCGCTTTACATTAGCCCATTGCTTCTGTCTGTCTTGGGCTATGTGCATTCTTTCCTTGATCGTGCGAACTACATCCACAGTTGCTACGATCATCTCTGGTCTAAGGAGTTTCCCTATCTCCGATATCGTTCCAACTTAATGGTGATCGACACTTCCTTCCATAGAGAGTTGCAAAGGGTGCCATTCCAATACTCGCTTGGTAGCTGTTGTTATATGAAAACTCCATAAGATGTAGGTGATCTTCTCACGATCCTTTGAAGTCTAACATACACGCTCTTAGCATATCTTCAAGGATCTGAATCGTTCGCTCAGACTGTCCATCTGCTTTTGGATGATAAGCTGTGCTGAAATTCAGATTCGTTTCCAAGCTAGCTTGCATACTCTGCCAAAACTGCGATCAGAATCTGGTGTTATGATCGGAGACAATACAAACCGATACTCTATGTAATCTCACGATCTCCTGCATGAGTTCATGGGTATCAGAGATGGAACACATTAAAGAGTAAAATCTTACTTAGATTCAGACTTACTTCCATATACTTCTTTGCTAATGTCTCGGTATATTAGCCAACTCAAAAAGGAATAAAGTGAGCCCACTTTGTGATTCGATCCACAATAACCCATATTGCATCATTACCTTTCGTGCTGCGAGGAAGAGCAGTCACGAAATCCATGGCGATGTGTTGTCATTTTCATTCTGGAATAGGTAACGGTTGAAGTAAACTAGCAGTCTTGTGATGTTCAGCTTTTACTTGCTGACACACCAAGTATTTGGTTACGCTTCTGCCTACTTTACGCTTCATTCCATGCCACCAGTAATGTTGTCGTAGATCTTTGTATATCTTTGTACGACCAGGGTGTACTAAATATGGAGAACTGTGAGCTTCTTTCATCAACTCTTCTCGAACAGAACCTTGTAGTACACATAATTTGCTTTCGTATCTCAAAGATACGTTTTCATGGATGATGAAATCTGTTCGTAGTCCACTTTCTACTTGTTCTCGGATCTTTTGCAACTTAGCATCACTTGCTTGAGATGCTTTGATCTGATTGACAATAGTAGACTGAACTTGTAAGTTCATCAAATACGAAGCGTTACCTGGTATAACCACTTCTATATCCATCCTGTGCAATTCTTGTTGCAGCTTCGATTGTGCGGTGAGATTCATTGCTATTGGTTGGCAACTAAGTGCATCAGGAACTACATTCACCTTCCCTGGATGTATTGTAGGTTGATGTCGAAGTCCGCCATGAGTTCTAACCATCTTCTCTACTGCATGTTCAATTCTTTCTGAATAAACACATACTTCAGACTCTTGTGGCTGTGTATATGTCCACTCCTTCTCCAAGAAGATAATAGCGCTAAATCTTAAGTGCAAAGATAACGGCTGCCAACTCAAGATCATGCGTTGGATAATTGCGCTCTTGAACTTTCAGCTGTCTTGATGCATAAGCTACAACTTTTCCATGTTGGTGTAGAACACATCCTAATCTCTTACTGGATGCGTCGCAGTGTACAACAAAACCTCCAGATTGGTCCGGTATTATGAGAATAGGCGCTGATGTCAATCTTGACTTAAGTTCTTCAAAAGCTTGTTTACATGCTTCTGACCACATGAATACTTCATCTTTACGTGTGAGCTTGGTCAGGGTGCTGCAATCTTCGAGAGCCTTCTATGAATCTTCGGTAGTATCCTGCTAAACCCAAGAACTTCGAATGTCCTTCACTATCTTTGGTGTCGGCCATTCGCTTACTGTTGATACTTTAGCTGGATCTACTGAGATTCCTTCGCCTGAAACTATATGTTCGAGAAATACGACTTGATTTAGCCAAAATTCTCACTGGCTGTACTTAGCATAGAGTTGGTGCTGTCACAAAGTCTCCAGGATAATTCGTAAGTGTTCAGCGTGGTCTTTCTAACTCTTTGAATACACCAGGATGTTGTCGATGAAAATAACAACAAACTTATCTAGATACTCTCGGAAAACTTGGTTCATTAGATTCATGAATATGGCTGGTGCATTGGTCACTCCAAATGGCATCATGAAATATTCGTAATGACCATAGCGAGTCATAAATGCCGTCTTCGGAATATTAGACTCTTTGACCTTCACCTGATGATAACCTGAACAAAAATCTAATTTTGAGGAAACGCAAGACCCACTTAGCTGATCGAACAGATCATCGATGTATGGTAGTGGATACTTGTTCTTTATCGTTATTTCGTTCAGAGCTCTATAATCAACACACATTCTGTATGAACCTTCTTTATTCTTCACAAGCAAAACTGGAAATCCCCAACTTGAAGTACTGGGATGAATCCATCCTTTCTTCAAAAGTTCGACCAACCGAGTACGGATCTCCTTCAATCCTTCAGGGCTTAAGCGATATGGTGCTTTGATCACCGGTTGCGCACCAGGTACTAAGTCAATACTAAATTCAAGAGCTCGATCGGGAGGCAAACCTGAGATGTCTTCAGGGAATACATTCTCAAACTCTCGAACTACCTCTGGCTTGTCTACTTCAGCTTGTATTGCTGTAATCACTGCCTTCTTTGATTTAGCTTTGTAAGTACTAGGCTCCAGGGGACAGTCTCCATTCTTGAAATAAAAGACCGGATGATTTGGAATCTCGAACACTACCCTCCTTTAACGACAGCCGATGGTAGCAAAGAAAGTTCCTAGCCAATCTATACCCAAGACAACGTCGAAGTTCGGTATGTCCAGCACCTTGAAGTCAGCATAAAATTCTCTGCTGCAGACGACCACTGGACATAGGTCGTATCCCATATTTGCCTTTAGAACGCCGTTACCTGAACTGACATTCAAGCTGGATACAAGCGGTTTTACTGGAATCGCATGAGTTCGGACGAATCGTTGCGATATAAAGCAATGTGATGCTCCAGTATCGAAGAGTGCTCGTGCAGGTAGTGAGGCTACTATGATTGTACCTAAGTTGTGTGGAATATGTTTAGGTATAGGAAAAGATATATATTGAGGTATACAAAGATCGAAAAGGATTTGAAAGAGTGGGAGTTACCAGTGATGACTTGGCCAGTGGCTTTAGCTTCTGCCACAGTCATTATGAAAGCTTGACGCCTAGGTTCATTTCTCCTTGCTGGGGGAGCATTCCTCTGTCCGTTCCTCTGTCCTTGAGGTAGGTTCCTTTGCGCCTGATGGAATTGACGAGAAAGCTGTGCAGGAGGTCCATTAGGAGGTGGAGCTGGGAGAGCAAGACAAGGTGCAGGTGCTTGAATAGCTGGCCGCTGCGGAAAAGTGATGGCTGGTCTGGGGCTAGATTCGGATTGAGTCTACAAGAACATGCAACAATGTCGTGAGTGGATGAGCCACAGACTAGGCACAGGCTGTTTGCACGCCTGCAGTCCTTCGCCAGGTGTCCATTCCTCTTGCAGTAGAAGCAAAAGTCTGAACTGGGCCGGTTAAAAGTTACTTCCGGTCTCCAGTGTACAAACGGTGGCCTGGAAGAGCCTCCTCCTGCCATATGAGTGGCAGGGCGCTTCACACCGGCAGATTGAGGTCTACCCTTTTCTTCACAACTTCCTCATATCTTTGCACATCTTTTAGAGCAAGATCGTGGGTTGGGAAATCCCCCGTAGCTAGTGCAACTTGGATCTCCGGATCCAACCCTTGCTGAAATCTCCGTGCTTGGATCTCAGCAGTCGGAATCAAGTATGTCGCGAACCTGTTACGGTCTTGTGTTAGCAGTGTAATATATGATATTAGGAAATTGAATATTTGAGACATATCTTACCTGCTAAGTATGGTGAACTCAGCATCATACTCATCCACAGATTTGTTCCACATTGAACCTTGTTGCAGGTGGATGAATTGCTGCTCCATATCAAAACGGGCAGTCTTGGGAAAATATTTTGCGTCGAACATATCGCGAAATGTCTTCCATTCAATCGGTTGGGCAAGTCAGTTTTCTTCAGCCTTCCACCATACTCTGGCGTTATCCCTGAGTTGCAGCTTCGCAACCCTCACCCAAGCAATATCTGGCACTTGTGTTGCAGCCAGATCGTCCTCAATCGACTAAGCCCATTCCTCTGCCTTCAAAGGGCTCTCTTTCCCCAAAAAGTTCTTAGAGTGCAATGCCCGGAATTGTTTGATTCTGGGTCCCTCAACTTCTGGACGGTGTAGAAAGATGGCAGTCTACTGCTGTTGTCCCTCCAAGAGGCTCTTGATTTCCTCAAGCAATACCGTCTGCTCATTAATAGGAGCTGCTACGGTAGAAGTAAGTGGAAGAGGTGGTGGGGTGTTTCCATTGACGTTCGTACTCGTGTTGTTGGGAGAATCCATAATCTTGAGAGAAAAAGTAGGGTTAGGTTAGATTCAAGGAATTGAAATGTAAAGAATGTATAGTTTCTGATTCTTATAATTCTTGTGATATATTGCTTAGGTTTCCATGCAGGACTGACCTGCATGGTAAGACATCATATAGAACTGACTTGCATGGGTCACCAACAAAACCTGTCACACCCCGCTTCACGATGTACGGGTAAGGGGACGCGGCAGGGACGCGACATATTTACTCAGAAGTAAACATGTTAAGCGTAAATAAGCAATATAATAAATGTTCACAAGAAATGACAAGAGATATAAATAAACAACAACTTTTTATTGATTAAACATTCTTTACATACAACTGGAAAGTAAATACAATGCTGGAAAACGATGCCTAAATAATGGTAAGTGAACTGAAAGTAAAGTATGTACAATTGAACTAAAACTCCGAATCCTCAGTAAAGTACTCCAAATCATCCTGACTGGGCTCGATCTCCTGAGAGTCGGGTCCTCCTGACAACATTCCAAAGAAAGAAAAGATAGGAATGCCGTCAGCGAACAATCGCTCGGTAAGTCCCAAAAGAGAGATAGATCAAGTAAAAGGAATAGATCTGGTAATTTATCTGTTTTTGTTATACTAACATAATTGTTTGTAGCTTGGTACAGAATATATCAGTGTATATGAGAGGAGTCCAACTTGCTCCGTCGACTAAGGCATATGGAGTACAAGGCTCCATCAAAACTCACGGGACAACGGCAACGGATATTCAGATTAGATGTATTATATTGACCGTCTCATTCCACTTCTAAGACATTCCGTACCAATCTACACCTTAAAAACCCCGTAAATGTATATTGTGTTGTTTTATAGATGTAAGACTTGCCGAGAGCATGTTATAAATTGTTCATGTAAACGGATAAGAATGTAATTGGATAGTCATGTAGTCAAGTAAAGATATATCCATGGTTCGGTCAATTCAAGTCATGTTGATTTTGTTCCGGTATAGTTCTGGTATTCATGTTCAAATTCAAGTATAGATTGGATTTATGTTGTATTGGAGTTAAGATTGGATTGTGTTCATATTTAGATTGTATTCGGATTAGACTAAGACTCAGATTGAGTCAGGCACTTAAACAAAATTGAATCTTGAATTAGGTTCTGGTGTTATCGGTAACTGCTGCATATGGACAGCAGGATTTGTGTTTTTTTTCAAGACAATAACCTTTAATAACCCCGTTTTAGTTTTCTACCTTAAATAGGAAAGCACCTACTTTCTCTGGCTCCCTGAGGCTCAAGAGAATTAGTCCCGTTTAAACCTATATTTACTAGGGTCCTTAATGTAAATTTAATATAACTTGAGGGGGTTTTATGAAAAATATTTTAAATATACTTCCAAAATAAACCTCAAGTATTTATTTATGTTATTTAGGGTTTTCATGGATGTAAATTTTATAGAACGAGGTATGTTAGTGAATATATATAACTTGAATAGTTCAAGGCATTTTAATGTAAAGTTTGACTTGTATTGATTCTTGATGGTATTTTCATGAAACTTGTGATTCTATTATTTTGTTTAGAAAACGGGGAATTTAATAATATCTTAAAAATATGTAGTTTGATAATATTTATATAATTATTAAAAATTAATTTTATGTATTAAGTAGAAATTCTTGTTTTTTTGAAAATTGTATTAAAAATTCGATTGAGATTGTATGCTCCGTGAGGAGGTCTGCATCTCACTCTACTAGTCCCGAGGATGTTTGATAATCTGCAGCATCCCGATCGGGTTCCCCGAAATGGGTTGTAGAGGCATAATCGCACGGAATTTAAATAATACTATTTACAAGAAAACGAGTTTTTATAATTCGAGATATTTTATTGAAAAGTCGTATTTTTCCACAAGAGAATCGTGCTATGTCAAGATGTGTGTATGTGAGAGGTAGGTCATTACCTCGTGGGTTTTCTAAAGGTATGCTAAACAAAAGCATTAAAAGATGTCGTATATAAACTTCATGGTATTTAAACGAAAAAGCTTAAATAAAATTGTTTTACATGGAGTTTTAAAGTGAAACTTGTCTCAAAACATTAGTTAATGATTAACAAGCAAAGTATAGTGATATGGATGAGTGGTTATTAAGAAAAATTGTAGTTTTCAAAGTTTTCGAAACAAAAGCCGATATAACTCCACTTACTGACATGTTTTGAAAAGAGATCATTTTAAGATAGGAAGAGAGGAAAAGAGACGTGACTTACAAGAAAAATGGAAAGAGGAGAGGTATAGAAAGAAATTGGTAGCTTCGTGGAGTTGCGGGGTCGCCGTAAACGTCTCGAATTCTTACCGGAAAGTGACCTTGGGCTCTCCACTTGTACTCTTCTTAGACTTATGGAATTTTAGAATTTTTTACAAGAGATTTCAGAATGAATAGGGCTAGGGTTTGGGGTTGTATTTATAGGGTAAAATTAGGGTTTTGGAATTGAAGAGAGAATTAAAAAGGCATTAAAAATAGGATTAAAGGGTGAATTTAAACTCTCTGGATAAATGCAGGAAAAACAAACAGAACAGGGGTTAAGGGGGTAGGCCAAGGGTTTAGTGTGGAAAGCACGGGTGTCATTGGTTACGGGGGGACCGTCGGTGCCGGGCTATGGGCCGATCACACTGTTCGTTTGAAGGAGTTGGGTGCTGGGATTTGAGCCACATGTCTATGCTTGTATTAATACAATTTTGGACATATTTGATTTTCCGTGACTTTTCATTTTATGTGCAGAGCACGTGTAAACTTTTGGGCTTCCAAAAAGTTTAAAAGAAAAATCAATAAAAGTATATATGGCTGATGGGATTCGAACACAGAGCTACGTCATAGCAGTGCAAGGCTTTACCAGTGAGCCACTTGTTGTTTCTTGCTGTTCTTAAACAAATTTAATTTATATCTTGTGCTCAGGTTAGCAAACTCCATTCTGTACATTAACTTTTTAAAAAAAATGTACAATAAAAACAGAGTCGTTACATATATGAACAAATAATTTGAACAAACTTATTTAAAACATGTAATATAATACCACTACTCTCATGCTCGGACTGTGTAGAAGATGTACCAAGATGATCTTTTTTCTTTGAAGAAAATGCCTTGTCAAATTTGCAGAATATTCCTTTTCGCGGCATCTGTTTCATGCAAGTTATGATGATACAAAATATATAAAATGCATAAATCATTAAACTAACATATCAATTGATTAAAATGTGATTAGAACCGCAAAGTTTTTCATATTGCTTTTGATTTCATGTGTTTGTAACTGCAAAGTTTATAACATATTTACATATAAATGATTACAATCGCAAATTTTTTTCATATATCAATCGGATCTACGTCCTCAATGTCACCCTTGTCGTTAGAACTATCGAATATAGATTAGGCGGTGCTCGCAGTGCAATCCAAGTATCTTCGCGATCAGGATCTTTTACATAGAAGAATTGTTCAGCTTGTGAAACTAACATGAACTTCTCGTCTCGGTAAACTTCTTTAGTGGGATTGACAAGCTAAAAACCATACTCATCCTTCTGGATACAAGCGCACCAGCGAATTTTGAACATAACAAATCGTTCTTGCTCGTTATTCCCGTAAAATATATCTATTATATTCTCCAACTGACCGCAGTATTCATTTTTCCATCCTGCAGTTTTTGATTAAGGGAACTTGAGAAGCGCGTTTGTTCAAACGGACAAAAAATACCGTTATTTTGGGTAGTTAATTTTTCGGCATAAGAAATTTTAGGTTATTATTGCAATATGAACCGTATCGATTTACTTTTTTAATAGGACCTTTAGATAGTTGCATGAGTACATCCGGGAATTGCATCCTTTTTGCTATGCAATCTTCAATCTACAATGCATTTGCCCGTAAAATGTATAAGTTATATATGTGATATATGCATGTGATACATGAAATCTTTAAGAGATACGTACGTGTTTACGGAACCACCGTAGAAAGTGTTTTGTTTTTTATTAAACTTCCAATTAGCGTCCTTTCCGATTCGCGGACATAAGTTCTTGAGTATGTCGGATAAAATAATATCAATATTATCTATTTAGGCATATATATATCTAGAAATAAAAAATATTGACGCATTAAAAGTTTTAATTTATATACCATCTGCGATCGGCTATAATTTCAAGGTTAGCAAGAATATACGTATACGCTTGGTCGAGCCACTCTCTCCGGTAGGATCGATCCTCCTATTGTTGAAGGGACAACTTTTCCTCATTAATTCAAGAAGGACGATTTAATCTTGTTTCAACTCCACGCAAGTAATGAGAAGTGAAGTTGAGATATTCCTTGGCACAATAATTCTCAGCTATTGACCCTTCCGGTTGAGCTCGACTGTGCACTTATCATTTCAAGAATCCCAAGTATCTAAAACGTTAATGAATACATGGACAAATATGGATATTATAATGAATTAAATATCAAATTTGACTTAAAAAATTAATTACCTTTCTACTGGATACATCCACCGATATGAGACTGGTCCAGCAATCAATGCCTATGTAGCTAGATGCACCGTAAGATGAACCATAACTGTGAAGAAAGATGGTGGAAATATCATCTCCAACTTGCAGATGGTTTCAACAGTACTAATCTGGAACTGCTCGAATTCGGCTAAATCTATCATTGTTCCCCGCCGAAACACGGAGACGCGACCGCGCAGGTCCGTCTTTCCTGAATTCGGGACGGATGCTAATTGGTGTTATCCGTCCACCTCTCCGAAAATGCCAAGTTGATTTATGAAACCATGTATCGAAGGTTTAAACGGATGCGTCCGATGTAGCAGACTTCGTCAGATTCCCCTTCTTTTGAGGGGTTTTTGATTGTGGGGACGCTCTTCCCTACAGACGCAAGCCCCTGCAATTAATTACGGTACCGCATCGCTGTAACCACTTTCTCCTTCTCCAGATGGTCACTTCGTGTCGTGTGTGTTTGTTTTGTTTTTGGTTGCCCATGGATTGTATACGGAGACTAATTTATGTTGTCGCCTGTAGGGCGTGGATTAGTCCAAATCCGTATCTTCTTAGATTTAGGTTTGGGGGTTGGGTTTAAGGATACGTTAGTCTCATTTAAGACTAAGATCAATTTAAACGTTTGTTAAGGATACGTTAGTCTAATTTTCGACTAAGATCAACTTAACGGGATCGTTTAGATCCAACAAAGAGCATTTGGGCTCTTAGTTTAGGGACGTTGCGGTCCATTACCAATTTAAGGACATGGTGGTCTAATGTTAGTTTAAGGACATTACGGTCCAATGTTAGTTTAAGGACATTACGATCTAGGTTAAGGACATCATAGTCCGTGAGTTTAAAGACCTCACAGTCAAGGTTAAGGACATCATAGTCCGTGAGTTTATGGACCCCACAGTCCATGGAATGTCTGGTTGTCGGGACCCGTCACCTCTCTGAAGACGTTGAAGGATTACAACGACAAATATCAGAGGAGTGAAGAGATGTACCCTTAAACCGATGTGGGTTGAGAGACCTATAGTCCAATTGGGACTAAGATCTGTGATTTATGAGCATATGAACTCAATTAATCTGAATTGAGGACTTATGGCCAATTTGGGCTAAGTCCATTCAATTACAATGTTCAATATTTGTTTTTGAGTTGTTAGATGTTTGTTTGAGCCCAAATCCCTTAAAAATGCTAAGCATTGGTTTGGTCTCTGACAATGTTTTGTCTTTAGTTAAATGCTGTGCATTTATCATAGCTCCAGGCTTATTCAAAGAACAGTTTATGTTCCGTCCAAACGCACATAAAAGCATGTGGCACACTTGGCACTATTGCCAGTCGATGAGCGCAGTACGCTATGGTTAAAACGCTTTGCGCCAGATATGAAGCGCTAATGCGCTTACCGCTTTGCGCTAAATGAAGTGAGCCGATGCGCTTAGCGCTTTGAGCTAGATGTAGAGCGCTGATGCGCTATAATTGAAGCGTTGAGACGTTTGGCGCTGGTGCCATATAATAAGCACAAAGTACTTTTAGTAATGCAGCGCACACGTGAGGGGCACGTGGCGCGCTTAGCGCTGAGCGCTAGCCAATGAGCGCAATGCACTGTGTTTGAAGTGCTATGGCACTGCAGCGCTTTGCGCTAGATGAAGAGCACTAAGGCACTTTTAAATTAGGAGCGCTAAGGCTCTTCTTAGGTTAACTTTGCGCTTTGAAGGTTATCTTTTCTTTGATAAGAGATTTTGTCTCAAGATTCTAAGAACAAAGTTCTTAGTTTATAGGAGATATTTCAATCTCTTTTTGATGAAAGGCTTTGCCTTTATGGATCTGTGATCCTAAGAGAATTAAATAATTCTCCCCCATTATAATGAGATGTTCATAATCTCTTTTGTGAAAAACAATTTGTCTTATAGATCTATGATCTGTGAAAGAAGTAAATACTTCTCTTTGTATTGAGATGATTTCGTCTTTCTATTCTTTTTTTACCTTGAAAAGAATTGTCTTCTTTTGCCGAGAGCTTCTTCTTCTTCCTGAGATTTTCTCAAAGTTTATGGGAGGGTTTCTCTTTTTTTTCTTGAAGTTTAAGGGCCTTTATATAGGGCAAGCTGATTTGTTCAATCGGTTAAAGAGATTTATTCTCTTATTGATTTGGGAATTTCCCCACCGTCGGATCTTTGATCCAAGGGCTTCTGGTTTACAGAAGATAATCTTCTTGTTTTAACAAGATTGACAAATCTTTCCCCCTTACAGAATATGTTCTGTATTTTAGTGATTTTTAATCACCATTGGATCATTGATCCAACGGTGTTCCAAATTCAGAGCACAATCTTTTCTGTTTGGAAAGATTCAATAGTATTTCATTCTTGTTAATTGATGATTTAATCATATCCGTTGGATATTTGATCCAACGGTGAGAAACATTTAGTTCCAGCGCTAGCGCTTATGCGCTCTGCCCATGGTGCGCTACTTGGAGCGCAGCGCTCTTAGCGCTAGCGCACACATGCTTTGCACGTGGTGCGCTACTTGGAGCGCAGCGCATCTAGCGCTAGCGCCTATGCGCTTTGCACGGGATGTGTTAGTTGTAGCGTAGCGCTTTTATAAAAGCGCAGCTTTAATTCAAATTTTGAATTCTGAACAGAGCTTAGCTCTAATTGGGGAAAAAAATGTCCCCCCACCATTGCACTTACGGGGCCCACACGTGGGTGTAGCGGTGGCAGCATCTCGACTCTTAAGGGATATAGTTCCAAACCCTCAGCTCCATGAGCCGCACCCTTCTATTTCTTTATATTTTACTCTTGCATGAAGTAGTTTATATGTTCATGAGTAATTTCTCCATTTCAGTGGCATGCAGCTTTGGCAAGTGTGGCCTATAGATGGTCGATAACAGTTCATCTTGAACTCTTCATAAAGTAGCGATGACTTAGAAAACAGGGTTAGGATCTGTTGCCTAAGACTTTATGAGCCGTGAGGGTCTCACAAAGGCTTTTCTCCCTACGAGTCGTGAGGATCTCGTAGGTTTCTTTTCTCCTTAGGAGTCGTGAGGACTCCTAAGTGCGTTTTCTCTTGAGAATCGTAAGGATCTCACAAGAGAATTTTCTTTATGCGTAGGGACACTAATTTCCTCTCAAGTTAAGACGAATCGAGATATTCTCGCAAAGACACTGATTTCCTTGCGGGTCGAAACGAATCGAGAGGTTCTCGCCAAGGACGCTGATTTTCCTGAATCGAGATAAGAAGCGATGGCTTAGGAAACAGGTTTAGGATCTGTTGCCTAAGACTTTCCAACTTTATGAGCCGTGAGGGTCTCACAAAGGCTTTTCTCCCTACGAGCCGTGAGGATCTCGTAGGTGTCTTTTCTTCTTAGGAGTCGTGAGGACTCCTAAGTGCGTTTTCTTCTGAGAATCGTACGGATCCCACAAGAGAATTTTCTTTATGCATAGGGACACTAATTTCCCCGCAAGTTGAGACGAATCGAGAGATTCTCGCAAAGACACTGATTTCCTTGCGGGTCAAAACGAATCGAGAGGTTCTCGCCAAGGACGTTGATTTCTCTGAATCGAGATAAGAAGTGATGGCTTAGGAAACAGGTTCAGATCGGCTGCCTAAGACTTTTCAACTTTATGAGCCGTGAGGGTCTCATAAAGACATTTTTCTCCCTACGAGTCGAGAGGATCTCGTAGATGTATTTTCTCCTTAGGAATCGTGAGGATTCCTAAGTGTGTTTTCTCTTGAGAGTCGTAAGGATCTCACAAGAGAATTTTCTTCCTTACAAGTCGAGAGGACTGGTAAGTGATTGATGAGTTGACCTACTCCCGAGTCAAAGCATTGCTTCAACAGGGAGGTCGAGGGTTGACTTTGGTTTGTCTGTGCACCGTCGAGTCATGGAACTGGGAACTTTGCCGCGGCTCCGCTTTGCTGACGTTGTATATTCCTGTAGAGACACTGATTTCTCTGCGGAACGGCGCGAATCGAGATGTTCTCATTAAGGACGCTGATTTCCCTGAATCGAGGTATTTGCCAAGGACACTGATTTTCTCGGAGTTGAGACGAATCGAGATATTCCTGCAAAGACATTGATTTCTCTACGGGTCGACGCGAATCAAGATGCTCTCGTCAAGGACGCTGATTTCCCCGAATCGAGATTTTTGCCAAGGACGCCGATTTCCCTGGGGTTGAGACGAATCGAGAGATTACTGCAAAGACACTGATTTCCTTGCGGGTCGACGCGAATCGAGTTGCTCTCGCCAAGGACGCTGATTTCCCTGAATTGAGGTATTTTGCCAAGGACGCTGATTTCCTCAGAGTTGAGACGAATCGAGGTATTCCTGACACTGATTTCTCTGCGGATCGAGATGCTCTCGTCAAGGACGATGATTTCCCTGAATCGAGGTTTTTGCCAAGGACGCTGATTTCCCTGGGGGTTGAGACGAATCGAGAGATTCCCGTAAAGACACTAATTTCCTTGCGGGTCGACGCGAATCGAGATGCTCTCGTCAAGGACGCTGATTTCCCTGAATCGAGGTTTTTACCAAGGACGCTGATTTCCTCGGAGTTGAGACGAATCGAGGAATTCCTGCAAAGACACTGATTTCTTTACGGGTCGACGCAAATCGAGATGCTCTTGTCAAGGACGCTGATTTCCCTGAATTGAGAGGTTTTGCCAAGGACACTGAGTTGAGACGAATCGAGAGATTCCTGCAAAGACACTGATTTCCTTATGGGTCGACGTGAATCGAGAAGCTCTCGTCAAGGACGCTGATTTTCCTGAATCGAGGTTTTTGCCAAGGACACTGATTTCCTCAAAGTTGAGACAAATCGGGGTATTCCTGCAAAGACACTGATTTCTCTGCGGGTCGACGCGAATCGAGATGCTCTCGTCAAGGACGCTGATTTCCCTGAATCGAGAGGTTTTGCCAAGGACGCTGATTTCCTTGGAGTTGAGACGAATCGAGAGATTCATGCAAATACACCGATTTCCTTGCGGGTCGACGCGAATCGAGATGCTCTCGTCAAAGATGCTGATTTCCCTGAATCGAGGTTTTTGCCAATGACACTGATTTCCTCGGAGTTGAGACGAATCGAGGTATTCCTGCAAAGACACTGATTTCTCTGCGGGTCGATGAGAATCGAGATGCTCTCGTCAAGGACGCTGATTTCCCTGAATCGAGAGGTTTTGCCAAGGACACTGATTTCCTCGGAGTTGATTGACTTGTTTCCAAGACGGAGCGTTGATCCGGCAGGGAGGTCATTGGTTGACTCTAGGTTGTCTGTGGACCGTAGAGTCTTGGAACTAGGGACTTTGTCGTGGCTCCGCTTTGTTGACGTCGCGTCTGAATCCTGCTGGAATGAGGAGGATCACCGTTGCTGGTTTTTAGGCTGTAAATGTCGCTGTTGAAATATGGAACTAGGGGTTTTGCCATGGCTCCGTTTAGTGGATGTCGCGTCCGTATCCTGCTGGAATGAGGAGGAACGCTGTTGATGATCTCTAGGCTGTAGATGTCGCCATTGAAATATGGAATTAGGGACTTTGCCATGGCTCCGTTTGGTGGAATCACGTCTGAATCCTGTTGGAGGAAGAACGCTGTGGTGACATCTCGTCTGCTGTGTTTAGACGAATGTCGAGGTGGTCTCTAGATTGCTGATGAAACGTCGAGGCTTAGAACTAGGGACTTTGCCGTGGCTCCGTTGTTTTGACCTTGGGGTCGCTTGTTGACGTCGCGTTTGCATTCCGTTGTAGTGAGAAGAAACGCTGTTGTTGGTCTCTAGGCTGTAAATGTGGCCATCGAGATTTGGAACTAGGGACTCTGCCATGGCTCCGAGATTGATTGTCGCATTCGAATCCTGCTGAAATGAGGAGGAACGCTGTTGTGATCTCTAGGCTGTAGATATTGCCGTCGAGACTTGGAACTAGGGATTTTTCCGTGGCTCCGTTGTTTTGACCTTGGGGTCGTTTGTTGACGTCGCGTCTGCATTCCGTTGTAGTGAGAAGAAACGCTGTTGTTGGTCTCCAGGCTGTAGATGTGGCCGTCGAGACTTGGAACTAGGGACTCTGCCATGGCTCCGAGATTGATTGTCGCATTTGAATCCTGCTGGAATGAGGAGGAACGCTGTTGTGATCTCTAAGTTGTCGATGTTGACGTCGAGACTCTGAAGCTAGGGATCTTCCTTCACTTCGTTTGTTGACATTGTGTCTGTAATATTGCGACGAATGTCGAGATGGTCTCTAGGTTGTCTATGAACCGTCAAGATTTGGCTTCTCTTCGACGAAGCCTGGTGGGACGATATGGTTCCCTTCTTGTTTGTGCCCATGGATTGTATACAGGGGTCAATGTGACCTCACCTGCAGGGCAAAAGTTTTACTCTTTAATTTTTTTATTTTCGCGATGCTCTATCATTTCAGCTTTTATATCGCGAAGTTCACGATTGCCCAATCATTTCGGCTATTTTTCGCGGTGCTCAATCATTTCGGCTATTTTTCTTTCTACTCGCTGTTTTTTATTGCGAGTTGCCCAACCATTTCGGCTATTTTGTATGCATATATTTTTACTTGCTGATTTTGTTGCAAGTTGCCCAATCATTTCGGCTATTTCATATGCATTTGTGGCTCGCTGACTTTTCGCTGCGAGTTTAGGATTTGATACCGATTTAGGCATCGGCATCGCTACAACTGGGATATTGCTAGGAGCGAATCATCATTTGCCTTTGTCGGTTCAAACAAAGGTGGCTTAGCAAACAGGGTTAAGATCCCGTCGACTAAGGCTTTTGACTTCATGAGTCATAAGGGTCTCATAAAGGTACTTCTCCCTGCGAGTCGTGAGGATCTCGTAGGTGCGTTTTCTCCTTAAGAATCGTGAGGAGTCTTAAGTGTATGGTCTCTTATAAGTCGTAAGGATCTTACAAGAGTGTTTTCTCCATATAAGTCGAGAGGACTTACAAGGGTCGTTCACCATGTGAAGATATCCCTCATCAATGGTGGGACTCTGATGGGGAAACGTTTATTTGTGCCCATGGATTGTATACAAGGGTCAATATTGAACCGCTTGTAGGGCAATCAAGGAGATTGTGATGGCTTAAGAACAAATTCAGATCCCTGTAGCTTAAGGCTTTTGAATCCTATGAGTCATGAAGGTCTCAAAGGGGAATTCTCCTTACGAGTCGTGAGGATCTCGTAAGTGTAATTTCTCCGTAGGAATCGTGGAGAGCCCTAAGTGTGTTGCTCCCTTGTGAGTCATAAGGATCTCACGCAGGTAGTTTTCTCCTCATAAGGTCGAGAGGACCTTGCAAGTGTCTTTTAACCAGATTGCGCCCTTTCAGGTTTTCACAAAACTCGCTGATAGCCCTGCTGTTTTTACTCACTAAGCCCTTTCGGGTTTTCATCCATATCCAATTCTCTTGTGGACGTACCGTTTTTTTAACACCACGTCAGCATGGGGACGGTGCGGGTTGGTAGTAGTTTAACGACGTTTCGGTCCATCGTTAGTTTATGGACGTTTCGATCCATGGGGCTTTCTCTATGAATGAGCATGATGCCCCCGGCATGTCCATCTTTTTCGGAGCATGTGGTTGCGGCGGGTTCACCTTCCAGTTTTCGGACAGCGCGAATTTGCTCTGTTGATACTGGTCTTCAACCCAATTTTTGAAGACGTAGCAATCTTCGATCGGATGGCCCAATACTCGGTGGTAAGGACAATAGTTAGGATGGTTGATGTCACCAGGTTGCGACAGATGTCTCGGATCTGGCAGGGTGATGAGCCCGTTGCGCAGCGCCAATTCGAACAGTTTCCTTGTTTTATCCTGGGGAAATGAGTAAGGACGTCTCAACTTCTTCTCAAGGGATCACGATTTGTTGCCTTGGCGAGCGGCCGGTTTCGGATTGTTCGGCTGTTGTTGAGCGTTGGCGACGAAGGTTGCTCTCTCTTTACCTTTTTCATTTCGAGGATCCGTCTTTGAAGAGGAAGGCCTATGTCCCATCTGGGCCATTTGGGCCAGCTTGTCAATCAAGGCCTGGAAGGTGGTCGGTTTGAAGAACATCATGAATTGCGATATGGTCGCCTGCGGATCAAGAGTACCTATGAACATGCCCACCGCAGGCGCTTCTTCAATGCGATGCTCGCACTTCGACCATAGATTCCGCCACCGTATTGCATACTGGACCCATGTTTCTCCAGGCTTTATCCTGGCATTGATCAATGCCGTGATTGGGGTGCGTTCGCTAGCACTTGCAAAACGCTGAGTGAATAGTAACTCCATCTCCGTAAAGGTTTTGACGGAATCGTTGGGGAGCTCTGAATACCATTCGAACGCTGTCTCTGCCACGCTGCCGACGAATTGGTGAAGCAGTAGCTTATCATCCCCTCTAGTGTTGCCGTAGAGAGCCCTGAACTGAACGACATGTTGATGGGGGTTGCCTGTCCCCCTGTACACATGGAATTTAGGAATCGTGTATCCTGGCGGGTACCATATTTGATCGTACCAACCCGGATAAGGCTGTCCAGTTCTAACGACTTGGCCAGCCATTTCATTCGCTTGATGAGCTCGTATTTGTTGAGCTATATAATCATCGAGCATGGCTTTAGAGATGGTCTCCTCCTTAGCTGCTGACAGAGCCGGCAAAGGATGTGATGTCTCTCCTCTATCATCTTCAATTATTATTAGAGGATCTTCGGCTGGAGGGTTCGGCTGGATCATCACGCCCACCATATCTTGGAATAGAAGGGCCATTTGTTTTATATTGGCCGCTTGTTCCGCGGCCTCCTTGTCCTTCTTCTTAAGCATTCTCCGAAGGAATTCGGCATTAGTTTCCTACTTACGGCGCTGTTTCGAGGATGTCTTCGGGCTTGCTTTTGGTCCTGTAAGTGCGGCCATAGCTGTTAGCATCTCTTGAAGCTTTTGTTGTTGTTCCTCCTGAGCCTTAGTCACTGATCGCGTAAGCGGTGATGACCTGTGGAGATACGGCTATTCTCTTTTCCGGATGCCATATAGACGGTATGCACCACCATGCCCCCAGACTTGGGGCGTTTAGGTTCAGTGGTCTTGCAATTCGTCGCAGACTTAGGGATTTTCTCCGGCCTTCTCTTCTTGTAGGCGGTCGAAGTTGAGGGGGCCGTTGCAGTGGGCACCTAAGTAGCTGTCGCCTTCTGTGGCTTGACAGGATGGTCCTCTTCTCGCTGAACTTTCATCTTTTTCTGTCGGCGAGATTAATCTTGATCAATCACCGATTCCTGGACCTGTCGCCAGACTTTGTAAATTTTGGAAGAAAGCCGCTGAGGGGGCTGCTCCGGTTTCTTTTCTGTAGCATTCTCCACAAGTGGAGGAGATCTCTTCAGCACGGCAGTTGGAGAGTTCTTGCGGACCCTCCTAAGTAGTTCAAAGTTGTTCCCAGTTGGAACAGCAGCATCGATCTCCACTGCTAGAGCCGGCGGAGTCAATCCAGAAGGGGAGTTGCCCTCAGCCTTCCTTACTCGGCGCCAGTGGCGACGTCGAGCGTGTCGAGCCGTTGGGATTGGTCCGGTTATGGGGATGGCTTCGTCGTTCCCTCTGTTCTGGTCAGGTGTTGCCGGTATCAGCCTCTTGAAGACAGACGCCCGCTGAGCGTGGACGGCCAACCTATCAAAAGCAGACTTTCGTGCAGGAGGAGAACTTTTAATGACTTTGTTCGGGGCGGAAGCCGAAACAGTCAGTCTTGCAAAGACCGACACTTTGGCAGGAGAAGCCGCTTTAACGACTTCGGGAGCAGGGATGGCTATCCTTTTCGAAATAACCCTTTCTGGGATTGCAGGCTTCTTCATGGGCCCACATGAAGTTTGGCCCAATCTGGCAAAGACTGAAGCATTTGGTTTGGGCGACCCGTTGAGAGGGGCTGCAGCAGTTGCAAGTCGATCAAAGACCGACTTCTTCGGAGCTTCTTGTAATAGTGCAGGAGTGCTGAAGCTCATTGGCGGGAGCATGGTCCCGAAGAACAATCCAGTGGTGGCCTGAGTGACCTGTTCCACCGGCATAGCGAAGGTGGAGGCCGCTTGAGGCCCGTAGGTTACACCTCCAGATGAGGCGGAACAGGAGTTGCAGTTGCAGCTAGTGCAGGTTGAAACCATTGATTTTCTGTTTTCTGCACGGAGCAAAATACCAAATCTTAGTATCTCGAACCCAAGGGCAACCATATCAAACCGCGATTCGTTCACGAAACACGACACACGAAGTGTGGAGTGGAAAGAGGAAGAGGTCCCACCGGGCGTGCCAGAATCTGTTCCTCGCCGAAACACGGAGACACGACCGCACAGGTCCGTCTTTCCTGAATTCGGGGCAGATGGTAATTGGTGCTATCCGTCCACCTCTTTGAAGATACCAAGTTGATTTATGACACCATGTATCGAAGGTTTAAACGGATGCGTCCGATGTAGCAGACTTCGTCAGATTCCCCCTCTTTTGAGAGGTTTTTGATTTTGGGGACTCTCTTCCCTGCAGGCGCAAGCCCCTGCAGTTAATTACGCTACCACATCGCGGTAACCACTTTCTCCTTCTCCAGATGGTCACTTCGTGTCGTGTGTGTTTGTTTTGTTTTTGGTTGCCCGTGGATTGTATACGGAGACTAATTTATGTTGTCACCCGTAGGGCGTGGATTAGTCTAAATCCGTATCTTCTTAGATTTGGGTTTGGGGGTTGGGTTTAAGGATACGTTAGTCTCATTTGAGACTAAGATCAATTTAAACGTTTGTTAAGGATACGTTAGTCTAATTTTGGACTAAGATCAACTTAACGGGATCGTTTAGATCCAACAAAAGAGCATTTGGGCTCTATTGTTTAGTTTAGGGACGTTGCGGTCCATTACCAGTTTAAGGACATGGTGGTCCAATGTTAGTTTAAGGACATTACGGTCCAATGTTAGTTTAAGGACATTACGGTCCAGGTTAAGGACATCATAGTCCGTGAGTTTAAAGATCTCACAGTCAAGGTTAAGGACATCATAGTCCGTGAGTTTAAGGACCCTACAGTCCATGTGTCACGCCCCGCTTCCCAAAATACGGAATACGAGAGGTTGACAAGGCCAGCCATGCTCCTACGGTCGAGGAAATATCCCTCCGTAGTCACACTTCGGCTTCTAGCTTTACGTGGTAATAAGTAATCAATGCACAGGTAATGAGAAATACAGTCACTAAATCAAAACAAATACAAAGAACTAACCAGATGGAGATCAAGAGAGTATAGCCCTGGGTCGCTGATCAATATGTCCGCGATGTCCTCGAGGTACGTCAGGTCCTGGCCTAAACTAGATCAACTTCTCACTCTGAGCATGCATACTCAGATCGTCAGAGCGACACGATAGCAATATATATATAGACACAAATGGGAACTCGTGCAATAATAATGAATATGAAACAGTAATCATGGAATAATAGTGTGAACATGAAGTAGCCAATGCAGGTAGTTAATAGAGCAGGCAAACAGTAAAGAAGTAAACAGTATGGAAGGTATGTTGAATCAGTGAGCAATACATGTCAATGTCACTAACCCTATCAGTGTCTAAGTCTCACTGTACGGGTCGCTAAGCCTACTGTCAGTCCAAGTGTGAGAGTCAACCACTCGTGAGTATCCCCCATCCAAGGGTAGGACCCAAGGACAAGGGAACACGGGCCCGAGTCGCTCGCTAATAATCAGTAATATCTCCATATATCTCCAGAATAGCTGTATGTGCTGGCATGGGACTCCCGAGATTCTGTTGAACTCACACTCAAACTACCCCACACCCCGTGGTCTACATCAAACGCCAACCATAAACTCAACTACCAGTCGGTCCATGACAAGTCTACGTGAGAACTGAAGACAGGGTCTCCATCAAGCATGTTTCGACTGATACCCAAGATAAATGGACAGTGTTTGGTGCCTTACCTGTGACACCCATACAAGTGCTTCCATAATCGTCCCATACCAATTATAGTCACACTTATACATGTCCCACAGACGTCGACAATGCAATAAATCAATAGGGTCCACTGATTGTATACAAGTACGTGTCACTTTCACTTATCCATTCATGCTTAAACACTAACGTACTTGCCACAATCAAAAACTAATATCTAACACCGGGTAATGCATATGATCACTAGGTTACCAATGCAATGACATCTATATAATGTGATGAGAATACAGTAATTAAGGCATGATTAAGATATCGTCAGTCGGTGTCCTACCACTTGCATAATTTATCATTAATCACACATGCAAAATTTGGCAAAACAATAAAAAGGGGGTAAGTAGTATGTTTAATTATCTATCCATCGAAATTGGTTTCACGTTAATCGGGTTTCAGGTACGTTAGATATGGCAATTTCATTTTAAGTGTTCGCCGCTGGAAATCCGGTTTCAGAATCGGAAGTCCGTTTCGTAACACATTTTAACCCCAGTTGGGATCGCAATTAGATGACACTATAGTTGAACAATATTTAGTATTATCAGTTAGGTTTCCACCTCAATTGGTGGATCAGTGATATACTATGTAGACAGGGAGTTATGGACAGATTATGTTTGATGTGTAAAATCTGCCTCTGCAGAATTCAGCACAATGTATCAACATTATAAAATGAGTTAAAAATATCAAACGGTTGAGGAATCCAGTGAGAACAGTGGAGGAAGAAATATAATTCAATTCTCTATGTAACGATATAGGGTTCTGTGCATTCTCATAATTGAACAGGAATATACAGGGGTTTAGAAACAAGGGTTAACTGGGATTTCGATTCTGGACTGCAGTCCAGAATCGTAGTCCTCTGCAATTATCTCTATCATAATTAGTTAGAAATCAGTGATCAACTATAGGATACTGTAGGTTAAACAGTTATATTCGATACGAGCCATCGAACGCTAAAATCCGACTTGTAAAAGATTTAATATGAATTTAACGGTCCAGTATGTTCAGGAAATTCAGGTTTCGCATCAATTATCGGGAGCAGCATTACATAGTTGAAACGGCCGTGGTTTTCCACTAAATTTCTACAGAACAAGGGTAAATAGTAGACAGGTCTAAGGATCATAAGTTCCATTGTTTAACGACAGGTTCTCACAGATAGTTTCGCATCAAACACTTGTTTATACGTATGGTGATCGAAACTTCGGTTATGCAAAGATATAAATGAGTAGGTGTATAACATAAATAGCATGTATAGCAAGTGGAAATCACTTGCCTCGGTCGCTTGATATGGAAGCGACGCCGATGCAGGGTTTGTCCAGACACATGGGACGGCGCGATGCTGGATACGGGCGCGCGGCGCGAGCGCGGTGCGCGGTGATCCGGTACTGAACGCGGTGGTGACGCGGGCGTGATACGATAATGGGCGTGGTCCTGGTTCGGTGCGTGGCACGGCGTGACACGGAACTGGGCCTGGTGATGACACGGACGCGACGCGGTGCTGGGCCTGGTGATGACACGGAGGTAGGCACGGTGCGGCATGGGACCTGGTCCGGAGGTGGGCACGACACGATACGAGCGCGACACGGGAACTGGGTCTGCGGTGGCACGGGTGTGCGCTGGCGTTGCGACGGCCGCTGCGTTGACGATGGTGACTGCTACAGAGACCGAGGCAGTGGCTCGAACGGTGACGAAAGCAACTCGAACAACGGCGATGGCGATGGTTATAGGTGTTCGATGAAATGACCAGGGTTCGATTTGAAACTTGGGCTAGCTTTGGTGCTGCAGTGAAGGTGTTGTGTCCGCTGGAAGTGATCGATGTTGCACCGAGGACAGCTAGGAGAGGCTACGGAGGTCCAGGGGCGCCGGAGATGAGAGCTCAGGCGATGTGAGCGAGAGAGGTTCTGTGAGAGAGAGATGTTATGAGAGAGAGAGAGGTGCTGAGAGGGAGAGAGAGGTGCAGTGGGTGAGATCGAGAGGTGGTGATGGTGTACTGGTGTAGGTGTAAGCGTGGTGAGAAGGCGATGGGGATCACGGGATAGCTGCAGAGAGGAGCGGGTCTCCGGGCGTGAGTACGAGGAGAGGGGAACGCGGGGGAACGTTGGAGGAAGTTGCGAGGGAAGGTGAGACGTGGGCGAAGGGCCATGATTGCGAGAGAAGCGGGACGAGGAAGAGAGAGAGCAGGCGACGGGGATTGCGGCGGTTGTGACGACGTGGGAGCGCACAGCGGGGTCGTGGCGAGCGGGAGCCGTTGGAGATATGCGGGCAGGAAAAGAGAACGAAGGAGGAAGAAGGGTAGGAAGCGGGTCGGGTTGGGGGAGTGGGCTGGGCCAGCCAAGGAAATTAAATAAAAACAAAAAAAAGGAGGTAGGGAAAGGTGGGCCGGGCTAATAAAGAGGGAAGGAAAATAAATGGAAAGGGGATGGGAGTTGGGCTCGGGAAAATGGGAATGGGGAAAAAGAAATTGGGAAAAGAATTAGGGGGGTTTGGGCCGGCCAGGGAATTGGTAATAGGAAAGGGAAAAGAAGTGAGTAAATAGGATTTTAGTTTAAATTAGGGTTTGGATTTTAATATAAAAAAAATAATTATAAATATAAATAATTAAATTTTTAAGTAGCTTTTTATAAAAATTACATATATTGGGGCGCAAAAGAACTGGGTATTACACCATGGAATGTCTGGTTGTCGGAACCCGTCACCTCTCTGAAGACGTTGAAGGATTACAACGACAAATTTCAGAGGAGTGAAGAGATGTACCCTTAAACCGATGTGGATTGAGAGACCTATAGTCCAATTGGGCTAAGATCTGTGATTTATGAGCATATGAACTCAATTAATCTGAATTGAGGACTTATGGCCAATTTGGGCTAAGTCCATTCAATTACAATGTTCAACATTTGTTTTTGAGTTGTTAGATGTTTGTTTGAGCCCAAATCCTTTAAAAATACTGAGCATTGGTTTGGTCTCTGACAATATTTTGTCTTTAGTTAAATGCTGTGCATTTATCATAGCTCCAGGCTTATTCAAAGAACAGTTTATGTTCTGTCCAAACGCACATAAAAGCATGTGGCGTACTTGGCACTAGCGCCAGTCGATGAGCGCAGTGCGCTATGGTTAAAGCGCTAATGCGCTTAGCGCTTTGCGCCAGATATGAAGCGCTAATGCGCTTAGCGCTTTGCGCTAAATGAAGAGCGCCGATGCACTTAGCGCTAGATGTAGAGCGCTGATGCGCTATAATTGAAGCGTTGAGGCGCTTGGCGCTGGTGCCATATAATGAGCACAAAGCGCTTTTAGTAATGCAGCGCACACGTGAGGAGCACGTGGCGCCCTTAGCGCTAGCCAATGAGCGTAATGCACTGTGTTTGGAGTGCTATGGCACTGCAGTGCTTTGCGTTAGATGATGAGCACTAAGGCACTTTTAAATTAGGAGCGCTAAGGCTCTTCTTAGGTTAACTTTGCGCTCTGAAGATTATCTTTTCTTTGATAAAAGACTTTATCTCAAGATTCTAAGAACATAGTTCTTAGTTTATAGGAGATATTTCAATCTCTTTTTGATGAAAGACTTTGCCTTTATGGATCTGTGATCCTAAGAGAATTGAATAATTCTCCCCCCTTTATAATGAGATGTTCATAATCTCTTTTGTGAAAAACAATTTGTTTTATAGATCTATGATCTGTGAAAGAAATAAATACTTCTTTTTGTATTGAGATGATTTCGTCTTTTTATTCTTTTTTTTACCTTGAAAAGAATTGTCTTCTTTTGCCGAGAGCTTCTTCTTTTTCCTGAGATTTTCTCAAAGTTTATGGGGGGGTTCTCCTTTTTTTTCTTGAAGTCTAGGGGCCTTTATATAGGGCAAGCTGATTTGTTCAATCGGTTAAAGAGATTTATTCTCTAATTGATTTGGGAATTTCCCCACCGTCGGATCTTTGATCCAAGGGCTTATGGTTTACAAAAGATAATCTTCTTGTTTTAACAAGATTGAAAAATCTTTCTCCCTTACAGAATTTGTTCTGTATTTTAGTGATTTTTAATCACAATTGGATCATTGATCCAACGGTTTTCCAAATTCAGGGCACAATCTTTTCTGTTTGGAAAGATTCAATAGAATTTCATTCTTGTTAATTGATGATTTAATCATATCCGTTGGATATTTGATCCAACGGTGAGGAACATTTAGTTCCAGCGCTAGCGCTTATACACTCTGCCCATGGTGCGCTACTTGGAGAGCAGCGCTCTTAGCGCTAGCGCACACGTGCTTTGCACGTGGTGCGGTACTTGGAGCGCAGCGCATCTAGCGCTAGCGCCTATGCGCTTTGCACGGGGTGCGTTAGTTGTAGCACAGTGCTTTTATAAAAGCGCAGTTTTAATTCAAATTTTGAATTCTGAACAGAGCTTTGCTCTAATTGGGGAAACAATCACTTTCGAACAAAGTTTATTGAAAAATTTACAATACTCTATCAAAATTTTTGTGATATCGGACAACAAATTATGTTGAAGAGCCACTGGAAGCAATTGATGCATAAGAATATGACAATCGTGAGTTTTATAGTTTAATAGCTTTGGTGGATCTACCTGCACATTCTTTGATATGTTGGAGGATAACTATCTGACGTTTTGACGCTCTTTAGCAAAATTTTTTCTTAACCAATTTCGACGTTGTGTGGCTCGAAACTGGTAATTCATAAACACCATCATGATGAAGTACCAGATGCAATTCCTGTCTGATTCCAAGCTCCTCCAAGAACTCACGAGCATTCATCTTATCCTTGAACTTAGAATCGTCCTGTAACAATGTGCAAGAAATATTATCAAACACATTCTTCTCTAGATGCGTGATATTAATATTTTATCAAATTAATAGATGTTTCCAGCAAGAAAGATTCCATAATATATTTTTCTTCTTCCACACATTCAACACTTCATTATTTTTGGACCGCTTCCAGTTTTTTTTTTGTTTATTTGATGAACCATCCGAATTAAAACGATTAGATCCTTGCTGGAATTGACACGCTGATATCTCCTCAAAAATTTCTATCCATATCAACTGTTTTGGTGTTTCACCCTTCTCCACTGTTCCATCAAACTTATTTGTCATATTTCTGTACGGATGATTCGCCGGTAACCATCTACGATGAAACCAGTAGCAAAACTTACCACGTATCTTAATATGTGTGGCACTGTAATCAATACCATCAATGTACATGCATGCTTCGCATAGATAGAGCATCCAGATAACATGCCGTATATTGGGAAATCGTTGATTATCCAAATAGCATCTACTCGCTTTCTAAATTTCTCTTCGGCAAACGCATTATATGTCTCTACTACATTTTCCCAGAGTTCTATTAGCTCTTCATTTAAAGGTTCCATATAGACGTAGATATTCTGACCAGGTGAATATTTTTCACGGATTAATAAGGAAAGAATCATATACGGTTGCTTCATACATATCCAAAAAGGCAGATTGTAAGGCATAAGAAAGACCGGCCACGTGGACCAACTAGAGCTCATTAGTCCATAAGACATGAAACCGTCGGTTGCCAAATCTAGACGTATATTTCTCGGCTCATCCCCAAAATGATCAACGCTGTCTAATTACTTCCATATTTATGCATCAGCCGGGTGCCTCAATTTCCCGTCTTTGATACATCGATCGGAATGCCATCGCATACTCTTTGTCATGTCCTTTGAAATATATAAATTTTGCAACCTCTTAGCCAGGAGAAAATAACAAATGACTTTAGCTGCTATTTTCTTGCTCTTTTTGCTGACGTCGGATGTTTCTTCTATTGAATTTCGATTAACACTTTTCCACCTAAACAAGCGGCAAGTGGGGCACTGATCGAGAGACACATAATCCTTGCGATACAGCAAACAATCGTTGGAACATGTATCGATCTTCTCATACGAGAAACCAAGTATCTTAACAATCTTTTTTTTCTGGTGATAATTCTCTGGAATGCTTTTTGTTCCTTCAAGAACCACCTCGAGTAGGAGATCAAGAAGCACGTCAAAGTGCTCGTTAGTCATCCCGCTAATTATCTTTAGATGGAGGGGCCTTATTACGAAAGACTGCCTACTAAATTCCGAACACCTTACATTTAGATTTTGTTCGTTTTTCTCTAAATTTTTTTTAATTTCTCTCATACGTGTTATCTATCCTGTCACCCGTCGGCAACTCAGATTGCGAATCTGCGGTATCAATTTCCGTCCTTATTTCTGTCACGCTCCGCTTCCCAAAATGTGTAACGACTTTAATATTACTATACCTTCGTATTTTCTTTCTTTAATAAAATATTGTATTTATTTATTCTTAGTATTTTCCATATATTTTTTTTCTATTAAATATATTATTTTATTATTCTATCTTTTTTTCCCAAACCCATTTCTTTAAACTAAATCATAACATATTTAAAATTAAACGCAAGACCTGACCCAGCCCATAACCCAAATCCAATCTCATTTTCATTTTTTTTTATAAAACTATGAGTCCAAAAGCTTACTTTCTTTTCAAGAAACAGCATATATTTAATTCTAATTAAATATATGCATGAACAATCTTATAGTTTATTGGTTAAGTCCTTACATTGTTATTCCATAGGTCACATTTTCAAATCCTCATTCTTGCAATTATTTTTTTAATCAATTTTTATACTTCTCACAAGCTACAAATGAGACCTTTCATTTCATTTTCTTTTTAACTCTCAAAATAATTAAAACGATTATAAGCAATAATCTATTAGAATTATGGTGGCCATAAACCTTTTTTATATATCACTCGACTTTTTTTTATTCATCTCACATTTCAATCATTTTCTATCTCTCTCTTCATCTCTTTTTCATCCCATCTTAGCCATTTCCTTTTGATCAATTCTAAAAATAAAATAAAATAAAATCTCTTTTCCATTGAGCTTAGAGAAATACCGGTTCCATCAAGGTTCAAAGACTCGGTTGAGAATTTTATCTAAACGGTGAGCTGGTTGTTATACCGACTCACACAATCTGTAAGTCACTTTTCTCTCTCTCCATCTTTTTCACTATGTTATTGTGTCTTCTCCATAATTTCATTTTCTTGACCGTGGTACCTAATCGAGTGCATAAACATACATACATACACCCACCCCCCCACACACATAAATGAATATAGTTACATATATATATATATTTAAAATATTGTTTGTTTATACTTAATTTTTATGTTTATTTATTGTTTTCTTGTAAAATAAAAATACCTCCATTTCATAGATTTACTTTTACGTTTACTAGGGATATCATGTACTAAATATAAAAAAACGATGCGCGACAACACAACTTTACATAAGCTCTCTTGATATTAGGACTTTCCTAGTACAGAACGTTGTCGAAATTCATAATCCATATATTGACATTAGGGGATCCAATTTGAAGTATATATTGTGTAAATCCCCATTTCTTTCAATGAAAATCTTTCTATATTTTTCTCAAGTCCCCGAATGTTATCCCATTTTTCCCGCATTATTACCTTGTGTGAAAATTAGTTGCTTAAGTTTCAATATTTAAAATTCTCTAAACCATAACAAAATTAATCAAAACCCAAGTTAAAACCAAATATATAATTTCCCACCTTTTAAACCCAAACAAAATAAACAAAACTTATAAACAACAAAACCCAGCCCAAAAAAATTAAATTAAACCACAAATTTTTCCTCAGCCGGCCCAACATCCCTCCTCAGCCCAAGAAACATAATAAGGAATTTAATTAAACTAAGAACCGCCGGCCCAGCCTTTCCTACTCCTTACCCGCGCCTCACCCACACTAAAGCCGACCCGACCCGCTTTTAACTCCCCTTCTTCTTCCCCATGAGAAAGTTTCCCGCTCGAATTTCCTTCGTTCCCACGTCCTCGAGCTTCCCACCTCGTGCCCACGTCGCCCTCGACCGCACCCCACGTCCACACGATCCCGACCACGTCCGCGCTCCCCCCTCAAACTCCTCGTCTCCCCTTTCTCCTCTCCCCCTCATCACTCCCGCTCTCAAATCTCCCTCTCTACAGAAAACTCCTGCTGCACCTCACTCAACCCACACCGCCGACGGCGACGACTACAATCCCTCACCCTCCTCCCTCGCTCACTCCTCTCCACCAACAGAGCTCCCTACGCTATCCCACTCCCTTCAACCACCGAGCCCAACCTCACTTGACCCATCTCAGCCACCCCTGCACCTCGACTCCGGTGAGCCCCCACTGACCTGAACCAACTCGTCGACACCCCTACACCCTCATCAGCATCACCAACACCTCCAAAACCTACAAATCCGAGCCCCACTACCTCTCTCTCTCTCTCTCTCTTTCAAACCCTAAACACCAAGCTCTGACACCCACTGTGCACATCGCCGGAGTGACGCCGCCGACCATCGTCGATCCCAGCACATCCCAGGAGATCCACAGAGCATCCCCTCTCCGCTTCCAGTGAACACGAGCCACCCCCGGACAACTCCGACGACGAACCCGAACGCGAGCCGAGGCCGTGAATCCAAACCGCGCCGTTCGTCGCGCGTTCGTTCCATTGCCGCTGCCGTGCGTCGCCAAAACGTCTCCAGGCAAGTACCCTATTTGCTACATGCTAGTTTATTTCCGCTACAAACTAAAATCGTATTAATTCCACGTTTACAATTCACGATAACTTATATGACCTAACTGTTCGATGCAAGATCCCAATGAAAACCCTTATTTAATTTGACAGAACTTGATTGCATAATCTGGCCCATGTGATAATGAACATTGTGGTGAAATCTCACCGAAAAATATGACTGTTAACGACTTAAACGATCACCCTCAATTACACCCGTAAAAACTTGGAATTTTCCGCACCTGAAAATTGTTAAAATCACAATTAATTATGTACATATTGAAATGAGGCGTTCGAGGGCTCAAATCGAAGCCGACTCGACGACCTATAACCCTATGTAAGTTTAAATTGTTTCTATACTGGAATTATGACGGGAATTGGTCCGAAGAGCGGCTCTGGACTGCAGTCCAGAGCAACTCTGCTTATTGTCGTCTGTCCCGTAATGGTTACTACCTTGCTTCCTGAACTCGTATGTTGCGGAACCCTGCATTTTATTGAAGATCAATCTGTTATCTAAATAACTCAAGTGATTTCACCCCATTTTATCATCGTTTACTTTTTAAACTGTAATTTAAAAGATCAGGACGTTTAGCAGTCCCAAATAGAAACAGAATTGACATACTAGTGTTGAACAGTACATAACTTCTAACGTACAGACGCGATTGAGAATCCGTCTATTGAGTTGAAAACACTATTGAAAACTCTATATTTCATTCAACTGTAGCATCGCTAAATTCTGATCCCAACTGGGTGAAATTTGTGCCGCGAAACGGACGTTCAGTTCAGAAACTGAATTTCCTGCAGCGAGCACTTAAATTTGAAACGGCTGTAACTTGAATACCAGAAACCCGATTGTGCTGAAATAAATTTTGGTGGACTGCTGATAGAGTGTACTTGTTATCATATTTGTACCATTTCGCTGAATTCTGAACATATGAATTACTGCAATTTTTGTAAGCTCATGACGTGCTTATTGGTTTCATATTACACATGACTTGTTAACGGCATAAATACACACACCTTACCCAATTGCCATATACATAGTGTTAGTGTGCGTTAGTATTCAGTGGACATTGCATTATCGTGCGTGAATGATATTGGTTTAGGAGTGTCAAGTACACCAATGGAAAGTGAATGATTCATGACAGTGATTAATACAGTGAACAGTGACAAAACCGTGCTATTGGTGCATACTTGTACACGGCTAAACCATAATCATCAATAGTGTAGACCTAGGGAAAAAGGGGAAATCGAAGAAGTGGAAAGAGCATCGTATTTAGCGGGACCGTGTTTTAGAGGATGATCATTCGAGCAGTGATATATATATTTGGTAGGATCTAGTGATCCGTCTGACAGGGTTATGTCCCGGGCATGTGGGCCGTTGTCTCGGGTATGTACGAGACTCCTGTTAAACATGATCCTCCTTTCCACTATACAATTTCAAACATGACCTAGAGACTGATCGGGACACAGATCATATTTTGCATCATTTAGTGACATAGCGATTATCAGCATTTTACTTTCACTGTTATTATCGTATTTGCATGTTTCATGTCATTAATATAAAAATTGCTATTTCGTCACTCTGACGACCTGAGTGTGCATGTTCAGACCTCGAGGAAAAACCAGCGCAGGTGTTGGATTTACCTTTCGAGCTGACGGAGATCTAGCGTGGAGTATCTTTTCTTCGTTTTCTGTTTTCCCTAGAGATCTTGTATTCAAACTCGGTTAGTAGTTCTTTCCTATTTATTTATGAATTGTGAACAATGAAAATTCGATGTAATATTTTAGTGATGTATTTCCTTTACTGCTGTGCTTTGTTTACTGATTACCATGTAATGCTAGAAGCCGAAGTGTGACTACGGCGGGATTATTCCTTGACCGTAGAAGCATGGCTGGCCTAGTCATCCCTCGTTTTCCGTATTTTGGGAAGCGGGGCGTGACATATTGCATGTGCCGTTTATTTTATAATTATTTAATTTTTTTTATATAAAAGAGAAAAACGAAGCTGCAAATAAATCCAATAGTTTTGTCACCTTTAAATACAGTCCTAGATAACTTTTGTCCTTAAAATAATTTTTAAAAATTAATTTTTCACATCTGAAAATCCTAGGAAAATTAGGATAAATAATAGATAGAATTTTAGGTTTATAGTAAAAATTTCATATCAAACCGAATAACGTTTTAAGAATTAAATAATTTTTTATTCACTGTTTTTAAAACCAGAAAACTGCCAGTAAGGGTCTTCTTCGAGAGATCATAAATCTTTAATCTTTGATCCAAATTAAGTTTTTTCAGATGTTTTAAAAATCTACATTGAATGTTTTAGATTTTCATAGTTTTATGTTTTTACTAAAAATCGACGTAAAATATAGAAAACTGCATTACAATATTAAGCGACGAATCTGGACAGAATCTGTCCTGATCCACACACTATTTTTTTAAATTGGACATAACTCGAAATTCCGATGTCCGTTCATGACAAATTTTAGATGTGTAGATGAAAAATTGGTAGAAAAATAATTTTATGTATACTATATTACTTAGAAATGTATGAAACAACCCGATATAGACTTTGCAATACAATATATAGTTGCTGTCAAAAAATCTGAATTTCTGTTTTAAACGCTGATGTTAAAATGATCATAACTAGAGCTTCAGGAATCCAAATCACATGAATCTTGGTGTTTTGGATAAGTAAATCGAAATAACTATAATTTTATATTAGTTTTCGTAACCTGAAACCTGATGAAAATTAACTCAAACTGTGTTTTAAAAATGTGTGACGGTGCTAAACAGATTCTGATTTGTTTTGCGCGACGATACGAAAACATATATATCTCCCAAACCGGTAGTCGTATTTAGGGGAGACTGGAACTCACGTGTGCATAACACTTAAGTCTATGTTTTCGTTTATATTCTGATTTCAAATGACTTGATTAATTAGTCGTACATATTACATATTTACAACATTGTTTTTGGACGTTTCTTGTATACTTATCTCATATCATGTTCTATGATTGCTTATTTATTTTTATTTATATGACTTGTGATTAAATCATTACATGTTAAAATTGACTTGATCTTGACACGACTCAATCATGAATACTTGAACCCAGCATGTACACGAACCAACTTGACTCGAACCATGAATACAATTGGCATGACCTTCACTTGACATGACTACATGAACTCAATCTTGATAACTTGATATCATACATCACGTTTTGTATTCATGGTTTCGATCAAGACTCATAATATTAATCATAGACTAATAAACACGGAATGTTGGGGTAGTTTGAGTATGAATCCAACGGAATCTTATGAGTCCCATTAATACAAGTCATGTTGTTGTGGTACCGGGCTGAAATGGTATAAATCATGTTGCTGTGGTACCATGCTGAAACGGTACAAATCACGAATTCACGAATGAGAGCCCATGTTTTCAAGCCCTTGGATGATAGCCTGTTGAATTTGGAATACTTCAATAACAATTGAAGTCCCGCTATTTTGGGCCCGTGATTTCTTGTCCCTGAACGATAGCCTTGGGTTCGAGAATACTTATGAGATTAGTTGACATTCATACTTGAACTCACGTTAGTTACTTTTACAGATACTTACATTCACTTCTTGTTCACTATACCGACACTCCACGGTCATGCTATACTTGTTTACTATGCTCATGTTATATTGTCATGCTTACATCGTTGTCATTAACATTACTATGTTATACTTGCTCATGTTTTATTTCCATTCATATTATATCATATGTCACCTTGTATATTCATTTATATACTTTCACATCCCATCTTTCTTGGGGACTTACCGAGCGCAAGTTCGCTAACGGGCATTCCATGCATTTCTTTGTTTCCTTGGAATGTTCGTCAGATAATCTAGAGATTGAGGAGATCGAGCCGAGTCAGGAGGATTACTCTTAGCTTGGAGAGCAGACCGACCACTAGTTCTTTCTTTTCAGCTTTTATTTCCTGTATGCTACCTATTTAGGCAATTTCTTTTATGCATCTTTGTTTTCAGACATCATGAATTCAGTTTGAAACATGTGAAAGTTGGGAATGTAAATATATAAAGTTGGATTTTTATTATCATGCATTTTCTTGTCATTTAATATTGCTTATATACGCTTAGCGTTTTTGTTTCGAGAAATGATCTCGGAATAAATACGCCGCGGGCTTGTCACGTGCCGTTACCGCTCTTTTGGAAAGCGGGACGTGACAGGTTTTGTTGGTGGCCCATGCAGGTCGGTTCCGCATGAACATCGTAGGCAATATAATACAAGAATTATAAAATCCAATTATTACATTCGATTTACTTTTGAATCCTACCCTATTCCTTGAATCCATCTTGAACTTCACCTTCGTCTTTCTTGAAGACCATCTCTCGACTTTTAAATCCTTAACTCTTGTTCACATTTTCTACTCGTATCTCGTAGGCCTATTAGCTCAATTGATTAGAGTATCGATCGACGGAGCTCGAATACGACATCATCCTTAGCTTTCCAGTACCTTGTTGCGACGTACTTCATATAAAAATTTCGGGGTTGAAATTCTTTTAAGGAGAGTAGACTGTAATGACTGCACCATGGTTTCATCCATTTGAATCCTTTTCTTATTTTCCCGATAATCGTGTCTCAACGTAAAGAAAACGAAACTGCGAGCCATTTATCTCCGGTTGATCTTATTTTTTTAATCTTCTTAATTCCTTATTATTTTCTTCCATTGACTCTAATCGTAGGATTTGAGTGACTTAAATGGATTTATGCGATTGTAACTATGAACTGCAGTATAGTTACAATATGGCACTCTACTTGAGTGGCTTAGAGTTCTGCTTTTGATTCTCTTTTCTCTTGATTGAGCTATGTTCTACCGTGTATCCTTATTCTTGATTATCGAATCCTATCTTTTTGTTAACTTATATCCTTCCTTGATTTTTAAATTCGGTTTTCATCCTTTTATCTTTGTACCATTCTTGAATTCAATCCCTAATTACTTTTCTTCTATTCGAGTACTTGCTTGCGGCTTTCTTGTAACCCACTCTTGAATTATCCTAACAGCATTTTATCGTCTTCCTAGCTGTCTTATCGCGATTACTTAGAGTATCGACTGACGGAACGCAACGACGAAACACGATGTCATCATCCTAATCTTATTTCCTTACTCCGTTGCAATATCTTTCTTGAGTAATTTCGATGACGAAATTATTTTAAGGAGGGTAGAATGTAACGACCTCAATATTACTATACCTTCGTATTTTCTTTTTTCAGTAAAATATTGTATTTATTTATTCTTAGTATTTTCCGTATATTTTTTTCCTATTAAATATATTATTTTATTATTCCGTCTATTTTTCCTAAACCCATTTCTTCAAACTAAATCTTAAGCTATTTCAAATTAAACGCAAGACCTGCTCCAGCCCATAACCCAAATCCAATCTCATTTTCATTTTCTTTTATAAAACTATATGCCCAAAAGCCCACTTTCTTTTCAAGCAACAATATATATTTAAGTCTAATTAAACATGTGCATGAATAACTTTATAGCTCATTGGTTTAGTCCTTACATTGTTATTTCATAGCTCACATTTTCAAATCCTCATTCTTGCAATTATTATTTTTATCAATTTTTATCTTTCTCATAACTTACAAATGAGACCTTTCATTTCATCTTCTTTTTAACTTCCAAAATAATTAGAATAGTTATGAACTATAATTTATTAGAATTAAGATGGCCATAAACCTTTTTTTATAAGTCGCTCTTCTTTCTTTTATTCATCTCACATTTCTATCATTTTCTCTCTCTTCATCCCACCTTAACTATTTCCTTTTTGATCAATTCTAAAAATAAAATAAAATAAAATCTCTTTTCTCTTGAGCTTGGAGAAACACCGATTCTATCAAGCTTCAAACACTCGGTTGAGAATTTTATCTAAACGGTGAGCCGGTTGTTATACCGACTCACACAACCTGTAAGTCCCTTTTCTCCCTCTCCATCTTTTTCACTCTGTTATTGTGTCTTCTCCATAATTTCATTTTCTTGACCGTGGTACCTAATCGAGTGCTCGCGCACGCGCGCGCACACACATAAATGAATATAGTTACATATATATATTTTTAAAATATTGTTTTTTTATACTTAATTTTCATGTTTATTCACTGTTTTCTTATAAAATAAAAATGCCTCCATTTCATAGATTTACTTTTACGTTAATTAGGGATATCATGAACTGAATATAAATAAACGATGCGCGATAACACAACTTTAGATAAGCTCTCTTGAAATTAGGACTTTTCTAGTACAAAACGTTGTCGAAATTCATGATCCATATATTGACATTAGGGGATCCAATTTGAAGTATATATTGCATGTGCCATTTATTTTATAATTGCTTATTTTTTTATATAAAAGAGAAAAACGAAGCTGCAAATAAATCCAGTAGTTTTGTCACCTTTAAATACGGTCCTAGATAACTTTTGTCCTTAAAATAATTTTTAAAATTTAATTTTTCACATATGGAAATCCTAGGAAAATTAGGATAAATAATAGATTGAATTTCAGATTTATATTAAAAATTTCCTATCAAAGCGAACAACGGTTTAGAAGTTAATTTTTTATTCACTGTTTTTAAAAACCAGAAAACTGCCAGTAAGGGACTTCTTCGAGAGATCATAACTCTTTAATCGGTAATCCAAATTAAGTGTTTTCAGATGTTTTAAATATCTACATAGAATGATATAGATTTTCTTAATTTTAAGTTTTTACTGAAAATCGACGTAAAATATAGAAAACTGCGTTATAATATTAAACGACGAATCTAGACAGAATACGCCATGATTCGCACACTATTTTTTTAAATAGGACATAACTCGAACTCCCGATATCTGTTCATGACAAACTTTAGATGTGTAGATGGAAAATTGATAGAACAATAATTTTATGTATACTATATTACTTAGAAATGTATGAAACAACCCGATATAGGCTTTGCAATACAATATATAGTTGCTGTCCAGAAATCTGAATTTCTGTTTTAAACGCTGATATTAAAATGATCATAATTAGAGCTTCAGGAATCCAAATCACGTGAATCTTGGTGTTTTGGATAAGTACATCGAAATACCTATAATTTTATATAAATCTTCGTAACCTGAAACTTGATGAAAATTAACTCAAACCGCGTTTTAAAAATGTGTGACGATGCTGAACAGATTCTGATCTGTTTTGCGCGACGATACGAAAACATGTATATCTCCCAAACCGGTAGTCTTATTTAGGGGAGACTGGAACTCACGTGTGCATAACACTTAAGTATATGTTTTCGTTTATATTTTGATTTCAAATAACTTGATTAATTAGTCATACATATTATATATTTACAAAATTGCTTTTGGACGTTTCTTGTATACTTATCTCATATCATGTTCTATGATTGCTTATTTATTTTTATTTATATGACTTTTGATTAAATCATTACATGTTAGAATCGACTTGATCTTGACACGACTCAATCATGAATACTTGAACCCAGTATGTACACTTGAACCAACTTGACTCGAATCATGAATACAATTGGTATGACTTGCACTTGACATGACTACATGAACTCAATCTTGATTACTTGATATCATACATCATGTTTTGTATTCATGGATTCGATCAAGACTCATAACATTAATCATAGACTAATAAACACGGAGTGTTGGGGTAGTTTGAGTATGAATCTAATGGAATCCCATGAATCCCATTAATACAAGTCATGTTGCTGTGGTACCAGGCTGAAACGGTACAAATTATGTTACTGTTGTACCGGGCTAAAACGGTACAAATCACCAATTCACGAATGAGGTCCTGTGTTTTCAAGCCCCTGGATAATAGCCTGTAGGGTTTGGAATACTTCAATAACAATTGAAGTCCCGCTATTTTGGGCCCGTGATTCCTTACCCCAGGACGATAACCTTTGCTTCAAGAATACTTTTGAGATTAGTTGACATTCACACTTGAACACAAGTTAGTTACTTTTACACTCTTAGAGATCTTTTAGGACACTTACATTCACTTCATGTTCACTATACCGACACTCCACGGTCATGCTATACTTGTTTACTATGCTTATGTTATATTGCAATGCTTACATAGTTGTCATTAATATTACCATGTTATACTTGTTCATGTTTTATTTCCATTCATACTATATCACATGTCATCTTGCATATTCATTTGTATACTTTCACATCCCACCTTCTTGGGGACTTACCGAGCGTAAGTTCGCTGACGGGCATTCCACCAATTTCTTTGTTTTCTTGGAATGTTCATCAGATAATCTAGAGATTGAGGAAATCGAGCCAAATGAGGAGGATTACTCTTAGCTTAGGGAGCAGACCGACTACTAGTTCTTTTTTTTCCAGCTTTTACTTCCTGTATGCTACCTGTTTAGGCACTTTCTTTTATGTATCTCTGTTTTCAGACATCATGTATTCAGTTTGAAACTAATGAAAGTTGGGAATGTAAATATATAAAGTTGGATTTTCATTATCATGTCTTTTTTTGTCATTTTATATTGCTTATATACGCTTAGCTTATTTGTTTTCGAGAAATGATCTTCTCAGAATAAATACGTCGCGAGCTTGTCACATACCGTTATTGCTCTTTTAGAAAGCGGGGCGTGACAAAATGCGCAGACTACAGCACATGACAGAGCCAACCATACTACCTGTTGCTAGAAATCATCTTTCCATAGTCACATTACGACTGTCTATAAGATATCAAGAACAGTAAAATATATAATTTATCTAGTACATGTCCATTTACCGCAATAAATATAATCAAGAAAATGCATAAGAGGAAACGAATCAAGATCCAATAAACAATATCTGAATCTTGTCCCAATATGGGCTCATAATGAAAAAAATAAAACTGCGGAAATAAATAAACTAAGAGTCTAAAACTAAATAGCTCGCTACTTATTGCTCAGCTTGATTGCTAAAGCACTCTTGTTCAACCTGCGATAAAGGTAGAGGAACTGGGCCATGCAAAACTCAGACGTCAGTGCGTCATAATATCAAAATAACAGTGATCACCAGGATATGATAATATTAGTAAATGTCATGCCCCGCTTCGCAGTAGAAGAAAACGGTGGCGTGGTAAGGCCGCGACGTATTTATTTCAAGAAGGTCATTTATCAGAATAAATACACTAAGCGTAAAATAAGCAATATAAAATGATAAGAGAATAAACATGAGATTTAAAATTCAACAATTTTATTTACATTCAGCTTGATTTATTTACAATACATGATTTTAACTGAAAGAAAATACAAAGATGGAAATGCCTAAACACGTGGCATACATAAACTGAGAAAAGAAGTAACGACTCTAATTTCACTGTATGAAAATTTTTAAAGTTAATGTACAAAATGGAGTTTGTAAGCCTGAGTACAAGTTATAAATTAATTTTTTTTAAAAACAGCAAGAAATAACTTGTAGCTCTTTGGTAAAACCTTGCACTGCTGTGACATAGTCCTTGTGTTCGAATCCCATCAGCCATATATTATTTTTCTGAATTTTTCTTTTAAATATTTTGGAAGCCCAAAAGTTTATACGTGCAATACACGTAAAAATTAAAAGACAGAAAAATCAAACATGTGCAAATTAGAGTTAACACCAGCTAGGACACATGGCATGACTCCCACCCCCATCTCCTCTAGATGGTCGGCGAGATGTGCCATAGGGCCGGCACAGCCGGGCCCCCCATAGGGGCTGGTCCCCGTGTTTTGCCCACAACACCCTTTGGCCTACCCCACTATCCCTGTTCTTTTTATTTTCTCTGCAATTTAACAGAGAGGTAAATTTCATTATTTAATCCAATTTTTAATGCTTTTTAATTCTTTTTTCAATTCCAAAACCCTAATTTTACACTATAAATACAACCACATACCCTAGCCCTCTTCATTCTGAAATCTATTTCCAAAATTCTAAAAAAAAATTCTAAGTCTAAGAAGAGTACAAGTGGAGTTAGCCCTAGGTCGAATTCCGGCGAGAATTCGAGACGTTTCCGGCGACTCCGCGACTCCATGAAGACTACTACCCTCATCCTCTACCTCTCCTCTCTCCTTTAAACTTGTAAGTCGCATATCTCTTCTTCTCTTTCTACAATAAAACTTCTCTTTTTCAAAATATATCGGTAAGTGGAGTTATATCGATATTTGTTTCTAAAACCTTTGAGAACCACAATTCTTCTTAAGAATCACTTGTACTCATGTACATACCTTACTTGTAACCATTTAACTAATGTTTAGAAACTAATTTCACTTTAAAACTCCATGTTAAATAATTTTAATTAAGCTTTTACGTTTAAATACCATGAAGTTTACATACAACTTCTTTTAATTATTTTGCTTAGCATACCTTTAGAAAATCTCACGAGTTAATGACCCACCTCTCACATACACACATCTTGACATAGCATGATTCTCTTGAACAATATTTTTGTGGCAAAATATGACTTTTCATCAAAATACCTTAAACTATTAAAAACCCGGATTTCATTAAATTGTGTTACTTAATTCTTTGCGATTGTGCGTCTACAACCCATTTCGGGTAACCCACTATTGGATGTTGTAAATTATCGCACATCCTCAAGACTAGTAGAGCGAGATGCAGAACTCCTTACGGAGCATACGATCTCGATGGAATTTTAATACAATTTTTAAGAAAAACGAGGATTTCTATTTAATAATAAAAACTTATTTTTAATAATTATATAAATATTATCAAACCATATATTTTTAAGATATTATTAAATTCCATGTTTTCTAAATAAAATAAAAGAATTACAAGTTTAATGAAAATACCATCAAGTATCAATACAAGTCAAATTTTACACTAAAATACCTTGAACTATTCAAGGTAGGTATATATTCACTAATGTACCTCACTTTTTAAAATTCACATCCATGGAAACCCTAAAGAACATAAATAATTACTCGAGATTTATTTTGAAAGTATATAAAATATTTTTAATAAAAACTCCCTAGAGATATATAAAATTGTATTAAGGACCCTAGTAAATATATAGGTTTAAGCGGGACCAATTCTCTTGAGCCTCAAAGAGCCGGAGAAAGTGTTTGCTTACCTGTTTAGGGTAAAACTAAAACGGGGTTATCAATGGTAATTGTCTTGGAAAAAGACATAAATCCTGCCGTCCATGTGCAGCAGTTACCGATAACACTAAAATCTAATTCAGGATCCAAATCTGTTTAAGTGTCTGACTCGATCTGAGTCCCAGTCTAATCTGAATACAATCCAAATATGAATCCAATTATAACTCCAATTCAACATGAATCCAATATACCAAATATAAACACTTGAACTTGAACACGAATACCAGAACAATATCAACATGACTTGACTTGACCGAACCGTGGTTATATCTTGAACTTGACTACATGACTACTTGATATATCCTAAATCTGTTTACATGAACAACTTATACCATGGTCTCGGTAAGTCTGATAACTACAAATCAATACAACATAAATTATGGGGTTTAACGGGATAGATTGGTACGGAATGAGTTAGAAGTGGAACAAGATGGTCACTAAAAGATACCTACATGAACATCCATGCCGTTGTCCCATGGGTCTTGACGAGGCCTTGTACTTCCGATTACCATAGTCCACGGAGCAAGTTGGACTCCTCTCATATACACTGACACCTTCTGTACCTAACTACGAACAACTACGTTAGCATAACAAACACATACTTTACCTATTCTATACTCTTTACCTATCTATTTCATTCTATCTCTTGGGACTTACCGATCACTAGTTCGCTGACGACATTCCTGTCTCTTCCTTCTTTGGAATGTTCGTCAGGAGGACCTGACTCTCAGGAGACTAAGCCCAACCAGGACGATTTGGAGTAGTTCACAAAGGAGCTAGACTTCTAGGACTTTACTTGTACTTATTTCTTTTCAGTTCATATGCCACTGTTTAGGTATCGCTTTCTATCATTGTACTTTTCTTTCAGTTGTATGTAAAGAATGGATATTAATAAAAGTTGATGTTTTATATTACATCTCTTGTCATTCTTGTGTATTCATTTATATTCTTCGGAGTAAATACGTCGCGTGCGTGGCTACGTCCGCTTCCGTATACCGGGAAGCGGAGTGTGACAAGTTTTGTTGGCGGCCAATGCAGGTCAGTTCTGCATGGAATCCTAAGCAATATATATCACAAGAATGATAAGAATCAGCAACTATACATTCTTCACATTACAAACTCCTTGAATCTATCCTAGCCTTTTCTTTCCATCAAGGTTTTGGATTCTTCCAATAACACGAGCACCAACGTGAATGGAAATACGCCACAACCTACATTACCACCCATTACCGTTGAAGACTTATTGATAAGATCAATAGCGTTCCTTGAAGCAAGCAAGAGTCTAGTTGAGGGACAGCAGGAGCAAGCTGCTCCCATTCACCAAGGACTAGTTCGCACTAAGGCCGCTTTGAAGGCAGCTCATAGTTATATCAAAAAGAAGGAAAAGATACCGCCAGTAACGTCTTGCTATTATTGTAAGAAACTCGGACATGAATTAAAGGACTGCAGGCGTGCGAATGGCCTGTGCTTAGTTTGTGGCGTGTCCACTCACGCCATCGGAGCTTACTCACATCGTCTCACCCCAGCTCTTGCACCACCTTCGTGAGGACCACCTTTACATCGTCAGTCCGAAATGTACTAGGAGGCACAGAGAAAAGTGCCAGGAGGCCAGCCATCCACCATGTCGGTTGGAAAAGCCGGAACCACTGGCCAAGTTATTACTGGTAATTCCCAAACCTTTCATCTTTTCAAATTCTTGTATACCTCTATACTTTTCTTTGTATCTAAAACCAACCCCACACAACTTAACACTATACTAGTAGCCACTATTCCTGCACTTGTACTGTTCGACACTGGAGTGTCGCAATGTTTCATGTCACAACCGAAGAGAATTTCGCGGACGGAATTCTTTTAAGAAGGGTAGACTGTAACGCCTGCAACATAATTCCATTCTCTTGAATCTTTTCTTATTTTCCCAAATAAATCTTGTCTCAACGTAATACGAAACTACAAACTCTTGATCTTTCTTTGGTTGTTTCATAAACCTTATTATCTTGACTCTGATTTTGGGTGATTTAAATGGAGTTATGTGATTATATCTATGAACTGTAGTATAATTACAATGCGGTACTCTGCTTGAATGACTTAAAATTCTGCCATTGATTCTCCTTCCTCTTGATTCAGCTATATAATTATCGAATCATATCTCCATTAATAACTCATATCCTTCCTTGATTCAATTTCTTTGTACCATTTTTGACAATCCAATTCTAATTTACATTTCTTCTATTTGATTGCGTGCTCACAGCTTTCTTGAAAACTACTCTGGCATCTTTTCATTCTTTCAAACGTATTTTTTCATGCACTTTCAGTAACTCTTTCACACCACTGTAATCAAATTGTTCTTGAATCTATTACAACTTCCTTCTATAAATTTCGAGGACGAAATTTTTGTAAGGAGGGTAGAATGTAACGACTCTAATTTCACTGTACGAAAATTTTTAAAATTCATGTACAGAATGGAGTTTGCAAGCCTGAGTACAAATTATAAATTAAATTTTTTTAAGAACAGCAAGAAATAACTTGTATCTCATTGGTAAAGCCTTGCACTACTTTGACATAGCCCCTGTGTTCGAATCCTATCAGCCACATATTTTTTTTCTGAATTTTTCTTTTAAACTTTTTGGAAGCCCAAAAGTTTACTCGTGCAATACACGTAAAAATGAAAAGACAGAAAAATCAAACATGTGCAAATTAGAGTTAATACCAGCTAGGACACGTGGCATGAATCCCACCCCCTATCTCCTCTAGATGACCGGCGAGATGCGCCATAGGGCCGGCACTACCGGGCCTCCCGTAAGGGATTGTCCCCGTGTTTTGCCCACAACACCCTTTGGCCTACCCCACTACCCCTGTTCTATTTATTTTCTTTACAATTTAACAGAAAGGTAAATTTCATTCTTTAATCCAACTTTTAATACTTTTTAATTCTTTCTTCAATTCCAAAACCTTAATTTTACACTATAAATACAACCCCATACTCTAGCCCTCTTCATTCTGAAATCTATTGCCAAAATTCTCAAAAAAAATCTAAGTCTAAGAAGAGTTCAAGTGGAGTTAGCCCTAGGTCAAATTCCGGTGAGGATTCGAGACGTTTCCGGCAACCCGCGACTCTACGAAAGCTACTACCTCATCCTCTACCTCCCCTCTCTCCTTTAAACTTGTAATTCCCATATCTCTTCTTCTCTTTCTACTATAAAACTTCTCTTTTTCAAAACAAGTCTGTAAGTGGAGTTATACCGACATTTGTTTCTAAAACCTTTGAAAACCACAATTCTTCTTAAGAATCAATTGTACTCATATATATACCTTACATGTAATCATTTAACTAATGTTTAGAAACCAATTTTACTCTAAAACTCCATGTTAAATAACTTTAATTAAGCTTTTACGTTTAAATACTATAAAGTTTACATACGGCATCTTTTAATTATTTTGCTCAACATACCTTTAGAAAACCTTACGAGGTAATGACCTACCTCTCACATACATACATCTTGACATAGCACGATTCGCTTGAATAATATTTTTGTGGTAAAATACGACTTTTCATCAAAATACCTTAAACTATTAAAAACCCGGATTTCTTTAAAATATGTTACTTAATTCTTTGCGATTGTACCTCTACAACCCATTTCGGGTAACCCGCTATTGGATGGTGGGGATTATCGCACATCCTTGGGACTAGTAGAGCGAGTTGCAGACCTCCTCAAGGAGCATACGTTCTCGATGGAATTTTAATATAATTTTTAAGAAAAACGAGGATTTCTATTTAATAATAAAAAGTTATTTTAATAATTATATAAATATTATCAAACCACATATTTTAAAGATATTATTAAATTCCATGTTTTCTAAATAAAATAAAAGAATTACAAGTTTAATGAAAGTACCATCAAGTATCAATACAAGTCAAACTTTATACTAAAATACCTTGAACCGTTCAAGCTAGGTATATATTCACTAATATACCTCACTCTTTAAAATTTACATCCATGGAAACCCTAAAGAAAATAAATAATTACTCGAGATTTATTCTGAAAGTATATAAAATATTTTTCATAAAACCCCCTCGAGATATATAAAATTTCATTAAGGACCCTAGTAAATATAGGTTTAAGTGGGACCAATTTTCTTGAGCCTCAGGGAGCCGGAGAAAGTGAGTGCTTACCAATTTAAGGTAGAAAACTAAAACGGGGTTATCAATGGTAATTGTCTTGGAAAAAAACACAAATCCTGTCCTCTATGTGCAGCAGTTACCGATAACAACAAAATCTAATTCAGGATCCAAATTTGTTTAAGTGTCTGACTCAATCTGAGTCTCAGTTTAATCTGAATACAATCCAAACATGAATCCAATCATAACTCTAATTCAAAATGAATCCAATATACCAAACATGAACACTTGAACTTGAACATGAATACCAGAACAATATCAACATGACTTGACTTGACCGAACCATGGCTATATCTTGAACTTGACTACATGACTACTTGATATATCCTAAATCTGTTTATATGAACAACTTATACCATGGTCTCGGCAAGTCTGATAACTACAAATCAATACAATCAATACAACATACATTATGGGGCTTAACGTGGTAGATTGGTACAGAATGTGTTAGAAGTGGAACGAGATAGTCGCTAAGAGATACCTACATGAACATCTGTGTCGTTGTCCCATGAGTCTTGACGGGGCCTTGTACTTCCGATTACCATAGTCCATGGAGCAAGTTGGACTCCTCTCGTATACACTGCTACCTTCTGTATCAAACTATAAACAACTATGTTAGCATAACAAACATATACTTTACCTATTCTATACTCTTTACCTATCTATTTCATTCTATCTCTTGGGACTTACCGATTGCTAGTTCGCTGACGACATTCCTGTCTCTTCCTTCTTTGGAATGTTTGTCAGGAGGATCCGACTCTCAGGAGACCGAGCCCAACCAGGATGATTTGGAGCAGTTCACAGAGGAGCTAGACTTCTAGGCTTTTACTTGTATTTATTTATTTTCAGTTCATATGCCACTGTTTAGGCATCGCTTTCTATCATTGTACTTTTTTTCCAGTTGTATGTAAAGAATGGATATTAATAAAAATTGTTGTTTTATATTACATCTTTTGTCATTCTTGTGTATTCATTTATATTGCTTATTTACGCTTAGCGTGTTTACTTCTGAGTAAATACATCGCGTGCCTGGCCACGTCCTCTTCCGTACACCAGGAAGCGGGGCGTGACAAAAGATAACCGGTGTATGCCTGAGTCTTAGTCTGATCGTGCTCTTCCTCTGAGATGTCTACCTTTTCAGTATCCAAAGTATCTGACGAACATTCCAAGAAAACAGAGAAGGGTGGAATGCCCGTAAGCGAACTTTCGCTTGGTAAGTCCCCAAGAAATTGAAGTGAAGTATACGGGTATAATTATAAATAAAACGTATTCTTCTCTGCCGAAAGATGCGACTGGGACGTTGGGACGTCAGGCCTGAATTTTGGGGGCAGATGCTATTTGGTTTTATCCGTCCACCTCTCCGAAGATGCCAAGTTGATTTATGGCACCATGTATCGAAGGTTTAGACGGATGCGGCCGATGTAGCAGACTTCGTCAGATTCCCCCTCATTGTGAGGGGTTTTTGATTGTGGGGACGCTCTTCCCTGCAGGCGCAAGCCCCTGCAGTTAATTACGCTACCGCATCGCGGTAACCACTTTCTCCTTCTCCAGATGGTCACTTCGTGTCGTGTATGTTTGTTTTATTTTTGGTTGCCCGTGGATTGTATACGAAGACTAATTTATGTTGTCGCACGTAGGGCGTGGATTAGTCCAAATCCGTATTTTCTTAGATTTGGGTTTTGGTTTGGGTTTAAAGATCGTTAATCTCATTTGAGACTAAGATCAACTTAAACGTTTATTAAGGATATGTTAGTCTAATTTTAGACTAAGATCAACTTTACAATTTGTTAAGGATACGTTAGTCTAATTTTAGACTAAGATCTACCTAACAGGATCATTTAGATCCAACAAAATAGCATTTGGGCTCTATTGTTTTAGTTTAGGGACTTTGCGGTCCAGTTTAAAGACATCATAGTCTGTAAAATTTAAAGACATCATAGTCTATGAGTTTAAGGACCCCACAGTCCATAAAGTTTAAGGACATCTTAGTCCAGTTTAAAGACGTCATAGTCTGTCTGGTTTTGGTTCAACTGTTTGGGGACGCACCAAAAGTTATCGGTTATTGGGACCCTCCAGCTCTCTGAAGACGTTGAAGAATTACAACGACATGTATCAGAGGCATGAAGAGATGTACCCTTGAACCAATGTTGATTGGAAGGTTCTGGGAATCACTTTGAATGCCATATGGGATGATTAGTTTTGGGAGAAAATAGTATAGTTTGGGTTCAGTTTCAGAAGATCTTGCCTCTTGAAGACTTAGCTAATTTGGGCTAAGACTGGCTCGAATATAGTGTTAAACACTAGAGTACATTCGGCGCTCACATGCTCCCACATGAGGTGCTTAAAGTAGTGTTAAACACTAAAATTGAAGCGCTCACGTGGGGTCACGTGAGGCGCCTGAAGATTGGGCCTTGCTTCTTTTACTCTCAGAATATGCATATAAGTGTTAAACACTTGACCTTTATGCCCATCACGTGTGGGCACATAATGAGTATCCACGCGTTGGATATTAAAAGTATTTGTCAGGGGTCACGTAGGTGCACGTGATACACCCTAAAAGAGAAACTGTCTTGGCTTTACTCCCTTTTGTTTTAAGGAGCTTTTTAAGGGTCACGTGGGAGCATGTGATACATCCTAAAAGAGAAACTGTCTTTATTGTTTTCCCTTTTCTCTTTTAAATAAGTGTTAAACACTTTGGGAAATCTCTTTTTCTGGTTCAAAGAAAGGGGGCCACGTGTTACCACGTGATCATCAATATGCATATAATTCTGAGTTTCAAGTCCCTTACTAGCTTCTTTTCTCTTCTTTTTTTTAATAGGAATTTAATTCCTTGGAAATTTGCATGGCAGAATCTCCCCAATGAGAATTAACTTTTCAATTTTATGGGGAGATCTGCTTCTGCAGATCTATCACCATGAGGAAGAACTAAGTTCTTATATTAGGGGTTAAATCCTATCCTTGTTGGAGGAATTAAATTCCTATATGTTTTTATGGGAGAATAGAATTCTCTGAACTTAGGTCTTCTCTTAGGTTTTAGATCTGCATGGCAGAATCTCCCCGATGAGAATTAAATTCTCAACTTATGGGAAGATCTGCTTTTGCAGATCTTCAGCCAGAGGAAGAACTGAGTTCTTATTTAGAAGAGTTAAACTCTTGGTTTGAGAATTAAATTCTCTTTTGTTTTGTGAGAGCTTATAGAATGAACTCCTTCCTTCTTTTACCCAGAGCTTTTTTCTCTGAAGAGATCTTCTTTTCTTTCTGGAGAATTAAATTCTCTTCTTTTTTTCCTCTTCTGTCTTCTCTCTCTGTTGTCTCCACCTCTTTCTCTTCCTTCTTGGCTCCTATTTATAGAAGAAAGAAAATAATCAGTTTATTCAGCCGATCCCTCATTGGGAGATTTTGATTGATTTTATAACCAACATGATCTTTTAGATCATTCGGTGGATTTTATTCAGCATTGGATTTTTAATCCAAAAGATATTTCATTTGTTGTTCATGGCAAATTTTAGGAAAATATTTCCTTGTACAGAATCTTTCTATAAATTGGTGATTTTTAATCACCATTGGATTTTTAATCCAACGGTGCTCTCTTTTACAGAGTGCAATCTTTTTTGTTTGGAAAGATCTAGGGAAATATTTTTTCCAATTAGGGTTTTCGATTCCTTTTAATTAGAATTTAATTCTATTAGTTCAGAGGGTTTAAGAGTTTATCACGTGTTGGCACGTGACCTCACTGATTAAGCAATTAATTAGAATTTAATTCTATTGGTTCAGAGGGCTCAGGAACCCATAACGTGTTGGTACGTGACCCCACTGATTAATCATTTAATTAGAATTTAATTCTATTAGTTCAGAGGGCTCAGAAACCCATCACGTGTTGGCACGTGACCCCACTGATTAAACATTTCCAATTGTTTATTTTATTCAGCGTATATAGGCTTTGCCTGTAAAAGGTCACGTGTCTGCACGTGATGCCTGGTCACGTGTGGGCACGTGATTCCCCCCTTTGGGGGTTTTCCTTAATGCTTTATTTATATATTTTATTCAGTTCCCATGAGGGAACAAATGCTTTTAATTTCTTTTAATTAGAATTTAATTCTATTAATTCAGTGGGTTCAAGAGCCCATCACATGTGGGCACGTGACTTTATCAATTAGGCATTCAGGCGTAGATAGAATCTGCCCATAAAAGGTCACGTGTTTTCATGTGAGGCCCGGTCACGTGTGAGCACGTGATGCCCCTTTTGGGGGTTTTCCTTGCTGATTTATTTGTATTTTATTCAGTTCCCATGAGGGAACACGTATATCATGAAACAATGGACTATGAGATATGTTATTTAACATGTCAATTACTGTAACCATGGCAATTCCAGGTACATGTAATTCTATTGGCAAGATATCATGAGTATGAAAATATGTTTATAAGCATGGAAAAGTAACATTAACATAGCAGTATAGATTGGCCGTGTAGTGTAGGCATGGTGAACATGCAGTGAATATAAGTGTCTTAGCAGGTCTCTAATTGGGTATACTAATTTAATGTAAATTCAAGGGTGAATGCCAACCAATCTCAAGAGTGTTCTCGAATCTAATAGGCTGTAATTCAGGGGTAAAGAACCACGGGACCGAATCAAGTGTTAGTAACGGGACTTCAACTTAGAGTTGAAGTATTCAAAACTCAACAGGCTGTAATCCATGAGCAAGGAAACACGAGCCCTCATGATAGCTTGTTTGTGTTAGTAGTCATGGATTCATGATCTAGTGGGACTCTTGAGATTTCGCTGGATTCATGCATGAACTACCCCAGCACCCCGTATATGCTAAGTTACAGCTAAAATTATCAGCCTTGCTCGAATCCATGAATACATCAGTTTGCAAGATAGTGTTCATATATATATCAAGTATTCAAGTCAAGTATTCTTGTATTTATGTCAAGTTGTATTCATGGTTCCAGTCAAGTCAAGTCATGTATTTAGGTTTGATATATGTGTTTGAATTAAGGTATTCAGGTTCATGTTCATGTATGAATGTTAGAGTTTAGATTCATGTTTGAATTGGATTCTGGTTTGAGTTGAATTCAAGTTTGATTTAGACTCAGACTTGAGTCAGACACTTATAACTGATTTAGATCCTGAATTAGATTCGGAAGTTATCGGTAACTGCTGCACATGGACGGCAGGATTTGTGTCTTTTTCCAAGATAATTACCATTGATAACACTGTTAAGTTTTCTACCTTAAATAGACAAGCACTTACTTTCTCCGGCTCCCTGAGGCTCAAGAGAATTGATCCTGCTTAAACCTATATTTACTAAAGTCCTTAACAGTGTTTTATATAGCTCGAGGGGGTTTTATGAAAAATATTTTTAATATATAGTTTCAAAATAACCTCGAGAAGTTATTTATATTCTTTAGGGTTTCCATGGATGTGTATTTAAATAATTTAGGTATTTTAGTGATAATTACCTTAAGTTAAATAGTTCATGATATTTTCCTGTAAACTTGTCTTTTGGATAACTTGAGGGTATTTTGGGGAAACTTGTTATTTTTCTATGTTTAGAAAAAATGTAATTTTATTATATATGTGTTTTAATAATATTTATATAATTATAAAAATTAAATTTTTATTAAAGTAGAAAAATGCGTTTTTCTTTAAAACCGTATAAAAAAACCTTTCGAGACCGAATACTCCGTGAGAAGGTCTACATCTTACTCTACTAGTCCAAGGATGTGCGATAATCTACACTATCCAATAGCGGGTCCCCTAAAAAGGATTATAGAGGCACAATCCCAAAGGATTTTGAAATACAATTCAAAGAAACCCGTTTTTTATAGTTGATGGTATTTTAATGTAATAAGGTAACAAAAGTATGTTCAAGGTATATCATGCTAAGAAAATATGTGTGTATGTGAGAGGTAGGTCATTACCCCGTGAAGTTTTCTAAAGGTATGGTATTAATAACATACTAAAAGGTGATATGTAAAGTTCATGGTATTTTAGCATAAAAGTTAATTTAAAGTGATTTTTTATGGAATACTAGGTTATAATTCATTCTAAACTTTTATAATAGTGTTGCAAGTATTGTGTAAAACTTGGATGAACAATATGTAAATAAAAAGGTGAGTTTTTAAGGTTTAGAAGGTTGACATCGGTATTAACTCCACTTACCTATATTTGTTTTGAAAAGAGGTAAAAGAGAGATTGGGAAGGACTTACTAGTGACTTAGGTTAAGGGAAAATAGAAGAAGATAGCTTAGTCGTCGCGGTGTCGCGGGAATAGTCTCGATTTCTCGCCGGAAGTTTGTTTGGCTAATTCCTCTTCTACTCCACTTGTACTTGAGAAAATTTAAGGGTTTTGGCTAGAATTTTTAGAATGAGGAAGGGCTGGGGCATGGGATAGTATTTATAGTGTGGAATTAGGCTTTTGGGATTAAAAGAGTGAATTAAAATACATTAAAAAGATGATAAATTTTGAATTGAAGAGTCTCTGTTTGATTGCAGAGTAATCAAACAGTGCAGGGTAATGGGGGTAGGCCAAAGGACTTGTGTGCAAAGCACGAGCACCATCACCTACGGATGGACCGTCGACGCCGGCCCATGAGGGGATCTCGCCGGTCGAATTATAGGGTTAGGCCGGTGGATTGATGCCACGTGTTCACCTCGCTGTTAATTCCATTGTGCACATGTTTATTTTCTCTGACTTTTTATTTTTATGTACATTGCATGTGTAAATTTTTGGGCTTCCAAAAATTTTAAAAGAAAAATCAGAAAAAATATAACGTGTCTGATGGGGTTCGAACACGGAGGCTATGTCTCAACAGTGCAAGGGCTTTACAGTAAGTTACAAATGCTTTCTTGCTGTTCTTAAATAAAATATACTTATAACCCGTACTCATGCTTATAAACTCCTTTCTGTACATTAAAAAGAAAAAATTTTGTACAGAAAATTCAGAGTCGTTACAGTAAACATGAATATAAATGAATAACACATATATGAAATAGTGAGGTATGTGTATGTATGGGTGTGCGATGTGTCTTCTAAAACTGTGCTTCTAAGTTATCTATTATAGAAGTCTTAGAAATCAATTTAATGGAATCGTCGATGTAACTCAATAGTATCTCGTGCGTGCCCGGGACCACGGTCAGGACTTTCGGCCTGAATCCGAAACGTGACGCTAAGCAGTAAACAGATAACATGTACAGACGAATGATATCAGCAACATCATTCCGGGGTTGGCCTAGCCCGTAAAGACTGATCAGTATAAGTATCGAACTGTTGAGTTGCAAGTCAAGTTTCATTATTGATTTCCCCTTACCCCCAAGGTTATGTGTTCAAGTTAGGTATTGATGATATAAATCTAATGCCAACACAGGATCAAGCAGGTTCATGTTTTATCTATGTAGATAATAAGTCACGTCCGTCAGGACAACAAGTCAGGATTGTCGGCATTAGTAACAAAATCCAAGTAACAAGTCAGGTAGTGTGTCGTGAACATGTCATGTGATGTATATTAACCAAATAGATGCCAAATGTGAAACAGTGATCGATATCGGAACACAGTACATAAAATTAATACCAGGATGCATATGTATCTATCTGTAATAACCATTATACGTTCACTACCAAGTATGATGCAAACTAGATGGCATGTTGTACTAATATAGTAGTATAATGATATCATGATGTTCCGGCATACAACTAGATATGCTATTATCAGTATGGATACGAACAGATACTGTAAAACTGTAAATCGGTAATAGTTGCTTAATAATAAAACACATGTAGTATTTTTATTCATATAGATATCGATATAGTGACATAACATGTTGCAAGTTAAACTTGCCTGATCGGATCTCACGACAGGATACGGATTCTACGTCCGATGTCGGGATACGTCACGATGCAAACTACGGGCTCAGGACTGGACCTCGCTGAACAATGACATGACGTGATGACTAGGCTGGACGACGACGGTGACTGGATCATCTGGATCGTCGGCGACGCGTGCGACTCCGCCAAGACGGCCGAAAACCAAGAAACCAAGAAAGAAAGAAAGAAGAAGAAGAATGGGGGCTGCTGGTGTTTGAGTTATGAGGACAGAGGAGGGACGACGACGACGATGGGCTTCCGTCGACGACGAGGGGCAGTGGGTTCTTGGTTGATGTCAGGGTCGTCGGGAAGTTGGGGTTGATGGTGGTGGTGGAGGGTGTAGTGCTGGTGGAGAGAAGAGAGGGATGAGGAGGTGAAGGCGGTGACGACGATGAAGTGGTGAGGTCTCCGACGATGGATAACGGAGAGGTTGGGGTTGGGGTTTGCTGCAGGGGTCATGGAGGTTGCAGGGATAGTAGGGAAGAAGGAGGAGAGGAGGTCTTGGAGATGGTGAGGGTGACGAGGGTGAGGTCGATGACGAGGTTTGGTGATCGGTGGCGATGGCTTTTAGGTTTGGTGTCGGTGAGGTTGCTGGTTGCTCGGGGTTGCAAGGTGTAGTGTCGAAGATGGAGAAGAGAAGGTGGTAGCGGAGGTGGAGTGGTGATGAGGGTGACGAGGTGGTGATGACAACGATGGGAAGTCGGTGGTGAGGTGAGGGGCTAGGATTAAGGCTCGAGTTCTCGGGTTTCTCATGGTGAGAGGGAGAAGGAAGAGAGGAGAGAGAGGGGTGTGTTTTAAATATTACTTTATATATATATATATATATATATATATATATATATATGAAAGAGAGAGAGGAATAGAGGGATAGAGAGAGAGAACGCGAGAAAAGAGACAGAGAGAACATAATATATTATAATTAGTTAATATATTAATATATATTATATATATATGTTATATCAACTGTTTAGTTATTAAGAAAATATTATATTATATATTATAGGATTATACAGCTAATACTAAACCGTTCCGAAAATTATTCGGGTTTCTTCTAAAAATCTAGTTTTAAAATATGGAGAATATACGCACAAGCTAAAACTTTGATGCGATGTCCGGTTAATAAAAATGCATATCCCCAAGTACGGATCTACGTAAATACACGTAGCGATCCAAACGAGTCTGTTTTAACAATCTGGACATGAACACGATGTGTGGATGCGACCATGTGATATGGGGTATGATAACATGCCATGCTAGATATAAAAAATATTATCTGGTTATTATTTGTTTTATTAAAAGATATACAGACACAAAATATATTATACATATATATAGAATCTAAATGTGCATGGATCCTCTGTACTAGTAAATATATGACGTAATCTTGAATCATGATAGGTTTCAACATGCGGGTCGGGTTGGATACTAACCACAATTACCGAATGCATTATTCGCACCCAAAAACAATAATAAATAAGATATCTGCCGCAAGATTTGAAAATACCCCAAATAAATATTGTATAATAGTCCTAGGGTGTTACAACTTCCTCGTCACGTATTCTCTCGCCATGGTAATTCTAATGTATGTAGCCTTCTTCAAAACCGTTTATATATACATATTTTTCTACCTCTATACGACGAAGACGTTTTCTATTCTTACATTTATTATAAGTACAGAACAGGAGTCTATCTTTGCTATGCTTTGGGTTCAGCTCCACGTATTCTAAAAAGGTTTTAAGTCCATCCTTAAATTGGGTCTCTCTCAAATAATACCTATTTTTCCCACATAAGCATAAACGATTTATCCTGAAGAATTTTCATCTATTATCATACAGATAATAATATGAGTGTAACATATCTTAGAAGTTTATTACAAGATCATTATTAAATAAATTTTCAAGTCTTAAATTAGATTTAATAGTGTGGACGCAATAAAAGAATCTCATGTCATTTAAGGTTGGCGTAAGTCAGGACGGATAATTAGTTTCACGGCTATCAAGGCTAATGGTCATAATTCCTATTACTAATACAACACTCAAATCTCACTTCCTCTTGTTTTTCATTCATTTCTAGAAAATTTTGGTGGCACTTTCCCCATGTTTCTCGTATTCGTACATAAATTTGTACATGGGGAACAAGTGGAAAGCACCGTCGAAGCTTCTCAAAATGGACGAAAATACAGGATGATATGAGATGTGAGTCTTGTAGCATTCGTTACATGTCCAAACTGGACAAATCCAAAAATTATTGTATGTCAAATCCCCTCGTCGAACACTACACATACTTTCATGCTCCGCTTCCCAAAATACGGAAATATGAGGGTGACTAGGCCAGCCATGCTTCTACGGTCAAGAAATTATCCTGCCATAGTCACACTTCGGTTTTTAGTAGTACATGGTAAGCAGTAAATACAACATAAGTAATGAGAAATGCAGTTGCTAATTCTATCATATCAAGAATACAACTAACCAGATAGAGTTAAAAGAAATGATAGTGCCGACGTCGCCGATCTAGATTTCTGCAGTATTCTCGAAGTAAGGTAGGTCCTGATCTGGGCTACGTCCACTTCTCATCTTGAGCATGCATACTCAGGTTGTCAGGGCGACACAATATAACAATATAGCGATATATAGTATGATGCAGTAACAATAAGTATGAACTAGGAATTATAAAACAGTAACACGAAGATATGAAATAATACGAAAATGTTGGTAATATCACATATGTGTCATGGCAAAGTATCATAAGTTTGGCAATTCTATTCTATTTTGTTTTTTTGTAATTAAAGAATGAAGTATGAGTGTATACAAGAGTAGATATAAACATCACGGACCAACGACACACTTAGTACGAGGCCCCATAAACCCCACGGGAGAACGACACACGTGATTCATGTTAGGTGATTTTTAAATGAACTCTCGTGCCACGACATACATTCATTACCCAACTATCCCTTACCTCAGGTTAAAATATATGTTCATGTATCAAACAAGTTGTATACAAGTACGCAACACTATCGCTGCTCAATCACTTTCACTGTTCAATTACTTTCACTGGTGTACTTGACACAACCAATTGATACTACTATCACTTGACAATGTGCTATAATCTCTAGGATGCTAATACAAACGATCACCATGCACTAAGGGTAAAATGGTCATGAAATATAATGGAAATGCAGTAAAATACACTACGAATAAATTATGGACAACCGGTATCATTCGGATTAGAAAAATCATAATAATTCATACGCGCAGAATTAGGCTAAATAATATAAAATGCATAAACATTAGACTCAATTATATAGTCAATAATATTAGTTTCATACCAATTGGGGTTCTGGTTAGGGAGACACGGATATTTCAATATGGATTTTCACTGCTGGAATTCTAGTTTTTGAACTGGAAGTCCAATTTCGAACGCATTTTGCCGATAGTTATATTCATATTTAGGCATCACTACAGTTCAAAGAAATATAGGTATATCAGTGAAGATCCTAATGCAGCTGACGGATTAGTAATAGCCATCGTGTGTTTCGACTTATGTTCAGTTTCGTGTCACTACGTATAAACTAATACTTCAGTAATTAGCTGTACATATTGACAATATAAAAATATGTTATAAATATCAAAGAGCGACGGAATTCAGTGAAACCAGTAGCATATAAAATCCAACTCAATTTTCTACATATTGATATAGGATTCCGCACATTTGCGCATTTAAATAGAGATATATAATGGTTTAAAATAGGGGTTAACAGGGATTACTGCTCTGGACAGCAGTCCAGAGTCGTACTTCTCCTTAGTTTGCATTATCATAACACATTAAAATTTAGTAAATATCTCCATAGATTCATAGATTATTCAGTCATCTTCATAACGAGCCTTAGCATGCTATAATATGATTTATATATGATTATTATGAATTTTACGGGATATCATTTATGGGATTTCCAGATTTTGAGTCGGTTGTCGAGAATGTCATTTCATGTGTGAAATGACATTATTTTACATCAAAATTCATAAGATATTCATAAACAGTAAAGAGATTTATTTATCATGAGTTCCTCCATATTTGATTACGTTTTCGCAAAGAGTTCTATATCGAATACCTAGACTAAGAAATCGTTTATCGATCGAAATGTCGATTACGTTCACTCAATCCACATGAAATAATTTAAGAACTTTTATACGAAATTAACATGAGATATTTGACTTGATTAATACCCAAATCCAAATTAACTTAAATTAATATGGTCTATTATTAATCACGAGATATTATCGGACGATATATCAATATATATGTATTATAGCATGTAAGCAAGTATTTGAATTTGCCTTCGACGAATCGACGATCACTATAGCGACGATGATGGCGACATGAGCAAGGGCACAGGCAGCACAATGACATGGGCACGGATACGGTATGGCCTCAGGTGAGCTTGGCTCTGTGATGGTGATGGGGCTTGGTGGCCCGAAGTTTGTCGGCGGCGGCCTGGAGGGGCCGACGATAAGAGAGTATGTCTTTTGGGAGGTTGGGGTGAGCGGTGGCCTATGCTTGGTGCTTGCTGGTGTCCGACAATATAGGTTGAGGTCAAAGGTGAGGGGCTTTAGAGAGGGTGGCTGCCGGTGAGCTCGTGGGTTAGAAGTGCTCGGGGAGTGAGATGAGGAGAGAGTTTGAGAGGGTAAACACCGACGATGTGGGTTGCAGTGGCCGGAGGAGATTGTTGGCAAGGGAGGAGCTCGAGTTGGAGGCGGTGGGGAGCTCAGGGGTCAGTTGGCGGATGCGGAGGGCAGTAGCTGCAGGCGGGGAGGTCACGATGGTGAGGGGTGATGGTTGGTGAACACCGATGGTGGAGACGATGGCTGGCACGCAATGGGGGCAACGGGTGTTTAGGGGGTTAGGTGAGTGAGCGGGACAGCGAGGGGGAGAGAGAGAGGGTTTGTGTGTGTGTGAGAGAGAGAGAAAGGAGAAAGAGAGAGTTAATGGGATTTAAGGGGTTTAATGAGAAATAATAAGGAATATTTACTGTTAAGATTTTGGAGGAATTCCAAAAACTTGAAGAAAAAGAAGAAATGGTACCAACAAAAGAAGAAGATGGGGTCGGTCTGCATAGGATCTTAGTGATTGGGTAGTGGGCTTCGGATTTGAGCTTGGAAAATAGATGGAAAAAGAAATAAAGAATGAGGCTTGGACCTGGGATTAGGGTTTAGTTGTTAGGATTATAGATTAGGAAAATATAGAATTAGGAATAATATATTAATTAAGGCTTAGAAATTTAATAGGAATAGAAAAATAGAGGGAATAAATTGTAAGGAAATTAATTAGGATTAATATACATGAAGTTATTAAAAAAAAATATTTATTCAAATACGGATTTAAGTACAATATGGAACCAATTATTACGCATATGTTTGAAAAAATTGAACATGAAGCTCAACTCTTACAAACATTTATGATCGTATTCGACGGTTAAAAGATTTGACATATATTAATTGTCAGACAGGAAACTATAGGTCGATCTTAAAAGAATTTAAGACCTTTTGATCTTAAACTTACTAATTAAATGAAAAATAAAAGCCTGCTTAATTTTCTAATCATAATTTTATGGTTTCTCTTAAATTTCTAATTAATCGTTTTTTAATTAGGGTCTCGGTTCACTAGAATCTAGTTTTTATTAAGGTTTTTTAATTAGTGTAATTAATGTTATATCTTAATTAGTGCTAATTTTTATTAATGGGTTTGATTTTATTTTTACTTTGTACATCTGGTTTAATTGGTATTAAAGGATTTGATATATATTTTGATTTGGTTTATAGATGAAGCTACAATTTAAAACTCTTAACAGTAAATCATAAACAACAAGATTTCGAATCACTAAATTTAGAAAATACAAGATAAAAATTAGGATGAAAATATTTGTGAAATATTTCATATGTGGACACACACACACACACACACACACACACACTCATACATACATGTGCGCACTTACACACTCACACATACACTCGCTCACACACTCGCTCACATACGTATACGCGCACACTGATACATACGCACAAACACACAAGCGCGCGTGCACACACTCGCTTACACACTCATACAAACCCTCAATTACCTAAAATCATCGTTCGCACATGTTTAAGTGCGCATCCAAATCATGTGCGCACTTGAAGGAAGAATAAGTCTAAAGGCATGTGTGCGTGCGAGGGTTAATGCATGACACGTGCACATCATTAACGTTTGCACTTAGCAGAGATTCCTAAATGAGAAGTGCATGTACAAAGCTCATGCGCATACGCTTACCATATGCATGTGCAAAGCACGTGCGCGCATGCAAGGTGCACATATCAATAGAAGGAAATTTGTTGGAGATGCAATATTTATCAGATAACAATAAAAACATGCATTTAAACAAACATTTTATTTCATGAGGAAAATATCACCAAACACGGGATCCGGACTACAGGGATTAGTGAAACAAAATACAAAATTCTCTAACTCTCTCCCGGCCCTCTCAACCATGTCAAGGCGATGATTCTAGCGAAAAGTCACTCCCCACCTATCAGCGCCATGTTCGTCGGCAAAAAAAACATGACAGCTCGTCGAGCATGTATCTGACCCAACATGTGGACGTAGCAGTCTCTTAAAGGTTTCGTGATCAAACTTGCTTCTCGAAAGCAGTCGACCTTGTCTTCTGCCTCATTGAGCATCGCTAAAGTTATTTCTGCCGGATGAGGAGGAACGACGTCGAGAACGGGGAGAAAAATCATGCAAAGCCATCTAGAGCCGGTGGGAAGAGGAGATCCCCTATAGGATATTAACTCATACATCATGGTGTCACACTGAGCATCCATAAGACCGGGGTTCACTAAGTGGGCAGCAAAACGGGGAATGATCTCTTCAGTGGGTACTTCCCATGGCTGTCGAGAAGCATGTGAGTGGTCACAAGCCATATTATTTTCTTTATGGATGTGAAAGAGAAGAGGGTCACTTCTCTAATTTTTAAGGAGTGTTCAAGCCATGGCACAAAAAAATTTGCATGTCATTAAAATGGCAACAATTACCAAGTTCTGATTACAGAAAGTGTTGAAAAAGAGGTGGATAGCACTGAAAATTATGGGTTATCAGTCTGCACACTTACATTTATGTGCGCACTTGATAGAAACATCCTCAACACCCATGCTTAACAAAAGTCATTTAATGTGATGTGCGAATGTAAAGCACGTGCGCACATGCTAGCCACATGACACAAGCATGCTTGCAACAAGTGCGCGTATAATAAATGAGCAATCAAAATCCTTAATTAACAGAAAAATATTATGTTGGTTAAACATCTTAATAAAAAATATCCGTGGATCAAAAATCCAACGGTGCGTATGTCACCCTTAATTGATAGAAATCAATTAAATCTTTTTTAAATCAATCTAAAATCAGATTGAGATCAAAACAAACTAAAACAAATCCTAATTTCCTTTCTCCTATAAATAAGAGTCTCATATGAAGAAATCAAGGACAGAAAATCTCCCCATAAGCTTGAAAACATCTCAAGACTTCTCATTCATCAGCAAAAATTGCGTAAGGTAGAAATAAAGAGAAAAGCCTTTTTTCCATTTAAAAGTTTTCGTTTTTATATAGAAGCCTTTACTTTTTTTTTCGAATCTATTGATTTGTGATTAAGAGAGCAAATGATCCTAAGGTTTGTCCCTTGTTCTAGAAATTTGTACTTTTTGCGAGAGATTGATCGTAAGATCTGAAAATAAAAATAAGATGTGCAGCAAAAAACAGATGAAAACCAAGATTTTCACTTCTCTACAAATAAGAGAAGAAGAAAAGAAGATAAAACAGAAGCCATGGCTTCATGTACTGTCTGATAAAAACAAGTGCGCACTCAAATCAGTGCGCGCTTAATAAAAAAAAGAAGGCTGCTGCTCTTGGGAAAATAATCTCTCGGGATGTGTGCATCATGTGATACTCACATGTACGAACCTAATAAATTTGCCTCCAAAGGCATGCGCATCATATGATACTCACGTGTGCGCACTTGATGAAAGTTGTCTCTAAAGGCATGCGCATCACGTGATACCCTCGTGTGCGCGCTTGATGAAAAATCGCCATTGAAGGGATGCGCATCACGTGATATTCACGTGTGCATACATGACCCTCAATGTGCAAGTGCAATGTGCAACACAAGTTGGCTTATTAAATATATACGCACATGCATACATGTGCACATATATAACTTGAAACCCATAACAGATTTGTCATGTGATACACATGCACAACATCCTTGAAATAAAACGGTGCGTAACTACGGGCAACGCATGTGCACACTCGTTTTCAAATGAAACAGACGGGCATGTGCATCATATATACATGCGCACTCGTACCATAAACATCATTTAATCACTTAAACAAAGTTTAATTAAATGATGAAGTTCTGGTCTCTACCATGTTATGTATTGAAAAAAATATCAATAAAGCTAAGCGATCTTAGTCTTAAAGATGACTATAGATCCTTAATATATACATTTTAAGTTGATCTTAATCCAAAACAGAATTAACGGGTCTTAGCTATTTATTGCTGAGTCAATCTTAGTCTCAAATATGACTAACGATTCTCAGGTGACATATTTCAAACTAATGGACCTTGCTTATACATGATCCAAGTTCTAAGTTCAAACCCAAATTTAATATACGGATTTGGACTAGTCCGCACCCTACGGGCGATGAGATAAATTAGTCTCTGTATACAATTCATGAGCAACCCCAAAATAAACAAAATATAACACGACTCGAACCTACCGGAGCAGGAGAAAGTGGTTATCGCAACGCGATAACGTAATGAACTGTAGGGGCTTGCGCCTGCCGGGAAGAGTGTCCCCACAATCAAAAATCTCTTATAAATGAGAAGGAATTTGATAAAGTCACGTTACAATGGCCGCATCTATCCAAACCTCCGATATACGGTGCCATAAATCAACTTGGTATCTTCGGAGAGCTGGACGGATATGTTCCAAATAGCATTTGCCCCCAAATTCAGGTAAGACGACCTATCCCGGTTTGTTTCTATTTTCGGCGGTAAACAAATTCCGGCACGCCCAGTGGAACATCTTCCTCTTTCTACCCCACACTTCGCATGTCGTGTTTCGCGAACAAAATCATGGTTCGCTATATCCATGGTTACCCATGGATTCGAGATACTAAAACTTGGTATTTCTTTGCAGAATCAATTGCCTCTCACAGCACTTCCTGCAGCAACTACTCCCTCTCCGCCCCAGCCGGAGGAGCGACGTACGGGGCCAATGCGGACTCCATTTTCTCAATGCCGGTAGGATAGGTCACTCAGGTCACTACTGGGCTATTATTTAGGTCCATGCTCCCGCCTATGAGCTTTGGCGCCCCAACGCTCCAAGAAGAAGCTTCCCAAAGGTCGGTCTTTGATCGAATAGATATTGTGATGGCTCCTATCAACAATCCGTCCAACTTTGGAGGTTCTGTCTTTAGAAGGCTGAAGGGAAGCTCAAACGAGCTCGTAAAGAAGCCCATGATTCCGGAGGGGGTTGCCCCAAATCGGCAAGCCCTTTGCCATGTGTGGAGGCAGCAAAAGTGCTTCACCTCATAGACGGCCAGTTTTCGATAGATTGGCCAACTTTGCGCCAGCTCCACAAGAAATGTCCGTCTTCCGGAGGCTGACACCAAGCAAAGCTCCCCAACAATGCCAGGGGATGATGATGATGCCTCTAATACTAAGACAGTTCCTACTGCATGACATGCTCGACGTCGCCACCGGCGCCGAGTAAGACAGGCTGGGGGCAACTCTCACTCCGAGCTCACCCCACCAGCTCCTATGGTGGATATTGACGCTGCTTTTCTAACTGGGAATAGCTTTGAGCCGTTCAAGAGGGTTCATAAAAACTCCCCAACGACGGTGCTAAAGAAATCACCTCCGCATACAGAAACTGCAGTCCTGGCAAAACCAGAGCATCCATATTAGGGGCTCTCCTCGCAAATCCACAGAGTCTGGCTGAAAGTCCAAGACTCGATAATCGATGGAAGATATCCTCGTCGGCCGAGAAAATATGTGTTCCTTCAAGAAAATGATTGCTCCTCCACCGTACAACAGGAGACTTCTCATAAAGAGGTGCCCGTCATAGCGTCTCCTCCTGCTCTAACCTTTCATAAAAGAGTAAGGCCGGAGAAAATTCTAGCGTCGGCAGCAAAACCCAAAGGCGAGAGCTCTAAACGCTCCATGTATGGGGGCATAACCATACAGACAGTGTATATGACCAATGGTAAATAGGAGAGTCATGCTTTTGTGAGTCACAAACCGCATACCCGGTCGTTGACAAAAACTTAGGAGTAACAGCAGAAGCTCTAAGATATGCTTGGTAAAATGGCAGCGCTTTCTGGTCCTAAAAAATGCCCGGACAAAGAAACTGAATAACGTCAGGAGTAAGAAACCTATACAGAGTTCCTGCGATGGGTACTGGAAAAGAAAGATAAGGAAGCTGCTGAGCAGGCTGCTAACATAAAGAAGATGGCTCTTCTGTTCCAAGATATGATTAGGATGATGATCTAACCAGAATCGCCGGCTGAAGATCCTTCAGTGATTATCGAAGATGACAGAGGAGAAATATCGAATCCTCTTTCCAGGCCCTATCAATGGCCAAGAAGGAGACGATCTCCAGGCCAGCCCTAGATTATTGTATTGCTCAGCAAATTAGAGCTCACCGGGCCAATGAAGCTTCCAACCAACTCGTCAAAATCGAGCGACCCTATCCGGCCTGATACAACCAAATAAAGTACCCACTAGGATATACGATTCCGAGGTTCCATGTATATAAAGGAACGGGTAATCCTCATTAGCACGTCTCACAATTCAGAGCTCTTTGTTGCAATATCGGAGGCGACGACAAACTTCTGTTTCGTCTATCCTTCAGAAGCTTATCAAAGACAGTTTTCGAATGGTACTCAGAGCTCCCAAATGATTCCATAAAAAATTCTCTAAAATGGAGCTGCCGTTCACGCAAAGGTTTGCCAGTGCAAGTGAACGCGCTTCAACCACAGTGCTGATCAATGCCAGGGTCAAGCCAGAGGAAACGTGGGTCGAATATGCGATCCGATGGCGGAACCTATGGTCCAAATACGAACAATACATTGAGGAGTCTCCGGCTGTGTGGATGTTCATTGGGACTATAGATCCCTAGTCGAACGTGTCCCAGTTTATGACCTTCTTCAAGCCCATCACATTCCAGGCGCGGATTGATAAGTTAGCACAGATGGATCAAATGGGTCAGGATCCTTCCTCCTCAAGCAAGGATCATTGGAATAATAACAAAGGCAAAAGGAAAGCAGCCTTTATTTCCAACTCGTAGAAACAACCGGGCGGTCCGAAAGCACCTGTCCACCAAAACAACCCTCGTACGCGCCTGTCCTTGGAAGAATGGTTAGGACGTGCTTATTCGTTCCTTCGTGATAAGATGAGTAGGTTGTTTAAGCTGGCAATGCGAAATAATCTAATCACATTGCCAGAGCCATGGCGACCCGCACAAGCCGGCGACGTCAATAACCCCAACTACTGTTCTTATCACAGGATAGTCAGCCATCCAATCGAGGACTGCTGCGTCTTAAAAAACTGGGTCGAGGACCAGTACCGGCAGGGGAAGTTCGCGTTGTTCGATAGTTGGAAGGTAGATCCGCCCTAAAAGTACTTTCCCAAAAAAGTGGATGCGCATGGGGCATCCTGCTCGCTTATGGAAGAATCTCTATGGGATGTGTTTCTTTCAGTAAAACTAAAGCAATGCTGAAGGATTTACAAGCTTGTCCGGTGATCAAGTGGAAAAGCCTGCTTGAACTCAAAATTATTGAAGGGATGTTGAAACCGCATTCCATACCGAAAGTCACTGACAAAGGGAAAGTCCTCAAGTCAAGCCTTCGAAATCTTTAAAGAAAAAGAAGAAGAAAAAGAAGCCTGTGCAGCCTGCTGAATATATCGACAAGCGCATGGACCTCCAGAAATATATAGATATGCTAGAAGAGTACAATTAGAAAGCATGAACACTGGTCACACTCAAAAAATTCCTTAAGCATATTCTTGAGGATGAAGATAGTGACGATGATGAGGAAAATGACTTATCAGATGAAATGAAAGAGCGTGTAGCAAGCTTCCACATAATCTCCCATTTGTCCACATATGATGAAGAAGCTCCGCCAGTGTCAGAAAGCGACGTGGATGAACTGAGGGCAGAATCGGCGCTAAACTCCCCGAAACTGCCAGAACAAGACCCGATTGAAAGGCTACTAAACGAAGCTTTTTAAAAGAGTAAAGATGACCAAGAACGCAAGAGGTCCATATATGAAAAGGCTAAGCGTCTGCGTCTGAACAAAGAAGCTGCGGTGAGAACGAGTCATAAAACTCTCCGACCAAACCAAAGCATGCCTGCAAAAAATAAGAGAAGGATCAAAGCTGAGAAGCGGTTTGCCAAAGCCCTATTGCTGGGGATGAAGCTACCACCTCTTATGATGTGCACGTCTGAAGTCCCAAATTTAGATGGTGGAGAGGGACACCTAAAATACTGCGCATGCCACCGAAGAATCACTCATCCCATCGTGGAATGCAACGCCTTGAAGAAGTGGTGGTAAGGATATGTTGCTCACAGAAAATACTTCAAGAAAAAGAAGCAAGAAGCTCGCCCTCGTCGAGATGAGAATGGTGAAACAGCAGAATCAACCGGCAACTGTCATATGGTTGGTACAAGTTCATAAGGAGAAAAACCCCGAGTTCTCACGTTCGGGAGTGATTCCGAGGATGAAATGCCTCTCAACCTTCTCTTCGAAAACTTCCCCAGGAAAAAGAAGAAGAGGAGAAGGATTGCGAGAATATCCAGCCGCGTAACTGTACGCTGCATGAAAAGAACCTCGGAGCCGTAAACAAGGGCTCGAATAAAAAGAATAAAGGGAAGGAGAAAATACCGGACGGGATTGCCCATGATGAAGAGGTGGACAAAGAGATTGCCGAGAAAGAGATGCCTAAAAAAATAAGGCAGATTATAACGCCCTTGCGTAGCAGAGGAAAATACCCTCAAAACTGAGCATACTGAATGTTTTGCTCTTGTCCAATGTGGCGCGGGACTCCTTGATCAAAGCCCTGCAAGAGCCTGATCTGTTTTAAGTCTTCCTCGTAGAAGAGAAGATGAAAAACGAAATGGCAGAGGACCACACGGCTGACATCACATTCAGCGATGAAGATCTACTCCTCAGTACATGCGAACATAATCGAACGCTCTATATCACCGGGTACTGACATGACGTCAAGATAGGGAAAATTCTTGTCGACAACGGATCCACCTTCAATCTTCTCAACGTGCGAGTGCTGAAGGAAATATGTATGAATGTTCAGCATCTTACCCGAGTTAAAATTACCATATCGAGGTTCAATTCACAGTCATCACGGATGCTTTGGTCCGTAATATTGACGCTCTGTATCAGGATGCTCGTCACTGACATCAATTCCATGTCATTGACGTCAAGACTTGTTATAACGCTTTACTAGGAAGGCCCTGACTACACGAGTACAACATCATCCCTTCTACACAATATCAGTGTATAAAGTATTTCAAATATGTCTCGGAGTACCCCATCACGGGAGAGATCAATCCTTTCTCGGTGAACGAAGTACGAAAATATGAAGACGCAAATTACTTTCAGTCAGATTTTGAAGGCACTGAAAGGTGCCATAAACCGGAGAATAAGCTGAAGTCCGTGGCCACCATCCCGGTCTTCAGAAGTAATAATGAGGAAGAAGAACAAATAGTTGACTCGGGAAAACCTTAGAAAGGAAAGCAATAAGCCCGGACCATCGACCCCTATCCCAGTTTTTGGCAGCGACTCTGAAGATGAGACGAATGTGGTGTTCTATATTCGCCCATCAACGCAAACTCTTGCCAAAGCGGATCAGAGTCTATATATTATGATGCTACCGCCTCGACACTACAGGGAAATTGACGCGCTCAATATATACAGCGTGCAGGAACTGGAAACTTTCTACGTGCCTCCAAGATGAAGTGATGAAAAGGCAATTCTCTTCTACAAATCTTTAGAGACTAAGGTGGAAAAAGAAGTCTGGCATGGCGCCAACTCTACTCTTGAGAGGTTCCAGCCCATCCGTATGCTAAGGTATTATGCAGAGAGATTAAAGAAGCTGTTAAAGTGCCAAGGCGTACCTCTCGAACAAATGGTTCGGCAAGCCTAATTCTACAAAAAGATTTGGGATATTTCCGGGACTCAATGAAAGAAGTCCAACGGGAAGATGGAAAGAACTGGGCTGGGATATGTTCAGTCTAAGAAGCGGGAGCGAATCTACAGCTGCTACGCCATAAACAACTCGATTAGAGAAGAAATTGTTTCTCCAAACAGCCATGCTGCCGAACAAAGGAAAAGTCTTGCTCGAAGAAACTTAAGTCCATCACTCGAAGAGAAAATTGACAAGATAATAAAAAAATCTTGTCAATCCAGCCGAAACAACCACAGTCGCGAAATGGCCATATATGAAAAGGCCAAGACGCAGCGTCTCAGTCGGCAATCAGTGGATGAAGTAGATCATGATACTTTTCATCCACAACCAGCTGTGTACTCCTGTGAAAAAGGAAAATACCGAAGCGGAGATGGGAATGAGGCAGAAATCGTGAGAAACATTCAAGGATAACAAAAACGCCTTCTAAACGGGAAAAGTTCGCTCTTAGCCCGTCCCTCATAAAGAAAAAGGGTCGGAAATACTCATTTCTTCGAGACAAGACAGAAAAGATCTTCAGATTTGTTATGAAGTACCAAATGATGACGCTTCCGGAGTCTCGCCATCCCGAACAGTTAAATGAAGCATGTTCCCCTATAAAAATTATATATGAAAAGAAAGAGGGAAAATTGCCTGTTAAACAAGCCTCACATGCCAACACGTGAGTGCTTATAAATAGGCGCTGCTTTTAAACTACAACTAAGCTAAACCAGCCTCACGCGCCAACACATGAGCGCCTAGACACTGCAATTAAACTACAAGTAGGCTAAACAAGCTGCACGTGCCAACACGTGAGCGCCTAGGCGCTGCAATTAAACTGCAAGCCTCACGAGGACACCTCCTTGCGTAGAATTAAATTCTACTCAATAAACCGTTGGATCAAGGATCCAACGGTGATTAAATATAGAATTAAATTCTATTGGAGAGAATATTTTCTGTTAAACAGAGAGTCAGTGGATCAAAGATTCAGAATATTTCTTATATCTTTCTAAACATAGAAAGATTATACTCTGTTAAACTAAGCACCCTTGGATTAAAAATCTAATGGTGATTAAAATGTCGCCACTTCATAGAATTTTATTCTATATATGGAAGAATATCCCCAATGTTGTTAAAAGAAAGGACAATGTCTTCTGTCCTTGGATCAAAGATCCAACGGTGGGAAGATTCCTCAAATCAATTCTGAAACCAATTAAATCAATTGGGATCTCTCAATGAGAGATTTTCTGAGAATTAAACAAACTTCTCTCCACTATATAAAGAGCCAGAGACTTCAAGTCTCAAAGGAGGAGGAAGAGGAGCAGAAAAAAACAGACGAAACAGAGAGAAAAAATAGAAGAGAATTTAATCCTTAGCGAAGACTTGTTTCGTCGAAAAACACTAGGTAAAGAAAAAACACAAAGATCGTTCTTTGCCTCTCTAAGGGTTTAACTCTTCATATAAGAACTTAGTTCTTTCTATTGTTGAGATATGCAGAAGCAGATCTCCCCACAAGTTGATAATTTAATTCTCACCGGGAAGATTCTGTCATGCAGATTCAAAACATAGGGGAAAGAACTGAGTCCAAAAAATTTAATTCTTACAAAAACATATAGGAATTTAATTCCTCTGAAAACTAGGGTTTAACCCTATAAAAAGAATTTAATTCTTACAAAGAATAAGAGGAGAACTTGATTTCTCATCCCTCAGACAATGATAATAATCTGAGACCTTCCAAACCCAAATCCTAATCACTAGAAATGTCATTAATAAGAGATCAAAATCTCCAAGAACACAGAAGAACAGCCTGGTGATTCGTTAGTGTTTAACACTATAACGAGACCTCACGTGTTTTCCACGTGAATGTTTCTTATGAACAAAAAGAAACGGCTGAGACATCCTTACGTGTTTCCTTCGTGAGTGCCTAATAGTGCAGTAAGGAGCACTTCCTAAGGCAGTCATGTATTTTGCACGCGACCTCCAATTAAGTGCTTAGCACTTCTGTAAAAGGAAGAGGCAATAAAACCAAAGGGCATTTGGGGCGCCTCACGTGTTCATACGTGAGCGCCACGAGAACCTAGTGCTTAGCACTTATATAAAAGAGGGGGAATAAAACCCAAAGAGCAGCGCCCACATTTGGAGTGCCTCATGTGTTCACACGTGAGCGCCTCCAGAGTTCAGTGTTTAACATTGGTCCAGCGCCTCATGTGGGATACACGTGAGTGCTGCATATACCAGTGCTTAGCACTGTTGGGTAGTTATGGAGACTCGGACCTAGCCCAAATTGGCCATGTTTTCCCAAAGTCAAAACCTCTTCGATTTCCAATCAACCGAGCCCCTTTGTTCTCATGATTCCCCAAATTGATCTTAGTCCCAAACATGACTAATGATCATTCAACTGATGATATCCAAAACGATATTCATCCCATATCTCCTAAGATAATATTAGTCTAAAAAATGACTAATGATTCTTAGGTCCACAGCAGCCCCCATTTTCCTTCAAATACGGGATTTGGTAAAAGGGTACATCTCTCCACACCTCTGATATATGTCGTTGTAATTCCTCAACGTCTTCAGAGAGGTGGCGGATTCCGACAACCAACAACTCTTTGGTGCATTTCCAAACTGACGTGTACACCTCAAATCAGACCGCACCCCAAACTGGGTGTATCCCATATCATCGTTGTTCATCCCGTCATGTAACAAATACACGTGCGCGCAAGATGGATAATGGACCGAAATGTCCTTAAACTAACCTTTGCCTCCAAAATGGCGACAACGGACCGAGACGTCCTTAAACTAAAATCTCACCTTCAAAATGGTGATCAACAGATCGAGACGTCCTTAAACTAAAATCTTACCTCCAAAATGGTGATCAACGGACCGAAATGTGCTTAAACTAATATTCACCTAAAAAATGGCGACAATGGACCGAAATGTCCCTAAATTAAGACAACAGAGCCCAAATGCTATCTTGTTGGATCTGAGATAAAAATGATCCTAAAACCTTGTTAAATAGATCTTAGTCTCAAATTGGACTAACGTATCCTTAACAAAAAACCAACCGAGCCCCAACTGCACATATACATTTAAGTTGATCTTAATCTCGAACTAGATTAACGATCCTTAAATAAAACAAACCCAAATCTAAAATATAAGGATTTGGACTAATCCAGGCCCTACGGGCGACAACATAAATTAGCCTCCGTATACAATCCACGGGCAACCTAAACCAAAAATATAACAAACACACACGACACGAAGTGAACTTCTGGAGCAGGAGAAAGTGGTTATCGCGATGCGGTAACGTAATTAACTGCAGGGGCTTGCGCCTGCAGGGAAAATTGTCCCTACATTCAAAAACCCCTCGCAAACGAGGGGGAATCTGACGAAATCTGCTACAACGGCCGCATCCGTCCAAACCTACGATATACGGTGCCATAAATCAACTTGGCATCTTTGGAGAGGTGGATGGATAAGTCCAAATAGCATATGCTCCTAAATTCAGATAACACGATATATCCCAGTTCATCTCTGCTTTCGACAGTGAACAGATTTTGGCACGCCCGGTGGGACCTTTTTCTCTTTCTACTCCACACTTCGTGTGTCGTGTTTCATGAACAAAATCGCGGTTCACTATGGTTGCCCTTGGATTCGAGGTACTAAGATTTGGTGTCTTGTTCCTGTGCAGGCAGAAGATAACATCAATGGCTTCCAGCTGCACAAACTGCAACAGCAACTCCCACTCCGCCCCAACTGGAGGAGTGACTTACGGGCCCAATTCGGCCTCCATTTTTTCGATGCCGGTGGGCCAGTTAACTCAATCCACCACTGGATTGTTCTTCGGGACTATGCTCCTACCAACGAGCTTCAGTGCCCCAGTGCCACCACAGGAAGCTCCCAAGAAGTCGGTCTTCGATCGACTTGCAACCACTACGGCCCCCCTCAACAGGTCGTCCAAGTTTGCCACTTCAGTCTTCAACAGGCTGAACCAAAGTTCATGTGGGCCCGCAAAGAGGTTCGCGATACCTGAAAGGGCTATCCCAAAATGAATAGTCCTCCCAACTCCTCCGGCAGGTGAAGTTGTCAAAGGTGCTTCTCCTACCAAAGGATTGGTCTTCACCAGAGTGGCCGTGCCAACTCCTGCTACGGGTAAAGTCATCAAAAGTGCTTCCCCTACTAAAATGTCGACCTTCGAAAGATTGGTCGTTCTCTCTCAACGGACGTCGGTTTTCAACAGGCTGGCACCAGCAGCAGCCCCTAATCAAAGCCTGGGGCACAACGGAGCAACTTCCACAGCTGAGGTGGTCCCGTCTGCAAGACACGCTCGACGTCGCCACTGGCGCTAGGTGAGAAGAGCTGGGGGCAACTCCCCCTCTGTAATTACTCCACCAGCTCAAATGGTGGAAGTTGGCGCTACTGTTCCATCCGGGAACAGCTTTGAACCGCTCAGAAGGGTGCGAAAGAACTCCCCAACCACGGTGTTGAATAAATCTCCACTTCCTGCTGAAAACATGACCCAGGAAAAACCGGAGTAGTCCCCTCAGTGGCTGTCCTCCTAAATCCACAGGGTCTGGCGGAAAGTCCAGGATTCTGTGATCAACAAAAATTACCCTCGCCGGCTGAAGAAAATGAAGGCTTGGCAAAAGGAGGACCATCCCTCCCCCATACCGTGAAGGGCATCGTCCACATGGGTGCCTGTTACAACGGCCCCTTCAACTTCGACCTCCCACAAAAAGAGAAGGTCGAAAAATCTCCCAACACCGGCAACAATTTCCAAAGGAAATGGACCCAAACGTCCTAAGTCTGGGGGTATGATAGTGCACACGATTTACATGGCTTCCGGAAAAAAGGAAAGTCGTGCTTCCGTGGGTCATCGGCTGCAAACTCGGTCGTTGACAAAAGCTAAGGAGCAACAACAAAAGCTCCAGTAGATGCTGAAGAAAATGACAGCACTCACCGGGCAGAAAGAATGCCCGGAATTGGCATCTGAACAGCGCCGGGAGCAGGAGACCGATACAAAGTTCCTGCGAAGGGTGCTAGAAAGAAAAGATAAGGAGGCCGCGGAATAAGCTGCTAATATAAAACAGATGGCGCTCCTGTTCCAAGACATGGTTGGAATGATGATCTGGCCAGAACCTCCAACTGAAGACCCGTCGATAATCATTGAGAGCGACAGAGGGGAAACATCAAACTTTCTTCCAGCTTTATCAACAGCTAGGGAGGAAACGATCTCTAACGCTGCCCTAGATGATTAAATGCCCTTAATGATTACATATCTCGACAAATACGAGCTCATCAAGCGAGTGAAACGGCTGGCCAAGTCGTCAGAACCGGGCGACCGTATCCGGGTTGGTACGATCAAATCAAGAACCCGCCAGGATATACAATCCCCAAGTTCCATGTGTTCAAGGGGACATGCAATCCTCATCAGCACGTTGCTCAGTTCAGAGCTTTATGCGGCAATACTGGAGGCGATGACAAATTGCTGCTTCGCTAGTTCGTTGGCAGCCTGTCAGAAACGGCGTTTGAATGGTACTCGGAGCTCCCAAATGACTCCGTCAAAACATTCACGAAAATGGAATTGCTATTCACGCAGCGGGTCGCCAGCGCAAGTGAGCGCACCCCGATCACGGCATTAATCAATGCCAGGGTGAAGCCAGGAGAGACCTGGGTTCAATACGCAATCCGGTGGCGGAACCTATGGTCAAAATGTGAACAACGCATTGAAGAAGCTCCTGCCGTGGGCATGTTCATAGGGACTCTGGTCAGGTGACTGTGTCCCAGTTCATGACGCTTTTTAAGCCGACCACCTTCCAGGCTCTGATCGACAAGTTAGCCCAAATGGACCAGATGGGCCATGGACCTTCCTCTTCAAAAACGGACCCTCGGAATGCTAAGGATAAAGGGAAAGCGGCCTTCGTTGCCAACAATAAACAACAATCGGGTGACCCGAAATCGATTTCTCTCCAAAACAACGCGTGCCCGCGCTAATCCCTGGAAGAGAAACTAGGACGTGCTTACTCATTTCCCCGTGATAAAATGAGGAGACTGTTCGAACTGGCAGTGCGCAACAAACTCATTACTCTGCCAGACCCAAAACGTCCACCGCAGCCAGTGACGTCAACAATCCCAACTACTGCTCCTATCATCGAATGGTGAGCCACCCCATTGAGGATTGCTACATCTTCAAGAACTGGGTCGAGGACCAGTACCGCCAAGGGAAATTCACGTTGTCAGAAAACTGGAGGGTGAACCCGCCACAAAGGCACGCTTCTAAAATGGTGGATACGCTGGGGGCATCATGTTCATTTATGGAAGAAGCTCCGTGGGAAGTTGTCCTTTCAGCTAAACCAAAAGAATGCTGAAGGATCTTCAAGCATATCTGGCAATCAGGTGGAAAAGCCGGATGGAGCCCAAGATTATTGAGGGGATGCTGAAACCGCGTCCCATACCGAAAACTGCTAACGATGGGTAAAACACCCAGGTCAAGCCTTCAAAGTCTTCGAAGGGAAAGAAGAAGACCAAGAAGCCCGTGCAGCCTGACGACAAGCGCACGGACCTGCAAAAGTACATCAACGCGCTGGATGAGTACAACAAGAAGGCGCGGACCCCAGTCACCCTCGAAGAGTTTGTCAACCATATACTTGAGAACGGAGATAGTGACGATGATGAGGGAAATGGCTGGTCGGGAGAAACCGAAGATTATGTAGCATGTTGCCACTTGGTTTCTCATTAGTCGTTAAATAACAAAGAAACTCCCTCGGTGTCGGAAAGCAATGCAGAGGAACTGGGGGCAGGATCGGTGCCAAAATCTCAAGAGCTGCCAGAAAGCCTAATTGACAGGCTGCTAAATAAAGCTTTTCAAAAGAGTAGAGCTGACCGATAACGTAAAACGGCCATATACAAAAAGGCCAAGCGTCGATGTCAGGATGAAGAAGATGCAGCGAGGAAGAGTCACAAAGTATTCCAACCAGACTGAAGCACACCTGTGGCAAACAAAAGCAGTTTTAAGACGGAGAAATGGTTCGCCAAAGCCCTGTCAATGGGAATGAAGCAGCCATCTCTCAAGGGAAATATTCCCGTGGCCACATGCCTCAACGGAGAGATTTCACATCCAAACTGTTGCCTATATCATCGGAGGGTCACCCATCCCACCGAAGAGTGCAATGACTTCAAGAAGTGGTGGCAAGAATATGTTTCTCACCGACAACACTTCAAGCGAATGAAGCGCAAAGCTCGTCGACAGCAAAGAAGCGTGGCATATGAGCGTGAAGGAATGGCTGGCAACTGTCATATGGTTAGTATTAGTTCAACAAAAGGAATATCCCAAGTTCTTACATTCGGGAGAGATTCTGAGAAAGAAATAACCCTCGGCTCTCTCTTCAAAGAATCCACCTCCGGAAAAGAGGAGGAGGAGAAGAACTGCGAGAACATTCAGCTGTGTAATCGCACTTTGCCTGAGAAGAACCTCGGACCTGCAAACAAAGATTCGAGCAAAAGAGGTAAAGGGAAAGAAAAGGTCCCTGAGGAAATCGCCCTCGATGATGGAGTCGTCGAAGAGCTCGCAGCCAACGACCCGCCTAAGAAAAATAAGGTGGATTACAATGTCTTGGCACATCTGAGGAAGATACCCTCACAACTGAGCATATTGGATGCTCTCCTCCTGTCCAAAGAAGCAAGAGATTCTCTGATCAGGGCATTACAGGATCCCGATCAGTTCCAAGCTTTCCTTGCAGAAGAAAAGATGAAGGACGAGCTGGCAGAGGTTCATACAGCTGACATTACATTCGACGATGAAGATCTCCTCCTCGGAATATGCGAGCACAACCGTCCTCTATATGTCACCGGGTACTGCCACGACATTAAGATAGGGAAGATCCTGGTCGACAATGGGTTCTCCGTTAACCTTCTTAATATGAAGGTCCTGAAGGAGATCTGCATTAACGTTCAACACCTGGCTCGGGACATAATTACCATCTCCGGTTTCGACTCACAGTCATTACGAACGCTTGGGTCCGTAATATTGACATTACTCTTTGGGCTTCCCGTCACTGACATCAAATTTCATGTCATCGACGCCACGAATTGCTACAACGCTCTGCTCGGCCGGCCTTGGTTACACGAGTACAACGTCATTCCTTCTACACAACACCAGTGTATGAAGTATTTCAAAGATGGCCTCGAAAACACCGTCACGGCGGAGCTAAATCCATTCTCTGTAATGAAGTCCGAAAATATGAAGACACAAAGTACTTCCTACCTGAGTTCAAAGACACAGAAAGATGTCATAAGCCGGAGAATAAACAAAAAGCCTTCACCACCATCCCGATCTTTGGGAGCGATACCGAGGAAGATGAAGAAATAGTATACTCAGGACAACCCCAAGGCAACAGGCCTCGACCACCTACTCCTATTTTGGTCTTCGGAAGTGACTCTGAGGACGAGTTCAACGCCGTGTTCTTTGTTCGCCCGTCAGCACAAATCGTTACTGGAGCTGATCAGGGTTTACAAATCACCATGGTTCCGCAGCGGTATCACAGGGAACTTGATGTTCTCAATACATACGGCGTATAAGAGCTGCGGACTTTCTACGCCCCTCCCAGATGAAGAAATGAAAAGATGATACTCTTCTACTAATCTACGGAAACCAGGATGGGAAAAGAAGTCTGGCATAGTGCCGATTTTGTGCTTGACAGGCTTCAACCAATCCGTCTGCCCAGATATTACACAGAGGGATTGAAAAGGCTATTAAGATGCCAAGGCATACCCTTCAAACAATCCAGTCGACAAGCCCAGTTCTACAACAAGATTTGGGACATTCCCGGGACTCAGCGAAAGATGCCCAATGGGAAGATGGAGAAAACTGGGCTCAGATACGTTCAGTCCAAGAAACGGGAGCGATTTCATGGCTACCACGTCATAAACTGCTCTGGTGAAGAAGTGAACGCACTTTCAAATAGCCGTGACGTTGAAACAGAACAAGATCCCGCTATAAGAACATTAAGTCTATCGTTCGAAGAACAAGTTGACAAGCTAGTAAAAGAAGCCTGTCAAAGGATTCGGGATAACCACATTTGCGAAATGGCTTTTTATGAAAAGGCCAGGACGCAACACCTCAACCAGCAGTCCGCAGAGAAAGAAGACTACAATGCCCTCCATCCCCAGCTCGTTGTATGTCCTCGCAAGATGGAAAAATTCCGAAATAGAGGAAAAATAGGACAAAGAGCGCAAACAACGTTCGCAGACAACAGGGTATATCTAAGAAGCCGCGCTATCAAGAAAAACATGGTTGGAACCTATCCTTTATCAAGAAAATGGGTCGGGAATACTCTTTCCCTCAAGGCAAGATAAGGAAAATATTCAACCTTGTCATGAAGCATCAAATGATGACGCTTTCGGAGTCTCGGCATCCCGAACAATTAAACGAGGCTCATCATCCGGATTGTTACTCCTATCACCGAGCAATAGGTCATCCCCTTGAAGACTGCTTCACTTTCAAAAACTGGGTCGAAGACCGGTATCAACAAGGCAAGTTCACTTTGTCCGTCAGCTGGAGGGTAACCCCGCCGCAAAAGCATGAGCTAAAGAGGACCTATACCGTGAGGACAGGACCAGCTCAACGTCAAAAATGGAAGCAAACCCATACCTGCCTTGTGGTAACACTCTCAAAGGAGGGAGGGCAGGAGACTATAGATGACTCCTTCAGGTGCTTCGCAAATGAAGACGAGGATGAGATGATCTCAGAGTTTCCACCAGCACCAAAAGAGCTGGAAGATGGGATACACACTACGGCGGACAACATGTGAAAACTCGAATTGGGGACGAAAAACGAGCTTAGACCCACGTCCGTCAGTGAGCTATTTTCTAAAAAACAGGTGGCCAAACTAAAGGACGTGCTTATGTAATATACTGCTTCACATGGAACTATTCCGAGATGCCGGGACTGGATCCAAAAATAGCGGTGCATAAACTGGTTATATCGCCGGACGTCAAGCCAGTCAAACAGGCGCCAAGAAGAATGCGGCTCGAACTCGAGATGGGTATCATTGCCGAAGTCAAGAAACTAATTTACTTCGGCATCATCCAAGAAGTTCAGTATCCCGACTGGATTGCCAACATTGTTCCAGTGATGAAGAAAAATAGGACAGTGCGCATCTGCGTGGACTTTCGAGACCTTAACAAAGCTTGCCCGAAGGATTACTTCCCAGTACCTGTTACCGAGCTGATGATCGATAACACGTCCACTCATGAGGTCTTCTCCTTCATGGATGGATCTTCAGGCTACAATCAAATAAAAATGTATCCTGAAGACCTGAAGCACACCGCCTTCCGAACTCCGCTAGGAATATTCTGCTATAAGGTGATGCCCTTCGGTTTGAAGAACGCAGGCGCTACCTACCAGAGAGCCATGAAGAAGATCTTCAATGACCTTATACATAAGATTGTCGAATGCTATATTGACGAACTTGTGGTGAAAAGAAAATCGTACGAGGAGCACTGGGAACATCTAAATAAAGTGTTCCAGCGTCTTCGAAAAGACAATCTAAAGATGAATCCTCTAAAATGCGCGTTTGGAGTCTCCTTAGGAAAATTCCTAGGATTCATCATACTACACCGAGGTATCGAAATAGATCCATCAAAGATCAAGACGATTATGGAAATGCACATGCCAAGAACTCTTAAACAACTGCGATCTCTCCAAGGAAAGCTCGTGTATATCCGGCGGTTCATAGCCAATCTCTCTGGCAATTGCCGCCCCTACAGCCATCTAATGAAGAAGAGGACCCCGTTCGTTTAGGATCATAAATGCCAAAGTGCACTGAACGAAATCAAGAAATACCTGCATAACCCGCCGGTACTGACCGCTCTGGTCAAAGGAAAGCCCCTCATCCTGTATACAACGGCCTTTGAAGGTTCTCTAGATACGCTATGGGCACAAAAGAACGATCAGGGAAAGTAGAGAGCTCTCTACTATTTGAGTCGAGTTCTCCTGGGGACAGAAAACAACTACTCCCCTATCTAAAAGCATTGTCTGGCACTGATCTTCGTGATAACGAAGCTCAGGCACTATGCCTTGGCACATGAGGTCCATCTCATATCAAAAGTGGATCCTTTCAAATATCTGATGTCAAGGGCCAAACTAACAGGAAGGCTTGCTAAATGGGCCCTCCTCTTGATGAAGTTCTCGATAACGTATCTACCCCTCAAAGCAGTGAAAGGTCATGCCATCGCCGACTTTCTCGCTGAGTATCCGATACCAGCCGATTCTCCCTTGAATTGCGAATTTCCAGACGAACACGCGTTTGACAGAATCGAAGGGGAGGAGGAAAAAAATAATTTCCAATAGGAACTCTACTTCGATGGAGCATCTTCCATGAAGAAGCAGAAGCATAACACCCCTATAATCAAAGCCGGGGTAGGCCTCATCTTCGTGACTCCGCAAGGAGGGATAATGCGTTTTGTCCTTTCCTTAACGAAACCAAGAACAAACAACGAGGCTGAATATGAAGCTTTGATAGCGGGTCTTGAGATCGCTATCGATATGGGAATCGAAAACCTTCTCATATATGGAGACTCCCAGCTGGTTGTTAGCCAAGTAAATGGCGACTATCAGATATGCAAACCAGAGTTGATAAAATTTGGTAGGAGAGTGCAGCAACTGCTGACACAAATCCCCTTCTACATCCTAGAAAGCATACCGCATGCAGAAAATAGCAAGGCAGATGTATTAGCCAAACTTGCTAAAGAGCTGGCTGACGAAAACTTCGATGACGTAAGGATCGTTATGCAAAGCCGCCGTGTTCTCGCGCCAGCAGAAATATCTTCAGAGGATTCAATGGAGCCATCTAAAGGAAAAGAAGCGACCAAACAAGCGGTCCTCCAAATAGAAGACAAAGAAAAGGTCAAGGATTGGAGGGAAATCTTCATAGACTACTTCAAATCCCATCGAACGCCCAAAAACGCATCGTCAAGACATCAGCTCATGAAACGCGCTCTGTATTTCGCTTTCTTCAATGATACTCTATACAAGAGATCGCTTGATTGTTTGTGGTTAAGGTGCTTAGGGCCAGGAGAAGCAAGGAGAGTCATCCAAGAAACTCACGACGGACTCTGCGGTTCTCATCAGGCCGGGCCAAAGATGAAGCTGAAGATCAAGAGAATGGGTTACTATTGGCCCACAATGATTCAGGACTGTCTCGAATATGCGAAGCAGTGTCAGTCATGCCAAATTCATGGGGACTTCATCCACCAGCATCCAAATCCGTTACACCCAACAGTGGCTAGTTGGCCGTTCGAAATATGGGGAACCTATATAATTGACCCCATTGAACCGGCATCATCCAAAGGACATCGGTTCATACTAGCAACAACCGATTACTTCTCTAAGTGGGCAGAAGGAGTACCGCTAAGGGAAGTGAAGACGGAGAATATTCTCCATTTCTTCAAAACACATGTCATCTACCGGTTCGACACTCCACGACGGATAATCTCAGATAATGGGCTAGCTTACAGGAGCCATAAAATCAGCCGCTTCACAGAACAGCATAAAATAGACCGGAGATACTCTTCCGTCTATAATCCCCGAGCTAATGGTCTAGCTGAAGCTTTCAAGAAGACCTTAACCAAGATTATAAAGAAAACGGTGTCCAGAAACAAAAACGACTGGCACGAGAGACTGAACGAAGCTCTCTGGGAGTACCGAATGACGTTCAAAATGGCTACGAATACAACACCATACGCGTTGGTATTCGGCACTGAAGCTGTTTTCCTTTGGAAATAGAACTCCTTTCTCTCCGAGTAGCAGTTCGATACGAGCTAACAGATGACGAAAATGCCCACCTTCGGCTTGAGGAGCTCGATGCTTTCAATGAAACTCTCCTCATGGCGCAGCAAAACCTAGAAGCTTACGAGGAAAGGATGACGCGCTCATACGAAAGACTGATTAGGCCAAGAACATTCCGCCAAGGCGAGCTTGTCCTAGTTGTCAAACGACCAATGATCCCCAATCGTGCCAAACGAGGGAAGTTCGAACCAAACTATGAAGGCACGTATATCATAGACAAGGCCTACCAAGGCGGGGCCTACTTGCTCATGGATATGTGGCGAAAGACCCTTCCATCCAATAAATGGCTGATTCCTCAAAAAATACTACGCCTAACGGGTTACGGTTCAGGTCAATGATAGATGACGACGCCTGTGTCCTCTCGCTATCTTCCTGTGTCAAAACCCTGAAAGTAGTGACCAGAAGATCCGTCGCCTCGAAAATGCTGACAACAGACCACTACGTCCTTAAACTGTCCTTGGACCGAGATGTACTTAAACAAACAATGGACCGGAATGTCCTTAAACTAGCTCGTCGCCTCAAACATGGCGATAATGGACCGAAATGTTCCTAAACTAGTGCTCCGTCTCAAATATAGCGCATCGCCCCAAATACGGCGATATCCTTTCTTGAGATCTATATTGCAATCAAAGCTCCAACGGCGAAGACTGCAATCCAAGTCCTATTGGCAAACAGATGGGTAAAAAAAAGGTATGTCCACAAGCAAAATGGGTACGGATGTAAACCCGATAGGATGCCGTGAGTAAAAACAGCAGGGCTACCACCGAGTCTGTGAAAACCCGGAAAGGCGCAATCTCGTTTAAAAAAATGGGTATGTCCACAAGCAAAATGGGCACGGATGAAAACCCGAAAGGGCGCCGTGGGTAAAAACAGCAAGGCTACCGGCGAGCTTGTGAAAACCCGACAGGGCGCAATCTCGTAAAATTTTTACTTACGAGATCCTCTCGACTCTTAAGGAGGACTCCCCCTATGAGACCCTCACGGCTCATAAGATTCAAAGCCTTAAGCTAAAGGGACCTGTACCTGTTCTTAAGCAATCGTATTCCCCAAGTCTCCCTACTGGTGGTCCAATATTGGCCCTTGTATACAATCCACATGCACAAATAAATGATTTCCCCACCAAGTTCCACCACCGGCGAGGAATGTCCTCATATGGTGAACGACACTTATAAATCCTCTCGACTTGTAAGGAGAAAACACTCTTGTAAGATCCTTACGACTTGCAAGAGAAAATATCACTTATAAGTCTTCACGACTTCTTGGAGAGAACCTACACCTACGAGATCCTCTCGACTCGTAGGGAGAAATAATTTTATGAGACCCTTACGGCTCATAAAGTCAAAAAGACTTAGTCGACAGGATCCTAACCCTGTTTACTAAACCACCTTTGTTCAAATCAACAAAGGCAAATGATGATTTGCTCGTGGCAATATTCCAGTCATAGCGATACTGATGCCTAAATTGGTATCAAATTCCAAGTCCTCTTAAGGAAAATGATGATTTGCTCCTGCCGATATTCCAGTCGCAGCAATGCTGATGCCGAAATTGGTGTCAGGATCTAAGTTCCCGACTCGCAACAAAAGTATATGCATATGAAATAGCTGAAATGATGGGGCAACTCGCAATAAAAAAAATCAGCGAGCAAAAAATAAATACATATGAAACAGCTGAAATGATTGGGCAACCCGCAATAAAAAAAACGGCGAGTAAAAATAAAACAATACATAGCCGAAATGATTGGGCACCGCAAAAAATAGCCGAAATGATTGGGCAATCGCGACTTTCGCGATATAAAAGCTTAAAAGATAGAGCATCACGGAAATAAATAAAAAAAATATATCAAAATGAAACTTTTCTGCCCTGCAGGTGAGTCCACATCAAGCTCTGTATACAATCCATGGGTATAAACGAAAAGGAAACTATATTTTCCCATCAGGCTCCGTCAAAGGGAGAGCCAAGTCTTGACGGTTCACAAAACAACCAAAAGAGTACATCAACATTCATCTCGTTACAGCAGACGCAATGTCAACAACGGCGTTCCCTCTCACTCCAGCAGGATGCAGACGCGACGTCAACAAAAGACCCCACGGTCGAAAAAAACGGAGCTATGGCAAAATTCCTAGCTCCAAGTCTTGACGGTTCACAAAACAACCTAAAAACTATCCCGACATTCTTCTCATTACAGCAGACGCAATGTCAACAAAGTCTCCAAAATGGCCAACTAAAAAAAGCGAAGGCAAAATTCCTAACTTCAGGGTCTTGATGGTAACTCAAATAAAACCCGAAAGGATATCGGAGATCATCCCAAACCAGTGCGGAGATGGTATGACTCATTGAGGCTCCCAAACTGAGCCTAACCTCAAGTAAAAAGCCGCATGGTAAAATTCCTAACGCTTGCTCTTCCGACGGTCAAACTGCCTAAGAAGATTACTTGAAGACGTCTTGTCCAGCCACCGAGGGGGTCAGAGACACGACAATCGCGGGCTACTCGAACACCAGCGTAAAGACTGCATATTGGGGAATGCATCAGCCAACATTACGGTACCACGGACTAAAACCCTAGTACCACAAAACCTAACGGATATCTGTTGCAAAGAGCAGGGGTTATCTATAACATTAGGATAAGCTTGCCTATAAACCCAAGGGAGGTAAACTAAATAAACTCCGAAATGAGTCCATAAACTAGAGACTCCAGAATGAGTAAATAAACTACAAACTCTGAAATGAGTACATAAACTACTTTACGCCAAACCAAGACATCGACGGAAAGAAAAGTGCCAGTATGAAATGAAATATGTCTTTTATTCATGAATTTAAGTGAATACAAGATACTTTTATTCAGGGATCAAAATGAATACATTTTATTCAGGGATCAAAATGAATACAAAAAGAAAAGAATATACAGCAACAAAATTTTTCTAAGCCGGCGGACGGTTCAATAAGCCAGCAAGTTCGTCATTTTTTCGCTGGACTTCTGCTTCGAGCGAGCCCCTGTCTGCGTCTGTTGATTCTGGTATGAAGCGAATCGACTTTCAAGCTCTTTCTCGATGACTTTGTGGGCTTCAAACATCTCACGTGTAAAAATAACGGCTTTATCAAGAGCAACCACCTCTGTAATAGCCTCTTGATGTACCCGCCAAATTTCGTACAAATGAGTGGTCTTGGAAGTGAGCTGAGCTTGAAGTTCCCCCAAAGCTTTTGAAGCCAACCCCCTCACTGAAAAATTCCGGTTAAGCCTCTTCTCGCATGACTAGAGATTGGATGCACATCGTTCGATCCATCCCCGCAGGTCCGCTTTTACAGACAAGATGTCGGAGGGAAGGCATATGCATTCAAGCCCATGTAGGCAGGCCTCCACTCGGCGACAGTACTCAATCCAGGCATGCACCAATACTTCATCATAATAAGTGGCAAGAATAGATAAGGAAGCTTTGGCTTCAACAGCGAATTCTTCTGTCGTGACAGAAGTACCAACGCGAAAATCATCGATGAGAGCTGCCAGGGAATAAACGCTCTGTTTTTCCATCCTCTCAGATATGCGTCGGGCGTAAGGGCCTGGTGGCATGGAGATCCGAGACTCTAATGGGGTCAGGGCTGGCAAAGCTGTGAAGATATATGTGCGGTCAGTTGTCTTTCCAAAAATAGAGTAAAAAAAACGATGCCAAAGTAAAACGTCACTTACCCACGGTCATGCAAGGCGGGTTTGGGAGATCTCCAGGTCCATCAAGAATCTCGACTTCGTCGTCAGCTTCCAGAACTATGGTTTAAAATGAAGGGCATATCAACATCATTATAAAAATATAAAACAAAAAGGGCAAACGAATACCGACCTTGGCCAGAAGAGATCACTATGCTTTATGGAGGTATCGCTTGTGGGGCAGCCATGTCAAGCAAACAATGGAAGGTTTTCCTCGGGGAGAGATCCACGATGGAAGCCGCCAATTCCCGCAATTCTGAGGGAAAGAAAGGTTCAGATAATTGAGGGGTCGTTAAACAAAATGTGTATGTATATAAAATTACCTTCGATACTTCGTCCGCCCTGAACTGGAGGGATGGAAGCTTCGGCATCCTCCTCTACACCCTTAGATGCATCACTAAGGATATTTATGAAATCTATAGTCGACATGGCAGTCTCCAATAGAGGGACAAAAGCAACCGCTGAAGGCCCCAAGGCGTGGATAACAGTTTCAGCAATCTCTTCTACACCCTTCGGTGCGTCACTAGAAATATTTATGGGATCTATAGTCGGCAGGACCACCTCTGCTAGAGGAGTGGACACTGAAGGGACAGAAGCCATCACCGGAAGCTCCACAGCGGTGCTAGTAGCTTCGGTGATCTCCTCTACACCCTCCGGTGTGTCACAGGTGATATTCGTAGCATCCATATCCATGGCTCGATCTGGGCTCGAAATTACTCCCGCTGCAGAAGGCCCTACAAATTTTTGTTTAAAAGATAATGCAATGTGAAAGTAATCTAAATTATTTGCTGAAAAAGGCAAGAAATATACGTACTAATACCCCAAGGAGCCTGAAGGATTTTATGTTCGAGCCGCTGCGCTTTTTTGTTCAGATACGCTTGTTGGGCTTCAATCGAAAATGGATCCCTACCCGCTTTTAAAGCAGCTTCATCTTTAGAGGCGTCTGACACCAGCTGTTTCAAAGCACGTTCCCCTTCTAGTGTTAAAGGAATTATCGGCAGCTTGGCTGGAGCCGGATCGACATCATGAAATATGACAGCGGGAGGTTTTCCTTTCTGGGAGGGAACGTTTTCAGCCCCGTCTTGTGAACGCTTTAAAGCCTCGGCTAACTACGCGGCCTCCTCGGCAGACAAACCAGGAAAGAGAAGACCGTCATCGGGCTCCTGCGTAGATATCGGCTCGTCCTGAATAAAGGGCTCGGATTCAAGAAAAGTGTCGAGTAAGCCGGCGACCGATTTCTTTCTCCTTTTGGAGCCTGTGCTAACACTAGCAGAGGAGCGCTTCCTCCCCTTTGGTGCTTTAGCACGACGCTGCCAAACTTCGCCTTCGGCATCACCTTTTGGTGACACCACCGATGGTGCTTTATCAGAAGCCTTTACCTCGGCTCTAGTATGCACCGGCATGCCAACAGTGCGATGGGATGATTCAACTTCTGCGGCTTTAGGGATAAGCACCGAACTGTTATCCCTCAGAGGAGGGCGAACCACCGACCGCGTCCGCAATGGGGCGTTGGTGACCTGAGCTGGAACGGGAGCTTTACACTCAAAAATCACCCGTCTCTCCTCTGCAATGACGGGGCTGACCCGATGGCGATACCAGCCTTTGAAGGACCCCACAGGCATCGGAAGATAGTCGGGCTCCGGGATCATGAAGAGGGAGCCAGTGTTTAACCACATGAAATGGTGAATGACATCACGAGTAACTTCCAAGGAGAGGGCAGGCTCGACTAAAAATGTCTCGAGAGGAACACCCTGGTTGTTGCCTAACTGCTGGGCGAAGCGATGCAGATTATACCGCATAAAGAGGGCAGTATTATTCCGGTGGAACACCAGATACCCTGACCTGATTGAGTATAAGTGCATGACCTTTTTTGGCTTTAAAACTGGAACCCTATTTTTTGATAAATCAAACAATTGTTGAACGGGCCCTGCTGGAGCAGAGAGGACTCGATCGCTAAAAAGCATTCCGCCTTTATTCGAGTATGGATTGAGCAGTACGCGGAGAGCCCCTAACTGGGTCGGATCGGGAGCGGAAGCATCAACGAACCTCATAATCCACGGGAAGGTATATGAATCATAAAAATCTGACCGCCGATGCGCAGCAAACGCTCCTAACACGTGCATCTCGATCCACGATGTGAAGTAGTGGAGGGAGAAATTCACGATATCCGCACCCTGGTTCGAAGTATTAGCGGCAATGCTTAACCCGTGATATAAATGCGATAATCCCGCAACACCAACAGCTAATCGCGTCCCTTCAGCTATGTGGTGAGCAGGATAGAAGACGGACGCTCTTATGAAATGTTGACGCATCAGCATAGCGAACCAGCTGAGCCAGAGACCGATAAAGCCGATGAAGAAAGTTTCTTCGTCCATGTCAGGAGCTGCGATCAAATCAAAAGCCACGGCCGACGAGTTTGGAATATAAAACTGCGGCAGGTCTTTCTCTTTGACCGGCAGTTTCTTCAATCCGAATCCAAAAGGGTCTTCAATTTTCGCGAATTTTGGAGCCTTCTTGGATAAGATATCCTCACGGAGAAAGCAAGCAATAAATGCGTCAAAGGTGACACCTTGCCCTTCCAATGTCACAAATAGTTTTTCAAAAATACCCCGGGCCTTGATTAGACTCGTGTACTTATGACGAACGGCGTTCTCAGTCATCAGGCCATCAAGCATAGCAGGCACCGTAGCAAACATGTACTCGTCAGGAGGAAGTAACTCTTCGTAATGCTCTCCCCTGATCGGCAACCCTGAAACTTTACGAAACTCCTCCAGTGAGATCGAGACTTCGCGATCCCCTAGCACGAACGTGTTTGTTGGAAGATTCCATTGGTTCAAGAAGGCCTTGACCCACCAGACGTGTAGGCCGTGATAATAGAATGTTAACGCATACACTGCTTGGTACAACCCAACCTTCTACAGCCGTGCGCGTTGGGCGGAGAGAATGTATCGAGCCCAGGGAAGATCGCTCACTGGGTGGCGAGGGGTAACGCCTACCTTATAAACCTGCACCTAGGGTCGAGCTTCACCCTGATATATTCGGCGCCCCAAAATATCAATGGCCACCAGGGGTTGGTTTGGTATCCCGGTCGTTGACGGCTCAAGTCGACCTGTGAGAGTCCAATTAGTCGCCTCCACCTCATAAGCAGTCCGTGGGCATTCCATCAATGATATTGGGCAGATGGGTTCTGTTGGCACTTCATAGGTAAACCTACGGTGGGACCTGATGATATGACTGTACCACCTCCCATAAGAGAAGACTCGTATGGTCCTTGTCATGCGTCTTAATCATCGCCATAACTTTCTCGTCCGATAGCGATTGCGGAAAAGCGACTTCTGAGCAAGTGTAAGGGAAGTCGAGAAGTGAGGCCATCGTTCCTGAAATAAGAAGGGAAAGGAAAAACCCATTTTTAAAAAAAATAGTAATAAAAAATAATAAAATAAAATAATAACGTGATGTCTGTTTCATGGGACCACTGGCTGCAAAACCAATGGACTTCACAAAATCAATATGGCGGCTCACCAATGATGAGACAAGATAATCATTGTGAGAATCAAAAAGGATTCTCATTAAATAGACACTGGAGTTTAAACAACTCTTGGCATCCTTAAAGAAAAATGAGTTCTATTAAAATATCCAACAAATTCAAATTTGTGAAAATAAGGGTAAAACCCTATAATGAAAATATGCTCAAGAACACCAGGGAAAAATTCCCAAAATGCCCTCTTGATCTTTCAGAGCTAAGCTCTTTGATGAGGAATCAAATTCCTTTTAAGCAATGGAATTAAATTCCAAAAACCCCCATGATGGGAAACGAAAAAATGGAATTAAAATTCCAAAGATCCTCAAAGATCAGAGGAAACGCCCGATCTTCAAAGATATTGAGGTTTACTACACAAAAGATTATGTCTTTTTGGATCTCTAAGAGATCGGTTCCAGAAGAGAGCAAAGCTTTTGCGGTAGATTTAAAATCCATAAAAAATTAAAGAAAAGGGATTTCATGTTCCTAAGAGATAAATGTTGTTCAAGTTCTTTACCCAAAAGAGTTTTTTTAACAGAGTTTAACTCTGAAATTTCAACGGGCAGAGAACTGAGCTCTGAAAGGAGAATTAAATTGTCAAGAAAAAGACTAAGGAAGAAGATGAAAAAACAGTGGCTATCTCAAGGGCTAAGCCCTCATTTATATGACATGATGGAGAGAAGTTCATCTTCCCATTCCCCTAGGCAAATCCAGTGGCTGTAAGGGTGGACAGCATTGCACTCACGTGCAAGCCACGTGAGAACAACGCTGGGGGCATTTGTTCCCCTATAAAAAACATATATGAAAAGAAAGAAGGAAAACTTCCCCTTAAACAAGCCTCACGTGCCAATACGTGAGTGTCTATAAATAGGCGCTGCAATTAAACTACTACTAGGCTAAACCAGCCTCACATGCCTACACGTGAACGCCCAGGCGTTGTAATTAAACTACAACTAGGCTAAACCAGCCTCACGTGCCAACACGTGAGCATCTAGACGCTGCAATTAAACTAAAAGTAGGCTAAACAAGCCTCTTGTGCCAACACGTGAGCGTCTAGGTGCTGCAATTAAACCGCAAGCCTTACGAGGACTCCTCCTTGCGTAGAATTAAATTCTACTTAATACGGAAATAAGAGGGTGACTAGACCAGCCATGCTTCTACGATCAAGAAATTATCCTTCCATAGTCACACTTCGGTTTTTAGTAGTACATGGTAAGCAGTAAATACAACATAAGTAATGAGAAATACAGTCTCTAATTCTATTATATCAAGAATACAACTAACCAGATAGAGTTAAAAGAAATGATAGTGCTGACGTCGCCGATTTAGATTTCTGCAGTATTCTCGAAGTAAGTTAGGTCCTGATCTGGGCTACGTCCACTTCTCATCTTGAGCATGCATACTCAAGTTGTCAGGGCAACACAATATAACAATATAACGATATATAGTATGATGCAGTAACAATAAGTATGAACTAGGAATTATAAAACAGTAATACGAAGATATGAAATAATACGAAAATATGGGTAATATCACATATGTGTCATGGCAAAGTATCATGAGTCTGGCAATTCTATTCTAATGTATTTGTTTGTAATTAAAGAATGAGGTATGAGTGTATACAAGAGTAGTTCGATATAAACATCACGGACCAACGACACACTTAGTACGAGGCCCCGTAAACCCCACGGGAGAACGACACACGGGATTCATGTTAGGTGATTTTTAAATGAACTCTCGTGCCACTACATACATTCATTACCCAACTATCCCTTACCTCAGGTTAAAATATATGTTCATGTATCAAACTAGTTGTATACAAGTACGCATCACTATCGCTGCTCAATCACTTTCATTGGTGTACTTGACACAACCAATTGATACTACTATCACTTGACAATGTGCTATAATCTCTAGGATGCTAATACAAACGTTCACCATGCACTAAGGGTAAAATGGTCATGAAATATAATGGAAATGCAGTAAAATACACTACGAATAAATTATGGACAACCAGTATCATTAGGATTAGAAAAATCACAATAATTCATACGCGCAGAATTAGGCGAAATAATATAAAATGCATAAACATTAGACTCAATTATATAGTCAATAATATTAGTTTCATACCAATTGGGGTTCTGGTTAGGGAGACACGGATATTTCAATATGGATTTTCACTGCTGGAATTCTAGTTTTTGAACTGGAAGTCCAATTTCGAACGCATTTTGCCGATAGTTATATTCATATTTAGGCATCACTACAGTTCAAAGAAATATAGGTATATCAGTGAAGATCCTAATGCAGCTGACGGATTAGTAATAGCCATCGTGTGTTTCGACTTATGTTCAGTTTCGTGTCACTACGTATAAACTAATACTTCAGTAATTAGCTGTACATATTGACAATATAAAAATATGTTATAAATATCAAAGAGCGACGGAATTCAGTGAAACCAGTAGCATATAAAATCCAACTCAATTTTCTACATATTGATATAGGATTCCGCACATTTGCGCATTTAAATAGAGATATATAATGGTTTAAAAATAGGGGTTAACAGGGATTACTGCTCTGGACAGCAGTCCAGAGTCGTACTTCTCCTTAGTTTGCATTATCATAACACATTAAAATTTAGTAAATATCTCCATAGATTCATAGATTATTCAGTCATCTTCATAACGAGCCTTAGCATGCCATAATATGATTTATATATGATTATTATGAATTTTACGGGATATCATTTATGGGATTTCCAGATTTTGAGTCGGTTGTCGAGAATGTCATTTCATGTGTGAAATGACATTATTTTACATCAAAATTCATAAGATATTCATAAACAGTAAAGAGATTTATTTATCATGAGTTCCTCCATATTTGATTAGGTTTTCGCAAAGAGTTCTATATCGAATACCTAGACTAAGAAATCGTTTATCGATCGAAATGTCGATTACGTTCACTCAATCCACATGAAATAATTTAAGAACTTTTATACGAAATTAACATGAGATATTTGACTTGATTAATACCCAAATCCAAATTAACTTAAATTAATATGGTCTATTATTAATCACGAGATTTTATCGGACGATATATCAATATATATGTATTATAGCATGTAAGCAAGTATTTGAATTTGCCTTCGACGAATCGACGATCACTATAGCGACGATGATGGCGACATGAGCAAGGGCACATGCAGCACAATGACATGGGCACGGATACGGTATGGCCTCAGGTGAGCTTGGCTCTGTGATGGTGATGGGGCTTGGTGGCCCGAAGTTTGTCGGCGGCGGCCTGGAGGGGCCGACGATAAGAGAGTATGTCTTTTGGGAGGTTGGGGTGAGCGGTGGCCTATGCTTGGTTCTTGCTGGTGTCCAACAATATAGGTTGAGGTCAATGGTGAGGGGCTTTAGAGAGGGTGGACGCCGGTAAGCTCGTGGGTTAGAAGAGCTCGGGGAGTGAGATGAGGAGAGAGTTTGAGAGGGTAAACACCGACGATGTGGGTTGCAGTGGCCGGAGGAGATTGTTGGCAAGGGAGGAGCTCGAGTTGGAGGCGGTGGGGAGCTCAGGGGTCAGCTGGCGGATGCGGAGGGCAGCAGCTGGAGGCGGGGAGGTCACGATGGTGGGGGTGATGGTTGGTGAACACAGATGGTGGAGACGATGGCTGGCACGCAGTGGGGGCAGCGGGTGTTTGGGGGGTTAGGTGAGTGAGCGGGACAGCGAGGGGGAGAGAGAGAGAGAGTTTGTGTGTGTGTGAGAGAGAGAGAAAGGAGAAAGAGAGAGTTAATGGGATTTAAGGGGTTTAATGAGAAATAAAAAGGAATATTTACTGTTAAGATTTTGGAGGAATTCCAAAAACTTGAAGAAAAAGAAGAAATGGTACTAACAAAAGAAGAAGATGGGGTCGGTCTGCATAGGATCTTGGTGATTGGGTAGTGGGCTTGGGATTTGAGCTTGGAAAATAGATGGAAAAAGAAATAAAGAATGGGGCTTGGACCTGGGATTAGGGTTTAGTTGTTAGGATTATAGATTAGGAAAATATAGAATTAGGAATAATATATTAATTAAGGCTTAGAAATTTAATAGGAATAGAAAAATAGAGGGAATAAATTGTAAGAAAAATAATTAGGATTAATATACTTGAAGTTATTAAAAAAAATATTTATTCAAATACGGATTTAAGTACAATATGGAACCAATTATTACGCATATGTTTGAAAAAATTGAACATGAAGCTCAACTCTTACAAACATTTGTGATCGTATTCGATGGTTAAAAGATTTGATATATATTAATTGTCAGACAGAAAACTATAGGTCGATCTTAAAAGAATTTAAGACCTTTTGATCTTAAACTTACTAATTAAATGAAAAATAAAAGCCTGCTTAATTTTCTAATCATAATTTTTTGGTTTCTCTTAAATTTCTATTTAATCGTTTTTTAATTAGGGTCTCGGTTCACTAGAATCTAGTTTTTATTAAGGTTTTTTAATTAGTGTAATTAATGTTATATCTTAATTAGTGCTAATTTTTATTAATGGGTTTGATTTTATTTTTACTTTGTACATCTGGTTTAATTGGTATTAAAGGATTTGATATATATTTTGATTTGGTTTATAGATGAAGCTACAATTTAAAACTCTTAACAGTAAATCATAAACAACTAGATTTCGAATCACTAAATTTAGAAAATACAAGATAAAAATTAGGATGAAAATATTTGTGAAATATTTCATATGTGGACACACACACACACACACACACACACACACACACACTCATACATACATGCGCGCACTCACACACTCACACATACACTCGCTCACACACTCGCTCACATACGTATACGCGCACACTCATACATACGCACAAACACACAAGCGCGCGCACACACACTCGCTTACACACTCATACATACCCTCAATTACCTAAAATCATTGTTCGCACATGTTTAAGTGCGCATCCAAATCATGTGCGCACTTGAGGGAAGAATAAGTCTAAAGGCATGTGTGCGTGCGAGGGTTAATGCATGACACGTGCACATCATTAACGTTTGCACTTAGCAGAGATTCCTAAATGAGAAGTGCATGTACAAAGCTCATGCGCATACGCTTACCATATACATGTGCAAAGCACGTGCGCATATGCAAGGTGCACATATCAATAGAAGGAAATTTGTTGGAGATGCAATATTTATCAGATAACAATAAAAACATGCATTTAAACAAACATTTTATTTCATGAGGAAAAGATCACCAAACACGGGATCCGGACTACAGGGATTAGTGAAACAAAATACAAAATTCTCTAACTCTCTCCGGGCCCTCTCAACCATGTCAAGGCGATGATTCTAGCGAAAAGTCACTCCCCACCTATCAGCGCCATGTTCGTCGGCAAAAAAAACATGACAGCTCGTCGAGCCTGTATCTGACCCAACATGTGGACGTAGCAGTCTCTTAAAGGTTTCGTGATCAGACTTGCTTCTCGAAAGCAGTCGACCTTGTCTTCTGCCGCATTGAGCATCGCTAAAGTTATTTCTACCGGATGAGGAGGAACGACGTCGAGAACGGGGAGAAAAATCATGCAAAGCCATATAGAGCCGGTGGGAAGAGGAGATCCTCTATGGGATATTAACTCATACATCATGGTGTCACACTGAGCATCCATAAGACCGGGGTTCACTAAGTGGGCAACAAAATGGGGAATGATCTCTTCAGTGGGTACTTCCCATGGCTGTCGAGAAGCATGTGAGTGGTCACAAGCCATATTATTTTCTCTATGGATGTGAAAGAGAAGAGGGTCACTTCTCTAATTTTTAAGGAGTATTCAAGCCATGGCACAAAAAAATTTGCATGTCATTAAAATGGCAACAATTACCAAGTTCTGATTAAAGAAAGTGTTGAAAAAGAGCTGGATAGCACTGAAAATTATGGGTTATCAGTCTGCACACTTACATTTATGTGCGCACTTGATAGAAACATCCTCAACACCCATGCTTAACAAAAGTCATTTAATGTGATGTGCGAATGTAAAGCACGTGCACACATGCTAGCTACATGACACAAGCATGCTTGCAACAAGTGCGCGTATAATAAATGAGCATATTTGCACGAGCAATGCACGGGCGCAATGCGCACTTAATCAACAACAAGTGCAAGTATATGTGCGTTCTCACAAACATATACTTATTAAAAAGAAAATAAATTTTTATTAATAAGCAATCAAAAGCCTTAATTAACAGAAAAATATTATGTTGGTTAAACATCTTAATAAAAAATATCCGTGGATCAAAAATCCAACGGTGCGTATGTCACCCTTAATTGATAGAAATCAATTAAATCTTTTTTAAATTAATCTAAAATCAGATTGAGATCAAAACAAACTAAAACAAATCCTAATTTCCTTTCTCCTATAAATAAGAGTCTCATATGAAGAAATCAAGGACAGAAAATCTCCCCATAAGCTTGAAAACATCTCAAGACTTCTCATTCATCAGCAAAAATTGCGTAAGGTAGAAATAAAGAGAAAAGCCTTTTTTCCATTTAAAAGTTTTCGTTTTTATATAGAAGCCTTTACTTTTTTTCGAATCTATTGATTTGTGATTAAGAGAGCAAATGATCCTAAGGTTCGTCCCTTGTTCTAGAAATTTGTACTTTTTGCGAGAGATTGATCGTAAGATCTGAAAATAAAAATAAGACGTGCAACAAAAAACAGATGAAAACCAAGATTTTCACTTCTCTACAAATAAGAGAAGAAGAAAAGAAGATAAAACAGAAGCCATGGCTTCATGTACTGTCTGATAAAAACAAGTGCGCACTCAAATCAGTGCGCGCTTAATAAAAAAAAGAAGGCTGCTGCTCTTGGGAAAATAATCTCTCGGGATGTGTGCATCATGTGATACTTACATGTACGAACCTAATAAATTTGCCTCCAAAGGCATGCGCATCATATGATACCCATGTGTGCGCACTTGATGAAAGTTGTCTCTAAAGGCATGCGCATCACGTGATACCCTCGTGTGCGCGCTTGATGAAAAATCGCCATTGAAGGGATGCGCATCACATGATATTCACGTGTGCAAACATGACCCTCAATGTGCAAGTGCTATGTGCAACAAAAGTTGGCTTATTAAATATATACGCACATGCATACATGTGCACATATATAACTTGAAACCCATAACAGATTTGTCATGTGATACACATGCACAACATCCTTGAAATAAAACGGTGCGTAACTACGTGCAACGCATGTGCACACCCGTTTTCAAACGAAACAGACGGGCATGTGCATCATATATACATGCGCACTCGTACCATAAACATCATTTAATCACTTAAACAAAGTTTAATTAAATGATGAAGTTCTGGTCTCTCCCATGTTATGTATTGATAAAAATATCAATAAAGCTAAGCGATCTTAGTCTTAAAGATGACTATAGGTCCCCTTAATATATACATTTTAAGTTGATCTTAATCCAAAACAGAATTAACGGGCCTTAGCTATGTATTGCTGAGTCAATCTTAGTCTCAAATATGACTAACGATTCCAAGGTGACATATTTCAAACTAATGGACCTTGCTTATAAAAGATCCAAGTTCTAAGTTCAAACCCAAATTTAATATACGGATTTGGACTAGTCCGCACCCTACGGACGACGAGATAAATTAGTCTCTGTATACAATTCATGGGCAACCCCAAAATAAACAAAATATAACACGACTCGAACCTACCGGAGCAGGAGAAAGTGGTTATCGCAACGCGAAAACGTAATGAACTGTAGGGGCTTGCGCCTGCCGGGAAGAGTGTCCCCACAATAAAAAATCTCTTATAAATGAGAAGGAATCTGATAAAGTCACGTTACAATGGCCGCATCTATCCAAACCTCCGATATACGGTGCCATAAATCAACTTGGTTTCTTCGGAGAGCTGGACGGATATGTTCCAAATAGCATTTGCCCCCAAATTCAGGTAAGACGACCTATCCCGGTTTGTTTCTATTTTCGGCGTTAAACAAATTCCGGCAGGCCCGGTGGAACATCTTCCACTTTCTACCCCACACTTCGCATGTCGTGTTTTGCGAACAAAATCATGGTTCGCTATATCCATGATTGCCCATGGATTCGAGATACTAAAACTTGGTATTTCTTTGCAGAATCAATTGCCTCTCACAGCACTTCCTGCAGCAACTACTCCCTCTCCGCCCCAGCCGGAGGAGCGACGTACGGGGCCAATGCGGACTCCATTTTCTCAATGCCGGTGGGATAGGTCACTCAGGTCACTACTGGGCTATTATTTAGGTCCATGCTCCCGCCAATGAGCTTTGGCGCCCCAACGCTCCAAGAAGAAGCTTCCCAAAGGTCGGTCTTTGATCGAATAGATATTGTGATGGCTCCTATCAACAATCCGTCCAACTTTGGAGGTTCTGTCTTTAGCAGGCTGAAGGGAAGCTCAAACGAGCTCGTAAAGAAGCCCATGATTCCGGAGGGGGTTGCCTCAAATCGGCTAGCCCTTCCTACTCTTGCCATGTGTGGAGGCAGCAAAAGTGCTTCACCTCATAGACGGCCAGTTTTCGATAGATTGGCCAACTTTGCGCCAGCTCCACAAGAAATGTCCGTCTTCCGGAGGCTGACACCAAGCAAAGCTCCCCAACAATGCCAGGGGATGATAATGATGCCTCTAATACTAAGACAGTTCCTACTGCATGACATGCTCGACGTCACCACCGACGCCGAGTAAGACAGGCTGGGGGCAACTCTCACTCCGAGCTCACCCCACCAGCTCTTATGGTGGATATTGACGCTGCTTTTCTAACTGGGAATAGCTTTGAGCCGCTCAAGAGGGTTCATAAAAACTCCCCAACGACGGTGCTAAAGAAATCACCTCCGCATACAGAAACTGCAGTCCTGGCAAAACCAGAGCATCCGTATTAGGGGCTCTCCTCGCAAATCCACAGAGTCTGGCTGAAAGTCCGAGACTCGATAATCGATGGAAGATATCCTCGTTGGCCGAGAAAATCTGTGTTCCTTCAAGAAAATGATTGCTCGTCCACCGTACAACAGGAGACTTCTCATAAAGAGGTGCCCGTCATAGCGTCTCCTCCTGCTCTAACCTTTCATAAAAGAGTAAGGCCGGAGAAAATTCTAGCGTCGGCAGCAAAACCCAAAGGCGAGAGCTCTAAACGCTCCATGTCTGGGGGCATAACCATACAGACAGTCTATATGACCAATGGTAAATAGGAGAGTCATGCTTTTGTGAGTCACAAACCGCATACCCGGTCGTTGACAAAAACTTAGGAGTAACAGCAGAAGCTCTAAGATATGCTTGCTAAAATGGCAGCGCTTTCTGGACCTAAAAAATGCCCGGACAAAGAAACTGAATAACGTCAGGAGTAAGAAACCTATACAGAGTTCCTGCGATGGGTACTGGAAAAGAAAGATAAGGAAGCTGCTGAGCAGGCTGCTAACATAAAGAAGATGGCTCTTCTGTTCCAAGATATGATTGGGATGATGATCTAACCAGAATCGCCGGCTGAAGATCTTCCAGTGATTATCGAAGATAACAGAGGAGAAATATCGAATCCTCTTTCCAGGCCCTATCAATGGCCAAGAAGGAGACGATCTCCAGGACAGCCCTAGATGATTGTATTGCTCAGCAAATTAGAGCTCACCGGGACAATGAAGCTTCCAACCAACTCGTCAAAATCGAGCGACCCTATCCGGCCTGATACAACCAAATAAAGTACCCACTAGGATATACGATTCCGAGGTTCCATGTATATAAAGGAACGGGTAATCCTCATTAGCACGTCTCACAATTCAGAGCTCTGTGTTGCAATATCAGAGGCGACGACAAACTTCTGTTTCGTCTATCCTTCAGAAGCTTATCAAAGACAGTTTTCGAATGGTACTCAGAGCTCCCAAATGATTCCATAAAAAAATTCTCTGAAATGGAGCTGCCATTCACGCAAAGGTTTGCCAGTGCAAGTGAACGCGCTTCAACCACAGTGCTGATCAATGCCAGGGTCAAGCCAGAGGAAACGTGGGTCGAATATGCGATCCGATGGCGGAACCTATGGTCCAAATACGAACAATACATTGAGGAGTCTCCGGCTGTGTGGATGTTCATTGGGACTATAGATCCCTAGTCGAACGTGTCCCAGTTTATGACCTTCTTCAAGCCCATCACATTCCAGGCGCGGATTGATAAGTTAGCACAGATGGATCAAATGGGTCAGGATCCTTCCTCCTCAAGCAAGGATCATTGGAATAATAATAAGGGCAAAAGGAAAGCAGCCTTTGTTTCCAACTCGTAGAAACAACCGGGCGGTCCGAAAGCACCTGTCCGCCAAAACAACCCTCGTACGCGCCTGTCCTTGGAAGAAAGGTTAGGACGTGCTTATTCATTCCTTCGTGATAAGATGAGTAGGTTGTTTAAGCTGGCAATGCGAAATAATCTAATCACATTGCCAGAGCCATGGCGACCCGCACAAGCCGGCGACGTCAATAACCCCAACTACTGCTCTTATCACAGGATAGTCAGCCATCCAATCGAGGACTGCTGCGTCTTAAAAAACTGGGTCGAGGACCAGTACCGGCAGGGGAAGTTCGCATTGTTCGATAGCTGGAAGGTAGATCCGCCCTAAAAGTACTTTCCCAAAAAAGTGGATGCGCATGGGGCATCCTGCTCGCTCATGGAAGAATCTCTATGGGATGCGTTTCTTTCAGTAAAACTAAAGCAATGCTGAAGGATTTACAAGCTTGTCCGGTGATCAAGTAGAAAAGCCTGCTTGAACCCAAAATTATTGAAGGGATGTTGAAACCACATCCCATACCGAAAGTCACTGACAAAGGGAAAGTCCTCAAGTCAAGCCTTCGAAATCTTTAAAGAAAAAGAAGAAGAAAAAGAAGCCTGTGCAGCCTGCTGAATATATCGACAAGCGCATGGACCTCCAGAAATATATAGATATGCTAGAAGAGTACAATTAGAAAGCATGAACACTGGTCACACTCAAAAAATTCCTTAAGCATATTCTTGAGGATGAAGATAGTGACGATGATGAGGAAAATGACTTATCAGATGAAATGAAAGAGCGTGTAGCAAGCTTCCACATAATCTCCAATTTGTCCATGTATGATGAAGAAGCTCCGCCAGTGTCAGAAAGCGACGTGGATGAACTGGGGGCAGAATCGGCGCTAAACTCCCCGAAACTGCCAGAACAAGACCCGATTGAAAGGCTACTAAACGAAGCTTTTTAAAAGAGTAAAGATGACCAAGAACGCAAAAGGTCCATATATGAAAAGGCTAAGCGTCTGCGTCTGAACAAAGAAGCTGCGGTGAGAACGAGTCATAAAACTCTCCGACCAAACCAAAGCATGCCTGTAAAAAATAAGAGAAGGATCAAACCTGAGAAGCGGTTTGCCAAAGCCCTATTACTGGGGATGAAGCTACCACCTCTTATGATGTGCACGTCTGAAGTCCCATATTTTGATGGTGGAGAGGGACACCTAAAATATTGCGCATGCCACCGAAAAATCACTCATCCCATCGTAGAATGCAACGCCTTCAAGAAGTGGTGGTAAGGATATGTTGCTCACAGAAAATACTTCAAGAAAGAGAAGCAAGAAGCTCGCCCTCGTCGAGATGAGAATGGTGAAACAGCAGAATCAACTGGCAACTGTCATATGGTTGTACAAGTTCATAAGGAGAAAAACCCCGAGTTCTCACGTTCGGGAGTGATTCCGAGGATGAAATGCCTCTCAACCCTCTTTTCGAAAACTTCCCCAAGAAAAAGAAGAGGAGGAGAAGGATTGCGAGAATATCCAGCCGCGTAACTGTACGCTGCATGAAAAGAACCTCGGACCTGTAAACAAGGGCTCGAATAAAAAGAATAAAGGGAAAGAGAAAATACCGGACGAGATTGCCCATGATGAAGAGGTGGACAAAGAGCTTGCCGAGAAAGCGATGCCTAAAAAATAAGGCAGATTATAACGCCCTTGCGCAGCAGAGGAAAATACCCTCACAACTGAGCATACTGAATGTTTTGCTCTTGTCCAATGTGGCGCGGGACTCCTTCATCAAAGCCCTGCAAGAGCCTGATCTGTTTTAAGTCTTCCTCGTAGAAGAGAAGATGAAAAACGAAATGGCAGAGGACCACACGGCTGACATCACATTCAGCGATGAAGATCTACTCCTCAGTACATACGAACATAATCGAACGCTCTATATCACCGGGTACTGACATGACGTCAAGATAGGGAAAATTCTTGTCGACAACGGATCCACCGTCAATCTTCTTATTGTGAGAGTGCTGAAGGAAATATGTATGAATGTTCAGCATCTTACCCGAGATAAAATTACCATCTCGAGGTTCAATTCACGGTCGTCACGGACGCTTTGGTCCGTAATATTGACGCTCCGCATCAGGATGCTCGTCACTGACATCAAATTCCATGTCACTGACGTCAAGACTTGTTATAACGCTCTACTAGGAAGGCCCTGATTACACGAGTACAACGTCATCCCTTCTACACAATATCAGTGTTTAAAGTATTTCAATTATGTCTCGGAGTACACCATTACGGGAGAGATCAATCCTTTCTCAGTGAACGAAGTGCGAAAATATGAAGACGCAAATTACTTTCAGTCGGATTTTGAAGACACTGAAAGGTGCCATAAACGGGAAATCGCGAGAAACGTTCAAGGATAACAAAACAAGTCCAGAACGCCTTCTAAACGGGAAAAGTTCGCTCTTAGCCCGTCCCTCATAAAGAAAAAGGGTCGGAAATACTCATTTCCTCGAGACAAGACAGAAAAGATCTTCAGCTTTGTTATGAAGTACCAAATGATGACGCTTCCGGAGTCTCGCCATCCCGAACAGTTAAATGAAGCATGTTCCCCTATAAAAATTATATATGAAAAGAAAGAGGGAAAACTGCCCGTTAAACAAGCCTCACATGCCAACACGTGAGTGCCTATAAATCAGCGCTGCAATTAAACTACAACTAAGCTAAACCAGCCTCACGCGCCAACACGTGAGCGCCTAGACACTGCAATTAAACTACAAGTAGGCTAAACAAGCTGCACGTGCCAACACGTGAGCGCCTAGGCGCTGCAATTAAACTGCAAGCCTCACGAGGACACCTCCTTGCGTAGAATTAAATTCTACTTAATAAACCGTTGGATCAAGGATCCAACGGTGATTAAACATAGAATTAAATTCTGTTGGAGAGAATATTTTCTGTTAAACAGGGAGTCAGTGGATCAAATATTCAGAATATTTCCTATATCTTTCTAAACATAGAAAGATTATACTCTGTTAAACTAAGCACCCTTGGATTAAAAATCTAATGGTGATTAAAATGTCGCCACTTCATAGAATTTTATTCTATATATGGGAGAATATCCCCAATGTTGTTAAAAACAAGAACAATGTCTTCTGTCCTTGGATCAAAGATCCAACGGTGGGAAAATTCCTCAAATCAATTCTGAAACCAATTAAATCAATTGGGATCTCTCAATAAGAGATTTTCCGAGAATTAAACAAACTTCTCTCCACTATATAAAGAGCCAGAGACTTCAAATCTCAAAGGAGGAGGAAGAGGAGCAGAAAAAAACATACGAAATTGAAAGAAAAAAGAAGAGAATTTAATCTTCAGCGAAGACTTGTTTCGTCAAAAAACACTAGGTAAAGGAAAAACACAGAGTTCGTTCTTTGCCTCTCTAAGAGTTTAACCCTTCATATAAGAACTGAGTTCTTCCTCTGATTGAGATCTGCAGAAGCAGATCTCACCACAAGTTGAGAATTTAATTCTCATCGAGGAGATTCTGTCATGCAGATTCAAAACCTAGGGGAAATAACCGAGTCCAAAGAATTTAGTTCTTAAAAAAACATATGGGAATTTAATTCCTCTGAAAACTAGGGTTTAACCCTATACGTAGAATTTAATTCTTGCAAAGAATAAGAGGAGAACTTGATTTCTCATCCCTCAGAAGAACACAGAATGAAAACTAGGGTTTAACCTTCCAAACTCAAATCCTAATGACTAGAAATGTCATTAATAAGAGTTCAAAATCTCTAAGAACACAGAAGAACAGCCTGGTGATTCGTTAGTGTTTAACACTATAATGAGACCTCACGTGTTTTCCACGTGAGTGTTTCTAATGAACAAAAAGAAATGGCTGAGACTGCCTCACGTGTTTCCCACGCGAGTGCTTAAAAGAGAGCATCAAGGAGCACTTCCTAAGGCAGTCACGTGTTTTGCACGCGACCCCGAATCAAGTGCTTAGCACTTCTATAAAAGGAAGAGGCAATAAAACCAAAGGGCATTTAGGGCGCCTCACGTGTTCAAACGTGAGCGCCATGAAAACCTAGTGCTTAGCACTTAAATAAAAGAGGGAGGAATAAAACCCAAAGAGCAGCGCACACATTTTGAGTGTCTCACGTGTTCACACATGAGCGCCTCCGGAGTTCAGTGTTTAACACTGGTCCAGCACCTTACGTGGGATACACGTGAGTGCTGCATATACCAGTGCTTAGCTTTGTTGGGTAATTATGGAGACTCAGGCCTAGCCCAAATTGGCCAAGTTTTCCCAAGGTCAAAACCTCTTCGATTTCCAATCAACTGAGCCCCTTTGTGCTCATGATTCCCCAAATTGATCTTAGTCCTAAACATGACTAACTGTCATGACCCGCAATTGCAGCACGTGACCGGCACTTAACTCACGCAACGTAAAAAGGCGTAACGTAAATCAAGTAAGCCGAAGCCCAGAAATCTAAACCTTTTTGCGGAAAATAGTGGGGGTGCAGTTTTGAAATAAAGGTATAACGAATCATATTTGTCTTTTAAGTTTCGGGCAGCACCTCCCTTGTATATTTTGATCCAAAACATATACACAATAATATATAGGTATCCCCAAGCGGGAGCTAGCTCTTCGCCAACTGGCGGAAACAAAACCACGCAAGTAATACATATATGACGCCCAACGGTGAAGATCAACCCAGAAAGAACAAATAAAGAAGCAAGACATCCAAAACTCAAGAATCGAACACAACCCATCGCTATAAGTCTCGCACGATACCCAAGTCTTTCTAAGTCTACCAATACACAGTTCTAGTTTCTGATGTGATGTGATGGAGTTTATCTAAATACAATGGAATATAACAGTACGAGAGTGGGCACGATCCAACATGTGTCCCACCTACCAAAGCAAACATCTTGGATGAAGCTGTGTGCCAGCAATACCGCAAATGATTCCAAACGGTCAAACCTGCAAGAACTGTGGCACAACGGGGGTGATTTGCCAACTCGTGAGTAGAAAAACATCTACAAATAGAAATCGAATAAAACAACGATTTCCTAGGTCATTATATCCTGAAGGTAATACTATGATATCTAGGGTAACCAAGTATGCATATATGTCAACAATCTATCGATGAAATGACATATATAAATAAACATCTGACATCATATGTCTGTATGCTTGTGGATATCATCCAACAATATAATCAATGCCTGTATGCATGTGGATCTCGTCCACTCGAAACATCATGAAAACATATGCATGTAAATATATAAGGATATCAAAGAACGTGTGTCCATCAATGACACATCAAATCATGGAACCTGAGTTTCCAACACCGACACTCGAAACATCATGAAAACCCGTGTCCATTATCGACACGTAAATCCACATATCTCAGGCGCCATATAATCATATCGGCCCTCATATCTCATCTCAGGCGCCGCATCCTCAGATCGGTCCTCATATCCATCTCATATCATAACTCCAAAACGGTATCCTCCGGATATCCGTCGAGCTCTATACAATCACCGGTAGGTAGTGTTCCCTCTGCCAGGCTCATCGGCTACTGCACGACAATCATTTCTTTCCCCGAGGTACCATACCGTGTCCACCATGTACCAGCAAACGGATCATCCATCTCCTCGAGTCTGGTCTCGAAAACCAATCTCAGAACCGAGAAAACCCATGGTGGACGCATCGAAATATCATATCATGAAAAAACGGGTTTTTAAAACAAAACATCATTTCCTTCGAAATATAACCACGGTTCTCAAATCCAGAAATCTCATGAAAACTGCATCTCAATGAGTATAACCATAAAGTATAATATATGCAACATAGAGTAGTAATATGAGCATATCGGTATATCATGCAAGCATATAAACATAAGATATGATGTATGCAATATAGAGCAGTAATATGAGCATACCGGGTATATCATGCAAACATGTCAAATGATGGTACCGAACAACGAATGTACTTTTACATTTAGGAATAATATCATGATATGGAAATTCTACAGTGTAAGTGACATAGCAATTACCGATAAAGAATGTGTGTGTGCCGGCAATCTGTGTAAGTGTAATATGGGCATCAACGATAATGGTGCAGGTGTACTAGCAAATGATATCATATAACACTAAATACTAGAACAAGGTATATACATCACTAGGGGTAATATCCTACCTAACATGAACAATCAATGGGTATATCTAACTACTTATGAACTATACGGTCACTTTAAGGATACGATCGTAGTTTTGAAAGTGGGGGCTACGGTATTTTAAGAAAAGAATATCATTTGAAAATCCGTAACGTCCCTTGAGATTTCCATTTAAAAGATGCATACGATTCTTCGGTTTGGAATTAGGTATGGTTTAGGTAATATCTTTTACATTGGCGATCACGCCTCATAACATCTGATATGGCAATAATCCTCTATCAATATTCTCAAATCACAAGCACAGATCAATCATCCAGCAAAACACATCTCGTACGGCAATCCATCGTATGGTGACATCAACAGAAAAGGGAATCTATCATCCTATACAATATATCTCGTACCGTAATTCATCGTACGATAACAACAAACGGAATAGGGAATCTATCATCCTATATAACATAGAGGGTACGGATCTAAAGTCTCGTACGTCACATCACTAATTCGTCTCATAATGATATCGTTCATATACGTCATATTTTATAAATCTCGAGTCGTATCGATCTCGATCTCATATTATGCCACTATCAACTCACACTTGTTCTCTTTCGATTCATACTTATCATGATTCACTTTATCATTAGCTATCCTATCCATGAATCCCATATAGGTTTTCTACAACCCTAATATATATATATATATATATATATATATATATATCGGTTTTCATTTATGATTTGCGGGGGTGCTATACGCCATCCATCCGACTTCCCCCGTAGATATAAATCTACTCACCGCAATTCTCCTCGCTTAGCCGAAGTCGATGTGCTTCGTCGTCTCGGAAGTCCACGCGAAATACCTTAATTGCAACCTAAGAAACTTCTTGAGTTGCCCAAAGTCTCAAAAATCCGAAATTGAATGGTTCAAGAGGTCTAAAATGGTTGTGTGCATGTTTTTAGTGAAGGGTGCATAGGGTTTTGGCTAGGAATTAGAGATGGTGTATTGGGGTAGTGAAAGAATGAAGCTTGAAGAAAAAGATGAAGAAGAAAATGGAGATGAGGGATGGATTGGGGCAGCCAAGTCTCACTTCCCCTCTCTCTCTTAGCCTCACCCCCTCCTACTCTCAGTCTCTCACAAAATATCTAATTTCTTTTGTTTTCTTTCATTAACTCCTTTTCACACACACTCTTTTCTTTTCTTTTCTTTCTTTCTCTTCTTTTGTTTTCTTTCATTAACTCCTTTTCACACACACTCTTTTCTTTTCTTTTCTTTCTTTCTCTTCTCTTTCTCTACTCATTCTCTTCTCACACACTCACAAACACACACATGCACACAAGCACATGACATGGTGCAAAATCATGAAAAATATAAAAACACGGATATTGCCAAAAATCCGATAAATATCATTAAAATAAATAAATCATTTTAATCTCCGAGAAATTTACAAATATTGGCACATACTTATACCATTTTACAAAAAATCCCTATTCGCAAATCGAATAGTTTTCGCGAAATATATTATTTTAATATTAAATTCCAAAAATAATATTTTCATATTTCCGAAATATTACAGTCTTCCCCCTTATATAAATTCGGTCCCCGAATTTAAATTTAACTCCCCAAATACAAATTTTTTTTCAATAATCTGCTCAATCAACGTGGTTCCGAAATCACGGAAGACATAGAAATATCATAGCGCATCCTGTGTGCAAGAAAACGAGTAAGAAACTCAAAATCAAACTCCGTCAAGCATGATGCAATCATCGGAGTTATAAAGGAAACATGAATATCGAATTCCACCACTGGAATCTAAATGCACTAGTTAAATCATAACACGTATATAGCACGCATTCTTGTAAAACCATTTTAAAAAAAAGCTGAATAACTCATGCCAAATCTTTCTTAAATCTCCGTGCTATGCGTAGCTCACGGTACAAGTGGCGGACGATCATTTGTAAAGTAGTAAATATATACTTATATATGTTTAGCTCAATTTATACGTCCTGCCTTTATGAAAAATCCCAGAAGATTTCTTTATAAAATTGCATGTCACTCGCTGACACGTACGAAATAGCGAGACTATAGCCCCTTTTTGAAAACCTTTGGTAACTTTTATGCATGCAACAGTACTCAGATACGGTACTTAGACCAGTCATGCTCGGCTACTATATAATATAGTATCCATCATCAAAACGATAAACTCATAAATAAAATCAGCTTAAAAAGGCGTATCCAACATCACATGCGTCTGGTGCGCACGGAAATACAATCCAATACAAGTGCCACAATATGCTCAAAAGCAAAACTAAGTGCAATAGTTGTGCACAAAAGCATCTTTCCAGTGCAACAGGTGTGCACAACAACAACATCAAATACATCTATAGTGCATGAAAATCTAAACCAAGCACAACAACCATGCACAAATGAAGTCTCTATTAAGTGCATCCAACATACGCGAATAAAACTCTCATCATGTGCATCCAACATGCACGAATAAAAATCTCATCAAGTGCATCCAACATGCACGAATAAAAATCTTATCAAGTGCATCCGGTGTGCACAAAATCTCTCATCCTGCGCCCAATATACGCGAAAATCCAAATCAAGTGCGTCTGGTCCGTATAAAACATCCAGTGCAATAGTATGCACGATAACGAATATCAAGTGTAGACGCTCACGAAAACATCAATCTGATGCAACAACGCACGAAATACAATTCCGGTGCAACCAATGCACGAAATACCAATCTGGTGCAACAAATGCACAAAAGTATCAAGCTAGTGCAACAATGCACGAAAACTCATCAACATCTCAATGATCACAAAACAACACCGAGCATGTCAAAGTGTATAAGATCATAAACGTATGCAACTATGTGCACAAAACCATATCAATGTACTGCAAGCACATATAAGCTATACCGAGTGCAAAAAACAAATCGAGTGCGTACCTCACGCACAAAAATCAAATCAACAATCCCGAAATCCACCAAAATCATAAGTACGTGCAACAAGGCACAAAATCAACCTCAAGTGAAATGGCTATGCCTAAATCATAATCTCAATGTAGCGGTGTATAAAACACAAGTCAAGTGCAATAATTGTGCACACTATAAATCTCCAATAGATGCAACCAAGGTGCACCAACACATAAATCACGAAACCCATCATCAAAACTCCAATCCAAGCAATAAAAGTGTGATACTCGGATCACAAAACACAAATCACAATAACTGATATCGAGGTACAGCTCCTATAATGTCGAAAATATGCCGGTGCGCCCAAACTGGTAGAGCAAGATCATCTACTTGTCTCCTGCTCACAGTCTGGCATCTCCGGTCTCTGGATTCCCTGTTTCTCTCTGAACTATCAATCTCGCAATCTTTCTGCTTGTCGGCCTAGTCAAGTATACTAACGGAACAGTCCCGCTCTGGAACTCTTTTGATCACTGTTTGGCTAATCAACACGACAACTTACAACGGCACATTACTGACGGCGGCATCTGGCCTTCTGAATACGCACGATATAACTGATCCTGAGTGCAAGTCTCTATCGCTGCGGTGTCTTGGAAAGAACCTGCTCACGGCTTCTTCCAATATCACCTACGCCGAACTATACGAAGGTTGGCACTCTTGCTTAACTCTCTTCTCATAACTGGACAGCTGTGTCCTCAGCATGACTTTCATCTAGAAATTTGGCTGTATCTAACGCCTTTGTACACATATCAATTCTCTAGCATCAATGGAGCGTAACAACCGCTCGTTAACATCTCGCACGAACCTCTTGTTCCACTTGTCTTTATTATCGTCCACTTCGACGTCATCTCTTGCTGTCTGCATATTGTAATTCATTCTCGGCTATGGTCAATCTGGAGTCTCTCAAACAGACTCGAAATTACAAACTCGGTATCTTCATCACTCTATAGAAGATATCTAGCCTAACACTTCCTCGGGAACTCGTCCAAATCATCGGAGGAATACACTTTATTCATCCGTTCTCGATCAACTCACAACGCATCTGGGTGAGGTCCTTCAATCTGAAACTGGTCAACTTACCGATCTCATATCGGAGCATCCGACGATCCATGCCCACTCTTAATCGATCTACTGTTGATCCAAATAAGATTCCTCAACTGGAATACTTCAACTCAACTGAGCCTGCATCAGCACTTCAAATCTGGGGAATCATATCCATCGCTCCACTCGAGATAGACTAGCTACCTCCTGTCACGTCTCTGCCTGAAAGCTCCAGCGGTTTCAGCTCATAAACTCTGGAATCAACATCCCATCAATCTCAGCAACAGCTGGGTCATTTGTCTGCACGGTAGACAACATCACGATCTCTGAAGTAGGCTGTACATCAACAGTCCTCTCAATCCGGCAGCCTCTATCAATGGCCCGATCATCCGGTGCAAAATCGAACACTCGCCTCAAACGAGAGATCACAATACAACACCATACCTACACGTCCTTATGTTACCAGAAAACAACAATGGTCAGTCCTCGTCCATGACGAGCTCACCCTGACCGAAACACTAGCAGCAGCTCAATCTGCACTCAAACCATAATAACAACCTCAAGCAGGTATCGATGAAGATAAATCACATGAAAGAAAGAAATCATCATATCCCAAATGGATATATGATCAAAAGAACGAATAGTATCACAGATCTTAAGATAAGTACATCCTAAGGTTTCTTAAGTAGAGTATCGTATCGTAAATATGCCGTGGAACATACGTACGGTACGTCACTCTACTCAAGCTACCTATCAACCTATGAAACGAAAGTTCGGGTCTAATACCCCCCCGTTAAGTCTAAGTTCCGTAAGGTCAAGCCTAAGTTCCGGAATATATACGCCCTAGACTCCGCATAGTCAAACTCAGACTCAACCAAGGTTAAACCTAACGCTCTGATACCAACTTTGTCACGACCCGCAATTGCAGCACGTGACCGGCACTTAACTCACGCAACGTCAAAAGGCGTAACGTAAATCAAGTAAGCCGAAGCCCAGAAAATCTAAACTTTTTTGCGGAAAATAGTGGGGGTGCAGTTTTGAAATAAAGGTACAACGAATCATATTTGTCTTTTAAGTTTCGGGCAGCACCTCCCTCGTATATTTTGATCCAAAACATATACACAATAATATATAGGCATCCCTAAGCGGGAGATAGCTCTTCGCCAACTGGCGGAAACACAACTACGCAAGTAATACATATACGACGCCCAACGGCGAAGATCAACCCAGAAAGAACAACTAAAGAAGCAAGACATCCAAAACTCAAGAAGCGAACACAACCCATCGCTATAAGTCTCGCAAAATACCCAAGTCTTTCTAAGTCTACAAATATACAGTCCTAGTTTCTGATGTGATGTGATGTGATGAAGTTTATCTGGATACAATGGAATATAACAGTACGAGAGTGGGCACGATCCAACATGTGTCCCACCTACCAAAGCAAACAGCCTAGATGAAGCTGTGTGCCAGCAATACCGCAACTAATCCCAAACGGTCAAACCTGCAAGAACTGTGGCACAACGGGGGTGAGTTGCCAACTCGTGAGTAGAAAAACATCTACAAATAGAAATAAAATAAAACAACGATTTCCTAGGTCACTATATCCTGAAGGTAATACTATGATATCTAGGGTGACCAAGTATGCATATATGTCAACAATCTATCGATGCAATGACATATATAAATAAACATCTGACATCATATGTCTGCATGCTTGTGGATATCATCCAACAGTATAATCAATGCATGTATGCATGTGGATCTCGTCCACTCGAAACATCATGAAAACATATGCATGTAAATATATGAGGATATCAAAGAACGTGTGTCCATCAATGACACATCAAATTATAGAACCTGAGTGTCCAACACCAACACTCGAAACACCATGAAAACCTGTGTCCAGCATCGACACGTAAATCCTCATATCTCAGGTGCCGCATACTCATATCGGCCCTCATATCTCATCTCAGGCGCCGCATCCTCAGATCGGTCCTCATATCCATCTCATATCATAATTCCAAAACGGTATCCTCCGGATATCCGCCAAGCTCTATACAATTACCGGTAGGTAGTATTCCCTTTGCCAGGCTCATCGGCTACTCCACGACAATCATTTCTTGCTCCGGGGTACCATATCGGGTCCACCATGTACCCGCAAACGGATCATCCATCTCCTTAAGCCGGGTCTCGAAAACCAATCTCAGAACCGAGAAAACCCATGGTGGACTCATCGAAATATCATATCATGAAAAACCGGGTTTCTAAAACAATACATCATTTCCTTCGAAATATAACCACGGTTCTCAAATCCAGAAATCTCATGAAAACTGCATCTCAATGCATATAACCATAAAGTATAATGTATGCAATATAGAGTAGTAATATGAGCATATCGGTATATCATGCAAGCATATAACCATAAGATATGATGTATGCAACATAGAGTAGTAATATGAGCATACCGGTATATCATGCAAGCATGTCAAATGATGGTACCGAACAACGAATGTACTTTTACATTTAGGAATAATATCATGATATGGCAATTCTACAGTATAAGTGACATAACAATTACCGATGAAGAATGTGTGTGAGCCGGTAATCTGTGTAAGTATAATATGCGCATCAACGGTAATGGTGCAGGTGTACTAGCAAATGATATCATATAACACTAAATACTGGAACAAGGTAATACATCACTAGGGGTAATATCCTACCTAACATGAACAATCAATGGGTATATCTAACTACTTATGAACTATACGGTCACTTTAAGCATACGATCGTAGTTCTGAAAGTGGGGGCTACGGTATTTTAAGAAAAGAATATCATTTGAAAATCTGTAACGTCTCTTGAGCTTTCCATTTAAAAGATGCATACGATTCGTCAGTTTGGAATTAGGTATGGTTTAGGTAATATCTTCAACATTGGCGATCACGTCTTATAACATCCGATATGGCAATAATCCTCTATCAATATTCTCAAATCACAAGCACGGATCAATCATTCGGCAAAACACATTTCGTACGGTAATCCATCGTACGGTGACATCAACAGAAAAGGGAATCTATCATCCTATACAATATATCTCGTACGGTAATTCATCGTACGGTAACAACAAACAGAATAGGGAATCTATCAACCTATATAACATAGAGGATACGGATCTAAAGTCGCGTACGTCACATCACTCATTCGTCTCATAATGATATCATTCATATACATTTTATCTTATAAATCTCGAGTCGTATCGATCTCGATCTCATATTATGCCACTATCAACTCACACTTGTTCTCTTTCGATTCATACCTATCATGATTCACTTTATCATTAACTATCATATCCATGAATCTCATATAGATTTTCTACAACCTTAATATATATATCGGTTTTCATTTATGATTTGCGGGGGTGTTATACGCCATTCACCCGACTTCCCCCGTAGATATAAATTTACTCACCGCAATTCTCCTCACTTAGCCGAAGTCGATGTGCTTCGTCGTCTCGGAAGTCCATGTGAAGTACCTTAATTGTAACCTTGTTCCCCTCCGAATGGCGGCCGAGACATTAGGACGTCTTGCCTAAGATCCGGGGCAGATGCTAATTGGTTTTATCCGTCCATCTCTCCGAAGATGCCAAGTTGATTTATGGCATCGTGTATCGGAGGTTTAGACGGATGCGGCCGATGTAGCAGACTTCGTCAGATTCCCCCTCGCTTGAGGGGTTTTTGATTGTGGGGACGCTCTTCCTAGCAGGCGCAAGCCCCTGCAGTTAATTACGTTACCGCATCGCGGTAACAACTTTCTCCTTCTCCAGAATTTTACTTCGTGTCGTGAGTGTTTGTTTTGTTTGTGGTTGCCCGTGGATTGTATACGGAGACTATTTATTTCGTCGCCCGTAGGACGTGGATTAGTCCAAATCCTTACTTTCTTAAATTTGGGTTTTGGGTTTTGGTTTAAGGATACGTTAGCCATATTTGAGGCTAAGATTAACTTAAACGTTTGTTAAGGATACGTTAGTCTAATTTCCAGACTAAGATCTACTTAACAGGATCGTCTAGATCCATTTCCAGTTTAGGGACATGGTGGTCCATTTAATATATGGCCGTCGGAACCCGTCACCTCTCTGACGATGTTGAAGGATTACAACGACATGTGTCAGAGGAGTTCGGAGATGTACCCTTGAACCAAAGTTGATTGGGGGTCTTATAGTCCAATTTGGGACTAAAGTCTGTTTGAATGTTTAAGGATACGTTAGCCATATTTGAGGCTAAAATCAACTTAAACGGGATCGTTTAGATCCAACAAAAGAGCGTTTGGGGGCTCTATTGTTCCAGTTTAGGGACGTAGTGGTCCATAGGTAGTTTAGGTAAATTGCGGTCCATTGGTAGTTTAAGGACATTGTGGTCCATTGGTAGTTTAAGGACGCATAAGTCCATGGGTTTAAGGACCCCACAGTCCATATGGGTGTGTTTAAGGACGCATTAGTCCGTTAGTTTAAGGACGCATAAGTCCGCGGGTTTGAGGACCCCACAGTCCGTATCTTGGTTTAAGGATACATAAGTCCATGAGTTTAAGGACCCCACAGTCCGTGTTGATGTGTGGTTGTCGGGACCCGTCACCTCTCTGACGTCGTTGAAGGATTACAACGATAGGAGTCAGAGAAGTTCGGAGATGTACCCTCGAACCGGATGTAAATTGATTTAAGAGAGCAGCTGTGCTCAGTCAATTTAATTTGAGGACTTACGGCCATGATTGGGCTAAGTCCAGTTTAGAAATGTTTAACATCTTATTTGTCTTTGGCCTATTAGGCCTGTGCTAGGGCTTTGCCCCTGTTTAATAATGCACTGCATTTCTTATTTTGTTTGGGCTCTGCCCTTTTATAAATGATGCAGAGCATCAATTTTGTTTAGGCTCTGCCATTTTATTGCGTTTTATTTTGTTTGGGCTCTGCCCTTTTATAAATGATGCAGAACATCAATTTTATTTGGGCTCTGCCCCTTTTATTGCATTGCAATTTATTTTGGCCTACTAGGCCTTTTTGACTTGGGCCTGGCCCCTTCAGTAAACAATGCAGTGCATTTGTCTGGCGCTTTGCGCTGATTAATGAGCGCAAGCGCATGTGGAGGTGACACGTGTCACGCTCTGGTGAGCGCAAGCACAGGTAGCGCAGTGCACTGCGCTGCTGACACGTGGCGCGTTCTGGTGAGTTGCACCAATTTCAGAGAGCAATGCTCTATTTTAAAAGCGCATAGCGCAAGTTGTTCTGGAGCTGACACGTGGCGCTCTCTGGTGGCTTGCGCCAACCCAAGAGCGCAACAGTACAGATTTACAAGTGCAAGGCACTGTTTTAATATCTTGATCCAATTTTGGATTCAAGAAAAGAATCTTTTTAAGATTCCAGAACCAGTGGTTCATCAAAAGGCAATGCCTTTGTGTAGATCAAATGATCTAATAAAGAAGTATATTACTTCTTATTTTATTCTTATTATTTGATCTTTTCTTTTTATTTTAAGATCTTGATCTTGTTCTTAGATCATTGATCTTTTCAGAAGAAATTCTTCTTTTCAAAGGTTTACCTTCTTTTCTTTCTGATTTCTTCTCAAACTTTCTTTTTTGGAGTTCTCTGAATTCTTTCTCTGTTTATCTGTCAATGTTCTCTCTTCTTATGTTTTTTTTAATTTTAAAAAGAAGGATCATTGGTCGTTGGGACCCACCACCTCTCCGAAGACACTGAGAGAATACAATGCCATATATCGAAGGTGTGGAGGGATGTATCCTTTGAACCATGTCTCACTCATTAGGGGGAAGAACAGGCCGGAGCTTAAGCTTCTCACTGCTGAAAAATGCTTCTTTGCGTTCGCGCACGTGCGTCGCACGTGTTGGGCGCACGTGCGTCGCACATGTTGGGCGCTCATATTTGCACGTAGCGCATATGGATCTTGCGCATATGCACATTATGGGTGGAGCACGCTCCTATGGAGAACGAGTCTCCTTTTAATTGAATATTCTCATGTGGTGCGCACGTGCGTTGCACGTGGTGCGCGCGTGGCGGGCACAGGTGCGTTGTACGTGGCACACATGCGCATTATGAGGAGAAGCAGAGCTTTTATATATGGAGAACAGGCTCCTTTTAATATTATTAAATGTTCTCATATGGTGCGCGCGTGCGTTGCACGTGGTACGCACATGGCGAGCACACGTGCGTTGCACGTAGCGCACATGCGTTGCACGTAGCGCACATGCGCATTATGAGGAGAAGCAGGGCTTCTATATATGGAGAACAGGCTCCTTTTAATATTATTAAATGTTCTCATGTGGTGCGCACGTGCGTTGCACGTGGTGCCGCATGGCGGGCACACGTGCGTTGCACGTAGCGCACATGGCGCTTGCACATATGCGCATTATGGAGGAGCATGCTCCTATCTTGGAGAACTAAGCTCCTTTGAGTATTGAATCCTTTGAGGATTTAACTCTACCCTTTCTAAGAGGTATCCCCTCTTATTTATATTGGAGTGGTAGAGAAGCCATATCTCCTTTTCCCGATGTGAGACTAAAAAATGCATTCCCCATGTACTAGAGCATTAATTTAGATTACACGTGTATAACACATTTGCTCATAACTTTTGATCTCGGATGAATTATTATGCCCATAATATATCAAATCGAAGGTCTTTTCGAGATTCTTTCAATATCATCAGAATTTAGCTATTTCTCGTTCCGAAGTTTGTCAAAATACAGCTCGGAAAATACTGGTTCGCATCTTCTTCTTTAGATCACATGTGTATAGACATTTGCTCATAACTTTTGATCCCGGATGAATTATGAGTCCCATAATATATCAAATCGAAGGAATTTTTAAGATTCTTTCAAAACCAACAGAATTTAGCTGTTTTTGATTCCGGAGTTTGTCAAAATACAGCTCGGAAAATACTGGTTCGCATCTTCTTTCTTAGATCGCATGTGCATAAACATTTGCTCATAACTTTTGATCACGGATGAATTATGAGGCCCATAATATATCAAATCGAAGAACATTTTAAGATGGTTTCAATACCATCAGAATTTAGATGTTTCTCATTCCGGAGTTTGTCAAAATACAGCTCGGAAAATACTGATTCGCATCTTCTTTCTTAGATCACATGTGCATAACACATTTACTCATAACTTTTGATCCCGGATAAATTATAAGGCCCATAATATATCAAATCGAAGGTTTTTTCGAGATGCTTTCAATACCATCATAATTTAACAGTTCCTCATTGGGGAGTTTATCAAGATACAGGCCGGAAGATACTGGTTCGCATTTTCTTAAGCGTATCGCTGCCATTTGATACCTTGGACTCTTTTGCGCGGAAATTTTTGGCGGGAACAAATGCCCCCCACTACTTTGCCCACGTTAGTATATATGAGGGTGAATTAGTGCAAAGTAATGCATAGCGCATGACCCGTTTCCGGTTGGTATATAAATTTCAGAATCTTGATCTGTGAAGATAACGAGCGGACACAAGCGTCGTCATTTATCATTGACTCAAATCTCGACTCTTAAAAGATATAGTTCCAAACTCTCAATTCCATGAGCCGCACCCTTCTATTTCTTTATGTTTTACTCTGGTGTGAAGTAGTTTATATGCTCATGAGTAACTTCTCCATTTCAGTGGCATGTAGCTTTAGCAAGTGTGGCTCGTAGATGGTCCATCTTAACCTCTTTGTAGGGCAGTAATGGCTTCGAAGACAGGGGTAGGATCTGCCACCTAAGACTTTTCAACTTTATGAGCCGTGAGGGTCTCATAAAGAATTTTCTCCCTACGGATCGAGAGGATCTCGTAGGTGTATTTTCTCCTTAGTAATCGTGAGGATTCCTAAGTGCGTTTTCTCTTATAAGTCGTAAGGATCTTATAAGAGAATTTTCTCCCTTACAAGTCGAGAAGACTCGTAAGTGGTTGGTGAGTTGACTTGTTTCCGAGTCGAAGTATTACTCCGTCGGGGAGGTCGTTGGCTGACTTGTTTCCGGGTCGGAGCGTTGTTCCGACGAGGAGGTCATTGGCTGATTTGTTTCCGCGACGGAGGTCATTGGCTGACTTGTTTCCGAGACGGAGGTTGTTGGCTGACTTATTTCCGAGACGGAGGTCCTTGGCTGACTTGTTTCCGAGACGGAGGTCGTTGGTTGACTTGTTTCCGAGATGGAGGTCCTTGGCTGACTTGTTTCCGAGACGGAGGTCGTTAGTTGACTTGTTTCCGAGACGGAGGTCGTTGGTTGACTTGTTTCCACGACGGAGGTCATTGGCTGACTTGTTTCCGAGACGGAGGTCGTTGGCTGACTTGCTTCCGCGACGGAGGTCATTGGCTGACTTGTTTCCGCGACGGAGGTCATTGGATGACTTGTTTCCGAGACGGAGGTCCTTGGCTGACTTGTTTCCGAGACGGAGGTCGTTGGTTGACTTGTTTCCGAGATGGAGGTCCTTGGCTGACTTGGTTCCGAGACGGAGGTCGTTGGTTGACTTGTTTCCGAGACGGAGGTCATTGGCTGACTTGTTTCCGCAACGGAGGTCATTGGATGACTTGTTTCCAAGACGGAGGTCATTTGCTGACTTGTTTCCGAGACGGAGGTCATTGACTGACTTGTTTCCGCAACGGAGGTCATTTGCTAACTTGTTTCCGCGACGGAGGTCATTGGCTGACTTGTTTCCAAGACGGAGGTCATTTGCTGACTTATTTCCGAGACGGAGGTCCTTGGCTAACTTGTTTCCGAGACGGAGGTCATTGACTGACTCTAGATTGTCGGTGAACCGTAGAGTATTGGAACTTGGGACTTTGCCGTCGCTCCGATTGGTGATGTCGCGTCCATGTCCTGCTGGAATGAGGAGGAACGCCGCTGTTGGTATCCTGGCTGTAGATGTGGTCGTCGAGATCTGACTTCCCTTTGACGCAGCCTGGTGGGGAAATGTAGTCCCCTTTCATTTTTTTTGTTTATGCCCATGGATTGTATACAGGGGTCACTATGGACTTACCTGCAGGGCAAAAGTTTCATTCATTTTTATTGTTTTATTTCCGCGATGCTCTATCATTTCAGCTTTTATATCGCGAAGGTCGCGATTTCCCAATCATTTCGGCTATTTTTCGCGGTGCCCAATCATTTCGGCTATTTTTTTATTTTACTCGCTGCTTTTTATTGCGAGTTGCCCAATCATTTCGGCTATTTTGTATGCATAAGTTTTCTTTACTTGCTTCTTTTTATTGCAAGCTGCCCCATCATTTCGGCTATTTCGTATGCATGTGCGGCTTGCTGGCTTTTCACCGTAAACCTGAAATTAGACATTGATTTCGGCATCAGCACCGCTACAACTGGGATATTGGCAGGTGCGAATCATCATTTGCCTCTGTCGATGTCGAACAAAGGTGGCTTAGCGAAAAGGGTTAAGTTCTTGTCGACTAAGGCTTTTAACTTCATGAGCTGTAAGGGTCTCACAAAGGTATTTCTCCCTACAAGTCATGAGGATCTCGTAAGTGTGTTTTCTCCTTAGGCACCGTGAGGATTCCTAAGTGTATGTTCCTCTGTAAGTCGTAAGGATCCTACAAGAGGGTTTTCTCCTTGTAAGTCGAGAGGACTTACAAGGGTTGTTCATCATGCGTACATATCCCCTAGTCACGGATGAGACTTGGTTAGGGAAATGTTTATTCGCGCCCGTGGATTGTACACAAGGGTCAGTATTGAGCCACTTGTAGGTCAGTATCGAAAGTTGTGGGGGTTGCTTAAGCACAGGTTTAGGTCTCTGTAACTTAAGACTTTCAAATCTTATGAGCCGTGAGGGTCCCATAAGAGAGTTCTCCTTACAAGTCATGAGGATCTCGCATGTGTATTTTCTCCTTAGGAATCGTGGGGATTCCTAAGTGTGTTGCTCCCTTGTGAGTCGTAAGGATCTCACGCGGGTGGTTTCTCCTCACCAGGTCGAGAGGACCCTGTAAGTGTCTTTTAATGAGGTTGCGCCCTTTCGGGTTTTCACAAACACTCGCTGGTAGTCCTGCTATTTTTACTTACGGAGCCCTTTTGGGTTTTCATCCGTGCCATTTTTGCTTATGGACATACCCTTTTTTTTATTCTTTTTATTTTCTCTTCTTTTTTTTACGAGGTCGCGCCTTTTCGGGTTTTCACGAACACTCGCCGATAGCCCTGCTGTTTTTACTCACGGAGCCCTTTCGGGTTTTCATCCGTGCCCTTTTCGCTTCTGGACATACCGTTTTTTATTTATTTATATTTTTTTTCTTTCTTTTTTTATCTCGTCAGCCTAAGGATACTTCGGTAGTAGTTTAAGGACGTTTCGGTCCGTCATTAGTTTAAAGACGTTTTGGTCCGTCGTTAGTTTAAGCACGTTTTGGTCCGTGGAGGAGAAGGCTGGCTACTACTTATAAAGTTTGAGCTTAGGAAGATAGCGAGCGGACATAGTCATCGTCATCTATCATTGACCTAGGCAGTAACTCGCTAAGCGTGGTATTTATTTAGGAATCGGCCATTTATTGGCCTGTAAGGCCTTTCACCGTGCATATCCATGAGTAGATAGGCCCCACCTTGGTAGACCTTGTCTATTATGTACGGGCCTTCATAGTTTGGCTCGAATTTTTCCCGCTTGGCGCGATTGGGGATCATAGGCCTTTTGACCACTAGCACGAGTTCGCCTTGGCGGAATGTCCTCGGCCGGGTCAATCTTTCATATGAGCGCGTCATCTTTGCTTTATAAGCCTCCAGATTTTGTTGCACTATGAGCCGGGTTTCATCAAGGGCACCAAGCTCCTCAAGCCGAAGGTGAGCATTTTCTTCGTCCGTCAGCTCGTAGTGGACTGCCACTAGTAGAGAGGGTAACTCTATCTCGAGAGGGAGTACTGCTTCTGTACCAAATTCCAACACATATGGCGTTGTGTTCGTGGCTGTCTTGAACGTAGTTCGATACGTCCAAAGAGCTTCTTGCAGTCTCTCGTGCCAGTCCTTCTTATTTCGGGACACCGTCTTCTTCATGATCTTGGTCAAGGTCTCGTTGAAGGCCTCGGCCAGACCGTTAGCTCGCGGATTATAAACCGAGGAATATCTCCAGTCTATATTGTGTTGTTGCGCGAAGCGACTAATCTTGTGGCTTCTGTAAGCTGGCCCGTTATCGGAGATAATCCGTCGCGGAGTTCCAAACCGATATATGACGTGCGTCTTGAAGAAATGGAGGATATTCTCCGTCTTCACTTCTCTTAATGGTACTGCCTCTGCCCATTTGGAGAAGTAGTCAGTTGTTACCAGGATGAAACGATGTCCTCTGGACGATACTGGTTCGATGGGGCCGACTATGTCAGTTCCCCACATTTCGAATGGCCAGCTAGCCACTGTTGGATGGAGTGGATTTGGATGCTGGTGGATGAAGTCCCCATGAATTTGGAATGAGTGGCATTGCTTCGCATATTCGAGGCAGTCCTGAATCATCGTGGGCCAGTAGTAGCCCATCCGTTTGTTCTTCAGCTTCATCTTCGGGCCCGCTTGGTGAGAACCGCAGAGTCCGTCGTGAGCTTCTTGAACGACTTTTTTCGCTTCGTCAGGCCCCAGACATCTCAACCACAGAGAGTCAAACAACCTATTGTACAGAGTATCATTGACGAAGGCGAAAGACAAAGCTCGTTTCATGAGCTGATGTCTTGAGGACGCATCTTCGGGCGTTCGGCGGTATTTGAAGTAGTCTATAAAGACTTCTCTCCAATCCTCGGTATTTCCCCGATCTTTTATTTGCAGGGTCGTCTGCTCAGTCGCTCCCTTTTCTTCGGATGATTCTGGAGATATTTCCGCTGGGGCAAGTACCTGACGGCTTTGTACCATGATTCTTACATCATCGAGGTTCTCATCAGCCAGTTCCTTAGCGAGCTTGGCTAATGCATCACGGCGGCGCCCCGGCCGTCAATCCGACGCCGGAATGCGGAAACGATGATTTACTTTAACTTTTCAAACCGGCACCACCGCGCACTATAAACCCGGATCGTGCTATTAAACTAGTCCTAGCTATCTAGAGAGGGGGTAGAGAGATATACCGAGCGATCCATGTCCTTCGGTCTTCTCGTCGTCGTCCCGATCTCCCCGCGGAATCTCCGGTCTCCACGACGTCGGCGGAAGGGCACCACGTCGCCGGCTTCTTTTACGGGCTCCCACCTCTATACCGAGGCAACTCGGGCATGAAGCTGGCGAGTCGACGTACCCAAGATTTGCTGTAGAATAATGTAGTGAGCTATGTCTCATTTTAGGGTAGTGGAAGGTTGCCATTTAAGTGGAGGAATGATACTTGGAGTTTTTATGATGAAAAATGGAATTTTGCAAGCACCATGAGAACAAAACCTCACCCAAAAAAATTTGGACAGCCCCATACTTGGCTTGGCCGGCCATGGCATGGTGAGGGGAAGAGAGTGGAGTGAGTATCAAAGGAATGAGTGTGAGCCAATAAACAAGAGAGAGAAAAGGGTTATCATGAAAAAGGAAATGATCACCCACTAAAACTCACACTCCATCAACCAATCATCAACAACCATGATTGCACCAAAACCAACACTCCAACAACCTAATCATCAACAACCATGATGACTCAAAAGTCAAGCCATGATGAAAAGAAGAAGAAGTCAAATGGTGGAGGAATTATCATGATACAAGAATATGCAAATAACACCCTCCACTATCCAAATTTGCATGCTTGCAAATAAGCCCTCCTCCACCAATCTTCAGCCAATGAATGATGCAAAGAAATATGGCCAAAACGGAAAGCAAACTGGCAACTCCAGAAAACTGGTCCCGTAATAAATTACAGGAAAACCCCGATACTGTGTATACACACCCGCATCTGTATTTCGACCGAATACAAATGCAATGAGACAACATCTACACTATACAATACTAGGATCCGGCTTAAACCAAAGCCCGCTAGTATTTTTCGTCCGATCATGATCCGTGCAATACCGCACGTATCAGATCGAACCCTGCCATATCTCCATACGGCCTCTACAGCGTTTCGCCCGAAAACTTGAGCAACTGAATGTGGGGGACTCTAAAGACTCATCAATACTATGGCTGTGGATTTAACCACTAGCACGTCAGAGGTATTAGCCATACGTGACGGGCCACCAGCTATTGACCAAAAGGGACGTCGATGAGCGAACTCATCCTGACACCCTACTGAGCCTGTCAGTGACAATATCCGTACAGTCCGGTCCGTTCGTCTATGAGCATCGCATGGCGGGCCTAGGGGGTTGGTAAAAGTCAGACCCCCAAAAGCGGTACAAGTCGTGTCAGAGATCAGCCCAGAACACCCTGAGATACTACTGGAATACCTACCAGTAAATCTCCTGCCTTGGCCAAGGATTTTTCATGTTCTGGCTCTCCTAGACACAGCGCGACCTCACCCCCAATACCGGGAGAGACGAACCCCTGAAGATCCGCTCACTGCCTCCATGTGGCTCGGGACTGTACCCAACTAAAACATGTTTGCACGTCTCCTTTGAGCGTGGTAGGGTAGTAATCAAAGTACAGTGGGAACTCACACGAGACAAATGACGATCCTTAGGTCAATGAACTAACATGTACACATGTCACCAGGGAACTGCCATCTGACGTCAGGTATAAGACCAACTAGAATGTTCCCGGCGAGTCCTGTCCGGTGTACTCATAACCCAATAAGCACCTGTATACATCTTAGGTGATCCAACTGACACCAGTGGCTTGTGAGACCGGCCACCGCCCCTCGTCGGGGTCTTGACTGTATACACTAGTCTACTCTGGAGTATCGATGCCCTGTCTCGAAACTCCCATGACTAGACACCTTTTAAGGATGTGCTTATAGACTACCAGCTCCCACATATATGATCGCCCTCATACTACTGGCAGTCAAGCAAGAATCCTAGGGGCTCTATCAACGTGCAATAGTGACCTATCAGGTCACCTAAAGCAGTACACGATGATAAAGATAAACCAGATAGCATACTATCATCTTGAGTAAGACTGTCCTACCGGGATAGGTCCTCCCTCAATCATTGCAATCACGTGCCTGTGATCCAATAATTCACTCTGAGGGCACTATCTCCAACAATCTCCCACTTGCACTCAAGGCTAATTATTGCGATGTCGCATACTCACAGCCCGTGTGATACCGAACACCCAACTCCTCTACTAGTCAGTCTCACAAATCCCGTTTGCGAAACTATTGCGTTCGAGGAACAGCCTCTGTCAGTAGATCCGCTTTGATGTTTCTTTCTATATCTCTCTATATCTCAAGTTCGCGGAGAAAGCCATCTCCCGAAATGAGCAATACCTATCTTAGAATGTGTCTGGATGTCTGATGGGACCTAGCTCATCAATGAACTCCAAATCCAAACTTCTTATACTGTATCGTCAATTGAACTTAATCAGTATCCTGCGCCATGCCTCCCTCAGTATTTCCTTGGACCACCTGTCCAAAATACTGCCCCTCGTCAGAAGGAAAACTATAACTCTGACAACCTCCTTGTCGTCCAGGTCACCTTGGAAGCCTGGAATGATAACAGTCTCCCGAATGAGGCTGTCGTTATCATATCCCTAGAACATCCACTTATGTTCTAAAACTGCTTCCGACTGTTTCTCTAGTATAGGATCAATGTCAACTTATATCATCTAGTGCAAGAACAACATCTGGTGTGGTACTTGACATCTCATGATTAACTCAATTGCCTAAGCAAGTGATCTGCCAATCATGCACATCCCTCTTCCCTTTAGTCTGTAAGACACCTTTAGAGAGGGTGACTCCATCACCTGCAGGTACACTACCGTGCCAGGAGTCGTCCATTCTAAATACTCTTAGAATGCTGTCTAAGTACCCTTAATTGGGAAACCACCTAAATTTAGATCTAAAACCATAGATCTAGTAACCAGTATGTCTGATATAATGTCCAAGTCCCATGTGGAGAAACCACTGTGTGACGACCAAAGTATAACCGATCGTAGTATAGGAATATCACTTCCTACTCTGTGTATGTCATCCTAATACTAGGACATTACACCCTACTACCTTCTTAACAGATCCATCCCCTATTCTGATGAAGTCAAACCTATGACTGTCACATCAGAAATAGATGATCTATCTCCGCTATATCTGCTTTAGTCTATAAATAGACATAAGCCTGTTGTCCACCAATGCTTCTGCTGCTCCCACTGATCATGACAACCCTCTGGCAGAGTCATATAAACGCACACTTCTAAATCCAGTTTAGAACAATGCTATACTCATCCTCTTGCCGGGTCTCACAGCCTGGAACAACAGCAATGGTAAGTCTGGGTAAACAAGAACTTCCCTGTCACCGTCCTTGAGGCTACCAGAGTACCTCTCGGGTGCCTGAAGTTACCCACCTTATCTGCGGAGTGGCCAATGGAATGTCAAACCAGATTGAATCTTTAGGTTCCTATCAAATCTTCAGTAATCGTTTGTGGTTCTGGAATCACTTCCAGTTCTACCATACTCCCACAACTGTTTTCTGAAAAAATCCATTTTTATTAAAACTGTGGCGAGTTTAGAACAATATCACTATTGATCTTCCAAATGGTAGAAAGTCAACCCTCGTCATAGCCTGGGTCAACCCACAAACAGCCATTAAAGAAACGTGCCTTGAGTTGTCCAGTGTCTGGTTTTAAGCGTAGGCCGGACAACTCCCCGTACCTTAACATCGTTAAGATATGAACTGTTCTATATCCAATATAGAACCAGAGGCACTGATTTAATTGAACCAGAATCAAATCATGCAGCTGTCTCCAGTGCATGTCAGCTAAATAGAAGGAGGCCGATCAGCGTTACTCAACTTAGGAATGCTTCCAATTATGAGTAACCTGAAAGAGAAGCAAGTTCTCTTAATCACTACTATCAACTGAATACCATACTCAAGTATCTACATCTTCGATCAACTTGAAAAATCCCGATACTTGCAACACTTGGTTCTCTACTTTATCCATATACCTATAACTTCTCAAAACTTGGACCCTGTGTTTCTACGAAACACCTGTCTAAAAACTACAGAAGTCATAAGTAAACCGAATTTAGTACGAGGACCAACCCCTCTGTCCTAATGGACTCTGTACAACATATAATACTTTGTATAAGTCCCTTGAGTCTGATTACTCATTCACTGTGTGTCGTAGCTTAAAAACTGTACTTATGGTTAAGAAGAATTACACCGCTGTTTAATGCTCCTTACCTAACCATCCACTGATATAGGTAAATGTCACAGACATAATTTCAAAAAGATATATCTCACTCTATAAAAATAGACGTACAGATATATCAATTTGAAATTGGTGCATAACAGCGGATATTCAAAACCAAATATTTTCCGACCGGCAAACAGTCCAGGTGACTTCCTCAAATATCACCGATTACAACGAATCCCGATATAATGAGGATGATCACCTAATTCCCAATAACTTACTCCCACTCATCATCTGTAAAACCATACAGATGTGAGAATCACACCTGGTAAATACATACCCTGGAGCAAGTGTCTAATTGGGAAATCAGTTTTCCATTAACAGTACACGGTGAAACTGAAACATTGAGATGTTTCGATGGGGTATCCCCGTATTCCTAGTAATTCCTCTTCCATTATCCAGATTCACAACTATAACCGTGTAATTCTTTGCAACCTCTCCAAATCCCTTTTTATGTCTTTAGTCATTACCTTCTGCACACCCCTTTAGGCCAAATGGTTTTCTTCCTTCCCTACCGTTCGGCACCAGCCTATGGTTTGGAAGAAGACTATCCAATAAGCATAATGGGTGTACTGTCCTAATCCTAGGAGCACTCGCAATGCGAGAGAAGGTGAAGATAAAAGACAACCGAATAAACCTTATTCCTATTTCTCCTGAACCAGAATCCATCCCCGAACTGGAACGAGTTCCTTTCGAGTTCGTATATAACCATACGATGGAGTATCCAATAAACTGTGGATCTTCGTAGTGATAAGGAGTGTTCTGGAGAAATACAAAGGCGATTTCAGGATTGGCGAAGAAATACTTGGTTTGGTCGTGAATAGCAGTCGCAGTTTACTTTGCCCTCCTTCTAATCCCTTTCTTTGTCTTTACATAATACCTTCTGTACACCATCGTTAGGCTAATTGGTTTTCTTCATTCCCTACCGGTCGGCACCTGCCTATGGTTTGGAAGAAGACTATCCAATTTGCGTAATAGGTGTACTATCTCCTAAACCAAGGAGTACTCGCAACCTGAGAGAAGGTAAAAGGAAAAGACAACTGAATAGTCCTATTCGTTTTCTCCAGAACCGGAAACCATCCTCGAATAAATTCCTTCGAGTTCGTATATAACCATACGATGGTTTTGTCCAATGGAAGTGGACGTTCGTAGTAATACGGGGTGTCCTGGAGAAAAGGGTAAAAGTAGGTGTGGCAATGAGGTTTGCAACTCTGACAATCCAAAAGCAGTGTTTAAGAAGGTTCGGTTAATTTTGGTCACTGAGTCATAGTCTAGGGTCGGGTCAATGGTCGCTGCCAAAGAGAGAGAAAAGAAACACTCAGCGTGCACTCTAACCTAGATCAGAATGGTTACCAATTTATCTAATCTGGAAACCTCCCACTGTACTGTCAAATTCTCCTCCAAACCTGAAAAAAGAATTAGTCGGGATCACCCGAGGAGTAAACCAACTCATCAGTGGGAATCGGGATCCAACTATCATCGCATGATAACGTGACGGAATCCGCTCACGTCATCACACTCCAGAAGGTATGCGCATATCTGGCAAGTTTCAGTTTCTTTAGAAACTCCAGATATGATTTTTGCCCCATGCTCTTATGACCTTGACGAAGGTCAACAAATCATAAGTCACATGTCAAGTTCCACCCGTCATTGTCCAGGTTAATTTGAACCCACCCGTACAAGCCCTTGACGAAGGTCAACAAGGCTATACGACTGTCCCAAACCAACGCATCTATCTATGCAGCAGAAAGGTAACAAGCAGCTACCATACACTATGCCTTGACGAAGGTCAACAAACATAGCATGAATACTACGTGCTACCCGTCTGAAATGACGGAGGGCTACGAATGGTTTTTGGCGAAAACCTTTAACGTAATGAACTTGATATCGTTGAAGGAACTGATAGCTTTATAGAAATATAGTGGCGAAAACCATTGCTAAAGTGGTCACTCCCGGTGAAGGGATCTCGGCTCTTTCCCCGTAGAATGAGGTGCAGGATATTCCAACTGAATACCACGGTGCAAAGCAAAAGTAATCGGCTATAGTGAAGTTATTGCCCTGACGCAAACTTTTTGTCCAAGGGGTCACTCCCGGTAAAGGGATCTCGGCCCTTGCCTCGTCGACTGAGGAGCAGAATATTCCAACTGAATACCACGATGCAAAACAAAAGAGAACGTCCTTGCAATAACAGCTTTTTGAAAAGTGTTCCAACAACATCAGATTAGGTTTGTTTTTAACTTGCATTGATCCGAATCAACGCAGTCCCATCAATTGATCACACCACAAAGAACGAAAATAATGGCGTATGTATATGCCATCCACATTCGCCACTGGGTCCCGTCATTACTCGTTAGGTTAGCTAACTAACGACAGAGCGGGGACTGGACTAGCGCGGATGCAAAACATATACAACATCTACTAGTATATATATCAATATATAATATTTCGCTCAAGGCGTGATAAAATGCAACATCACAGAAATGTAAAGTATCACAGAACAATACAGATATCTGGGATCCCCGGGTTTCACAGAGCCGCTCCTGAAACCCGACGTTCCCCTGGTCGTGTGGATAGCCTGTGCAATGAAATCCTAGACCCCTACGGGCGCGGCAAGTTATCCGCCAAAACCTGAAGCGAGGCAGCCCCCTTCAGCAACGTAAATGGACCACCCAGCACTTTACGGAATCCGGTAACTTGGGCACCCCTCCTGGGTCAACCTGTACACCCTACGAGTGCGGCGAATAGCCCGCCAATTCTAGAGTGAAGCCCCCTCCGTCTCAATGCCATGAGATGCGGGCTTGTTGCCCTCTAGAACCCGGCTATCCGTGCACCCCTCCTTAGGGTAATCCTAGTACAGAAAGTAAAATATACATACAACGGGTACATCGACCGCAACCTGATCGTGCCCCAAAATAATAACACAAACAGGCAATGACGGCAGTCCACATGTCAGACGCTCGCCCCGCAATATCAAATGTACATAATACAACAAAAAACTGTACTAGCATTGCATCCAGGCTATCCCCATGACCGATCCACAACATCACAGCAATACACAGAACATCAACGTGAAGGTCACGTTCGCAAATCCGTCTAACCGGGCTATAGCAGTTAGACAGGATTTACCGATCGAGTGACATTCACGGTCGCAGATATAATGTAAATACTGTGAACTAATGTGTTTAAAATATCCGATCGATCAAAATTTTACCAAGTGGGCCCCAAGCATTACTGTAGCACTTAAAGAAATTCTGGGCCCAAAAATAATATTCCAAAACCCCTATTTTCAGCCCAGAGATCCTCTGTAAAAAATTGATGCACTGAACAGTATATATTGCGGCGGAACCGCGGCCCAAGCATGGGTTTGGCCGCAGTTCCACGGTGGGATAGTGGGTTCGTGCAACCAAATTTTCACAGAATGCAAATATGTCCCTGCACAGTATTCTGCAACACCCTGAAAAAATTTTCGAGCCAGAAAAAAATCGACAGAAAACTGATGCAAAGAAAACGCGGGTTTTTGGAATTTTGTTCGATCGGAAATGTAAAACACATTAGACAAAGCTAGACTATGTTAAAGGCGAGGCTCTGATACCACTGTAAGTGCACGGCAGCGCCCCGGCCATCAATCCGACGCCGGAATGCGGAAGCGATGATTTACTTTAACTTTTCAAACCGGCACCACTGCGTACTATAAACCCAGATCGTGCCATTAAACTAGTCCTAGCTATCTAGAGAGGGGGTAGAGAGATATACCGAGCGATCCGTGTCCTTCGGTCTTCTCGTCGTCGGCCCGATCTCTCCGCGGAATCTCCGGTCTCCACCACGTCGCCGGAAGGGCACCACGTCGCCGGCTTCTTTTACGGGCTCCCACCTCTATACCGAGGCAACTCGGGCACGAAGCTGGCGAGTCGACGTGCCCAAGATTTGGTGTAGAATAATGTAGTGAGCTATGTCTCATTTTGGGGTAGTGGAAGGTTGCCATTTAAGTGGAGGAATGATACTTGGAGTTTTTGTGATGAAAAATGGAATTTTGCAAGCACCATGAGAACAAAACCTCACCCAAAAAAATTTGGACAGCCCCATACTTGGCTTGGCCGGCCATGGCGTGGTGAGGAGAAGAGAGTGGAGTGAGTATCAAAGGAATGAGTGTGAGCCAATAAACAAGAGAGAGAAAATGGTTATCATGAAAAAGGAAATGATCACCCACTAAAACTCACACTCCATCAACCAATCATCAACAACCATGATTGCACCAAAACCAACACTCCAACAACCTAATCATCAACAACCATGATGACTCAAAAGTCAAGAGTCAAATGGTGGAGGAATTATCATGATACAAGAATATGCAAATAACACCCTCCACTATCCAAATTTGCATGCTTGTAAATAAGCCCTCCTCCACCAATCTTCAGCCAATGAATGATGCAAAGAAATATGGCCAAAACGGAAAGCAAACTGGCAACTCCAGAAAACTGGTCCCGTAATAAATTACAGGAAAACCCCGATACTGTGTATACACACCCGCATCTGTATTCCGACCGAATACAAATGCAATGAGACAAAATCTACACTATACAATACTAGGATCCGGCTTAAACCAAAGCCCGCTAGTATTTTCCGTCCTATCATGATCCATGCAATACCGCACGTATCAGATCGAACCCTGCCATATCTCCATACGGCCTCTACAGCGTTTCGCCCGAAAACTTGAGCAACTGAATATGGGGGACTCTAAAGACTCGTCAATACTATGGCTGTGGATTTAACCACTAGCACGTCAGAGGTATTAGCCATACGTGACGGGCCACCAGCTATTGACCAAAAGAGACGTCGATGAGCGAACTCATCCTGACACCCTACTGAGCCTGTCAGTGATAATATCCGTACAGTCCGGTCCGTTCGTCTATGAGCATCGCATGGCGGGCCTAGGGGGTTGGTAAAAGTCAGACCCCCAAAAGCGGTACAAGTCGTGTCAGAGATCAGCCCAGAACACCCTGAGATACTACTGGAATACCTACCAGTAAATCTCCTGCCTTGGCCAAGGACTTTTCATGTTCTGGCTCTCCTAGACACAGCGCGACCTCACCCCCAATACCGAGAGAGACGAACCCCTGAAGATCCGCTCACTGCCTCCATATGGCTCGGGACTGTACCCAACTAATACCTGTTTGCACGTCTCCTTTGAGCATGGTAAGGTAGTAATCAAAGTACAGTGGGAACTCACACGAGACAAATGACGATCTTTAGGTCGATGAACTAACATGTACACATGTCACCAGGGAACTGCCATCTGACGTCAGGTATAAGACCAACTAGCATGTTCCCGGCGAGTCCTGTCCGGTGTACTCATAACCCAATGAGCACCTGTATACATCTTAGGTGATCCAACTGACACCAGTGGCTTGTAAGACCGGCCACCGCCCCTCGTCGGGGTCTCGACTGTATACACTAGTCTACTCTGGAGTATCGATGCCCTGTCTCGAAACTCCCACGACTAGGGACCTTTTAAGGATGTGCTTATAGACTACCAGCTCCCACGTATATGATCGCCCTCATACTGCTGGCAGTCAAGCAAGAATCCTAGGGGCTCTATCAACGTGCAATAGTGACCTGTCAGGTCACCTAAAGCAGTACACGATGATAAAGATAAACCAGATAGCATACTATCATCTTGAGTAAGACTGTCCTACCGGGATAGGTCATCCCTCAATCATTGCAATCACGTGCCTGTGATCCAATAATTCACTCTGAGGGCACTATCTCCAACAAATGCGTCTACTTTTCTATTTTCCGAGCGCGGTATGTTTTCCAAAGTATAGGAGGGGATTTGGGTCAACAATTGTTGCACCTTTTCGCCTTACTTCACCAGCTCTGGTTTGCACGTTTGATAGTCGCCGTTTACTTGACTAACGACCAGCTGGGAGTCTCCGTATATGAGGAGGTTTTCAATTCCCATGTCAATGGCGATCTCGAGGCCTGCTATCAAAGCTTCTTATTTGGCTTCATTGTTTGTCCTCGGCTCTGTTAGGGAGAAAGCAAAACGCATTATCCCTCCTTGTGGAGTTACAAAGATGAGTCCTACCCCCGATTTGATTATAGGGGTACTTTGTTTGCGTTTCTTCATGGAAGATGCTCCATCGAAATAAAGCTTCCATCGGGTATCACCACCGTCGATCGCATCAAACGCATGTTCGTCTGGAAGATCGCAATTTAAAGGAGAATCAGCGGGTATCGGATACTCAGCGAGGAAGTCGGCGATGGCCTGGCCTTTCACTGCCTTGAGAGGCTGATAGGTTATCGAGAACTCCATCAAGAGCAGGGCCCATTTTGCGAGCCGACCTGTCAATATGGCCTTTGACATCAAATATTTAAGGGGGTCCACCTTCGAAATGAGACGGACTTCATGCGCCAACGTATAGTGCCTGAGCTTTGTTATCGCAAAGATCAACGCCAGGCAGTGTTTTTCAATAGGGGAGTAGTTGCTTTCTGCCCCCAGTAGAACTCGACTTAAGTAGTAGAGTGATCTTTCCTTCCCTTGGTCGTTCTCTTACGCCCATAATGCGCCTAAGCAACCTTCAAGGGCGGTTGTATAAAGAATGAGGGGCTTTCCCTTGACCGGAGCAGCCAACACTGGCGGGTTCTGCAGGTATTGCTTGATCTCGTCTAGCGCGCTTTGGCATTTTTGGTCCCAGACGAATGGGGTTCCCTTCTTCATCAGGTGGATGTAAGGACGGCACTTGCTTGAAAGATTGGCTATAAATCTCCGTATATACGCGAGCTTCCCTTGGAGAGACCGCAGCTGTTTAAGAGTCCTTGGCGGAGGCATTTCCATGATCACCTTGATCTTTGACGGATCTATTTCAATACCTCGATGTCGGACGATGAATCCCAGGAATTTGCCCGAGAAAACCCCAAATGCACACTTGAGAGGGTTCATCTTCAAGTTGTATTGTCGAAGTCATTGAAATACAGTCTTCAGATGCTCGAGATGTTCCTCGTATGATTTGCTTTTAACCACGAAATCGTCGATATAGCATTCGACGATTTCGTGTAAAAGCTCATCGAAGATCTTCGTCATGGCCCTCTGATAGGTGGCACCGGCGTTCTTTAGACCAAAGGGCATCACCTTGTAGCAGAATATACCCAAAGGAGTCATGAAGGCGGTGTGCTTCTGGTCTTCGGGATGCATCTTTATCTGATTATAACCTGATGAGCCGTCCATGAAGGAGAAAACCTCATGAGTGGACGTGTTGTCTATCATCAATTCGGTGACTGGCACTGGGAAATCGTCCTTCAGGCAGGTTTTATTGAGATCCCGGAAGTCCATGCATATGCGCACCATTCCATTTTTCTTCATCACGGGGACGATGTTGGCGATCCATTCAGGGTATTGAACTTCCTGGATGAAGCCAGAGTTGATCAGCTTCTTGACCTCGGCGTTGATACTCATCTCAAGCTCGAGCCGCATTCTTCTTGGCGCTTGTTTGACCGGCTTGACGTCCGGGAATATCGCCAATTTATGCACAGCAATTTCTGGATCCAGCCCCGGCATTTCTGAATAGTTCCACGCGAAGCAATCTCTATGCTGTATAAGCAGGTCTTTTAATGAAGTCACCCTTTCTTCGGACAGCGGCTCGCTGACGAATGTCGGTCGCGGGTCATTCGCAGTCCCCAACTCAATTTTCTTGAGCTTATCCGCAGTGGTATGTATTCCATCTTCCAGCTCTTTTGGCGCTGGTGGAAATTCTGAGATCACCTCATCGTTGCTGTTTTCGAAGCACCAGGGAAGGTCATCCATATTCTCGGGCTTTTCTTTTGATATTTTTATCATGTGACAAGTACGAATTCGCTTCCAATCCCAATATAGAACTGGTTCTTCTTTCATGGCCTTGGGTTCGTGCTTTTGTGGCGGCGCTATCCTCCAGTTGTCAGACAGAGCGAACTTGCCAAGCTGATACTGATCTTCAACCCAATTCTTGAAGGTGAAGCAGTCTTCGAGAGGGTGCCCTATCGCTCGGTGATAAGGGCAATAGTCTGGATGAGAGACTTCGCTTGCTTGTTCGGGGTGTTTAGACTCCGGCAGCGTAAGCATCTGATATTTTAGAACGAGGTCAAGTATTTTCTTCGTCTTGTCTCGTGGAAAAGAGTACGCTCGGCCCATTTTCCTCATGAGGGATAGATCGGAACCGCTCGATTCTCGTTTGCGTGGCTTCTTAGCCCCGCTTCGTTGCTGTTGAGCGCCTTTTTCGCGTTTTGGCTTGTTTCCGCCTCTGCGTCGAGCCTTTCTTACAACAGGTTGACAGAGAGCGGCATCTTCATCTTTCACAGCCTGTTGGAGGAGGCGTTGCGTTTTGGCTTTCTCGTAGATGGCCATTTCAAGGTTATGATCGTCTCGGACATTTTGACCAGCTTCTCTTATAAGCTTGTCCATTTGTTCTTCGAACGACGGACTGGGCACTTTTGCATCTGGAGCTTTTACTGGTTCAGGATTAGCATCTTCCCATTGAGCATCCGCTTCTTCATCGAAGTCATGCACGACGTAGCAATCATGGAGTAGCCCTCGTTTCTGAATCCAAGCCCGATTGTTTCCATTCTCCCATTAGGCAGCTTGTGTTGAGTCCCGGGAATGTTCTAGACCCTGTCATAGAATTTGGCTTTTCGAGCGGTCTGTTTGAAGGATATCCCCTGGCGCTTCAATAGCCGTTTCAAGCCTTCTGTATAATATCTGGGGAGACGGATGGGCTGAAGCCTGTCAAGCGTAGGATCCGCACCATACCAGATTTCTTTCTCCACTTTAATCTCTTCAGAACGGTAGAATAGAATTGCTTTTTCGCCTTCTCGCCCGGGAGGGACGTAGAATGTCCGCAACTCCTCTACACTGTAGGTATCAAGTGCATCCAGTTCTTTATGGTGTCTAGGTGGAACCATGGCGATTTGTAGACTTTGCTCTTCATCAGTGGACGTTTGTATTGAAGGTCGAGCAGAGAATACATCATGGACCTCATCTTCCGAGTCGCTACCAAAGATCAACGTAGGAGAAGATGGTCCCGACTTGTTGTATTGGGGCGGACCCGAATAAACTATCTCCTCCTCTTCTTCAGTATCACTGCCGAAGACAGGGATGGTGGCGTTAGCCTTATTCTCCGGCTTGTGACACCTCTCCGTGTCTTCGAAATCCGGTAAGAAGTATTTGGAATCTTCATATTTGCGGACTTCGTTCACAGAGAACGGGTTCAGTTCTCCCGTCACGGTATACTCGAGACCATCCTTAAAATACTTCATACACTGATGTTGCGTAGAAGGGATGATGTTGTACTCGTGTAACCATGGTCGGCCGAGCAGCGCATTGTAGCATGTCTTGGCGTCTATGACGTGGAACTTAATGTCCGTGACGAGTAGCCCGAAGCGTAGCGTCAGTATCACAGACCCAAGAGTTCTTGATGACTGGGAGTCGAACCCGGAGATGGTGATCTTGTCCCGAGCAAGGTGCTGGACGCTCATGCAGATTTCTTTTAACACCCGCACATTGAGGAGATTAACGGAGGATCCATTGTCGATCAGGATTTTGCCTATCTTTATATCGTGGCAGTATCACGAGACATAAAGGGGGCGATTGTGTTCGCACGTCTCAAGGAGAAGGTCCTCATCACCAAAAGTGACATCGGCCGTGTGTACTTCCTCCAATTCATCCTTCATTTTTTCTTCAGCCAGGAAAGCTTGGAATTGTTCCGGCTCCTATAGTGCCTTGATTAACGAGTCTCTTGCCTCCTTTGATAGCAAAAGGGCGTCAAGAATGCTGAGCTGCGAGGGTAGCTTCGTCAGATGCGCTAAGACGTTGTAATCCACCTTATTTCTCTTTGGCGAGTCCTTGGCACTTAGCTCCTTCACAACTTGGTCATCTAAGACGATATCTTCAGAGATCTTTTCTTTCCCTTTATCTTTTTTATTTAAGGTTCCGAGATTCCTTTCGGGCAGCGTCCGATTACGCAGCCTGATATTTTCACAGACCTTCTGCTCTTCTTCTTTTCCCTAGGTGGACTCATTAATGAGGGGGCTAAGAGCCAGCTACTCGTCGGAATCGCTCCCGAATGTAAGCACCTGTGATCCCCCGGCGTTAACCATACGACAATTGCCGGTAGTTCTGTTAAGCCCTTCGGTCGTATTTTTCCGCTTCCGACGAGTTTTGCGCTTCTCCCGCTTAAACTGTTGTCGGTGAGCAACGTACCCTTGCCACCATCCATCGAAAGCTTTGCACTCTTCGGTGGGGTGCGAAATCTTCCGATGATACAAGCAGTAGAAGGGGTGCATTTCCACTTCACCAGTGATGTTTCTTTCAGAGGAAGGTAGCTTCATGCCCATTGATATGGCTTTAGCAAACCTTTTCCTCGTCTTGAATTTTCTTTTGTCCATAGTGGATGTATTTTGCTCCAGCGGAAGTGTCTCAGCTCTTTCGTCAAATCGCTAGCGCTTGGCCCTTTCAAATATAGCCGTCTCGCGTTCCCGATCAGTTTTACTTTTCAACAGAGCTTCGTTGAGGAATGCGTCAATCACTTCATCTGAAGGCCCTGGAATTTTTGGTTTAGGATCTGCCCCCAGCTTTTCAGTGCAAGGAGTCTCCTCATCGTCCGTCAACGAATGGGAGATCATATGGCAGCTCTCTACGTATTCCTCAGACTCATCCGACGAACTTTCCTCCACATCTTCTTCTTGAAAGACATGTTTGAGGAATTCTTGGAGTGTGATGGGAGTCTGTGCTTTCTGGTTGTATTCCTCCAGTGCGTCAAGTTGTTTTTGTAAGTCTGTGCGCTTTTCGCCAGGCTTTACAGACTTCTTAGATTTCTTCTTCTTCTTTTTTGAAGATTTTGACTGCTGGTTGTGAGTGCTTGGGCCACCACCATCGGTCTTTGGAGTTGGACACGGCTTCAACATCCCCTCAATGATCTGAGGTTCCAGTGGATTTTTCCACCTGATCACCGGGCATGTTTGAAGATCGTTCAGCATCTTCTTTGTCTTAACTAACAGCACAACCTCCCATGGGGCTTCTTCGACGAGAGAGCACATTGCCCCCGACATATTCATCCTCTTAAAGGCGTGAGGTTGCGCCGGATTCACCTTCCATCTGTCGGATAGCGCAAACTTGCCCTGTTGGTACTGGTCTTCAAGCCAATTTTTGAAGACATAGTAATCTTCGATCGGATGACCCAGTACTCGATGATAGGGACAGTAGTTGGGCTCATTGACATCATTTGGTTGCGACGGACGTTTTGGCTCCGGCAGATTTATGAGTCGGTTGCACAACGCCAGCTCAAATAATCTTCTCGTTTTATCGCGGGGAAACGAGTAAGGACGTCCTAGTCTTTCCTCAAGGGGTACCTGCGGACGCATATTATTTTGACGAACAACCGGCTTCGAGTTACTCGGCTGTTGTTGAGCATTAGCGACAACGATCGCTTTTCCCTTCCCCTTGTCATTTCGAGAGTCTGGCTTTGGAAGAGGAGGTCTATGGCCCATCTGATCCATTTGCGCTAACTTGTCGATCAGGGCCTGGAAGGTAGTCGGCTTGAAGAACATCATAAATTGCGAGATGGTTGCTTGCGGGTCAAAGGTTCCCACAAACATACCCACTGCAGAAGCTTCTTCAATGTGTTGCTCGCACTTCGACCATAAGTTCCGCCACCGTATAGCATATTGGACCCATGTCTTGCCTGGCTTCACCCTGGCGTTAATCAATGCCGTCATCGGGGTGCGTTCACTGGCGCTTGAAAAATGCTGGGTAAACAACAGCTTCATCTCCGCGAAGGTCTTGATAGAGTCGTTCGGGAGCTCAGAGTACCACTCGAACGCTGTATCTGATAAGCTTCCAACGAACTGGCAAAGCAACAGTTTGTCATCACCGCCAGTGTTACCGCAGAGTGCCCTGAACTGGGCAATATGCTGGTGGGGATTTCCTGTCCCCTTGTAAACATGGAATTTGGGTATTGTATAGCCCGGCGGGTACTTGATTTGATCGTACCAACTTGGATGTGGTCGTCCTGTTTTTACGACCTGACCGGCTGCTTCAGTCGCATGACGAACCCGTATTTGTTGGGCTATGTACTCATCTAAGTCAGCTTTGGAGATTGTCTCCTCCTTAGCTGTTGACAGAGCTGGCAGAGGATTCGACGTTTCTCCCCTATCGTCTTCAAGGACGATCCGAGGATCTTCGGCCGGAGGATCTTGTTGGATCATCATCCCCACCATGTCTTGGAACAGGAGGCCCATACGCTTTATCTTGGCTGCTTGTTCAGCGGCCTCTTTATCCTTCTTCTCCAATATTCGACGAAGGAATTCGGCATCAGTTTCTTGCTCCTGGCGTTCATCCGAGGACGTTTTAGGGCTTTCTTTTGGCCCAGTAAGTGCGGCCATCGCGTTCATCATCTCTTGGAGCTTCTGCTGCTGCTCCTGCGCTTTGGTCTCCGATCGCGTGAGCGGTCTATGACCTGTGGATATGTGGCTGTCCTCTTTACCGGACGCCATGTAGACGGTATAAATTATGATGCCCCCTGACTTAGGGCGTTTGGGTTCACCACCTTTGATATTCGCCGTCGGCGTGAGGACTTTCTCCGACCTTCTTCTTTTATGGACCGTTGAAGTTGAGGGGGCCGTTGCTTTGGGCACCCAAGTGGTCGTCGCCTTTCATTGCTTGACTGGGGGATTTTCTTCCCGTCGACCTTTCGACTTCTTGTGTTGGCGAGAGAAATTAGGATCAATCACAGATTCTCAGACTCGTCGCCATGTCTTTAGATCCTGGAGGAAAGCGATTGAGGAGACTGCTCCGGCTTTCCTGCTTCCACGGCGATCTCTACCGACGGAGGAGATCTTTTGAGCACCGCAGTTGGCGAGTTTCTATGTACCCTGTTCAGCAGCTCAAAGCTGTTCCCAGTTGGAACAGCAGCATTAACTTCCACCGTGGGAGCTGGTGGAGTTATCCCAGAGGGAGAGCTACCCCCAGTCTTCCTTATCCAGCGCCAGTGGTGTCGTCGGGCGCAACGAGTTGTCGGTATTGGTTCAGAGACAGAAACAGCTTCTTCTTGCCCCCTGTTCAGGTGAGGGACTATTGCCGGTGTCAGCCATTTGAAGACTGACGTCCGTTGTAGAGTTGTGTCCAAGCGGTCAAAAGCAGATTTCTGAGCGGGAGTGGGAATAGTCAGCCTTGCAAAGACTGACTCTTTGACAGGAGAAGCCGCCTTGGCGACTTCGGGAGCAGCCATCTTCTTTGGGATGACAGCCTCAGGTGTTATAGGCTTCTTAATAGGCCCTTTGGTGCTCGAGCTCAACTTGGTGAAGACCGAAGAATTGGAAGACCTGTTGAGAGGGGCCGTGGGAGTAGCAAGTCGATCGAAGACCGACTTTCTTGAAGCTTCTGGTGCGGGCACAGGGAAGGTGAAGCTTGCTGGCGGGATCATGGTCCCGAAGAACAGGCCGGTGGTGGCTTGAGTCACTTTCTCCACAGGCATAGTAAGGACGGAGGCCGCTTGTGGCCCATATGCGACGCCTCCAGGTGAGGCGGAGCGTCGGCTGCATTGGCACTTCGAGCAGTTTGAGCAATTTGAGGCCATTGATGCTTGATTTCTGTGCCAGGAAAAAGACCAAATCTTAGTAACTTGAATTCGAAAGGCAACCGTTAACAAACCGTGATTCGTTCACGAAGACGACACACGAAGTGTGGAGTGGAAAGATGGAAAAGGTCCCACCGGGCGTGCCAGAATCTGTTCCCCTCTGAATGGCGGCCAAGACATTAGGACGTCTTGCCTGAGATTCGGGGCAGATGTTATTTTGTTTTATCCGTCCATCTCTCCGAAGATGCCAAGTTTATTTATGGCATCGTGTATCAGAGGTTTAGACGGATGCGGCCGATATAGAAGACTTCGTCAGATTCCCCCTCGCTTGAGGGGTTTTTGATTGTGGGGACGCTCTTCCCTGCAGGCGCAAGCCCCTGCAGTTAATTACGCTGCCGCATCGCGGTAACAACTTTCTCCTTCTCCAGAATTTCACTTCGTGTCGTGGGTGTTTGTTTTGTTTGTGGTTGCCCGTGGATTGTATACGGAGACTATTTATTTCGTCGCCCATAGGACGTGGATTAGTCCAAATCCGTACTTTCTTAGATTTGGGTTTTGGGTTTTGGTTTAAGGATACGTTAGCCATATTTGAGGCTAAGATCAACTTAAACGTTTGTTAAGGATACGTTAGTCTAATTTCCAGACTAAGATCTACTTAACGGGATCGTCTAGATCCATTTCCAGTTTAGGGACATGGTGGTCCATTTAATATATGGCTGTCGGGACCCGTCACCTCTCTGACGACGTTGAAGGATTACAACGACATGTGTCAGAGGAGTTCGGAGATGTACCCTTGAACCAAAGTTGATTGGGGGTCTTATAGTCCAATTTGGGACTAAAGTCTGTTTGAATGTTTAAGGATACGTTAGCCATATTTGAGGCTAAGATCAACTTAAACAGGATCGTTTAGATCCAACAAAAGAGCGTTTGGGGACTCTATTGTTCCAGTTTAGGAACGTAGTGGTCCAAAGGTAGTTTAGGGACATTGCGGTCCATTGGTAGTTTAAGGACATTGCGGTCCATTGGTAGTTTAAAGACGCATAAGTCCATAGGTTTAAGGACCCCACAGTCCATATGGGGGTGTTTAAGGACGCATTAGTCCGTTAATTTAAGGATGCATAAGTCCGCGGGTTTAAGGACCCCACAGTCCGTATCTTGGTTTAAGGACGTATAAGTCCATGAGTTTAAGGACCCCACAGTCCGTGTTGATGTGTGGTTGTCGGGACCCGTCACCTCTCTGACGTCGTTGAAGGATTACAACGATAGGAGTCAGAGAAGTTCGGAGATGTACCCTCGAACCGGATTTAAATTGATTTAAGAGAGCAGCTGTGCTCAGTCAATTTAATTTGAGGACTTACGGCCATGATTGGGCTAAGTCCAGTTTAGAAATGTTTAACATCTTATTTGTCTTTGGCCTATTAGGCCTGTGCTAGTGCTTTTCCCCTGTTTAATAATGCACTGCATTTCTTATTTTATTTGGGCTCTGCCCTTTTATAAATGATGCAGAGCATCAATTTTGTTTGGGCTCTGCCATTTTATTGCGTTTTATTTTGTTTGGGCTCTGCCCTTTTATAAATGATGCAGATCATCAATTTTATTTGGGCTCTGCCCCTTTTATTGCATTGCAATTTATTTTGGCCTACTAGGCCTTTTTGACTTGGGCCTGGCCCCTTCAGTAAACAATGCAGTGCATTTGTCTGGCGCTTTGCGCTGATTAATGAGCGCAAGCGCATGTAGTGGTGACACGTGTCACGCTCTGGTGAGCGTAAGCGCAGTTAGCGCAGTGCGCTGCGCCAGTGTGTTGCGCTACTGCGCTGCTGACACGTGGCGCGCTATTGTGAGTTGCACCAATTTCAGAGAGCAATGCTCTATTTTAAAAGCGCATAGTGCAAGTTGTTCTGGAGCTGACACATGGCGCTCTCTGGTGGCTTGCGCCAATCCAAGAGCGCAACAGTACAGATTTACAAGTGCAAGGCACTGTTTTAATATCTTGATCCAATTTTGGATTCAAGAAAAGAATCTTTTTAAGATTCCAGAACCAGTGGTTCATCAAAAGGCAATGCCTTTGTGTAGATCAAATGATCTAATAAAGAAGTATATTACTTCTTATTTTATTCTTATTATTTGATCTTTTCTTTTTATTTTAAGATCTTGATCTTGTTCTTAGATCATTGATTTTTTCAGAAGAAATTCTTCTTTTCAAAGACTTACCTTCTTTTCTTTCTGATTTCTTCTCAAACTTTCTTTTTAGAAGTTCTCTGAATTCTTTCTCTGTTTCTCTGTCAATGTTCTCTCTTCTTCTCTTTTTTTTTATTTTAGAAAGAAGGATCATTGGTCGTTGGGACCCACCACCTCTCCGAAGCCACTGAGAGATTGCAGTGCCATATATCGAAGGTGTGGAGGGGTGTACCCTTTGAACCATGTCTCACTCATTAGGGAGGAAGAACAGGCCGGAGCTTAAGCTTCTCGCTGCAGAAAAAGGCTTCTTTGCGTTCGCGCACGTGCGTCGCACGTGTTGGGCACTCATATTTGCACGTAGCGCACATGGATCTTGTGCATATGCGCATTATGGGGGGAGCAAGCTCCTATGGAGAACGAGTCTCCTTTTAATTGAATATTCTCATGTGGTGAGCACGTGCGTTGCACGTGGTGCGCGCGTGGCGGGCACGCGTGCGTTGCACGTGGCGCACATGCGCATTATGCAGGGCTTCTATATATGGAGAACAGTCTCCTTTTAATATTATTAAATATTCTCATGTGGTGCGCACGTGCGTTGCACGTGGTGCGCACGTGGCGAGCACACGTGCGTTGCACGTAGCGCACATGCGCATTATGAGGAGAAGCAGGGCTTCTATATATGGAGAACAGGCTCTTTTTAATATTATTAAATGTTCTCATGTGGTGCGCACGTGCGTTGCACGTGGTGCCGCATGGCGGGCACACGTGCGTTGCACGTAGCGCACATGGCGCTTGCACATATGCGCATTATGGAGGAGCATGCTCCTATCTTGGAGAACTAAGCTCCTTTGGAGAACTAAGCTCCTTTGAGTATTGAATCCTTTGAGGATTTAACTTTACCCTTTCTAAGAGGTATCCCCTCTTATTTATATGGGAGTGGTAGAGAAGCCATCTCTCCTTTTCCTGATGTGGGACTTAAAAATATATTCCCCATGTAGTAGAGCATTACTTTAGATTACACGTGCATAACACATTTGCTCATAACTTTTTATCTTAGATGAATTATGAGGCCCATAATATATCAAATCGAAGGACTTTTCGAGATGCTTTTAATATCATCAGAATTTAGCCATTTCTCATTCCGGAGTTTGTCAAAATATAGCTCGAAAAATACTGGTTCGCATCTTCTTTCTTAGATCACATGTGCATAGACATTTGCTCATAACTTTTGATCCCGGATGAGTTATGAGGCCCATAATATATCAAATCGAAGGTCTTTTTAAGATGCTTTCAATACCATTAGAATTTAGCTATTTCTCATTCCGGAGTTTGTCAAAATACAGTTCGGAAAATACTGGTTCGCATCTTCTTTCTTAGATCACATGTGCATAGACATTTGCTCATAACTTTTGATCCCGGATGAATTATGAGGCCCATAATATATAAAATCGAAGTTCTTTTCAAGATGCTTTCAATACCATCAGAATTTAGTTATTTCTCATTCCGGAGTTTGTCAAAATACAACTCGGAAAATACTGGTTCGCATCTTCTTTCTTAGATCACATGTTCATAACACCTTTACTCCTAACTTTTGATCCCAGATGAATTATGAGGCCCATAATATATCAAATCGAAGGTTTTTTCGAGATACTTTCAATACCATCATAATTTAATAGTTACTCATTAGGGAGTTTATCAAAATACAGGCCGGAAGATACTGGTTCGCATTTTCTTAAGCGTATCGCTGCCATTTGATACCTTGGACTCTTTTGCGCAGAAATTTTTGGCGGGAACAAACCTAAGAAACTTCTTGAGTTGCCCAAAGTCTCAAAAATCCGAAATTGAATGGTTCAAGAGGTCTAGAATGGGTGTGTGCATGTTTTTAGTGAAGGATGCATAGGGTTTTGGCTAGAACTTGGAGATGGTGTATTGGGGTAGTGAAAGAATGAAGCTTGAAGCAAAAGATGAAGACGAAAATGGAGATGAGGGAAGGATTGGGGCAGCCAAGTCTTACTTTCCCTCTCTCTCTCTCTTAGCCTCACCCCCTGCTGCTCTTACTCTCTCACAAAATATCTAATTTCTTTTATTTTCTTTCATTAACTCCTTTTCACACACACTCTTTTCTTTTATTTTCTTTCTTTCTCTTCTCATTCTCTACTCATTCTCTTCTCACACACTCACAAACACACACATGCACACATGCACATGACATGGTGCAAAATCATGAAAAATGTAAAAACAAGGATTTTGCCAAAAATCCGATAAATATCATTAAAATAAATAAATTATTTTAATCTCCGATAAATTTACAAATATTGGCACATACTTATACCATTTTAAGAAAAATCCCTATTCGCAAATCGAATAGTTTTCGCGAAATATATTATTTTAATATTAAATTCCAAAAATAATATTTTTATATTTCCGAAATGTTACACTAATGATTTTTCAACTGATGATATCTTAAATGATATTTATCCCATATCTCCTAAAATAATATTAGTCTAAAAAAATGACTAATGATTCTTAGGTCCACAACAGCCCCCCTTTCTTTTAAATATGGGATTTGGTAAAAAGGCACATCTCTCCACACCTCTGATATATGTCGTTGTAATTCCTCAACGTCTTCAGAGAGGTGGCGGGTCCCGACAACCAACAATTCTTTGGTGCATTTAAAAACTGACGTGCACACCTCATATCAGACCATACCCCAAACCGGGTGCATCCCATACCATCGTTGTTCATCCCGTCACGTAACAAATACACGTGCACGCAAGATGGATAATGGACCGAAATGTCCTTAAACTAACTGTTGCCTCCAAAATGGCGACAACGGACCGAGACGTTCTTCAACTAAAATCTCACCTCCAAAATGGTGATCAACGGACCGAGATGTCCTTAAACTAAAATCTCACTTCCAAAATGGTGATCAACGGACCGAAATGTCCTTAAACTAATATTCGCCTCAAAAATAGCGACAATGGACCGAAATGTCTCTAAACTAAGACAACAGAGCCCAAATGCTCTCTCGTTGGATCTGAGACAAAAATGATCCTAAAACCTTGTTAAGTAGATATTAGTCTCAAATTGGACTAACGTATCCTTAACAAAAAACCAACCGAGCCCCAACTGCTCCTATACATTTAAGTTGATATTAATCTCAAACCAGATTAACGATCCTTAAATAAAAAAAACCAAATCTAAGATATACGGATTTGGACTAATCCACGCCCTACGGGAGACAATATAAATTAGTCTCCGTATACAATCCACGGGCAACCTAAACCAAAAATAAAACACACACACACGACACGAAGTGAACTTCTGGAGCAGGAGAAAGTGGTTATCGCGATGTGGTGACGTAATTAACTGCAGGGGGCTTACGCCTACAGGGAAAAGCGTCCCCACAATCAATAAATCCCTCGCAAATGAGGGGAATCTGACGAAGTCTGCTACAACGGCCGCATCCGTCCAAACCTTCAATATACGGTGCCATAAATCAACTTGGAATCTTTGGAGAGGTGGATGGATAAGTCTAAATAGCATCTGCCCTCAAATTCAGGCTAGACGTCCCAACGTCTCGGTCCGGTCTTTCGGCGATGAACAAAGCACATCACTCGGATTATTGCACCTATCACAAAGGAATAGGTCACACTCTTGAAGACTGCTTCACGTTCAAGAACTGGGTCGAGGACCAATATTAACAAGGCAGGTTTATGTTAACCGACAGCTAGATGATAAGCCCACCGCAAAAGTATGAGCCAAAGAAGACCTATGCCGTTAGGATGGGACCAGCTCGACCGCGAAAATGGAAGTGGACTCGTACCTGTCATATGGTAATACTCTCAAAAGAGGGAGGGCACGAGAACATGATTGACCTCTTCGGATGCTTCATAAATGAAGACAAAGACAAGGAGATCTCAGAATTTCCACCGGCACCAAAGGAGCTGGAAGATGGAATACATACCACGGCGGACAACCTAAGTAAAATCAACTTGGGAATAGAGGATGATCCAAGGTCGATGTTTGTCAATGAGCTGCTGTCCGAAAAATAGGTAGTCATATTTAAAAAATGTGCTTATGCAGTAAAAAAACTGATTCGCTTGGAAGTACTCCGTAATGCCGGTTTAGATCCAGAGGTAGCGGTACACAAGCTGGCCATATCGCCAGACATAAATCCAGTAAAACGGCGCCAAGAAAGATGCGACTCGAACTGGAGATGAGTATCAACGCCGAAATCAAGAAATTAGTCGACTCCGGCTTCATCCAAGAAGTTCAATATCCCGACTGGATCGCTAACGTCATTCTGGTGATGAAGAAAAATGAGACAGTTTGCATTTGCGTGCACTTTTGGGATCTCAATAAAGCATGCCCGATGGATGACTTCGCAATGCCCGTTACCGAGCTGTTGATTGATAACACATCCACCCACGAAGTCTTCTCCTTCATGGATGGATTTTCAAAATACAACTAAATAAAAATGGATCCTGAAGACCAAAAGCAAACCGCCTTCCGGACTCATTTAGGCGTATTCTGCTACAAGGTGATGCCCTTCGGTTTGAAGAACGCCGGAACTACATATCAAAGAGCTATGACGAAGATATTCGTTGACCTCATATACGAGATCGTCGAATGCTATATCGACGTCCTTGTGTTAAAAAACAAATCTTATGAGGAACTCCAGGAACATCTAAAGATCGTGTTCGAGCGTCTTCAGATGTATAATCTGAAGATGAACCGTCTAAAATACGCGTTTGGAGTCTTCTCAGACAAATTCCTAGGCTTCATCATCTGTCATCGAGGTATCGAAATTGATCTTTTAAAAATCAAGGTGATTATGGAAATGCCCTCGCCAGGAATTTTTAAACAGCTGCGATCTCTCCAAGAAAGCTCGCGTATATCCGGCGGTTCATAACCAACCTCTCCAGAAAATGTCATCCATATAGCCATCTGATGAAGAAGGGGATCCCATTCGTCTAGGATCAGAAATGCCAAAATGCATTGGACGAAATCAAATAAAACTTGCAAAATCCATCCGTATTGGCCGCTCCGCTTAAGTGAAAGCCCCTTTATCCTATATACAACGGCCCTTGAAGGTTCTCTACGTGCACTATGGGCATTAGAGAACGACCAAAGAAAGAATAAAGCTCTATACTATCTAAGCCGAGTTCTCCTGGGGGCAGAAAGTAACTACCCCTCCATCGAAAAGCACTGCCTGGCGCACATCTTCGCAATAACGAAGTTCAAACACTACGCCTTGGCACATGAGGTCCATCTCATATCAAAAGTAGATCCTCTGAAGTATCTGATGTCCAAGGTCATACTGACAGGAAGGCTTACCAAATGGGCCCTACTGTTGATGGAATTCTCAAAACATATCGGCCCCTCAAAGCGATGAAAAGACAAGCCATCGCCGACTTCCTTGTGGAACATCCGATACCAGCCGATTCTCCTCTAAACTGCGAGCTGCCAGATGAATAAGCGTTCAATCTAGTCGAAGAGGAGAAAGATGAAACTGAGCCTCGGTGGGAACTCTATTTCGATAGAGCATCTTTCATGAAGCGGCGAAAGAGGAACACTCTTATAATCAAAACCGAGGTGGGTCTTATCTTCGTGACTCCGAAGTGAGGAATATTGCGTTATGCCCTCTTCTTTGTAAGTCGATGTCACTCACCCTGCGTGTTCGCGGGGAGGCGGAGTTTGCAAAAAACGATTTTTATATGCATAGTAACATCGACTAAACTCCAGGATCGATACTAAACCCTAACTAACAAACAATCTATGAGTTTTAACTACTATGTAAGAAAGTTATACCTTAAGTTACTAGTCCTTCTTCTTCTCGCTGTCCTTCTCCTCGTCGTGAGCTCCTTGGAGTATGTATAGATCACGCCTCTTCGTCGGACTTCTCGAATCGACGAAGATCCATCCGAGAGTGTCTACCTTGAGCTTCTATCTCTAAGATGAGCTAACTAGGGTGCTTAGTGTGCTAAACTAAGTAGCCTAGAGGAAGTAGAGAGTGATTATGGATAGATTAGTCTCCATAACCCTAGAATTCTCAACACATGAGACAATTAGGGTTTGAGAGGAAGAAGAAGAGAGCTTGAGGAAAGAGAGAGTGTTTGTGATAATGATAGAATGAATATGTCTATTGTGATGACTATTAAGCAAATAAAAATATCTCACACAAATATCTTAAAATATCTAAGTCCACTCATGTCTCAATAGTCATACATGAGTCACTAAGTAGCCATGCTTCATTTATCATACAAATAACACCTCATTTCCTCCACCTCATAAATGTTTTAATCAAAATAAAAACCCTAATGAGGTGTCTCCTTCTAAAAGCCATCTTGAACTAATTAGAAGAATGCCTCTCATCCGTATATGCATACCTGTATCCGTATTCCAAGAAACACGAATACATTGAGACGAAACTAATCCAACAATCTAATACGACGATTCGGCTTAAACTAAAGTCCACTAGTATTATCCGCATGAGTATCATACGTGCACAAGTACACGTATGTGATCGAACCCTGTAGTAAAACCATACGACCTCTATATCGTTTCGCCCGAAATAGGGAAACCATCTGTGTGGGAATCTAGAGACTCGACACTACGCTGGTAGTAGGTTTAACCATATGCCGTCAGCGGTACTAGCTGCACGTAACGGCTACCCAGGTATCTGTCGATAAGAAGGCCGATGAGCAAACTCATCTGAACTCCTACTGAGCCTGTCTGTGACAATCTCTGTACAGTCCGGTCTGTCCATCTAAGAGTATCGCATATCGGGCCTAGGGGGCAGTAAATGTCAGACTCCTAATAGCGCAATAAGTCGTGTCAGAGTGTAGCCCAAAATACCCTGAGAAACTACTGGACTACCTACCTGTAAATCTCGCTTGCCCTGGCCAGGAACTTTGTGTAATGGCTTTCCGAACACAGCGCGATATCAACCCCCAATACCGGGAGAGATGAATCCTATTTAACCGCCACTGCCTCTAAGTGCTTCGGGACTGCACCCAACTATTACCTGTTTGCACAACTCAATAGAGCCGTGGTAGGATAGTAATCTAAGAACAGTTGGAACACACTTGAGGTGAACTAGCAGTGTCAAGTCAACGGACTATACTGTACTCATGTCACCTGGGAACAGATACCTGACAATAGGTATAGTGCCAACCAGCAGTACCTCATGAGTCCGTCCAGTGTAACTCATAACCCAATGAGCACCTGCATACAATCTCCAGTACGACGTACTAATGGCTGTGGGATAGACCATCTTCCCTGCTGGGATGAGAAGCGTATACACTAGTCTACTCTGGAGTATCGATGCCCTATCTCAATAATCCTATGATTAGAGACCTGTATAAGGATGTGCTTATAGACTACCCAGCCCCCACTAGTGTAACTGCCATCATAACGCTGGTAGTCAAGCAAAGATCCTAAGGGCTCTATCAATATGTATTAGCGATATGTTAAAAGAAATATATACACATATTTAGATAGAAACAAACCAAGTAGCATACTACCATATTGAGCAAGACTGTCATAAAATCCGTGTATATATCCCAAGCTTCCAAAATGTAATATACAAACTAGTACTATACAATAATGGCCTCTAAGGCATATAACACTAACAACTCCCACTTGCACTAAGGCCGTGTGCTGGCATATCGCAGACCTATCATCTTGAATAGCCTCACGAACTGCGTCTGAGAGATGGCCTTGATGAATGGATCTGCAATGTTGTTCTCCGTAGCAGCTCTCCGCACCTCGATCTCCCGGCGATCCACGATCTTCCTGATAAGGTGATACCGTCTCAAGATACTGGACTTCTGATGGGACCTGGGTTTCTTTGCTAAAGCTATAACCCCGTTGTGGTCACAATAAAGAGGTATTGGATCAACAATGGACGGAACCACCAGAAGTTTTGTTAAGAACTTCCTCATCCAAACTGCTTCTTTTGTGGCGTCACATGCGGCGATATACTCCGCTTCTATCGTCGAGTCAGCAACGGTGTCCTGCTTGGAGATCTTCCAATAGACCGTCCCTCTATTGAGGGTAAAAGCATAACCTGACATAGACTTGGAGTCATCCTTGTCACTCTGGAAGCTGGAGTCAGCAAAGGCCTCGATCTGGAGGTCATTTCCACCGTACACCAAGAACATCCCCTTAGTCCTTCTCAGGTACTTGAGTATGTTCTTTAATGTTATCCAGTACATCTCCCCACGGTTTGACTGATACCGGCTTGCCACACTTAGTGCGTAAGCAACATCTAGTCTAGTACACAACATCGCATACATTATAAAGCCTACCGCAGAAGCGTAGGGGATAGTTGACATGCGATCTCTTTCCAAATCAGTCTTGGGAGACATCTCTTTGGAGAGAGTGATTCCATGACAAGCTGGTGGATTACCACACTTTGAATCTTCCATACTGAATCTTTTCAGTATGGTATTGATGTACCTAGACTGAGAAAGTCCCAACATTCTCTTAGATCTATCATGATAGATCTGGATCCCCCCCAAAATGTAAGAGGCATCACCCAGGTCTTTCATGGAAAACTTTTGTGACAAGAATCCTTTGACTGATTGTAGCATAGGAATGGCATTTCCTATTAAGAGAATGTCATCCACGTACAAGACGAGGAATAAACAGTTCTTGCTACAATCTTACTGTAGATGCATGGTTCATCTGGTTTTTTGATAAAGTCAAATTCTTTGACTGTCTTATCAAAACAGATGTTCTAACTCCGCGATGCCTGCTTTAATCCATAAATTTCCATTTAAAAAAGCGGTCTTAACGACCATCTACCAAATCTCATAATCGTGGAAGGCAACAATGGCAAGAAGGATCCGAATGGATTTGAGCATAGCCACTGGAGAAAAAGTTTCATCATAGTCCAAACCAGGTCTTTGACGAAATTCTTTTGCAACAAGTCTAGCCTTATAGGTTTCAATATGTCCATCTACACCAATCTTCTTTCTGAAGATCCATTTGCAGCCTATGGGTTTTACCCCTTCTGGAGCAATGTCCAAAGTCCATACTTTGTTGGTGTACATGGACTCCATCTCGGTCTGCAATGCATCCGGCCATTTTACCGAGTCTGCGCTCTGAATGGCTTGCTGGAAGTTAGTTGGCTCATCATTATCAATGATGCAATCCTCTCTATCCCCGTTTATGAGAAAACCATAGTATCTCTCGGGCGGATGAGAAAGCCTACTATTCCTGCAGAGTGGTGCGGGGATGTCCTATTCTTTTGAAACTTCTGGTTCCACCATGCTTTCAGTAATAGCTTGTGGTTCTGGAATTTTTTCCAGTTCTATTGCGCTCCCACTTATCTCTTTTTCTAAAAATTGAGTTTCCAAGAAGTGAGCATGACAAGAAACAAAAACCTTTTGTTTCTCTGCATAATATAAAAGATACCCATTGGAGTTCTTTGGGTATTCCACAAACTTACACAGTACTGAGCATGCCTCGAGGTTGTCTGCATGCTGCTTTTTAACAAAAGCTGGACATCCCAATATCTTCAGATACTGAAGATAGGGTTTCTTCCCACTCCACATTTGATATGCTGTGGTAGGCACAGTCTTGGTAGGAACCTTGTTCAAAAAATATGCAGTCGATCCTAGTGCATAACCCCAGATGGATCGCGGTAACCCAGCGGTACTCATCATGGAACATACCATATCCAATAAGGTTCGGTTCCGCCTCTCCGATACACCGTTGTGTTATGGCATGTATGGAGGAGTAAGCTGAGAGAGAATTCCATTCTCTTTTAAATAATCCAGGAACTCCGCACTCAAGTATTCACCACCTCGATCAGATCTCAGTGTCTTGATACATTTGTCGGTTTGTTTTTCCACTTCATTCTTATATTTTTAGAATTTTTCAAAGGTCTCGGATTTGTGTTTCATCAAGAAGACATGTCCATACCTAGAGAAATCATCCGTAAAAGTAATGAAATAGGACAAACCACTTCTTGCATGTGTAGACATTGGACCACACACGTCACTGTGTATAAGTCCCAAGAGCTCGCTCGCTTACTCCGTGTCCAGTGAACAGAGTCTTTGTCATCTTTCCTTTGAGACATGGTTGACAAGTTGCATAAGACTGATATTCAAACGGGTCCAAATATCCCTCTTTATGTAACTTGGTCAACCGTGTTTCGTTGATGTGACCCAGTCCACAATGCCATAAGAAAGCTTGATTTAATTCTGGAGACTTTCTTTTGTGTGTGTTCTGGAGGTTGAAAACTTGCAGTTGGTTTAATACGTATATACCGTTGTTTAGTGTACCCGACCCAATCAAACAATGATTAAGGTGAATGTTTACGACATCGCTTACAAATGTAAAATCATAACCTTTTTTAGATAACAAAGATACAGAAATGATATTACAAGTCAAACTAGATACACGAAAACAGTTGCACAAAACCAAAATATGTTCACTTGTCAATCCTAAGTGATATTCCATGCTCGCTCCGTTAGCAACCCTGAGGGTCATATCACCCGCCTTCAAAACTCTACGGCTTCTCAGTGCTTGCAAAGAATTAAAAATATGAGATCCTGATCCGGTATCCAATACCCAGGAAGTAGAGTTGATTGACAAACAATTTTCAATCACAAACACACATGAAGCTGAAGCCACAACCTGCTTCATACCCTGGTTTTGGGCTTTACAGGCCCTGCAATCGTTCTTCCAATGGCCCTTCTTGTGACAGTAGAAACATTCTTCCTTCCTTACTGTGAGCCCCCCAACTTTTGCTTTTCCTTTTGCTTCTACCTTACTAACACCGCCTTTCGGCTTGGTGGGGGCCTTCTTCTTCTTCCCCTTGACTTTCGCCTTAGATCTAGAAGAGGAAGTCCTCCAACAAGCAGAGTGTGTGTCTCCCTGGACTTCTGCAGGGTGCCCTTAGCGCTCCTCAACATGTTGAGGAGTTCTGGACTTCCTTCCCTTGAATGTTAAAATTCAAGATAAACTGGGAGTAGGTAGAGGAGAGGGACTGTAGAATCAAGTCTGTATTCAGCTCTTTCTCCAACGTGGTCCCCAGATCCGTGAGCACCTCAATGTAGATGATCATCTTAAGGACGTGGTCCTCTACAGATGACCCGATAGCCAACCTCGCTTGAAATAACTTCTTCGAGTTCTCGTATCTTGCGATACGAGATTGCTCTCTATATAAGTCCTTAGTATGGAGGAAGATGGATTCAAGATCCATCTACTCGGGCCGCCTCTCGTGTTCATTATCTACAGAGGCCAGCATGAGGCACTTGGCTTTCGCACTATCAATTTCCCAGGTCTGACAGATCTCCTTATCCGCGACGCTGGAATCTGGACCTGGAACGGCGGGGGATTTAGTAGTAAGAAAATAGCCCAGTTTGTCATATGTGATGGCCATCTGGAAATTCCTGAGCCAATCTTTATAGTTTGGCCCCGTCAATATGTTTTTATCTAAAAGTAACTTAAGGCCGGTCATCTTGGTCGCTGCAATTAGGAGAGAGAGAGGAAACACTTTAGCATGATGCTCTTGCAAGTTTAGATTGGTTTTTATTTTATCTAAACAGGATGACTCCCACTGTTTCTCGAATCCTTCCTCAAACCATAAATCTCACCGTACAATTCTTGCTTAACTTTTCGGCCACGATAGTGTCGGAACTTCGAGGAAGGTTTAACAACGCTTTCGTGAAGTTCCTTAATTAAATAACCACTTTTCCCTGGAGGCGTAGCCTCGCTAACACCGTTCTAGACACCTATTTGGTTTATAGCATGGATCGTTTAGTGAAAAAATCTCCCGTGGAGTAGCGGATACTCATAGTAAGATCGAGATCCAAATATCATTGTGCGATAATCCTAAAGGAATCCTACCAAAATTATCACACTCCAAATAGTATGCAACACTAGCAAATTTCAGTTTCTTTAGAAACTCCCGGTGTGGATTTTTGCCCCATGCTCTTATGACCTTAACGAATACTAACATATCATAAGTCACATGTCAAGTTCTACCCGTCATTGTCCAGGTTAAATTGAACCCATCCGTACATATCCTTGACGAAGGCCAAAATAGTAGTACGACTGTCCCAAACCAACTCATCTATCTATGCTACAGATGAATATTCAGTAGCTACCAATCACTATACCTTGGTGAAAGTCAAAATACATAGCTTGAATACTATTGAATACCCAACTGAAATGACGGAGGGCTACGAATGGTTTTGGAGAAACCGTGAATGTAGTGAACTTGATATAATCGAATGAACCTGATACCTTTTAAAAGGAATGGTTTAAGCTCCGCATTTTAAAAGTTTGTTGTTTTGAAAAAAACGAGTGGTTTTTAAAATTGTTCCAACGATTCAGCTTTGGTTTGTTTGCTTTGCATTAATGTAATGCAGTCCCATCATTTACACCTATCATCACAGAGAGAAACGAAAATATGACGTACTCTTATGCCATCCGCATTCGCCACTGGGCCCTGTCTAACACCGTTAGGTTACTTAACTAACGCCAGAGCGGGGGATGGACTAGCGTGGATGCAAAACATAAGCAACATCTACTATATAGCATATATATAATAATATACATTCGTCTCATGCAATAATAGGCATTCCAGATCACAGATGAACATACTGGATATACTAGAAATTCCGCGTTTCGTTTAAGCCTATAACAAAAGACGGATTCCACGGTCATGATGAATAGCTAAAACCCCACTCTAGACCCCTACAGATGCAGCAAACTATCCTCCAAATACCCAAAATGAAGCAACCTCCCTTAGTAAAATGAGTAGGCCACTCAGCACTTCAAAATACCCGGTAGTTTGTACACCCCACCATGGGTCTATCCTAGGAGCAAAAAACAGTAAATGAAATAATACAACGGTGGCTACAATCTCAACCCGGATGTGCCCCGCAAAATAATATTACATCAAATTACAATTTATATCGAATGAAAGAAACTCTCATCTCACATCCCCGGTTATTCATCCATGACGATCCAATACTGTTCATATACACAAACCAATCATCACAGATATGTGCAACCCCTAACTAACCGACATATAGCAATTAGCGGAAGTTTATGAACACATATATCAAACACAGAAACAATACTTAGCCAAGAACTTTAGAAATTCGATCGAAATATATTATTAGTGTCTACCCCAAATGCAAACCAGCACACAGACAATACTGGGTAGAAACCAAATATACAAGAAATCACAACTCAACAGATTAGAACTACAGAAGAAATCTAAGTCGACTCGGCCGCGGAACTGCGGCGAAACACACCGTTTTGCCGCGCTTCCGTGGTGGTCTTGGCGAGTCACTGACTCGTATTTCTTGGGTGTTCTTATAATTCCATGCTTGTATTTTTAAGTGCTCTGAAATAATTTTTAGATCAGATTTTAACAAGGACAACAAGCATGGATTTTAAGTTATGATTTCGGGTTTTTCCGACGATCGAAGTTCTAACTACTTGCTAACTAGCTAGTTATGGTTTAATTAGTCTCTGATACGTAAGTCGATGTCACGCACCCCGCGTGTTCGCAGGGAGGCGGAGTTTGCAAAAAACGATTTTTATATGCATAGTAACATCGACTAAACTCCAGGATCGATACTAAACCTTAACTAACAAACAAACTATGAGGTTTAACTACTATGTAAGAAATTTATACCTCAAGTTACTAGTCCTTCTTCTTCTCTCTATCCTTCTCCTCGTCGTGAGCTCCTTGGAGTATGTATGGATCACGCCTCCTCGTCGGCCTTCTCGAATCGAAGAAGATCCACCCGAGAGTGTCTACCTTGAGCTTCTACATCTAAGATGAGGTAACTAGGATGCTTAGTGTGCTAAACTAAGTAGCCTAGAGAAAGTAGAGAGTGATTATGGATAGATTAGTCTCACTAACCCTAGGATTCTCAACACATGAGACAATTAGGATTTGAGAAGAAGAAGAAGAGAGATTGAGGAAAGAGAGAGTGTTTGTGATAATGATAGAATGAATATAGCTATTGTGATGACTATTAAGCAAATAAAAATATCTCACACAAATATCTCAAAATATTTAAGTCCACTCTTGCCTCAATAGTCATACATGAGTCACCAAGTAGCAATGCTTCATTTATCATACAAATTAACACCTCATTTCCTCCACCTTATAAATGTTTTAATCAAAATAAAAACCCTAATGAGGTGTCTCCTTCTAGAAGCCATCTTGAACTAATTACAAGAATGCCCCTCATCCGTATATACATACCCGTATCCGTATTCCGAGAAACACGAATACAATGAAACGAAACTAATCCAACAATCTAATATCAGGATTCGGCATAAACCAAACCCACTAGTATTATCCGCCCGAACATCATACGTGCACAAGTACACGTATGTGATCGAACCCTGTCGTAAAACCATACGACCTCTATATCGTTTCGCCTGAAGTAGGGAAACCCTCTGTGTGGGACTTTAAAGACTCGACACTACGCTGGCAGTGGGTTTAACCACAAGCCGTCAGCGGTACTAGCTGCACGTAACGGCTACCCAGGTATCTGTCGATAAGAAGGCCGATGAGTAAACTCATCCGAACTCCTACTGAGCCTATCTATGACAATCTCCGTACAGTCCGGTCTGTTCGTCTAAGAGTATCGCATATCGGGCCTAGGGACGGTAAACGTCAGACCCCTAATACCGCAATAAGTCGTGTCGGAGTGTAGGCCAAAACACCCTGAGAAACTACTGGAGTACCTACCAGTAAATCTCGCTTGCCCTTGCCAGGGACTTTGTGTAATGGCTTTCTGAACACAGCGCGACATCAACCCCCAATATCGGGAAAGACGAATCTTATGTAACCGCCATTGCCTCCAAGTTCTTCTGGATTGCACCCAACTACTACCTGTTTGCACGACTCAATAGAGCCATGGTAGGGTAGTAATCTAAGAACAGTGGGAACACACTTGAGGTGAAGTAGCAGTGTCAAGTCAATGGACAATGCTTTACTCATGTCACCTGGAAACTGCTATCTGACGATAGGTATAGTACCAACCTGCAATACCCCACGAGTCCGTCCAGTGTAACTCATAACCTAATGAGCACCTGCATACTATCTCCAGTACGACGTACTAATGGCCGTGGGACAAACCATCTCCCGTGCTGGGATGAGAAGCGTATACACTAGTCTACTCTGGAGTATCGATGCCCTATCTCAATAATCCTACGACTAGGAACCTGTATAAGGATGTGCTTATAGACTACCCAGCCCCCACTGGTGTGACTGCCATCACAACGCTGGTAGTCAAGCAAACATCCTAAGGGCTCTATCAATATATATTAGTGATACGTTAAAAGAAACATATACACATATTTAAATAGAAACAAACCAAGTAGCATACTACCATATTGAGCAAGACTGTCATAAAATCCGTGTATATATCCCAAGCTTCCAAAATATAATATATAAAGTAGAACTATACAATAATGGCCTCTAGGGCATATAACACTAACATTCTTGATGGAACCTAAGACCAATAATGAAGCGAAATATGAAGATTTGATAGACGGTCTTGAGATCGCTATCGATTTGGGAATCAAGGACCTTCTCATATATAGAGATTCTTAGCTGATTGTTAGTCAAATAAATAGTGACTACAAGTCATGTAAGCCAGAACTAATAATGTATGGTGAAAGAGTGTAGCAGCTGTTGACCCAAATCCCTTCCTATACCCTGGAAAACGTACCGCCAGCGGAAAACAGTAAGGCGGATGCGTTAGCCAGGTTGGCTAGAGAATTAGCCGACGTAGACCTCGTTGACGTAAAGATCATTGTTCAAAATTGCAGGAACTTAGCGCCAGCAGATATACCTTAGGAAGCCCTGATAGAACTATTAGAAGAAAAAGAAACGACCGAACGAGAAGTGCTCCAAATAGAGAATGGGCAGGAGGTCGACGATTGGAGAGAAGTCTCATATGCTACTTCAAGTCCCAAAGCACACATGAAGATGTGTCATCTATACATCAGCTTATGAAACGTGCTCTGTCATTCGCCTTTGTCACACCCTGCTTGCCAAAATATGTAAATACGGTACATGAAAAACCCAACCATCCTACCTATGGCGAGAAAAGATCCTTCCATACTCACATTAAGGCTGTCAATCAAATACAAGAACAGTAAATAAAATCTAATTAACCCATGTCCATCTGCCACAATAGATAATAATCAAGAAATGTATATAGCGGAAATGAATAAAGATCTAATAAAGAAATAATATCCAAATCACGTCTCTCAAGGGATCACACCGATAAAGTTAAACTATGGAAATAAAATAAACTAAGCATCTCTAAAACTAATCATCAAGCTCCTCACTGCTCAAGTTGCTTGTCAAAATACTCTTGATCTTCCTGCGACAAGGTTAAAGAAACTGGGTCATGCAAAACCCAAACGTCGGTGCATCATATATATCAATAACAATAGTAATAACCAGAATAGGGTGCTATAAAGAAAACATGGGTATAAATAATAATCGCAGGTGTAAAAACATTGGGCTATAGGTATGTCACGAATATCCTAAAATCTGTCTTTCTAGGTTATCTATCCTGACGGTATTTGAAATCAAATAATAGAATCGTCGATATAACTCAATAGTATCCCATGCATACCCAAGACCACGGTCAAGACCCTCGGGGATGAATCTGAGGCGTGCCGAGACTCGTATCGACCGATCAATCTCTGGAAAGTAGTGAACTGTTGAGTTACAAGTCAGATTTCATTATTGATTTTCCCTTTTCCCTCAGGTTTCGTGTTCAAGTCAGGTATTAACGATATCTACCTAATACCAACACAGGATCAAGCAGGTACAGGTCTTGTCTAACTAGACAACAAGTCGCGTCCATCAGGACAACAACTCAGGACTGTCAGCATTAGTAATAATCCAAGTAACAAGTCTAGTAATGTGTCGTGAACATGTCAGGCAGTGTGTTAACACAATAAATACTTGATGGAAAATAGTAACCAGTTCATTAAAACAGTGTAGGAATAACTAATGTATATTATTTAAATTGTAAGGTATAATCTATATATATATATATATATATAAACCTATTTATAATAACGTTTTGCGTTTGCTACTGAATATACCGTCGTCTAGGTAAAAGATCATGAACTACAGTGAAATTATAGCATGCAACGAAATACACTTGTTATTGATACGAAATACGGATTAATGCAATAATATTGTATAATGATAATACTTGCTAAATATTAAAATGCATACTCTATAAATAATTATATAAATATTTGAATAAGTAGCATATTGCAAGTTTAGAAACTTGCCTCGATCGATAAACTCACGACGAAATACGGATTTCCGCACAACGACGACGTTCAAAAACACGACGTACTCACGACCTTAGCTAAAAGTGACTATGTACTACTCTGGGATGTTCACGGGTGCTCTGTGGAATGCTCTGGTCCAGTGTTTGGGTCGAGACACGACAATTGGTCGAAGTTCGCCGGCGACGAGGAGAAGTCGGGGTAAAAGCTTACGAAGATGAAGGAAAGAGAGAGAGGGATGATGGGGTCTGTTCTTTGAGGAGGTGATGACTGGAGATGGGTCTGGGTTGTGCTCGTCGGCGAGGGGAATTGTGTGGTGGCGGTGAACAATTCCGGCGAAGGTAAGAAAAGAAAAGAGAAGAAGAAGAAGAAGACAAGGTTGGGTTGATGATGGTGGCTGGGTTCTGGGTCATGTCGAGGGCAAAGAGAAGAGGGTTGTTGGGTAGGCGATGAGGATATGGGGAGGCGAAGTCGACGGTGAGGTTGATGGGGTGCGGTGAGGCTCTCGGTGGGTTGAAAGAAAAGGAGAAGAAAGAAGAAGAAGAAGATGCCGGCGTTGGTGTGCTGTGGTGCTGGAGACGACGAGAAAGAGTGGGTGATGAGGATGATGGTGGTGGTCGGGTTCAGACGACAGCGATGGAAGTGAAAGAACGAAGGTGGGTTTCTTGGTTGGAGGTCGGGGACTCGGGGAGGTCTCGGGGTTGAAAAAGGAGGTCACGACGAGGGAGAGGAGTTAAGGAGGTGAGGGGTGATGACAACGGCGAGGAAGGAGGTGAAGGGCGGTGAGTTTCGAAAGCGTGGGTTAGGGCTCGGGCGAGGCGAGAACGGGAGGGGAAAGAGAGAGAAAGAGAACGAGAAGGTAGAGAGAGAGAGTTCTATTTTTAGATAAAAATAAAATATATAAAGTTGTTTATATATATATATATATACAAAGAGAGAGAGAGAGTATATAGAGTTTGGAGATAATATCAAATGCTACCAAAGTTTTATCAGAATCTTTCTAAAAATTATATTTTAGAGAAAAATACATATACGTAAAATTTTAAACCATAATGCGATAATCTAATATTAAGTACATACACCCCCTTATAATATTTAGAAAGGAATGTAAATAAACATATATGATTTAGTAAATATTTGGTTATCTGATATTTTAGGATTTGACCATACCAGATAAGAACAAAATAAGATATGTGATGACATACCATGCAATGTCAGTTCGAAAAATATAATTTATTTATAACTTGTGTTGATAGAGAGATATATTTAGATTTAAATATATATGATGTATATATATACTAGATTCACGTAGATACGCTTTACTGGTAAATATCAGATATAATCATGCACCATATTGGGTTTTAAACATACGGGTCGGGTCGCAAAACCACTAATACTATTCGAATCATTCGTGACCCAAATAAATAAAAAAAAGAATTATAAGCAAAACTTATAATACCAAGTTATACTTTATTAATGTACTAAGGTGTTACAGCCTTCGTAAATAATACTCTATAGAGGAGATCTTTTGACTTTGTATGGTTAAGATATCTTGGGCCGAAAAAAATAAAGAAAGCCATTCAAGAAGTACACGATGGACTTTGCGGCTCTTATCAAGTAGGACTATAATAGAAGCTGAAGATAAATAGGATGGGCTGTTACTGGCCCATGATGATTCACGACTGCTTCGAATATGCGAAACAGTGTCACTCATGCCAAATACTCGGGGACTTCATACATCAGCATCCAAATCCGCTACATCCGACAGTGGCCAGTTGGCCGTTCGAGATGTGGGGAACCGATATAATTGGCCTTATCAAACTAACGTCATCCAGGAGACATCGGTTTATACTGGCAACTACCGACTACTTCTCTAAATGGGCAGAAGCAGTGACGCTAAGGGAGGTGAAGACGAGAATATCCATAACTTCTTCATAACCTATGTCATCTACCTGTTCCGAACTCCACAACGGATAATCTCGGATAATGGACCAGCTTATAGAAGCCACAAATAAGTTGCTTCGCACAGCAACACAAAATAGACTGGAGATACTTCTCAATGTATAATTCTCGGGCCAATAGTCTAGCTGAAGCATTCAATAAGACCTTGACCAAGATTATAAAAAAGACGGTGTCTAAAAATAAAAAACGCTGGCACGAGAGGATGCATGAGGCTCTTTAGGCATACTGAACAACGTTCAAGACGGTCATAAATACAACACCATACGCATTGGTGTTTGGCGCCGAAGCAGTACATCCACTGGAGATAGAGTTCCCCTCACTACGAGTGGCAATTCAATATGAGCTAACAAATGAAGAAAATGCTCATCTTAGGCTTGAGAAACTCGATGCTGTCGACGAAACCTACCTTATAGCACAGCAAAACCTGAAGGCTTATAAGGCAAGGATGATGCGGTCATATGAAAGACTGACCAGACCGAGAACATTCTGCCAAGGCGAGCTCGTGCTGGTCATCAAAAGACTAATGATTCCCAATAGTGTAAAATGGGGGAAGTTCGAGCCAAACTTTGAAGGCCCGTACATCATAGATAAGGTCTACCAAGGTGGAGCTTATCTGCTCATGGAAATGCATGGCAAAAGGTCATTGCGGCCGATAAACGGCTGATTCCTCAAAAAGTACTACGCCTAAATGAGTGGCTACTTAGGTGAAGGATAGACGACGACGCTTGTGTCTGCTCGCTATCTTCCTGAGTCAAAACTCTAAAAGTGGTGCCAAATGATATTCGTCCCAAAAATGAGAATGTTGGACCGAGATGTCCTTAAACTAATATTCATCCCAAATACGGGAATGCTGGACCGAAACGTTCCTAAACTAATATTGGATCGAAATGTCCTTAAACTAATACTTCGTACCGAACACGGGAATGATGGACCGAGATGTCCTTAAACTAATATTCATCATAAACATGGGAATGTTGGACCGAAACGTCCCTAAACTAATATTGGACCGTGATGTTCTTAAACGTTGCCCTACGATATAGGTTACATGACCAGCCGTACACAATCCATGGGCATGAACAATTCACGTCCTTCGCAGGTCCCATATGATGCAGTCCTTTGAAGATTGTTGTGATTTACAACTGTTAGTGCGTTACCTTACGGACCGCCTAAAATTAAAAAAAAAGGGTACGTCCACAAGAGAAATTGGCACGAACGAAAACCCGAAAGGGCGCCGTGAGTAAAAACAGCAGAGCTACCGGCGAACTTGTGAAAACCCGAGAGGGTGCAAACTCATTAAAAGAAAGAAAAAGATGCACTTGCAAAGTCCTCACAACTTTGTTAGGAGAAAACACATGCGTGGGATCTTTACGACTCACAAAGATGCAACACACTTAGAAATCCATACGATTCATAAAAGGAAAATACGCTTACGAGATCCTCACAACTCGTAAGGAGAATATATCCTCTGTAAGACCTTCATAGCTTACGAGATTCAAAAAAGCCTTAAGTTACAGGGATCTAAACATGTTCTTAAGCCATCATGACCCCATAAATTTGTGCCCTACAAGTGGTCCAATATTGATCCTTGTATACAATCCACGGGCGTAAATAAATGTATTCTCGTCCAAGTCCCACCAAAAACGAGAAATATTACTCGACAAGGTGAACGAAACTTGCAAGTCCTCTCAACTGGTAAGGAGAAAGTATTCCTGTAAGATCTTTACGACTTACAGGAGTAATATACACTTAGGAGTCCCCACGACTTCTAAGGAGAAAGTACAACTATGAGATCCTCACAACCTATAGGGAGAAATACCTTTATGAGACACTTACGGCACGTAAAGTCGAAAAAACCTTACTTGGCAGATATCTAAACCTGTTAGCTAAGCCATCATTTGGCCGAAATTGTCGATGGCATATGACGAGTCGCTTCTGGCAATATTCTAGTTGTAACGATACTGATGCCGAGACTGGCATCAGACCCTAAGTCCCCGACTCATAGAAAAATTGATAAGTAGGTAAAAACAGAAACAACCGAAATGATGGGGCAACTCGCAATAAAAAAAAGCGAGTAAAGACAAAAAATATATAGCTGAAATGATTAGGCACCACGAATAAAATAGCCGAAATGATTAGACAATCGCGAATTTCGCGATATAAAAAGGTGAAAAGATAGAGTATCGTGAAAACATAAAAATATAATAAAATTAATTTTTTTCTGCTCTGCAAGTTGGTCCACAACAACTCTTGTATACAATCCATGAGTATAAATGAAATAAAGGGATCCATATCTTCTCACTATGCCTCATCAAAAGAAAGCCAGGTCTTGTCAGTACATCTATAGCCTAGAGACTATCTCAACGCTCCTCTTCGTTCCAATAGGGTGCGGGCACAACTGTCAAATAAAATTAGAGCAATACCATATTCCTAGTTTCAGGCTTCGTTGGCGGTACATACAGAATAGAGGTCATACGGATGTCTACCTTACTTCGACAAAGAATCGGTGCAACACCAAAGCAGGAAAAAATGAAGTGACGGTATATACCTAGCTTCGGGATTTGATGGAAAGCCTAGAGACCATTGGATGTCATTCTACCCCAGAAAGGTGCGGTTATGAATTATCGGGGTTTCAAATTAAGCCTAATCTCAAGTAAAGTGCTACGGCGATACCTAACGCTTGATCTTCCGATGGTAATATGGATATTCCAATCTAAGAAAATTACTTGAAAACGTCTTGTCCAACCTCAGAAGGGATCAAAGACACGACAAACGCGGGGCTACTCGAGCCACAACCTAAGGGTTTGCATATCGAGAATATATCAGCCAACATGATATCTAATGTTAGGGCGAGTTTGCCTATAAATCTAAAGGATAGGTAAACTAAACATTCCGGAACAAGTAAATAAACTAAGCTAAATCATTTCAGCACAAAAAGAAAAGAAAAGTGCAGGTATGAAAAGGAAAGAGCCTTTTCATTCATGCTTCAGAAAAAAGAATTACACACTAACGGCTGAGAACGACTACAGAGGAAATAAAAAAAAATTAAAAACAAACGCAACCGCATCATCCAGGATCTACAGTGGCAAGACGCTAAATTCCGGATACAGATTCTCAAACTCAAAAGAAAGTTTGAGCAAGGCACCTTCAGTTTCATCGACCATTTTCTTATGCATCTACTCTCAAATGTAAGCTTCAGGGTCACCGCTGATGTTTCCATCATCTGGTATGATGATATTATTGTTTTTTGTTGGAATACATGGTGCAAGATAATGACGAGATCATTTCTCCGTTTCTTCGAGATAAGGTCCATCAGATATACTGAATGCACCTTGTCTTCAGCATCATCGGGCACCTAGAGCGGTATAGCCTTAAGACGCCCAGGAAAAGCTTCCCCGATCGACCCAATGACGATCTTCAAAAAGGCAAAGCGACGGGGGAGCAATCGGCCGTTGTGATCATGGAAGCGACACATCACATCATCACATTGGGAAGCAGTATACTCCTGGCCTTGAAGACGACCTCGAATGCGAATATCTTCGTAAGAAACAATCTCCTCGATGTCATGCAAATCACCGACCATAGTACCTAAAAAAATCAGCAAAATTAAGGTAGCGGCCAAGATTGGAGTTCCTAGTATCAGAATCCAAGAAACCCCAGTAGGTCGGGATTGATACATTACAAGTAGGACCTTACGCACATCTTGGCATTTTACAAGTTAGAGGATGTGCGCGTCTCATGAAAATCTAAAAGATTTTCTAAGTAGGAATATGCAACCCAAAAAGGGGGCACATTACTTGAAGGAAGCAAAGGTTTCAGGTTCAATATGTGCACTTTACCTTGATGGAAAAAGTCTGGCCTGTCAAAGCAAAAGCGATGAAGCGAAGGCTTCAAACAGGAAGCAAAAGCTTTAGAAAAGGGTGTAAGTACTGATTTTTGAAGACTAAGAAAGGAAAAGGCGCAGCTCAGAAGGATGGGGTAGTGTCCTATTTATAGGGGCGTAAGATCGGTTCGTTTCCCTGTGAATCTCGAGATGAATCCGATGGGTCACAGTTTGGCACCGTTCGCACCCACATGCAGATCACGTGCACACAATCAGTGGGGGGCATTTATTTGCACCTGTTTAAGTGCGCATCCAAATCAATTGCGCACTTGAGAGAAGAATAAGTCTAAAGGCATGTGCGCGTGCAAAGGTTAATGCATGACACGTGCGCAATATACGCGAGCATCATTTTCGCTCACATTTAGCAGAGATTCCTAAATGTGAAGTGCACATGCACATGCACTTACCATATGCACGTGCAAAGCATGTGCGCACATGCAAGGTGTGCATATCAGTGGAAGGAAATTTGTTGGAGATGAAATATTTATCAGATAATAACAAAAACATGCATTTAAATAAACATTTTATCACATGCGGAAAAGATCACCAAATACGGGATCTGGGATATAGGGATTAGTGAAACAAAATACAAAATTTTCTAACTCTCTCCCAGCCCTCTGAACCATGTCAAAGTGACGATTCTCACGAAAAATCGCTCCCCACCTATCAGTGCCGTGTTCGTCGGCAAAAGAAAACATAATAGCTCGCCGAGCCCGTATCTGATCAACATATGGATGGAGCGGTCCCTTAAAGGCTTCATGATCAGACCTGCCTCCCGAAAGCAGTCGACCTTATCCTCCGCCGCGTCGAGCATCACTAAAATCATCTCCGCTGGGTGAGGAGGAACGTCGTCGAGAATGGAGAGAAAGATCATGCGAAACTATATAGAGTTGACGGGTTGAGGAGATCCCCTATGGGACATTAACTCATACATCACGGTATCACACTGAGCATCCGTAAAACCGGGGTTCACTAAGCGGGCAGCAAAATAGGGAATGATCTCTTCAATGGGTACTTCCCATGGCTGTCGAGGAGCGTGTGAGCGGTCACAAGCCATATTCTTTTCTCTGTGGATGTGAAAAAGAAGTTGTTCACTTCTCTAATTTATAAGGAGGATTATTCAAGTCTTGGTACAGAAAATTTTGCATGTCATTAAAATGGGAACAATTCCCAAGCTCTAACCAAAGAAAGTGTTGAAAAAGAGATGGATAGCACTGAAAATTATGGATCATCAGTCTGCACACTTACATTTATGTGTGCACTTGATAGAAACATCATCGACACTCATACTTAACAAAAGTCATTTAGTGCGATGTGAGAATGCAAAGCAAGTGCGCACATGCTAGTCACATGACATAAGCGCGCATGCAACAAGTACACGTATGGCAGATACGCATATCTGCACGAGCAATACACGGGCACAATGCGCACTTAATCAAAAACAAGTGCAAGTACATCCACATGCTCACAAACAGACGCTTATTAAAAAGAAAATAAATCTTTATTAATGAACAATTAAAATCCTTAATTAACAGAAAAATATTCTGTTGGTTAAACACCTTAACAAGAAATATCTATGGATGAAATATCCAACGGTGCGCATGTCATCCTTAATTGATATAAATCAATTAAATATTTTTAAATGAAACAAATTAAAACAAACCAAACAAAACCTAATTTCTTCTCTCCTATAAATAGGAGCCTCATATGATAGGATATCTCCCCATAAACTTGAAAACATCTCAAGACTTCTCATTCATCAGCAAAAATTGTGCAAGGTAGAAATAAAGAGAAAAAATTCTCTTTTTCTCCCTTTAAAAGCTTTCGCTTTTATACAGAAGCCTTCGCTTCTCTTCGAATCTATTGATTCATGATTAAGAGATCAAATGATCTTAGGGTTCGTCTCTCGTTCTTAAATTTTGTACTTTTTGCAACTAATTGATCCTAAGATCTAAAAATAAAAATAAGATGTGCACCAAAAAATAGATAAAAACCAAGATTTTCATTTCTCTTCAAATAAGAGAAGAAGAAAAGAAGATAAAACAAAAGCCATAACTTCTTGTGCTTTCTGATAAAAACAAGTACACGCTCAAATCAGTGCAAGCTTAATGAACAAAAATAAGGATGCTTCTCTTGAGAAAATAATCTTTCGGAATGCGCGCATCACGTGATACTCACATGTATGGACCTAATAAAGTTGCCTCCAAAGGTATACGCATCATGTGATACCCACTTGTGCGCACCTAATAAAGTTTCCTCCAAAGGCATGCGCATCACAAGATGCACACGTGTGCGCACTTGATGAAAGTTGCACCCAAAGGCATGCACATCCCATGATATCCACGTGTGCGCACTTGATGAAAAATAGTCATTGAAAGCATGTGCATCACGTGATATTCATATGTGCACATGACCCCCAATGTGCAAGTGCCATGCGCAACGCACGTTGGTTTACTAAATACATACGCACATACATACATGTGCACATATATAACTTGAAACGCATAGCAGCTGTGTCATGTGATACACATGCGCAACATCCTTAAAATAAAACAGTGTGTGATCACGTGCAACGCACGTACGCACCCCTTTTCAAATGAAACAGACGGGCATGTGTGTCACATATACCTGTGCACTAGTACCATAAAACATCATTTAATCACTTAAACAAAATTTAATTAAATAATGAAGTTTTTGGTCTCTCCTATATTATGTATTGATCAAAATATTAATAAACCTAAGTGATCTTAGATTCAAAGATGACTAAAAGTCCTTAATCTATACTTTTTAAGTTTATCTTAATCCAAAACAGGAATAACAAGCCTTAACCACATATTTCTGAGTCGATCTTAGTCTCAAATAGGACTAACAAACTTCAGGTAATATATTTCGAACTAATAGACCTCGCTCATACGAGATCTGAGTCCTAAGTTCATACCTAAATTTAATATATAGATTTGGGCTAATCCCCACCCTACGAGCGACGTAATAAAATAGTCTCCATATACAATCCACGGTCAACTCCAAAATAAACAAAATATAACACGATATGAAATGACCTACCGGAGTAGGAGAAAGTGGTTTTCACAACACGATAATGTAATTAACTGTATGGGTTTGTACCTGCAGAGAAGAGTGTCTCCACAATAAAAAACCCTTCATCAATGAGAGGAAATCTGACAAAGTCACGCTATAACGGTTGCATCTGTCCAAATCTCCGATATACGGTGTCATAAATCAACTTAGCATTTTTGGAGAGATGGACGGATATATTCCAAATAGTATCTGCCCCCAAATTCAGGAAAGACGACCTATCCCGGTTCATCTCTGTTTTCGGCGGTAAACATTCATCTTACCCTAAATTCATCTAATAATTTTTTATAATCCATTTTATCCTAAATTAATCTAACAATCATCACAAATGTCACAAATACCAAGTAGTAAGCTATAATTTGTAATTAGGGTTATAATTTATTATTAAGGTTTATAAGTTGTTATTAGAGTTTCTTTAGGTTTATAGATTCTTCAATTTGTACAACCCACTGTCATAAATTTTATAATCTAACATCCACATATAATTGAAAAACACTAACATCCACATTTAATTTCAAAAATTCATAACCTAACATCCACATCACAATTTCATAGCCTAATATCATAATTATATCACAATTCATAATCTCACCTCACAATTCATAACCTAACATCTATATTTAATTGAAAAAATAATGATTTTAGGAGAAAATCCCTAACCTTTGATTGGATTTTGAACACCAACAACAGTAGCAGCTGCTACAATACCTAAAAAAATTAGATACGAAAAATAATTTTTTTTGGAAGAATTGGAGAAAATGGAGAAGGAAATTAATTCTTGGGCTCAAATTCGCGGGGCTGTGAAAATTTTGGGAAAGAATGGATGAGAGAATGTTATCTCCCAGGCTAAAAGATCAGACAACGTTAGCGACCGTTCCATATGGTCGCTAATGTATGATGAATGGTCCTAATATATTAGACACTGTTCATTGGTGACTGTATATTATGAACGATCGCTAATAACTTTTTGGAGACCGTTTAAAAATAAACGGTCGCTATTAGACCGTCCCTAATATTCACAGTTTTTACTAGTGTATATTAAAAGTTAACAAAATTTAAGCTTTAGAACCTTTTCAAATATCGCAAAATCGGCTAATTTTTTTTTTTTGCAAACATGAACGATTGAAAGTTAATAGCTAAGTGCAACCAAATTTTTATATATAAATTTGACAATCATGCAATTAAGTGAAAATTTTCCTCTTGAAAATGAAATCAGTATCTTTCAAAATTTGAGTTCATACAATACTTCCATAATCTAAAACAATACCAACCTTTAGTTGAAATGCATGTACTATGCCGATCAAATTAGTAATCTTTGAAGTTATAACAAAATCTTTCCCGTCATCTTGCAAGAAAAAAATAAATTATTACATATGCTTAAATCAAATAAATTAAACACCATTCTCATAGTTCACATTAAGATTAAGATGTATTAATTAATATATGCTACATAGCGAAAATCCAAAATCTACTTTATTATTATATATGGAAAAAATCATATTAAGATGTATTAATTAATATATATGTATTATATAAATGCAAAAAATCCCAAATCTTTATTATTAACTATAATTATATAGATTATATATTGTCACGCTCCGCTTCTCAAAAATGCGGTAACGACACATGGCAAGCACGCGACGTATTTATTCCGAAAATGTCATTTCCCACAATAAATACGCAAAGCGTTTACAAGCAATATAACAACAGTCAAGAACTAACAAGAGTATGTAAAATTCAACATCAACTTTATTTACATTCACTTTCATAAAGTTTTGAAACAAAATAACTGAAAAGAAAGTGCAATGAAAATGCCTAACAGGGCATACTGAAAATAAACTACTAAAGGATTTAATAATCTGGCCGAGCTATAAACTGATTGAAGTCCTCCTGGCTTGGCAAGATCTTCTCTGTCTCTAGATCACCCGACGAACATCCCAAAGAAGAAGAAACAAAGGGAATGTCATCAGCGAACTATCGCTCGGTAAGTCCCCAAAAAAAGTATAATGACAAGGTGGAAGGTATAGACAAGATGATAGGACGATTAAGGAAATCAATTAATAAATCATGACAATTCTAATATAACATGACAATACAAAATGAAAACTATGTAAGTATGGTAATATAACATGAGCATAGAAACCAAATATATCATGGTCGTGTAGTGTAGGTATAGTTAACATAAAATGCATGTAAGTGTCCTAAAAGAGTCTCTACAAGGATAACCTAACTAACGTAAGTTCAAGTATGAATGACAACCAATTTAAAGAGTGTTCTCGAACCCAACAGGCTATCGTCCAGGGGTAAGGAATCACGAGCCCGAATCAAGAGTGTTAGTAACAGAACTTTAACCTAGTGTTGCAGTATTACAAACCCAATAGGGTATCGTCCAGGGGCTTAGAAACACGGGCCTTCATGATAGATTGCTTGTGTTGGTAGACATGAATTCATGATTTAGGGGAACTCCTGAGATTTCATTGGATTCACATTTAAACTGTCCGACCACCTCGCGTATATTAGACTATGATTAATGTTACAGGTTTTAATCGAGTCCATGAATACAAAAGGTGATATAATATCAAAATTGGGTTCATATTGTCATGTAGTCTTGTTAAGTACAAGTCATGTCATTTTTATTCATGGTTCGAGTCAAGTTGATTTCAACATGCATATTGGATTTCGTGTATTCATGTCAAGTTGCAAGTATATAGTTCAGGTTCCAATCAAATTCGAGTTCAGGTCAAGTTCGGGTATAGATTTAAGTCAAGTTCATGTTCAGGTTAAAGTACGTGATTTGATTCGAGTGATATTATATTTTATATTTAGCAAAAATTTTATCTTTTGGAAACTTCTTAAATTTGGGAATAATCGGGCAACCACTACACATGGACAACGGGATTTGTGTCTTTTTTTCAAGACGATTTCCATTGATAATTCTTTTAATTTGTAATTTTATCTAACATGGATATGCAAGCACTCACTTTCTCCGGCTTTCCGAGGCTCAAGAGATATGATACAACTTGACTCATGATTAATCTATGATCTTTAAATATTTATTTAAGTTGTTTATAATGTGTAATTACATGTTTTGAATTTCTCGGGAGATTTTATGTAAAATGATTTATTTTTAAAATACGTGTTAATTAGAATGCCAAGAGTTTTCTAGGGTGTTTTTTTTTATAAAAATGTGTTAATTAGAATGCCAAGAGTTGTTTTTATAAAATGTATTTTAGATTTAATGTTATTTTAGGGATAAAACCTAATTTTTAAAAGTTTATGGAAAAGTCCATCTTTTGGAAACTTTAAGGTATTTTCTTAAAATTTTAATATTTTCATTTTAGAGTATTTATGTAATTTTCACAAATTTGTTTTTCTTTGGAAAAAAGAATATATGAATTAAGTTATTTTAAATTTGTTTTAACTTTATTTTAAAAATATCGTATTTTCTTTAAAACCATATTTTATTCCTTTCGAGACCGAATTCTTCATGAGGAGTTTTGTATCTCACTCTACTATCTCAAGAATGTACGATAATCCACACTATTCATAAAAAGGTCCCCTAACGAGGGTTGTAGAGGAGTAATTGCAAAGGAAAAAGGTTTAAACATCTTATTTTCAACTTGTAGGTGTTTTAGTGTAATTCTATTCTTTTAGAAAATATGATAATATAGAATTCATGCTATAGTTTCAAGATGTGCGTGTGGGGTAGGTCATTACCTCGTGCACTAACTACGTTTAACAAATCACAAGAAGTGATATAGAGCAACATGGCAGAAAATGGTATTTAACCGTCATATTTTATTATAGTGTCATTTTAACAATGACCAATTTATTTCAAATTCATGAATATTTATATGTGGCATGGCATATATGGATGACATGATGGTAAAGCATGTGTCAAGTTTGTAACAATAGGTTAAAATTGAAAATAAGTTTTCTAAAATACTTTATATCGATGGTGAGAGTATGAACAAAAGAGAGATCAATAGGGAGTTACGATTTATAAAAAGAGCACGATTTACAAGATAAGAGAAAGAGGGGAAGGGAAATAGAAGGGACTTACCCGATCCCGTTCATACTAATACGAACGAAAGATGATGAAGATGCCTTAGTTTGAAGAAACGAGACCAATATTCGAATACGATATTGAGCTTGGTCTTCTGACGTCCTAATTGCGTCTTGTGAAGCGACGGAGAGGGACCTACGGGTTATTCTTATGCTAGAGGAAGAGTAGGAGATAAAGGATGCTCGGTTGGAAGAACTGAGATCGAAGATGCATGGAAGTAATTTCGATCGGGCGAGCTTCAACTTCGGGAGCTTGGGCACTTCGCTTGAGCAAATTCTTCAAGAGTTTTGAGTTTTTCTGAATATTTTCATATGGGAGGAGCATGGGGATATGCTAAAGTATTTATAAGAGAATGTAGATTTATAGATGGTGTAAAAGAATTGTTAAATGGCAATTAAAAGAAATTTAGTGGAGAAATGATGAGTTGTGAACTCTCGGGTTTGAATGAGGCATTTCAAAGTGTAAAAATGAATTTAGGGTAGGCAAAAGGATGCACGAGCACGAGATGGTGGCAAATGGCGCATGTGGGGCCGACGGTGGGGGTTTTTGGGCGGCTTTGCGGGGTTCATACCATGTTTTCCTTTGGTTTTAAATATATCATTTATCTACTTTATTTCTGTTGCAACTTCTTGTATCTTAGTGTAATGATCGTGCAAACTCTTAGGCTTCCGAAACATTAAAAAAATATTAAAATAATTGGGGCTAATGGAATTCAAACACGTAGGCTATGCGACGGTAGCCGAGAGTCTTAACTAATAAGCTATAAAGAGTTTCTTGCTTTAATTTCATGAGAATAATTTATAACTCCAAATCAGAACTAAAATACACCTTTATATTAATATTGAATTAACAAAAGTGTACGGGGATTTTAGGGTCGTTACATATATTATATATATGGAAAAAATCTTTTATTGTTATACTACTACTACTATTATTATTCGCGATTATATAAATTATATATTATATATATGACAAAAATATTTTATTATCATTACACTACTACTATTACTACTAAAAGAATATAAGACACGTATTAATGGAAAAAGCCTAAATTTATTAAGATGTATTTATTTGTTATTAATATATATGTACTATATAGATGGCAAAAGTTCTAAATCTTTATTATTATTATTTATTATTTATTATATGTATTGTATATTATATATATGGAAAAATCTTTTATTATTATTTTACTACTACAACTATGATTATTATATTATTATTATCATCATTAGTATATTATCAATATTATTACTATTATTATTTTATAAATTTTAAAGCATGGCCAAGAATATAAGAAAATGTATTAAATACATACACACGCGCGCGCGTGCACACATATATATATTACTGTTATTATTATTATTTTAAAAATGTTAAAATATGGCCAAGAATATAAGGAAAGGTATTAATGACAAAAACCTATATATATATATATATATATGAGAATAATGGAGGAAAGAGGCCATAGGAGGGAATTTCCTCCTATGGCGTCGAAAAAACACACCCTCCGTCGTGTTTTCCGACGATCGGAATGCATCATCTTCATCGTTATCATCTAAGATATGGGTACACCAAATTTCATGTGATTCTACAACTTTTTCACCGTTGATTTAGCAATGTAAAAAGTTCTATTGTCGGTAAACCGTTAATTTTGAACCCACTAATTTAACGATGAAAAAGTTGTAGAATCACATGAAATTTGGTGTACCCATATCTTAAATGATAACGATGAAGATGATGCATTTCGATCGTCGGAAAACACGATGGAGGGTGTGTTTTTTCGACGCCGTAGGAGGAAATTCCCTCCTATGGCATCTTTCCTCCATTATTCTCTCTCTCTCTCTCTCTCTCTCTCTCTATATATATATATATATATATATATAATCATTAGTATATATCTAATATTATTACTATTAATGTTAATAATATTATTATTTTATAAATATTAAAACATGGCCAAGAATATATAAAATATTTTAATGGAAAAAAACCTAAATTTGTGTGTGTGTGTGTGTAAGTTCCGAATCATTATTATTATTATTATTTGTTATATTTGTTGTATATTACCTATATGGTAGAAATCCTTTATTTTTATTACACTACTACAACTATGATTATTATTATATTATTTTTATTATCATAAGTGTGTGTGCGGAGGGGGGGGGGGGCAAAAGTTCCAAATCTTTATTTTTATTATTTATTAAATGTATTGTATACTATATATATGGAAAAACCCCTTTATTATTATTATATTGCTACAACTATGATTATTATATTATTATTATTATCATTAGTAGTAATATTATCATTGTTACTGTAATTTTTATTATTATTTTATAAATGTTAAAATATGAACAAGAACATAAAAAAGGTATTAATGACAAACACACACACGCACACATATATATATGGAAAAAGTTCTAAATCTTTATTATTATTATTTATTATATGTATTGTATATTACATATATGGAAAAAATCCTTTATTATTATTATCCTACTACAACTATGATTATTATATTATCATCATCATCATCATTAGTAATATTATCACCATTACTGTTATTTTTATTATTATTTTATAAATGTTAAAATATGACCAAGAATATAAAGAAAGGTATTAATGACAAAAACATATATATATATATATATGTAAAATATTATTATTATTATTATTACTATTGTTATTATTATTATATATATGGCAAACGTTCAAAATCTTTATTATTATTATTTATTATATGTATTGTATATTACATATATGGCAAAAATCCTTTATTTTTATTAAACTACTACAACTATGATTGTTATATTATTATTTCTATCATTAGTGTGTGTGTGTGGGGGGGGGGGGGATTCCAAATCTTTATTTTTATTATTTATTATATGTATTGTATACATCATATATGGCAAAAATCCTTTATTATTATTATACAACTACAACTATGATTATTATATTATTACTATTATCATTAGTAATTCTCCTCCTAGGTTTATGAGGAGATCAAATACTTCAGCCACTTGCTATAAGTGTGGTAAAGTTGGCCATTTTGCTAATAAATGTTATACAAAAAAGAAAATAAATGAAATTGAAGATGTAGAGTTAAGAATATTTTTATACAAGATTATGATTAACTCATCTGAATCATCTGAATCTGAAATATCATATTACACATTTTCTAATGATGAAGAGCAAGAATGCTCAAACAAGTATTCCAATAAATGTTGTAATATCAACAAAGATGAGAATTATTGGAAGTCAATTGTGGATATGAATGGCTTAGGTATTAATATGATAAGTAAAGATGATAAAAAAGCTATTCTAAAGATAATAGAAGATAACAACATTCAACCAGAATTAAAGTCTAAGTTGGTTGAAGTTCTTCTAAGAGAAGAAAAGGAAAAATCTCCTATACCAAAGCAAGTTTATCGGCTCTCAGAAGTCTTTAAAAGACAACAGTAACGTGAAGGGAAGCTAGTTACCCTTGTAGCTTTGCAAAAAGAGGTTAATAATCTCAAAATTGAAATAAAAGAGTTAAAAACTAAAAATAGAGATATCCTTGAGAGAACCTCAGCTATTGAAAGTAACATCTTGATACAAGGTGATTCTTCAAATGAAGGTGAAAGGGATATTACTAAAGAAGAAGTAATCCCGAATAAATTTTTTCTGACCATTGATTTAGTATTAAATAAAAAATGGTATATTAGAATTACACTAATAGTAAATAACGATTTGGTAATACCAAATTTAAATATTGCTCTCTTAGATAGTGGTGCAGATTTAAACTGTATCAAAGAAGAAATTATTCCTATTAAATATTGCGAGAGAACTACTTAAATATTGAGCACTGCTGATAACAGCACATTAACCACACCATTTAAGGTGATAAATGTTAATATATGTTGGAGATAATGCCCTCAGAATCAATTATTGGATCACAGGCACGTAATTGCAATGATTGAGGGAGGACCTATACCGGCAGGACAGTCTTACACAAGATGATAGTATGCTATCTGGTTTATCTTTATCATCGTGTACTGCTTTATGTGATATTACTGATCACTATTGCACGTTGATAGAGCCCCTAGGATTCTTGCTTGACTACCAGCAGTATGAGGGCGATCATATACATGGGAGCTGGAGTCTATAAACACATCCTTAAAAGGTCCCTAGTCGTAGGAGTTTCGAGACAGGGCATCGATACTCCAGAGTAGACTAGTGTATACAGTCGAGACCCCGACGAGGGGCGGTGGCCGGTCTCACAAGCCACTGGTGTCAGTTGGTTCACCTAAGATGTATACAGGTGCTCATTGGGTTATGAGTATACCGGACAGGACTCGCCGGGAACATGCTAGTTGGTATTATAACTGATGTCAGATAGCAGTTCCCTGGTGACATGTGTACAGGTTAGTTCATCGACCTGAGATCGTCATTTGTCTCGTGTGATTTCCCACTGTGCTTTGATTACTACCCTACCACGCTCAAAGGAGACGTGCAAACAGGTTTTAGTTGGGTACAGTCCCGAGCCATATGGAGGCAGTGAGCGGATCTGCAGGGGTTCGTCTTTCCCGGTATTGGGGGTGAGGTCGCGCTGTGTCTAGAAGAGCCAGTACATGAAAGTCCTTGGCCAAGGCAGGAGATTTACTGGTAGGTATTCCAGTAGTAACTCAGGATGTTCTGGGCTACACTCCTACACGACTTGTACCGCTTTTGGGGTCTGACTTTTACCAACCCCCTAGGCCCGCCATGCGATGCTCATAGACGAACGGACCGGACTGTATAGATATTGTCACTGACAGGCTCAGTAGGGTGTCAGGAAGAGTTCGCTCATCGACGTCCCTTTTGGTCAATAGATGGTGGCCCGTCACGTATGGCTAATACCTCTGACGTGCTAGTGGTTAAATCCATAGCCAAAGTATTGACGAGTCTTTAGAGTCCCCCACAGACAGTTGTGTAAGTCCACGTTGCTCATCCCGGTTCTTACGGGGAGGCGGAAACGGTGAAAAACAATTATTTAGCGCAAAGGCAACATGGTCTAAAAGCCGGATCTTTGCTAAACTAGAAACTAGCAAACTACAATAGGTGTTAACTACTATGCCGTAGAAATTATACCTCACGAAACCGGTCCTTCGGGTCTTCATTCCGCTGTCCCGCTCGTCCATCCAAGCTCCGAGTGTCGATCCGGATCTTGGTCACCTCCGTGGCCTCCTTGAGTCGAAGACAATCCACCCGAGAGATGTACACCGAGCTCCATCTCGAGCCGAGGCAACTAGGGCAACAAGATCGCTAGTCTTGTTGTCCTAGGTTGTATAGAAATAGTAGAGGGATGGTTTTGTCAAGTGGGATCCTTTTTCTCTCAACACATGAGATCAAAGGATGATTTCAAGAGGAGGAAGAAGGAGGAGAACAAGAAACCATGGAGCTCTTCTTTTCTTCTCACTTTCAGGAGAGAGAGTGAGAAATCAAGAATAAGATAAGAAAATGAACCATGGTTCAATAATACACTAATATCATCATTACTAATCTTTTCATGATAAAGTTGATGGCTACATTGACTTGACCATTTTCATTACAAAAAGAAAATGAAAACCAAAGAATACTTTAGACCATTCAAGAAGATCCTAGTCAACTTTGGTCAAACGGTCAACAAAGTCAAGATGGTCAAATGGTCAAAGCAATTAGCTATAACATAATTACCAATAAAAGGATTAGTAAATAATGTCACCGGCTCAAAATGGTTTTGACCGAACCAACTGCCAAAACCCTAATGAGGCACCTCCTCGTTCTCCGCTCCGCAAAATTGTGCATACACACCCGCATCCGCATTCCGTAGAATGCGATTGCACAGAAGACAAAACAAATCCATCCGTGCAATACTAGGATCCGGCTTAAACAAAAGCCCACTAGTATTGCCTGCCCGAACAGTATACGCACACAAGTGCACGTAAGTGATCGCGGCCCTGCCGTAAAACCATACGGCCTCTACACGTTTCGCTCAGTGCAGGGAAACTCTCTGTGTGGGACTCTAAAGACTCGACACTACGCTGGCAGTGGGTTTAACCACAGACCGCAAGTGGCACTAGCTGTACGTAACGGTCCCCAGGTAGATGTCGATAAGAAGGCCGATGAGGTAAACCCATCCGAACTCCTACTGAGCCTGTATATGACAATCTCCGTACAGTCCGGTCTGTTCGTCTGATACATCGCATGGCGGGCCTAGGGAGTGGCGAACGTCAGTTCCGTAATAGCGGTACAAGTCGTGTCAGAGTGTAGCCCAAAACACCCTGAGATAACACTGGAAACCTACCAGTATATCTCGCTTGCCCTGGCCAGGGACTACTCGTGTAATGGCTCTCCTAGACACAGCGCGATGTCAACCCCCAATACTGGGAGAGACGAATCCTGTCTAACCGTCATTGCCTCCAAGTGCTTGGGGACTGCACCCAACTACTACCTGTTTGCACGACTCCTTTGAGCCGTGGTAGGGTAGTAATCTAAGTACAGTGGGAACACACTCGAGGCGAAGTGACAGTGTCAAGTCAGCGGACTAAGCTGTACTCATGTTACCTGGGAACTGATAACTGACGATAGGTATAATACCAACCATCAGTTCCCGACGAGTCCTGTCCAGTATACTCGTAACCTAACGAGCACCCGCATACTATCTCCAGTATGACGTATTGATGGCTGTGGGACAGACCACCTCCCGGGCTGGGATGAGAAGCGTATACGCTAATCTACTCCGGAGTATCGATGCCCCGTCTCGATAATCCTACGACTAGGGACCTGTATAAGGATGTGCTTGTAGATTACCCAGCCCCCACAAGTGTGACTGCCATCACAACGCTGGTAATCAAGCAAAGATTCTAAGGGCTCTACTAATATGTATAAGCGATATGCTAAAAGAAACACATGCACATATTGAAGTAGAAACAAACCAAGTAGCATACTACCATTTTGAGTAAGATTGTCTATACAACTGTGAATATCCCAAGCTTCCATCAAGTAATATACAATCTAGTATGATACAGTAATGGCCTCTAGGGCATATACACTAACAATCTCCCACTTGCACTAAGGCCATGTACTGGCATATCGAAGACCTATCATCTCGATCAGCCGCTCGAACTGAGTCTGGGGTAGGGCCTTCGTGAGTGGATCTGCAGTGTTATTCTCCGTATTTACTCTCTTCACCTCGATCTCCCGGCGATCTACGATCTCCCTGATCAGGTGGTACCGCCTCAAAATGTGCCTGGACTTCTGATGGGACATGGGTTCCTTTGCTAAAGCTATAGCGCCGTTGTTGTCGCAATACAGCGGTATTGGATCAACAATGGTAGGAACCACCTGAAGCTCCGTGAGGAACTTCTTCATCCAGACAGCTTCCTTTGCGGCATCGCAAACAGCTATGTACTCCGCTTCCATAGTTGAGTCAGCAACGGTCTCCTGCTTGGAACTCTTCCAGCAAACCGCCCCTCCATTGAGGGTAAAGACATAACCCGACATGGACTTGAAGTCATCCTTGTCACTCTGGAAGCTGGAGTCAACAAAATCCTCGAGCTGGAGGTCTTTTCCGCCATACACCAAGAACATCTCCTTAGTCCTTCTCAGGTACTTGAGAATGTTCTTTACTGCTATCCAGTGTTTCTTCCCTGGGTTCGACTGATACCGGCTTACAACGCTCAATGCGTATGCTACATCTGGTCTGGTACATAACATCGCATACATTATAGAGCCTACCACAGAAGCGTAGGGTATAATAGACATGCGATCCCTTTCTAAATCAGTCTTGGGAGACATCTCTTTGGAGAGGGTGATCCCATGACAAGCCGGTAAATTACCGCGCTTGGAATCTTCCATACTGAACCTTTTCAGTATGGTGTCGATGTACCTGGACTGTGAAAGTCCCAACATTCTCTTAGATCTATCACGATAGATCTGGATCCCCAGAATGTAGTTGGCATCGCCCAGGTCCTTCATGGAGAACCTCTGTGACAAGAATCTTTTGACTGACTGTAGCATTGGAATATCATTTCCTATTAGGAGAATGTCATCCACGTACAAGACGAGAAAAACCACAGTTCTCCCTACAATCTTACTGTAAATGCATGGTTCATCTGGGTTTTTGATAAAGTCGAATTCCTTGACAGTATCAACAAAGCAGATGTTCCAACTTCGCGATGCCTGCTTAAGTCCATAAATGGACTTAAGCAACTTACACACTCTACCACTGCTCCCACTCTGAATGAATCCCTCCGGTTGATCCGTATAGACGCACTCTTCCAAATTTCCATTTAGGAAAGCCGTCTTAACGTCCATCTGCCAGATTTTATAATCGTGGAAAGCAGCAATGGCAAGAAGGATCCGAATGGATTTCAGCCTAGCCACTGGAGAAAAGGTCTCGTCATAGTCCAAACCAGGTCTTTGACGAAAACCCTTTGCAGCAAGTCTAGCTTTATAGGTCTCAACCTGCCCATCTACACCAATCTTCTTTCTGAAGATCCATTTGCAGCCTACGGGTTTTACCCCTTCTGGAGCAAAGTCCAAAGTCCAAACTTTGTTGGTGTACATGGACTCCATCTCGGTCCGCATTGCATCCGGCCATTTTACCGAGTCACCGCTCTGAATGGCTTGCTGGAAGCTAGTAGGCTCACCATAATCCATAGTGCAATCCTCTCTATCCCCGTCTATGAGAAAACTGTAGTATCTCTCGGGCGGATGAGACTGCCTACTACTCCTGCGAAGTGGCGCTGGGATGTCCTGTTCTTTCAAACCCTCTGGTTCTACCAAGCTTTCAGTAATAGCTCGTGGTTCTGGAATTTCTTCCAGTTCTATTGCGCTCCCACTTATCTGGTTTTCCAAAAACTCAGTTTCCAAGAAGCGGGCATGACGAGAAACAAAAACCTTTTGTTCCTGTGCGTAATAGAAAAGATACCCCTTGGAGTTCTTTGGGTATCCCACAAACTTACACTGTACTGAACGTGCCTCGAGCTTGTCCGCATGCTGCTTTTTTACAAAAGATGGACATCCCCATGTCTTAAAGTGTTTAAGACTGGGTTTCTTCCCACTCCACATCTGATATGATGTAGTAGGCACTGACTTAGTAGGAACTTGGTTCAAAAGATATGCAGCTGTTTCTAGTGCATAACCCCAGAAGGATCGCGGCAACTCAGCCTTACTCATCATGGAACGAACCATATCCAATAGGGTTCGATTCCTCCTTTCCGATACACCGTTGTGTTGTGGTGTGTATGGAGGAGTAAGCTGAGAGAGAATTCCATTCTCTTTTAAGTAGCCCAGAAACTCGGCACTCAAGTATTCACCATCTCGATCAGATCTCAGTGTCTTGATACTTTTTCCTGTTTGTTCTCAACTTCATTCTTGTATTCCCGAAATTTCTCAAAGGCCTCGGATTTGTGCTTCATCAAGAAGACATGCCCATACCTAGAGAAATCATCTGTGAAAGTAATGAAGTATGAATAACCACTTCGCGCATGTGTAGACATTGGACCACACACGTCACTGTGTATGAGTCCCAAGAGCTCGCTCGCTCTTTCTCCGTGTCCAGTGAACGGAGTCTTTGTCATCATTCCCATGAGACAAGATTCACAAGTGGCATAAGACTGGTACTCAAACGGATCCAAGTATCCTTCTTTATGTAACTTTGTCAACCGTGTCTCATTGATGTGACCCAGTCTACAATGCCATAAGAAAGCCTGATTTAATTCCGGAGACTTTCTTTTAAGTGTGTTTTGGACACTGAAGACCTGAGCTTGATTCAAAACGTATATACCGTTTTTCAATGTACCTGACCCAATCAGAACTTGATTTAGGTGGATGTTTACTACATCGCTTACAAAAATAAAATCATATCCTTCCTTAGAAAGTAAGGATACAGATATGATATTACAAGTCGCACCTGGTACATAAAAACAGTCACGCAGAATCAATATCTGCCCAGTTGTCAGTCCTAGATGATATTCCCTTACGGATTCAGCATACATGCTCATTCCGTTAGCAACCCTGAGAGTCATATCACCTTTCTTGATAATCCTACGGTTTCTCAGAGCCTATAACGAATTACAGATATGAGATCCTGATCCGGTATCCAATACCCAGGAAGTAGGGTTAACTGACATACAGTTCTCTATTACAAACACACCCGAAGCCGAAGCCACAACATGCTTCGAATTCTGGCTACTGGCTATGCTAGCCCTGCAATCCTTCTGCCAATGTTCATTCCTGTAACAATAGGAACGTCCCTCTTTTACTACATCCAGCCCTAAAACTTCTGCCCTTCCCTTTCTTTCCACTTCCCTGGTTTCCTTCAGGATAGTAGGTAGAGACTGTTGAACTAAGTCAGCATCTGACCCGTTCTTCAACGTGGTCTTCAGGTCCGTGAGCTCAAAAGAGCTGGTCTCTGTAAGGACGTTGCCCCCTACAGATGACCCGATAGCCAACCTCGCTGGAAGCAATTCGTTCGAGGTCTCATATCTTGCGATACGAGATTGCTCTCCATATAAATCTTTGTTATGGAGGAAGATAGAAACTAAGTCCATCTTCTCGTACTGCCTCTGGTATGCACCATCAACTGAAGCTAACACGAGACACTTGGCTTTCGCATACTCCTTTTCCGATGTCTTGCGGATATTAATATCCGTGACAGGGGAAACTGGACCTGAGATGGCAGGGGTTGGATCAGTCAAGAGGTGTCCCGGCTTGTCATAGGCAATGGACATCTGGACAGATCTTTGCCAGTCATAACAGTCAGATTCAGTCATTTTATTATCTAGATATAACCTAGGTGCGGTCACTGGATCGCTGCAATTAAGAGAGAGAGAGAAGAAAACACTCAGCATGATGCTCTTGCAAGTTTAGATTGGTTTTTAATTTATCTAAACAGGATGGCTCCCACTGTCTCTCGAATCCCTCCTCAAACCATAAAGGAAGAATTAGTCGGGATCAATCTTACCGTACAATATTTGCTTAACCGTTCAGCCAGGCTAGTGTCGGTACTTCGAGGGAGGTTTTTCAACGCTTTCGTGAAGTTCCTTAATTTAAGAATCTCTTTTCCCTGGGGGCGTAGCCCCGCTAACACCTTTCTAGACACCTACTTGGTTTATAGCATTGATCGTTAAGTGAGAAAGTTCCCGAGGAGTAGCATATACTCACAGTAGGATCGGGATCCAAATATCGTCGCGTGACAAAACTGAAGGAATCCTACCAGAATCATCACACTCCAAATGGTATGCAACACTAGCAAGTTTCAGTACCTTTGAAACTCCCGATGTGGATTTTTGCCCCATGCTCTTATGACCTTGACTAAGGCCAACAAATCATAAGTCACGTGTCAAGTTCTACCCGTCGTTGTCCAGGTTGATTTGAACCCACCCGTATATACCCTTGACTATAGCCAACAAAGTAATACGACTGTCCCAAACCAATGCATCTATCTATGCAACATATGAACACCCACCAGATACCAAACACTGTGTCTTGACTAGGGCCAACAAACACAGCTTGAATACTGTTGAATATTCATATGAAACGACGGAGGGCTACGAATGGTTTTGGTGAAACCGTGATCGTAGTGAACTTGATATAATCGATGGAACAAGATAGCTTTTAAAAGGAGTGGTTCAAGCTCCGCGTTTAAAAAGCTGGTTTTTGAAAAGAACCGAGTGGTTTTGAAAGTGTTCCAATGACTTTTACTTGTTTTATTTTCTTGCATTAATTCCAATGCGTCCCATCATTTTAATCCTACCATTGCAGAAAACAACCAAAAGATGGCATACGCTTATGCCATCCGCATTCGCCACGGGGCCCCATCATCACCCGTTAGGTTACTTAACTAACGACAGAGCGGGGGCTGGACTAGCGCGGATGCAAAACATAAGAAACACCTAAATAGATATCATATATAGATATATAGCAATGATAGCCAATCCAGATCACAGATGAACACTTTGGATATACTAGGAATCCGCGATTCGTTCGATCCTGCAACGAAAAGCGGATTACACGGTCGCGATGAATAGCCAATACCCCACCCTAGACCTCTACGGGTGCGGCAAACTACCCGCCAAGTACCCGAAGCGAAGCAACCTCCCTCAACCCGTGAATAGGCCACTCGGCACTTCGAGATACCCGGTAGTTTGTGCACCCCACCTTGGGTCTATCCTAAGAGCAAAAAAAGTAAAAAGAATTATACAATGACTGCTATAACCCCGACCCGGTTGTGCGGCCATACAAATAATATTACATCAATTTACAAATTTTACATGAATGAAGGAAAAAGAAACTCTCATCTCACATCCACCCCGGTAATTCATCCGTGACAATCCAACGAGTTCATATACACAAACCATCAACATTACAGATCACAGATATGTATAACCCCCGCTAATCGACGTATAGCGATTAGTAGACGTTCAATACATATATCACATCACAGAAAATATCCATTAGCTAAAGTCTACGGAATATCGATCAAAAATACGGATTTGTAACCACCTGAAAAATCAATTTGTACTCTGGAAAATCTGGGCAGAAACAACATGTACAAAAAATCCCAAAACAGCCCAAATAGAATACTGCAGCAAAACGGAGCTGCGGCCGAGTCAACTTGGCCGCGGATCCGCGGCCAAACCCATTGTTTGGCCGCGGTTCCGCGGTGAGTTGGCCGAGTCAGTAGCTCATTTTTGCTGTGTGTTTTATAAAAACCCTGAGACGATTTTTCATGTATGTTAAATTAATTTTTGAACAGTATAAAAAATCGACAGCAACTTGGGTTTTACCGGACGTGTTTTGCGACTTTTTTCCGATCGATATTCTAAATACTTTGCTAACTTACTAGTTTATGTTTAGCCTGGCTCTGATACCACTGTAAGTCCACGTTGCTCACCCCGGTTCTTACGGGGAGGCGAAAACGGCGAAAAACAATTATTTAGCGCAAAGGCAACATGGACTAAAAGCCGGATCTTTGCTAAACTAGAAACTAGCAAACTACAAGAGGTGTTAACTACTATGCCGTAGAAATTATACCTCACGAAACCGGTCCTTCGGGTCTTCATTTCGCTGTTCCGCTCGTCTATCCAAGATCCGAGTGTCGATCCGGATCTTGGTCACCTCCGCGGCCTCCTTGAGTCGAAGACGATCCACCCGAGAGATGTACACCGAGCTCCACCTCGAGCCAAGGTAACTAGGGCAACAAGATCGCTAGTCTTGTTGTCCTAGGTTGTATAGAAGTAGTAGAGGGATGATTTTGTCAAGTGGAATCCTTTTTCTCTCAACACATGAGATCAAAGGGTGATTTCAAGAGGAGGAAGAAGGAGGAGAACAAGAAACCATGGAGCTCTTCTTTTCTTCTCACTTTCAAGAGAGAGAATGAGAAATCAAGAATGAGATAAGAAAATGAACCATGGTTCAATAATACACTAATATCATCATTACTAATCTTTTCATGATAAAGTTGATGGCTACATTGACTTGACCATTTTCATTACAAAAAGAAAATGAAAACCAAAGAATACTTTAGACCTTTCAAGAAGATCCTAGTCAACTTTGGTCAAACGGTCAACAAAGTCAAGATGGTCAAAGCAATTAGCCATAACATAATTACCAATAAAAGGATTAGTAAATAATGTCCCCGGCTCAAAATGGTTTTGACCGAACCAGCTGCCAAATCCCTAATGAGGCACCTCCTCGTTCTCCGCTTCGCAAAATTGTGTATACACACCCGCATCCGCATTCCGTAGAATGCGAATGCACAGAAGACAAAACAAATCCATCAGTGCAATACTAGGATCCGGCTTAAACCAAAGCCCACTAGTATTGCCTACCCGAACAGCATACGCACACAAGTGGACGTAAGTGATCGCGGCCCTGCCGTAAAACCATACGGCCTCTACACGTTTCGCTCAGTGCAGGAAAACTCTCTGTGTGGGACTCTAAAGACTCGACACTACGCTGGCAGTGGGTTTAACCACAGACCGCAAGAGGCACTAGCTGTACGTAACGGTCCCCAGGTAGATGTCGATAAGAAGGCCGATGAGGTAAACCCATCCGAACTCCTACTGAGCCTGTATGTGACAATCTCCGTACAGTCCGGTCTGTTCGTCTGATACATCGCATGGCGGGCCTAGGGGTGGCGAACGTCAGTTCCCTAATAGCGGTACAAGTCGTGTCGGAGTGTAGCCCAAAACACCCTGAGATAACACTGGAAACCTACCAGTATATCTCGCTTGCCCTGGCCAGGGACTGCTCGTGTAATGGCTCTCTTAGACACAGCGCGATGTCAACCCTCAATACCGGGAGAGACGAATCCTGTCTAACCGTCACTGCCTCCAAGTTCTTTGGGACTGCACCCAACTACTACCTGTTTGCACGACTCCTTTGAGCCATGGTAGGGTAGTAATCTAAGTACAGTGGGACACACTCGAGGCGAAGTGACAGTGTCAAGTCAGCGGACTAAGCTGTACTCATGTTACCTGGAAACTGATAACTAACGATAGGTATAATACTAACCATTAGTTCCCGACGAGTCCTGTCCAGTGTACTCGTAACCTAACAAGCACCCGCATACTATCTCCAGTACGACGTACTGATGGCTGTGGGACAGACCACCTCCCGGGCTGGGATGAGAAGCGTATACGCTAATCTACTCCGGAGTATCGATGCCCCGTCTCGATAATCCTACGACTAGGGACCTGTATAAGGATGTGCTTGTAGATTACCCAGCCCCCACAAGTGTGACTGCTATCACAACGCTGGTAATCAAGCAAAGATCCTAAGGGCTCTACTAATATGTATAAGCGATATGCTAAAAGAAACACATGCATATATTGAATTAGAAACAAACCAAGTAGCATACTATCATTTTGAGCAAGATTGTCTATACAACTGTAAATATCCCAAGCTTCCATCAAGTAATATACAATCTAGTATGATACAGTAATGGCCTCTAGGGCATATATACTAACAAGTCGCTCAAGTTTCGGGCGAAACGCTGTAGAGCCCGTATGGAGATATGGCAGGGTTCAATCAGATACGTGCGGTATTGCACGGATCGTGATCGGACGGATTTTACTAGCGGGCTTTGGTTTAAGCCGGATCCTAATATTAGACATTGTAGATTTTGTCTCTTTGCATTTGTATTCAGTGGGAATACAAATGCGAGCATGTATATGCAGTCGTGGGGTATTCTTGTAATTTATTACGGGATCAGTTTTCTGAAGTTGCCAGTTTGCATTCCGTTCCGGCCAGTTTTCTTTTGTTCCTTCACGGCCGGACTTTTGTGTTGAAGGGGCTAATTTGCAAGTTTGCAAATTAGCAGTTGTGGAGGGTTTATTTGCTATTTGAGGGATTATGATAACCATAGCATCATTAGATTCCATTCTTTTCTTGCTTCATTATGGCTTGCAATTAATTTGATGAGATTGAGTGGGATTTGTATTAGACTTGGGTGTGACATTATTTTCTTTTTATCACACATTTCTCCTCTTGCTCTATCCTATTCTTTTTCCCTCCACCATTCTATGAGGGGACGGCCACTTTGAGGGGAGAGGAGATGAGGTTTCATTTGGTGGGGAAATTTATCACTCTCATTTTGATAGCCACCAAAATTCCATAGCTCCTTTCTTTTGTTGATTTCTCCACCTCCACATAAAAGGCAACTTCACTACCCCAATGAGACAATGTTTTCTACACTAGCCTACAGCACTCTTGGACGCGTCGGCTTGCCAACTTCACGCCCGAGTTGACTCGGTCTAGAGGTGGGAGCCCGTAAAAGAATTCGGCTACGTGGTGCCCTTTCCGACGAGGAGGTGACGAACGGAGATTCCGCGGGAGATTGGGACAACGACGAGAAGACCGAAGGACACGGATCGCTTGGTATATCTCTCTACCCTTCTTTTAGTTTGCTAGTAGTTAGGTTAATGGCCCGATCCGGGTTATTAGTGCGCGGTGGTGCCGGTTTCTAAGTTTTAGAAAATTTTCGTTTCCGCATTCCGGCATCGGATTGACGGCCAAGGCGCCGCCGTGCACTTATACTGGTATCAGAGCCATGCCATTAACCTAGTCTAGCTTGCTCTAGTATGTTTGGAACTCGATCGAACAAAAATCCCAAAAACCGTATTTTCCAATGCATCAGGTTTCTGTCGATTTTATTTTGGCTCGAAATTTTTTTCAGTACATTGCAGAAACATGTGCAGAGTTTTGTAAGAGCACTGTAAAAATTTGGTGACCTGATCCTTCAATAGAGCCACGGAACCGCGGCCATAACCCCACTTTGGCCGTGGTTCCACCGCAGGAATTAAGCTTCATTTCACCATTTTTTTCCAGTGGGCTTCTGATATGGAAATAGGGTTTTTAGGATATTCTGTTTGGGCCCAGATTTTCTTAGAGTGCTACAGTAGTGCTTGGTGTCCACTTTGATAAATTTGTTCGATCGAATATTTTAAACATGTTAGTTCACAGTATTTACATTATATCTGCGACCGTGAATGTCATTTGATCGGTAAATCCTGTCTAACTGCTATAGCCCTTTTAGACGGATTTGCGAACGTGACATTCACGTTGATGTTCCGTGTTGTGCTGTGATGTTGCGGATTGGTCGTGGGGGATAGCCTGGATGCAATGGTAGTACAGTTTGGTTTTATATGTACATTTGTTATTGCGGGGCGAGCGTCCGACATGTGGACTGCCGTCACTGCCTGTTTGTATATTATTCTTTTGGGACACGACCGGGCTGAGGTCGATGTACCCGTTGTATGTATATTTTACTTTCTGTACTAGGATTACCCCGCGGAGGGGTGCACGGGTAGCCTGGTTCTACAGGGAAACGGGCCCGCATCTCATGGCATTAAGACGGAGGGGGCTTTACTCTAGAATTGGCGGGCTATTCGCTGCACTCGTAGGGGGTATAGGTTGACCCAGGAGGGGTGCCTAAGTTACCAGATTCCGTGAAGTGCTGGGTGGTCCATTCACGTTGCTGAAGGGGACTGCCTCGCTTCAGGTTTTGGCGGGTAACTTGCCGCGCCCGTAGGGGTCTAGGATTTCATTGCACAGGCTATCCACACGACCAGGGGAACGTCGGGTTTCAGTAGCGGCTCTATGAAACCCGGGGATCCCAGATATCTGTATTGTTCTGTGATGCTTATTACATTTCTGTGATGTTGCATTTTATCACGCCTTGAGTGAATATTATATATTGATATATATATACTAGTAGATGTTGTATATATTTTGCATCCGCGCTAGTCCAGTCCCCGCTCTGTCGTTAGTTAAGTAACCTAACGGGTGATGACGGGACCCAGTGGCGAATGCGGATGGCATATACGTACATCATTATTTTCGTTCTTTTGTGGTGTAATCAATTGATGGGACTGTGTTGATTCGGATCAATGCAAGCTAAACAAACCTATTCTGATGTTGTTGGAACATTTTTCAAAAAGCTGTTATTGCAAAGGCGTTCTCTTTTGTTTTGCACAGTGGTATCCGGTTATGAATATCCAGCTCCTCAGTCGACGAGGCAAGGGCCGAGATCCCTTCACCGGGAGTGACCCCTTGGACAAAAGTTTGCGTCAGGGCAATAACTTCACTATAGCCGATTACTTTTGCTTTGCATCGTGGTATTCAGTTGGAATATCCTGCACCTCATTCTACAGGGAAAGAGCCGAGATCCCTTCACCGGGAGTGACCTCTTTAGCAAAGGTTTTCGTCACTATATTTTTCTAAAAAGCTATCCGGTTCCTTCAACGATATCAAGTTCATTACGTTAAAGGTTTTCGCCAGAAACCATTCGTAGCCCTCCGTCGTTTCAGACGGGTAGCACGTAGTATTCATGCTATGTTTGTTGGCCTTCGTCAAGGCATAGTGTATGGTAGTTGCTTGTTACCTTTCTGCTGCATAGATAGATGCATTGGTTTGGGACAGTCGTATAGCCTTGTTGACCTTCGTCAAGGGCTTGTACGGGTGGGTTCAAATTAACCTGGATAATGACGGGTAGAACTTGACATGTGACTTATGATTTGTTGACCTTCGTCAAGGTCATAAGAGCATGGGGCAAAAATCACATCGGGAGTTTCTAAAGAAACTGAAACTTGCCAGATATGCGCATACCTTCTGGAGTGTGATAACGTGAGCGGATTCCGTCACGTTATCATGCGATGATAGTTGGATCCCGATTCCCACTGATGAGTTGGTTTACTCCTCGGGTGATCCCGACTAATTCTTCTTTCAGCTTTGGGGAAGAATTTGACGTTACAGTGGGAGGTTTCCTGATTAGATAAAGTGATAACCATTCTGATCTAGGTTAGAGTGCACGCTGAGTGTTTCTTTTCTCTCTCTCTTTGGCAGCGACTATGACCCGACCCTAGACTATGACTCAGTGACCAAAATTAACCGAACCTTCTTTAACACTGGCTTTTGGATTGTCAGAGTTGCAAACCTCATTGCCACTCCTACTTTTACCCTTTTCTCCAGGACACCCAGTATTACTACGAACGTCCACTTCCATTGGACAAAACCATCGTATGGTTATATACGAACTCGAAAGAATTTATTCGAGGATGGTTTCCGGTTCTGGAGAAAACTAATAGGACTATTCAGTCGTCTTTTCCTTTTACCTTCTCTCAGGTTGCGAGTACTCCTTTGTTTAGGAGATAGTACACCTATTACGCAAATTGGATAGTCTTCTTCCAAACCTTAGGCTGGTGTCGAACGGTGGGGGATGAAGAAAACCAATTAGCATAACAATGGTGTATAGAAGGTATTAAGAAAAGAAATATCAAGGGATTAGTAAGAGGGCAAAGTAAATTGCGACTGCTATTCACGACCAAACCAAGTATTTCTTCACCAATCCTAAATCACCTTTATATTTCTCGAGGACACTCCGTATCACTACGAAGATCCACAGTTTATTGGATACTCCATCGTATGGTTATATACGAACTCGAAAGGAACTTGTTCCAGTTCGGGGATGGACTCTGGTTCATGAGAAATAGGAATAAGGTTTATTTGGTTGTCTTTTATCTTCACATTCTCTCGCATTGCGAGTGCTCCTAGGATTAGGACAGTATACCCATTTTGCTTATTGGATAGTCTTCTTCCAAACCATAGGCTGGTGCCGAGCGGTAGGGAAGGAAGAAAACCATTTGTCCTAAAGGGGTGTGCAGAAGGTAACGACTAAAAACATATAAAGGGATCTGGAGAGATGGCAAAGAATTATACGGTTACAGTTGTGAATCTGGATAATGAAAGAGGCATTACTTGGAATACCGGGATACCCCTACAAAACATTCACATGTTTCAGTTTCACTGTGTACTGTTAAAAGAAAACTGATTTCCCAATTAGACACTTGCTCCAGGGTATGTATTTACCAGGTTTGATTCTCACATCTGTATGGTTTTACAGATGATGAGTGGGAGTAAGTTATTGGGAATTAGATGATCATGCTCATTATATCGGGATTCGTTGTAATTGGTGATATTTGAGGAAGTCACCTGGGTTGTTTGCCGGACGGCAAATATTTGGTTTTGAATATCCGTTGTTATGCACCAATTTCAAATTGATATATCTGTACGTCTATTTTTATAGAGTGAGATATACTTTTTGAAATTATGTCGATGAAATTTACCTATATCGGTAGATGGTTAGGTAAGGAGCATTGAACAGCGGTGTAATTCTTCTTAACCATAAGTACAATTTTCAACCTACGACACACAATGAATGAGTTATTAGACTCAAAGGACTTATACAAAGTATTGTGTATTGTCCAATGTCCATCAGGACAGAGGGGTTGGTACTCGTACTATATTCTGTTTACTTGTGATTTCTCTAGTTCTTAGACATGTGTTTCATAGAAACACAAGGTACAAGTTTTAAGAAGTTATAGGTATAAGAATAGAGTAGAGAACCAGGTGTTGCAAGTATCGGGATTCTTCGAGGTGATCGAAGATGTAGCTACTTGTATATGGTATTCAGTTGATAGTAATGATTAAGAGAACTTGCTTCTCTTTCAGATTACTCATAATTGGAAGTACTCCTAAATTGAGTAACGCTGATCAGCCTCCTTCCATTTAGTTGACATGCACTGGAGACAGCTGCATGATTTGAATCTGGTTCAATTAAATCAGTGCCTCTGTTTCTGTATTGGATATAGAACAGTTCATATCTTGACATTGTTAAGGTACGGGGAGTTGTCCAGCTTATGCTTAAAACCAGACTCTGGATAACTCAAGGCACGTTTCTGTAATGGCTGTTTGTGGGTTGACCCGGGCTATGACGAGGGTTGATATTCTACCATTTAGAAGATCAATAGTGATATTGTTCTTGACTCGCCACAGTTTTAATAAAAATGGATTTTTTCAGAAAACAGTTGTGGGAGTATGGTAGAACTGGAAATGATTCCAGAACCGCAAACGATTACTGAAGATTTGATAAGAACCTAAAGATTCAATCTGGTTTGACATTCCATTGGCCACTCCGCAGATATGGTGGGTAACCTCTGGCTCCCGAGAGGTACTCCGGTAGCCTCAAGAACGGTGACAGGGAGGTTCTTATTTACCCAGACATGCCATTGCTGTTGTTCCAGACTGTGAGACCCGGCAGGAGGATGAGTATAGCGTCGTTCTGAACTATCTTTAGAAGTGAACGTCTATATGACTCTGCCAGAGGGTTGTCATAGTCAGTGGGAGCAGCGGAAGCTTAGTGGACAAGTGGCTCATGTCTATTTATAGACTAAAGCAGATATAGCGGAGATAGATCATCTATTTTTAATATGACAGTCATAGGTTTGACTTCATCAGAATAGGGGATGGATCTGTTAAGAAGGTAGTAGGGTGTGATGTCCTAGTATTTGGATGACATACACAGAGTAGGAGGTGATATTCCTATACTACGATCGGTTATATTTTGGTTGTCACACAGTGGTTTCTCCACATGGGACTTGGATATTATATCAGACATTCTGGTTACTAGATCTATAGATCTAGATTTGGGTGGTTTTCCAATCAGGGTACTTAGACAGCATTCTAAGAGTATTTAGAATGGACGACTCCTGGCACGGTAGTATACCTGCAGGTGATGGAGTCACCCTCTCTAAAGGTGTCTTACAGACTAAAAGGGCGAGGGATGTACATGATTGACAGATCACTTGCTTAGGCAATTGAGTCAATCATGAGATGTCAGGTACCACACCAGACGTTGTTTTGCAGTAGATGCAATAAATTGATATTGATCCAATCCTGGAGAAACATTCGGAAGCAGTTTTAGAACATAAGTGAATATTCTAGGGATATGATAACAGCAGCCTCCTTTAGGAGACGGTTATCATTCCAGGCTTCCAATGTGACCTGAATGACAGAGTGACTATCAGAGTTATAGTTTTCCCTCTGACGAGGGGCAGTAGTTTGGACAAGTGGTCCAAACGGATACTGAGGGAGGCATGGCGCAGGATACTGATTAAGTTCAGTTGACGATACAGTTTAAGAAGTTTGGATTTGGAGTTCATTTATGAGCTAGGTCCCATCAGATATCCAGACATACTCTAAGACAGGTATTGCTCATTTCGGGAGATGGCTTTCTCCGCGAACATGAGATAAAGAAAGACATAGAAAGAAACATTAGAGCGGATCTACTCACTGAGGCTATTCCTCGAACGCAATAGTTTCGCAAATGATCTTTGTGAGACTGACTAGTAGAGGAGTTGGGTGTTCGGTATCACACGGGCTGTGAGTATGCGACATCGCAATAATTAGCCTTGAGTGCAAGTGGGAGATTGTAGGAGATAGTGCCCTCAGAGTCAATTATTGGATCACAGGCACGTGATTGCAATGATTGAGGGAGGACCTATACCGGCAGGACAGTCTTACTCAAGATGATAGTATACTATCTGGTTTATCTTTATCATCGTGTACTGCTTTATGTGACATTACTGATCACTATTGTACGTTGATAGAGCCCCTAGGATTCTTGCTCGACTACCAGCAGTATGAGGGCGATCATATAAGTGGGAGCTGGGGTCTATAAGCACATCCTTAAAAGGTCCCTAGTCGTAGGAGTTTCGAGACAGGGTATCGATACTCCAGAGTAGACTAGTGTATACAGTCGAGACCCCGACGAGGGGCGGTGGCCGGTCTCACAAGCCACTGGTGTCAGTTGGTTCACCTAAGATGTATACAGGTGCTCATTGGGTTATGAGTACACCGGACAGGACTCGCCGGGAACATGCTAGTTGGTATTATACCTGATGTCAGATAGCAGTTCCCTGGTGACATGTGTACAGGTTAGTTCATCGACCTGAGATCATCATTTTTCTCGTGTGAGTTCCCACTGTGCTTTGATTACTACCCTACCACACTCAAAGAAGACGTGCAAACAGGTTTTAGTTGGGTACAGTCCCGAGCCATATGGAGGCAGTGAGCGGATCTGCAGGGGTTCGTCTCTCCCGGTATTGGGGGTGAGGTCGCGCTGTGTCTAGGAGAGACAGTACATAAAAGTCCTTGGCCAAGACAGGAGATTTACTGGTAGGTATTCCAGTAGTATCTCAGGGTGTTCTGGGCTACACTCCGACACGACTTGTACCGCTTTTGGGGGTCTGACTTTTACCAACCCCCTAGACCCGTCATGCGATGCTCATAGACGAACGGACCGGACTGTACGGATATTGTCACTGACAGGCTCAGTAGGGTGTCAGGATGAGTTCGCTCATCGACGTCCCTTTTGGTCAATAGCTGGTGGCCCGTCATGTATGGCTAATACCTCTGACGTGCTAGTGGTTAAATCCACAGCCAAAGTATTGACGAGTTTTTAGAGTCCCCCACAGACAGTTGCTCAAGTTTCGGGCGAAACGCTGTAGAGGCCGTATGGAGATATGGCAGGATTCAATCAGATACGTGCGGTATTGCACGGATCGTGATCGGACGGATTTTACTAGCGGGCTTTGGTTTAAGCCGGATCCTAGTATTAGACAGTGTAGATTTTGTCTCTTTACATTTGTATTAAGTGGGAATACAAATGCGGGCATGTATATGCAGTCGTGGGGTTTTTGTGTAATTTATTATGGGATCAGTTTTCTGAAGTTGCCAGTTTGCATTCCGTTCCGGCCAGTTTTCTTTTGTTCCTTCACGGCCGGACTTTTGTGTTGAAGGGGCTAATTTGCAAGTTTGCAAATTAGCAGTTGTGGAGGGTTTATTTGCTATTTGAGGGATTATGATAACCATAGCATCATTAGATTCCATTCTTTTCTTGCTTCATTATGGCTTGCAATTAATGTGATGAGATTGAGTGGGATTTGTATTAGACTTGGGTGTGACATAATTCTCTTTTATCACACATTTCTCCTCTTGCTCTATCCTATTCTTTTTCCCTCCACCATTCTATGAGGGGCCGGCCACTTTGAGGGGAGAGGAGATGAGGTTTCATTTGGTGGGGAAATTTATCACTCTCATTTTGATAGCCACCAAAATTCCATAGCTCCTTTCTTTTGTTGATTTCTCCACCTCCACATAAAAGGCAACTTCACTACCCCAATGAGACAATGTTTTCTACACTAGCCTACAGCACTCTTGGACGCGTCGGCTTGCCAATTTCGCGTCTGAGTTGCCTCGGTCTAGAGGTGGGAGCCCGTAAAAGAATTCGGCTACGTGGTGCCCTTTTCGACGAGGAGGTGACGAACGGAGATTCCGCGGGAGATCGGGACGACGACGAGAAGACCGAAGGACACGGATTGCTCGGTATATCTCTCTACCCTTCTTTTAGTTTGCTAGTAGTTAGGTTAATGGCCCGATCCGGGTTATTAGTGCGCGGTGGTGCCAGTTTCTAAGTTTTAGAAAATTTCCGTTTCCGCATTCCGGCGTCGGATTGACGGCCGGGGCGCCGCCGTGCACTTACAATATATGTAACAAAGATATTTATCTTCCATCTCCTTTTATTATAGTAAAGGAGATATCACAACATATTATTCTAGGGACACCTTTCCTTAGTAAGATAATGCCTATAGAAAAGATAAATCATAAAAGCATTTATAGTTTTTACAAGGGAAAAGAAGTTCTTTTCCAGTTTATAACTGATCCCATGGTAAAAAACCTTAATGAAGTAAAGGATATTTACCTTAAAAAATCAAATTAATTTTAGTAAAGAAGAAATAGCTTCAATACAAATAAATAACCAGTTAGCTGCAAGCTCAGTAAAAGCCTGAATTAAGACGCAAGAAAATGAGTTTATAACTCACAAGTGTAGTAACTTTTCTAATGCATTCTGAGAAAGAAAGCAACATATCATTGCTCTCCCATATATAGAAGAGTTCAACGAGAATAATATTCCTACAAAGGCAAGACCATGCCAAATAAATCAAGAATATCTTGAGCTTTGTAAAAAAGAAATTAACGGTCTTATATACAAAAAACCTTAAAAGAAAATCCTCCTCTCCATAGAGTTGCACAGCATTTTATGTAAATAACGCTGCAGAACAAGAACGAGGAGTTCCTCGTCTTGTAATTAATTATAAGCTTTTAAATAAAGTACTTAAATGGATAAGATATTCTCTTCTTAATAAAAGGGATTTACTCAACAGAATTAATAAAGCTAAAATATTCTCAAAATTTGATCTTAAGTCAGGGTATTAGAAAATACAGATTAATGAATCTGATAAATATAAAACTGCTTTTACTGTACCTTTTGGGCATTTTGAATGGAATGTTATGCCATTCGGATTAAAAAATGTGCCATCAGAGTTTAAAAATATTGAACTCTATTTTCAATCCTTATACAAAATTTATCTTATCTTATATGGATGATGTTTTGATATATTCTGAAAATATTGATCAGCATTTCAAACATTTTAATATATTTAAGCAACTTATTATAAAGAACGGACTAGTTATATCCGCTCTAAAGATGAAGTTGTTTCAAACAGCTATAAGATTTTTGAGCCATAATATTGATAATGGCCCCATTATACCTATAGAAAGGATCATTGATTTTGTTTCTAAATTTCCAGATTATATCCCTGATACAAAGCAATTACAAAATTTTTTAGGAGCTTTGAATTATGTAGCAGATTATTATAAAAATCTAGCTATTGATGCGGCTATTTTATACAATAGACTCAAGAAAAATTATTCTCTTTGGACAGATAATCATACTAAATCTGTTCAAAAAATTAAATAGACGGTTAAAAACCTATCATGTCTCCACATTGCAAATTCTAATTTGCAGAAAATTGTTAAGACAGATGCCTCTAATATCGGATATGGAGGAATTCTAAAACATGTAGATCCAAATAATAATAAGGAAATACTTGTTAGATTTACGTCTGAAAAATGAAATCCAGCTCGGTTGAATCATTCAACTATTAAGAAAGAAATTCTTTCTATAATTAAATGTATATACAAATTTCAGGATAATTTATTAAATCGGAAATTTTTGCTTAGAATTGATTGTAGTGCAGCTAAAACTGTTATACAGAAAGATGTTAAAAATTAAACATCAAAACAAATTTTTGCCAGATGGCAAGCTGAATTAGCTGTTTTTTATTCCGATATCGAATATATAAAAGGTACTAATAATTGTTTTCCTGATTTTTTGATGCAGAATTCTGTTAATGCAGAATCCATTCAAGGGCCAAGGCCCAGGCCGAGGGAGAGGCAAGAGACGAAATAATATTCCAAATAACTCCCCGTATGCAAATTGGCTAAAAATGTAAAAGACAAATCCAATCAGATTTGAAATAGAATCCGAGGCATCATATGCCCAATCAGAGTGGCGAACGCCTCATAAAATGGTGAAGAAGAGTGTTTATAACACAAGAAATGAAGAATCATCATCCTCTGCAGGAAATTTTTCTGAACAGAAACAGCCATTTAAAAGGCAATAGAAAGAGGTACTGAAGATGATTACATTCAGAAAAATACCTCTGAGCAAATTATTTACCTAGAAGGAGATGATATCTCCCGAATGAACGATCCGTGGTCTTTAAAAGAAAAATATATTGAGACCAGTTCATATGCGTCCCCAACAGGGAAAACAAGGCATGTATATGAAGCCTTATTAACAGTTTCCAGCTCTATGAAAATTAAACACTACTATCCCAATGGTAAAGAGGGGGGGAGAAATCATAAACTTCTCTAAAGAAATTATAAAAAAGGTATATAATCCTCAGGAGCGGGCTTTACACCATAATAGGGCAAGAGCATTTAAAATAGGTGATATAAGATATGAATGCAATTACTGGGATTGTATCCAAGTATTCAACAATTTTTTGTATTATGAAAATCCAGAAAGAAAATATTCTTGGTTTATTATGATCAAACCTGACATTATAGAATCAGGCATCCCAAATTGGTTTATCCAATGGTGGCAAAAAATTAGGGCAGAATTACGTATATTACCTAAATCGATATCGAATCTGTTTATTCCATGAATGGAATCTTACCCAAAATTCCATCGAACAGAAGATGCTTCTACTAAAGAAGGAGAAAGCACCTTATATTATTTTATTGAAAATGAAATTCCATATATATTAAGATGGACGATAATAGCAGAATTGAATGAGAAAACATTCCAGTTCTATCAAGAAAGTTTCTGATAAAATGGTGGTCGGGAATTCAAGAAGAAGAAAAATAGTTGAGATAAAATCAACTATAAAAAATAATAGTAAGATTCTAGACAAAAGGATTAATGAGGAATTAGCCACAAAAAATCCTTTATATAAACTAAAGATGATGTTTCAGAGAAAATATCCAGATATCTCTGAAGAAGAACTAATGAAAAGATGTTTAGAACATATGAAGAAGCAGTTTGAACCAACTTTCGACACTTCTGACACAAGTTCTTCGATATCAGTGAAATCCACAAAATCAATGAAAATGTAAGATAACTTTCAAGAACAAGAAGAAGCCCAAGATCCAGAAGAAGAGCTAAAATCAGCGGATCCACTATGGGATGACTTAATAGGCTCAACACTGGGCCAAAACAAAGGAAAGGGTATAATGAAATAAAACCTTAAAATCTTCCCTACCAAACTGAACGACTGCAGTAAATCTAGCACACGATTTTGGTAGTGGGATCCATTTATAAATGACGTACTCAGTGACGCACAACGCACTCATAGGTGAACACCTTGACAAAGGAATCTTTTACGAAAGATGGCCGACAAGATAAAAAAAGGGGATAGATAGCTCACGGACGACACAAAATAATAGAAGACAGCTCACAGGGACAGCGCACAAAAACAACTCACCATTTCCTGAGCCTTCTCAAGACCCCTTCTCATATATAAATAAGAACTCAGAGCTCCGAGAAGAGGCATCCGAAGAAAGAGAGATAAAAAATTGTAATCTTGTAATCCCTTCGTCTGATAACTATCTATAGTTTGTAAAAGTTTAATTTGAATAAAATCTTTCTGAAGAAGGAGCCGTCTCAGCTTGGTTTTTTCAAGTAAGAATCCTATCTAATTTATTTTTCTTTTTTAAATTAATCATGTTTGTGTGTTTTTGATATCAGAGCCATGTTTGGCTAAATCGCCTTCTTCGGCTAAATCGCCTTCTTCTTCAGGGTAATGGAAGATTAACTTATCAAGTATGATATTTTTCTAGGCCATGTAATTTGAAAGTAATGTTTGAAGACTTATTCTGTTAAAATTCAAGGCTAGATGTATCTCTTTATAGCTCCTGCAATACCCTTCGGGGAGAATACTAATGGGATTGAAAAGTGTAGCTCTTCACAGGGTAAGCTTTTCTTCTGAAAGCTAAGAAAGATTACAGAATAATTCACTTGCTTAGAAATTATCTTGCTAAATAGTTACTTATGGAACGACACCAAATTCGCACAGGGAGTTCCAGTGTTAGCCAGGGATTGGCAGTATGGTAGCCCATAAGTCGTTGACAACCGTATGAGTAAAAACTCAGCTTAATAATTTCCAAGTATAATTCAAACGAATATGATTAAGTATTACATGTAATAGAAAAACTTCATTTCTAATAAGATAATTTACTTCAAAATCCTGAATAAGAAATTTTGATGTTTACATCTTCATCATCAGCCATATCAACTAAGATAGCTCGTAATAAGAGTAAATATATTAAAAACTCTAATTTACTAGAGTGTCTCTCAGATGAGAAACAATTAAACAGGTGGACAATTCCAAATGTTCTGCCTAAAAAAATTTATAATATCGGGACGTTTGATTTTTCGTCCAGACTTTCATTATAAGTATGGAAAAAAAACCTTTCTGTAGATAGCACAGAACAAATCATTCAACTCCTTTCGAAAAAGGATATTTTTAGATTTGAAAAACAATATAAGTACCTTCATATAGGACTTATCCAAGTGACTTTTAATGCTCTTACATTGCAAGGCTTGAATGCCTCAATTCTGACATTCTTAAGAGATGCAAGATATTTTAGATTGGATACCTTCTCTTATGGGAATTATGCAGACTAGTCTATGTCATGGACCAGTCTATTTTGATATTTACCCTAATTTAACCTTGTCTTTAACAGACCCTAATATCCTTGAGGCTGTTACTTTAAACTTCAAAACACATGATTACAATTTTATGAAAGGGTCATAGACTGTATCTATAGTCTATAGAATTCATTTTAAGGTCTTAACTACAATGGCACCAAAAGTTAAGGCAAAGACAGAAAGTGGTAAAACCACTGTTATTGAGACAAATCTGTTGTCTTCTGGCATAGCCACAAATAGAGTTATAAACTGGGAAGAAATAGATTTCCCTGAATCATGGGTTAAAACCTCTGTTGTACCTCTAGTACCTGTTATAGATACTGACATCGACCAGATTATACAAACCGATGATGGAAACATTGAAGTAAAATTTGGCTCAAACAATATTACCAGAATTACTGGTAAGCCTTATACGGCTAGCAAAACCACTTTCTTTTATAACGGAAGAAGATATTTTTCTAAACCTAACTCCTCTTATAAGTTAGAAAGAGAAGTTAAAGGAATAAATATTTCTGAGACAAATATATCTCATCCTATTTATGAGAAGGATAATAAAATCTCCACTACCTCATCAGAAATGAGTTTCCATATATGAGTTTTTATGGATTTTACACCTAACAGCTCAATTAGAATATTCCTTAATAAGTAATTTATGAAAAAAAGCATAAAGCTTTTAGAAACCGGTTTGCAAAAACCTTTTCTGAAAAACAACAACAATTTTATAAAGACTAGTTTTATAAATATCTTGAAGAAAACCAATGTCTAAAATATTTTGTAAATTGGTTTCTAGAATATATTCTAATAGAACAAGGAAATAAGATTAATATTTTAGAAGAACATTATAAACAGTGGTCAATCATAAGTGGTAAAACAATTAGATCTATATACCCTCCAACTGAACCCCTTAACTTGTCTGGTAATCTACCTTTAATTTAGAGGCAACAGCTTTTATAAAGCCTTTAGTTGACGACAAGATGAAAAACATACTTAAAGAACTACAAAAAGTCTTTAAGCAAAACAATTTTACAAATATCTATATTCAAGTTATTGGTCAACAATTGATTAGAATTGAATCTGCTTTAGAAAACCTGATTGATAAACTACAGGTACTAGCTATAGTAGAAACTTCTGCTGTAGTTAAACCAGCTAGTAGTACTAGCTATGTTTCTATGAAACCATCTTTGGAAATTTCTGGGTATAACTTATCCAAAGATGAAAACATATTTTCAGATATTATAACAGCTCTGGAAAATATTTTTAGCAATGATAGACTTAATGTCATAGAAGGAGAACTTTCTGAGACATCAGAAGAAAATTCTAATAAAAATTATAATGATATATTAGAATCCCAGATTAATATGTCTGATAATTATAAAGCGTTTAGCAAAGAAAAAATTAATGCTATCAGATATCGACAAAGGACTCTTGGTAAGCATTATTATAGGAGATCTACTCCGTTAGACGTTCTCTATGAAAAAAATGAAGCAGTTATAACGAATTCATTTTCAGGAAAATCCATTTATGAATGGAACATAGATGGATTAGCAGATAAGCAAATCTATGATACCTTACATTGTATGATGATTTATGCAACGATTACTAAACAGCAAGGAAATTCTGATACTGATGTAACCCATTTTATTTCTTGTGGATTCACAGGAACGTTAAAAAGATGGTGGGATAATTGTTTATTACCCACTCAAAAAATGGAAATTTTTAGCGCAGCCAAACTTGAAAATAATAACCAAATTTCTGATACAGTTTATATTTTGATACTTACCATTCTCAATCATTTTACAGGAGATGTAAGTAATCAAGCTGAAAAAGTTAGAACCTTATTACAGAATGTGAGATGTCCAACTTTAACTCATTTCAGATGGTATAAAGATACTTTTCTCAGTCGAGTTATGCAGCTAGAAGATACTAATAAATCACATTGAAAAGCCAAATTTATAGATGGCTTACCAAATCTTTTTGCTGAAAGAGTTCATATAAATTTACGACGACTGCATGATGGGGTTATACCCTATAATATGTACACATATGGGCGTTTGATAAACACCTGTGTATAAGAAGGTTTAACTTTATGCAATGATATAAAGTTAAGAAATCAGTTGAAAAGCCAAAGATTAATGGGCAAAAGAGAATTGGGTGAATTTTGTAGCCAATTCGCCATGGATAATCTGCAAGAGCGGAAAGAAAAAAGAATGACGAAAGAATCCTTTTCTAGTCGTCCTTTTTATAAAAAGAAACATAGGTATCATCCTCCTAAGGATAAGGGGGAGAAGCATAGGAAGTCCAAGCCGCCTCCTCCTAGGTTTAAGAGGAGATCAAATATTTCAGCCACTTGCTAGTGCTGAAACATTTAAAATAGGTGATACAAGATATGAATGCAATTACTGGGATTATATCCAAGTATTCAATTTTTTTTGTATTATGAAAATCCAGGAAGAAAACATTCTTGGTTTATTATGATCAAACGTGACATTATAAAATCAGGCATCCCAAATTGGTTTATCCAATGGCGGTAAAAAATTGGGGCATAATTACGTATATTACCTAAATCGATATCGAATCTGTTTATTCCATGGATGGAATCTCACCCAAAATTCAATCGAACAGGAGATACTTCTACTAAAGAAGGAGAAAGCACCTTATATTATTTTATTGAAAATGAAATTCCATATATATAAGGTGGACGGTAATAGCAGAATTGAATGAGAAAAACATTCCGATTCTAAGAAAGTTTCTGATAAAATAGTGGTCGGGAATTCAAGAAGAACAAAAAATAGTTGAGATAAAATCAACTATAAAAAATAACAGTAATATTCTAAACAAAAGGATTAATGAGGAATTAGCCACAGAAAATCCTTTATATAAACTAAAGATGTCATTTCATAGAAAATATCCAGATATCTCCAAAGAAGAACCGATGAAAATATATTTAGAACATATGAAGAAGCAGTTTGAACAAACTTTCGATAATTCTGACACAAGTTCTTCAATATCGGTGAAATCCACAAAATCAATGGAAATGAAAGATAACTTTCAAGAACAAGAAGAAGCCCAAGATCCAAAAGAAGAGTTAAAATCAGCGGATCAACTATGGGATGACTTAATAGGCTCAATATTGGGCTAAAATAAAGGAAAGGGTTTAATAAAATAAAATCCTAAAATCTTCCCTACCAAACTGAACGACTGCAGTAAACCTAGCATACGGTTTTGGTAGTGGGACCTATTTATAAATGACATACTCAGTGATGCACAACGCACTCATAGGTGAACACCTTTGATAAAGGAATCTTTTATGAAAGATGGCCGACAAGATAAAGAAGGGGATAAATAGCTCACGGCCGACATAAAATAATAGAAGACAGCTCACAGGGACAGCGCACAAAGACAGCTCACCATTTCCAGAGCCTTCTCAAGACCCCTTCTCTTCTATAAATAAGAACTCAGAGCTCAAGGAAGAGGCATCCGAAGAAAGAGAGATAAAAAATTGTAATCTTGTAATCCCTTCCTCTGATAACTATCTATAGTTTGTAAAAGTTTAATTTGAATAAAATCTTTTTGAAGGAGCCGTATCAGCTTGGTTCCAAATCTTTATTATTATTATTATTTATTATATGTATTGTATATTACATATATGGCAAAAACCCTTTATTTTTATTATACTACTACAACTATGATTATTATATTATTATTGCTATCATTAGTGTCGAGAGGGAGTTCTAAATCTTTATTTTTATTATTTATTATATGTATTGTATACTTCATATATGGCAAAAATCCTTTGTTGTTATTATACTACTGCAATTATGATTATTATATTATTATTATTATTATCATTAGTAATATTATCACTATTACAGTTATTATTATTATATTTTACAATAATTTTATTATTATTATTATCATTATCATTAGTAATATTATTACTATTACTCTTGTTTTTTTTGTTATTTTATAAATGTTAAAACACGGCCAACAATATAAGGAAATATATTAATGGCAAAAATCTACAAACACACACAATCAATAAATAATTGTCATGATATCATTCCATATTTGATACAATTAATTATTTCTTGTCATAATACACCCCCTCAAGTTGGGGATGCAGATCAATTAGTCCCAACTTGAAATTAAGCTCGTGAAATCGTATTTTGTTAAGAAGCTTTGTAAACAAATCTGCAAGCTAAAGTGAAGTGTGCAAATAAGCAGTCTTGATGAGTCTTGAGAGCAATTTCTCTCGATAAAATGGCAGCCAATTTGAGCCACTGAACTTCACATGCGGTTTAAGCCATAGCAAGATACTCAGCTTCCGCTGAAAAAACGAGAAACGATCTTTTGCTTCTTTAAACTCCAGGCTATAGGGTTATCTCCTATAAAAAGGTGCAAAGGCCTGTAATGAAGCGACGAGTAATAAGACAACTAGCCCAATCCGAATTGCTGAATGCCTGTATTTAGAGAGAATTATTGGATGATAGAAGAATTCTTTAAACATGGCTTGATTTTAAATAACGAAGAACACCTCAAGCCGTATCAAGATGTGGTTGTCTAGGTGCTTGCATAAATTGACTTAGAATTTGAACAGTAATATATGAGTCTTCCAATTAGACGTCTGTATGAGGATGGATCATGAAGTAAAGAACCAGAAGAATTGTCAAGTTTGCAATCTTGTGCCATGGGAAACTGCTGCGCGTGGCTTACATGCTGCCATCCCAGCATCTTCAAGCATTTGCAGTGCATGTTTTCTTTGGAATAACGAATTCCCTTTGGATGATCTGAGAACTTCGATGCCGAGAAAGTATTTAAGAGAATCTAAGTCCTGATAGGGAATCTTGATTCTAGAAAAGTTTTGAGTTTACAAATGGTAGAGTGATCATCACCTGTAATCAAGATATCGTCAACATAGACAAGCACAAATGTGGATCCTCTTACAGTATTTGTAAGTCTATATTGCACACTTTACGGTGTTTGTAGAGAAGCGGAATTTTCAAAAAAATAATTTTTGAAGTATGCAACAAAGACTGTAACCCAAGATCTACCATAAGCCCTAAATAGCAAAAACTTCATAGATGTTTATTCTACCATGATAGAAAGTTATACCTATAAGATTCATGTCCTTTAGATCTTTGTTCCTCTTCTTAGGCTCTTTTGTGATCCTAGATGAAGCTTAGTCTCTGGCCTTCTCAATCCTAGATAATCCACCTGAAGGTTTGATTCAAACTCCTATCTCTAAAAGAAGCAAACTAAGCAAACTAGTTTGCTAGTCTAGTTTACTTAGAAGATGTGAAGATATTTAGTGGTGAATTTTTCTATCCTAAGACCCTTGGTACTCAACACATGAGAATGTTGGGTTGAGAAAGAGGAAGATGATAGAAGAGAGAATGACAACCATAGAAAAAAATGAGCATGAAGAATGGCTTGGTGAAAATATCAAGCATTTTTTTCTTTTCATAAAAAAACTAGCCATGCTTCAATAGTATTATCAATAAATGCTCAAGCCATGTTTCATGACATGCCATCTTTAAACCTCATTTTTCTATTTATCAATAAATAGAAATACACATTATGAGGTGTCCCCTTCTAAAAGGTATTTTATATAAATACAAAATACTTTCTACTGAATATACATACCCGTATTCGTATTAAAATACGAATACCCAAGAGATAGAATAATACCACTAAAATAATACTAGTATTAAATCAATATCTGATTTAATGAACCGGCTTAATCTTAAGCCCGCCAGTATTAAAATCCGTCCGATTAAATTCCGCGCAACTGGTACACATAATCTATCGGAACCCTGCACATATAAACATACGCCTTTACATCTTTTCGCCTGAACCATAGAAACCCTCTGTGTGGGACTCTAAAGACTCGACAGTACGCTGGCAGTGAGTTTAACCACAAGTGTGTCAGCAGTACTAACTTTACGTAACAGCTACCTAGGCACCTATCGAAGAGAATGCCGACGAGAAAACTCATCTGAACCCCTGTTAAGCCTAACTGTGACAATATCCGCATAGTCCGGTCTATTCGTCAGAGAGTATCGCATACCGGGTCTAGGGGCGGTTAACATCAAACCCCTACTAACCTAATAAGTCGTGCTGGTGTGGCTCAAGACCATCCGAGAAATTACTGATCTAACCATTAATATTTCTCAACTGCCCTGACCAGGGGCTTATGGTATTGACTAACCAAATACAGTGCAACATTGACTCCATATACCGAGAGATACGAAATTCTAACAATCCCTCACTGTCTCCATATGGCTCGGGACTGTACCCAACTAAAATCTGTTTACACGACTTATTTGAGCCATGGTAGGGTAGTAATCAAAGCACAGTGGGAACTCACATGAGACAAATGATGATCTTAGGTCTGCAGACTACCTATACACATACCACATGAGAACTGTCATCTGACGCTACGTATAATACCATCCAGCAGTTCTCAACGAGTCCGTCCAATGTACCCACCCACAATGAGCACCTGTATACAATCTTAGATGAAACACAACAATGGCTGTGAGACTAACCATCGCCCCTTGTCAGGGTCTAGAAACGTATACACTAGTCTACTCTGGAATATCGATACCCTGTCTCGATATTCCTACGAGTATGGACAATTTAAGAATATTCTTATAGACTGCCCAACCCTCACAAGTATGACGGCCATCACAACGCTAGTAGTCAAACAGTTTTCCTACGGGCCTTATCAACATGTATAAGTAGTACGTAATAACAAGTAAAATATACATGCATATTAAGATAAAGGCAAACCAGATAGAACACTATCATTTCGAGCAAGATCGTCCTGTACATATATACATATCCATAGTATCCATTATAAATAATGGCCTTTAGGACATATATATATCCTACAATATTATATTGTCTTATCTTGATAAATATTGTTATCCCACAATCTAACAGTTTAAGTTTTTAGGTTGATTGGTTCTTGACATGGTATCAGAGCACACTAGGTTCAAGAGATCCTGAGTTCAAATCTCGTAATTTTCAATTTGAATTACATTTGTAAATCCTCAGTATTATCAACAATAAATTAAATCTAAATCACAATAATGCAAAATACCAACACCCAAGACAAAAATTGGCAAAAAATGTTTAAATAGTCAAAATCTGATAATGCAAAAGCATATAAAATCTGCCAACTAACTATAAAAAAGGGTAAAATAGCTAAACTAAAAAATGAAAGTCAAATCTACCCAAAAATCTTCAGCTCTTCCAAATATTCTCTAGAATACTTTGAAATTGTGAACAATGAGACGCTCATAAAGAAAACCTTGTTGGAGCGTCATGTAGTCGAAAGGTTACGAAATAGTGATTATGACGCTCCTATCAAAATTCACTGCCTCCGTGATAAGAAAGCAATAAACTTGATTATTATAATATATACATAATCATCTCAATTTATGAAAATCTCAATCAACCTAATGATAGTAAACAATCTCAACAGTATATCTCGCCTAATAGATTTCCAACCCATGAGATCATAACTACACTTATCTATAACAACTAAAATATTTAATACAGTTATATGAATATATTCATAATCAAACAGCCACTCTCAAACTCATGGTTGATAACCACGAGTTTGCTGGATTAAATCTTGATCTGAATATGCAGCCTGTGAAAAGAAAGATGAAAAAAACGATTTTTATGGCATAATGCAAAACGGATGTGACCTCTTGTCTCTTTTACATAAGCTAGACGGACCGAATCACAAAATCTGTAGTCACTTTCACATAAGCGAGGTGAACTGAACCTCGAAATCTCTTTTGCTAGAAATACCTTACCGAGATGCATCATAGAAAGAATTGGTTGCGTAAATTTGATCTTGATAGTGGTTATTGCTGATGATCCATTGAAAAAATAAAACCTCTAATTGGATATTGTATAGAATTTATTAATTATTTTGGATTAATAAACTAAAAATATAAATGAGAGTAAATTTTGGATAGAGCCATTGGCTCTAATACCCTAGTAAGAAAGCAATAAACTCGATTATTTTATTATATGAACAATCATCTCAATTTAGACAACTCTTAATCAACTTAATAATAGCAAACAATCCCAACAGTCTATCTCGACTGATAGATTTCTAAGACACGAGATCATAACTAAATTTATCTATAACAACTAAAATATTTAATACGGTTATATGAATATATTCATAATCTAACATGTAAGTTAATCTTATGACCAACAGCTTTCATCTGCACATTTGACTTGTTCGGTGCAAGCTACATTAAAATTCTTCAGCAAACTATTCTGCATCAGGTATCGGTATACTCTTATCAACGAATAAGATCAATTTATATTATATCAATTTGAACAATAAGTAAAATAGATCGACTTGAAATAATGGGTACCGCACGGGTCCAAGAATTTGAATTCAAGAAAAAAGAAAAAAAGGGAAAATAGTCTTAAGTCCCAGCTTTCAAAAGTAATAGCTTTAAGTACCCGGACCAAAAAACTTGTGAAAAACTCTCCAAGGGCCAAATATTCTTTTGTTTTAATTATTATAGTATATTAACTAATATGGTATGCAAATAACGCCCTTTGAGATAAAGAGATACATTTATCCTATAAAGAGATACATTTATCCTATAAAATGCTACATATATCTTTTGAAGTGCTACATGTATCTTGTAAAGTGCTATATTTATTTTGAAATGGGTCAAAAATAGTAGATCTAGTAACCTTACTAGTAAATGTAACAGTTTCATGTCAAATGTAGCATTTCAATAAAAATATAGTAATTTCAAAATAAATGGAGCACTTTATAAGATAAATGTAGCACATTAAAGTGTAAATGTAGTTATTTATTTCAAACGGCATTATTGGCATATAACATATTAGTTAATGTATTATAAAGACTAAAACAAAAGAATCTTTAAGTTTGGAGAGTTTTTCATAAATTTGTTTGGCCAAAGGACTTAAACTGTCACGCCTCACTTCCCAAAATACAAAATACGAGGGATGATTAGGCCAATCATACTCCTACGGTCAAGAAATAATCGCTTCGTAGTCACATTTCGGCTTCTAGCATTATATGATAAGCAGTATCACAACACAGATAAAGAGAAATGCAGTCACTGAATCTATCACATTTAAATAAATCAGAGTGCAACGGATACAATTCTGTAACATCAAAGGATGCAACTAACCAAATAATGATAAAGAAAATGATAAATCTGATGTTGTTAGTCTAGATCTTTGCAATCTCCTCGAAAAAGAGTAGGTCCATTTCTTTTCCTGAGCATGCATACTCAGGTCGTCAGGATGACACAATATAATGCAATATATAATATGTGCAATAACAACAAATATAATCTAGAAATAATAAACCAATAACAGTGCGTAGAATAATATGGACGATAAGCGGTAAACATGTGAATCATTGCAGTAATCGATGCAATATGTATGTAACTAAAGCAATCGGTCTCGATGTCATTTAAAATCGATCAGTAGAAAGAGTTCTCGTGTTTAATAAGGATAAGTCAACCTAACGTCAGTTCGAGCGTGAGTGTCAACCACCGCAGGAGTATTCCCAACCCAAGGATAAACCCCAGGGGCAAAGAAACACGGGCCCAATTTTCATGTAATGTATTGGTACAGTTTAGTGTCCGGTCTCCCTAGCAAAATGAAGTGATTAGTACCGTTTGGTACCCGGTCTTCCCAGCAAAACGATATGATTGGTACTATTCCATGCCTGGTTCCTCGGTAAAATGAAATGACTGTGCTAGCAATGGGACTTCTGAGATTTCGTTGATTGAATTCACACTCAAACTACCCCAACACCCCACGTTTATATCGAGATCCGACTACGAATCTAAAATACTAGTCATGCCATGACAAGTCTATGCGAGAATGAGTGACGGGATCTTCATCAAGCATGTCTCGACCAGTATCTGAGAGAAGTAGACAGTTTTCAATGTCTTAGCTATGACACTAATAAAACTTCTTCCATACCCGTCCCATACCAGTTATAGTTACACTTATATAAGTTCCATAGACGTAGCTAATGCAATAAATAATTGGATATCACTACAGTGTGTTCTAAGCATGATTCCATCGATTGTGAACAAGCACGTGCTACTTCTACCATACTTCCACGTTTATCAGTATCACTTTCGCTCATTTATACACTGACGTACTTGTCACAATCTAGTCACAACACTTTTCTCTCGACAATGAAAAACCGTCACTAGGGTATCAATGTAAATAGTCACTAATCAATAGGTGCAAAGCAATCACACGACATGGTAGAAATGCATTAAATGAAGTTCAACTAAGTATGGACAGTTGGTGTCATTCAGCTTGCAAAATTCATCATAATTCATTCGTGCAGAATTAAGTAAAATAATATAAAAAGTATATAAAGTATACTTATTTATCTAAACGATTAAATTGGTTTCATCTCAATAGACATTCAGGTTAGAGAGATATGATCATTTAAAAACAAGTGTAGGCTGCTGGAATTCCAGTTTCAGAACTGGAAGCCCAACTTCTAACGCAGTTTGTTATGAATTATTTTCAGAATTAAGGTTCTCTCTTGTTCAACAAAATCTATATTTATTAGTTAAGTTTTTAACGCAACAGATGGATCAGTAATAGCCATTATATACATAGAGTTATGTCCTGTTTAAGATAAATACGTATAAATTGTCACTGCAGAAAACTGCAAGACATGCCGGTAGTATAAATTATGTTATAAATAACAAACAGTAATTGAATTGGATGAAACTAGTGCCAACAGTTAGCTAACTCGATTATTTATGCAAAGATATGGGTCTCCGCATATTATCATATTTGTAAAGGGATATATGGATGTTTTAATTAAGACATCGACAGAAAATACTGTTTTGGACTGCAGTCCAGAGCCATATTTCCCTTCAGTTTTCATTATCGTAATGCGGAAATATCCAGTAAAAACTTATATATTTATAGATTATTTAATTGGCTTCGATACGAACCCTAGAACGCTACGATTCGATTTATATTTAATTAATTACGAATTTAACGAGGCAGCATGTACTGGTAAAATTTTCAAATTTGATGACGCCTCTTGGGGCATCGTTTCATGATTGTAATCTTGATATTTTGAGCTCAAGTTATACACGATATCACTTAATAAGAAATTGAAACTATTGATCACTAAGCATAGGGATTTTCAATAGGTTTTTTGTTTAAACACTATGTATCGAACACTTAACACACACACATATATAAACTCGTCATTAACATTTAACCACTTAATTATTGTGTATATATATATCATGATTAAACAAGTGAAGGCGGTTCATTTTTCTTGGTCGCTGATATACAAGCGACACGACGTGCGGGGTATTTGCCTCAACACAAGACGGTGTCTACGTGACGCAGAGAAAGTGAGACTTGTACCTGATACGGCTGCGACGGACGTGTGCTGGCATTGCGACGGATACTATGTTGACGACGGTGATGGTTATAACGACAGCGACGATGGCTTGGATGGCGACGACGGCGAATGGAACAACGACATTTGCGACGATTGCAAGTTATCGATGAAATGCTGGGGCACTGAGCTGGCAAGATGGTCTGGAGACGGAGTTGGCAGCGACGGTGGGCATGGCATGCGCACGGTGGTAGGCACAAACGGCCATGGCGATGGGCACGGTAGGGGAACTATAGTGGATGCGAGGATGCGATGGTGTGATGTGGAAGAGGTGGTCTTGACCAGCGGTGAGGGCAATGGCGGCTACTAGGAAGCAAAGGTGGTGACCGGCGGCGTCGAGGCTCTGGTGGAGTTTGAGAGGAGCGGGGCTCGATTAGTGGGAAGAAAGTGCTCGGCGAGTTAATGGAGGTGACGAGGGTGTTGGTGGTGATGGAGGTGAAAGGTGGCAGCGGGGAGGGTTCGTCTGCGGTGAGCGGAAGTGGTGTTGGTGATGGGTTTAGGAAGAGGGGGAACTGGGGCTCGTCTAGGGTGTCGAGAGGAGTTATAGGGGTGAGTTGGCAATGATAGAAGTGGCCGATGGTGGTGAGTCAGTGAGAGGAGAGAGGGAGTTTGAGAGAAAAATGGGGGGAAGAGATAAAGAGATCGTAAGAGAAGGAGATTTTTAAAGAATATAGAGAATGTGAGAGATTTAGAATTTAAGGGAAATAAAGGGGATTTAAAAGGGAATTAATGAAGGAACTTAGATTAGTGTTATGAGAGAATATCGGTTGAGATTTGAGGAGGAAAATTTAAAAGAAAGAAAGAAGAAGAAGCAGCAGGAGAAAGAGAGAATGAGAGGGTGAGCTCGGTTGGGTTTGGGCCCGGCCTGGGATTTAGGGATTGGGTTGGAAAAATAGTTAGAGAAGATTCGGGAAAAATAGGTAATTATTGAAGAAACTATTGTAAGGTGAAAAGAAAATATGTTGGAAAAAGATAGTAAAGAAATTAGAAAAATATTTAGGAAGAATTTAAAGAAATATTTGGATTAAAAATTAAATAGGAAATTTTATCCAAATACGAATGGAAGCGTACATAAGGATCCAGTTATTATATCATACCCCATTATAGAAAATTTCGTGCTCGAAATTTAAAGAACGGAAACAAAAAACAACAAGCTACACATAAGACGGGGAAGGCGTTAACGGATAATTTTCTTATAGCTCTGACCTCAAAATCTGCAACACTATGTGCAGGTGCTCAGCGTGTTCCTCCTGTCATGCCCTGCTTCCCAAAAGAGCGGTAATGGCACGCGACTAAGCCCTCGACTAGACCCGCGACGTATTTATTCCGAGAAGGTCATTTCCCACAATAAATACGCTAAGATTCTATGAACAACATAAAGTAATAAGAATGAACAAAAGAATGAAATCTAAGTCTGATTTATTACATTCAAGATTTACAGTTGACAAAATATCTGAATATAAAATACGATAACATGATAAGCCTTAACAAGGAGCCATAGATAAATAAGCTGAAATGAAATGAAAAACTGATTGGAACTAGACGTCCGGTTGTGATGCGAACTGGTTGTACTCCTCTTCAACCACTTCTATTTTCTTTGTCTCAATACCGCCTGACGAACATTCTAAGAATAGAAAGAAATAGATGGAATGCTTGTCAGCGAACTAGCACTCGGTAAGGCTCTCAAAAGGATAAGTGTGAATATGATAATGACGAGTGTATAAATTGAGAACTACTATCATTAAGATGCAAACGAGTAATACAAATAATTAAGCATGCCAATTCTATATAACATGGAAGTTCTATATAACATGTAACGTAACATGAGCATGTAAAACTAGTATATAAGCATGATAATGTATATAAGTATGGCAATGTATACAAGTATGGCAATTCTATTCTAACATGATTGTTTGTAGTTTGATAAGGAAAGTATGCGTGTATACGAGAGTAGTCCAGTTTATCCTGTTGACCAAAGGAAACAGGAAGTACAAGGCCCCGTCATAACCCACGGGACAACGACACTCGGTATTCATGTTAGGTGTCTTTTAAAGTAAACTCTTGTGCCACAACATACGTTCCTTACCAATATATCCCTTATCCCCGCGTATATTACTGTATAGTTTAAGTTTTCAGGTTTTGACCGAATTCATGAATATAAAGAGTACAAGTTCAGGTTCAGATTGTGTACAAGTATTCATATCAAGTTCATGTCAAGTAATATTCATGGTTCGTGTCAACTTAAGTCAATCATATAATAGGTTTAAATAAAACCTATAATTTCTAATTATATCTTCATGTACATACAACAATTTAGAGATCAAGAAAAATAAGATATACATGTTCGAATAGTATAAAATGAGGTAAGTATATTATTCAAATAACGACCATAAATAATACTGTAAAAAAATATTATGTACGACTAATTACTCAAGTCTATTGAATTCGAAATATAAACATAAATATAGCTCTAAGTCTTGTGTATGCGTGAGTTCCATTCATATCTAAATACGACTACCGGTTTGGGAGATATACCCGTTTTCGTTTTGTCACACAAAACAGATCAGAATCTGCCTAACACCATCATATATTTTTAAAACACGGTTTGAGTTAATTTCTGACGATTTTCAAGTTTCAAAGACTATTAGAAACTTGTAGGTCTTTCAATATTGTCATCCAAAACATTAAGCTCCGCGCGATTTGGATTCGTGAAACCCTATTTATGGTCATTTTAATATCAGAGTTTAAAACAGAATTCTGATTTCTGGACAACAACTATGTGTTATATTGTAGAGCATACATTGGGTTGTTCTATTCATTTCTAGGTCATCGAGTATATAGGAAATTTCTAGTTCTGTCAATTGTGCATCTATAAATCTAAAGTTTTTCCCGAAACGATATTAGAAGCTCGAATTATGTTGTATTTAAAAATAGTGTGCGAATCAGGACAGATTCTGTCCAGATCATAGTCACATAATTCACGAATTCGCGAATAATTCATGATTTTTTTATCGGCCGATTAATTCTCTGATTTAATCGTCTTTGGCGAACACTCCGAATAATTCGAAAAATCAATGAATAATTCAAAAAAATCGGCGAATAATTCACAAAATAGCGAATAATTAGCAACATCAAAACCCAGCGTCTCATATATTAATTTCTTCCTCGAAATCCTACTCGAACATTTCCCAAACATCTGCCGAATCCTTCCTGAATACCTGCCATTTTTTCCGAATAGTTCTCCGAATCCGAATTTTCGACCTCGCCGAATTAATTCCGAATCGCAAATTTGTGACTATGGTCCAGATTTGTCACTTAATTTTATATCGCGGTTTTTTATAATTTTCGTTGATTTTCAGGAAATTGGTATAACGAAGAAAAGCTATATCTTTCGATGTAGATATCCAAAATACCCAAGTTTGCTCAATTTGGATATCGATAGACCAATTTATGTGTCCTAAAATTTGACCGATAAAAGGAGTTTTCAGATTTCAGAAAAATGGTGACTAAAAGTGTCGTATGTCCCAAATCGTTGTTTGGTTCAATATAAATTTTTTTTCTGTAGGCCTGAAATTCTATCTAGTATTTATCCTAATTTTCTTAGGATTTGCAGATATGAAAATTAATTTCTTAAAGTTAATTTAAGGACAAAAGTTATCTAGGATCGTATTTAAAGATGACAAAACTATTGAATTTATTTGCAGCTTCATTTTTCTCTTTTATATAAAAAATAAACAATTATAAAATAAACGGCACAAGTAAGATATACTTCAAATTGGATCTCCTAATGTCAATATATGGATCATGAATTTCGACAAGATTTTACATCAAGAAAGTTTTAATTTCAAGAGAGCCTATGTAAAGTTGTGTTATCGCACATCGTTTATTTATATTCGGTCCATGATTTTGCTAGTTAACGTAAAAGTAAATGTATTACGTGGAGGCATTGTTATTTTATAAGAAAATAATGAATAAATATAAAGATTACGTATAGACAAACAATATTTTTAAAAAATATACGTAACCATATTCATTTATATCTATATATCTATCTTTATGCTTTCGATTAGGGACTGTGGTCAAGAAAATGAAATCATGGAGGAGACACAAGAAGAGAGTGAAAGAGATGGAGGGGGAGAGAAGGGGCTTATATACATAAGCCGGTATTGTAACCGGGCATGTTTATCCGCTAATAGTTTCGTGTTACTAGCGAGACTTTCTTGAAAGTTTCTTCGTGTTCTTCTTCTAAGTCTCTAGGTGAAGTGGGAGAAGGAAGGTATAGAAAAATGTGAGGAAGAAAAACAAAGATGAGAACAAATAAAGATGGTGCAATGGTGAATTATCTCTAATAATATATGCATTCAACATGGGAGTTAAAAGGGAAATGAAAGGTCACCATTCATTTTAGGAGTTAAAGGAAATGAAAGGTCTCATGTGTAGGGTATAAAAAATAAATAAAAATAATTGCAAGAATAAGGATTTGAACATATAGCAAATATGATAGCAATGCAATAACTGAACTAATGGGCTACAAGTTTGTTCATACACATATTTAACAAGAATTAAATATATGTCGTTTCTTGAAAAAAAGTGGCTTTGGAAAAAGAAAGGAAAGAAAATCAAATAGAATTGTTTTGGTTTGGGTTTTTGGCTTTCAAAAATTATAGAAGAAGCAAAAATAGAAGGAGGAATAAAGTAATATATTTAATAAAGAAGAAATATATAGAGATACCCAAATACAAATAACTACAGTATTTCATAAAAAGAAGGATGATATGAAGGTAAAGAAATTTTAGGGTCATTACACCTCCCTACTTCTTGAGCAAACTAGTATGTCATTGATGAACGTCATGACGATCTCAACTGTGGTTATGGATTCACCACGCTTCTGCTGCGCGATGCTGATAGGAACTTAACTATATGGAACGTAATATAACAACTTCTAAGAAACGAAGACGTGAAAATGTATCGGGTTCGGAAAGAAACATATGCAGGAATAGAATCGTCAAGAAAGGTACAAGGATGAAGGAAAGGAAAATAGATTTAGAAACTCAGGAAAAATAAAAGCTAACAGAGGAGATAGAGCTTAGACAATCAAAACAAGAATATATGGTAGGGTATACCCAAACGAAAAGGGAATCAGAGGTAGAACTCCAAGTTACTTAAACAGAGTGACGCATTTGTAACTATACTGCAGTTCACAGTTACAACTACATAAATCTACCAAGTTACCCAAAAATCTATCAAATAGGATCAAAATATGTAGCATCACACACTATAGGAATTCTAGTCAAGGAGGAATTCATAACAGGGAAACAAGGTTACAATCTAGACCGATTTGGCGACTTAGGTTGTCAAGCCCTAGTCGGAAACTGTAATCTCATTCTAGACCTGGTGCTCTGATACCAAAAAAATCATGTCACGCCCCGCTTCCGAAAATACGGAATACGAGAGGTGACTAGACCATCCATACTCTTACAGTCAAGAAATAATCCTACCGTAGTCACACTTCGGTTTCTAGTATTATATGGTAAGCAGTAACTACAATACAGATAAAGAAAAATGCAGTCACTAAATCTATCACATTTAAACGAATCAAAGTGTAACAGATACAAGTTTGTAAATCAAAGGAAGCAACTAACCAAATGATGACAATGAAAACGATAAAGCTGACATCGTTGGTCTAGCTCTTCGCAATCTCCTCGAAATAGGGTAGGTTCGCCTCTTCCTCTGAGCGTGCATACTCAGGTTGTCAGGGAGACACAATATAATCTAATATATAATATGTGCAATAACAAGAAAGATAATCTTGAAATAATAAAGTAATAACAGTGTGTAGAATAATATGAACGGTAAGCAGTATAACATATGAATAATGGTAGTGATCGGTGCAATATGTATCTCACTAAATCTATCATTCTTGATGTCATTTGAAATCGATCGATAGAAAGAGTTCGTGTTTAATAAGGGTAAGCTAACCTATTGTCGGTTCGAGCATGAGTATCAACCACCGCAGGAGTATTCCCAGCTCAAGGGTAAGCCCCAGGGGCAAAAAAACACAAGCCCAATTTTCATGTAATGTATTGGTACCGTTCCGTACCCGGTCTCCACAGCAAAATGAAGTGATTCGTACAGTTTCGGGCCCGGTCTTCCCAGCAAAACGAAATGATTGGTACCGTTCCATGCCCAGTCTCCCCAGCAAAATGAAATGATTGTGCTAGCAATGGGGCTCTTAAGATTCCGTTGATCGAACTCACACTCAAACTACCCCAATACCCCGCTTTTACATCAAGGTCCGACCATGAATCTAAAATACTAGTCGCAGTATGACAAGTCTATGCGAGAATTGAAAACGGGATCTAAACGCTCATGCTCGCACCGCAAACTAGCGGCAAATGCAGAATACAAAACGAAAATTTTCGTAACTTAAGCACGAACCCTACAACCTAAAATCGAAACCAAACACTAAACTAGAAACTAATATGAAGGTGTTTAACTACTAGGTTATGAATACAACCTTTATACAAGTGTCTTTCGTCTTCTTTCCACTTTCTTAGTTCCTTAGGTCGCTAGAATGAGCTTGGGAGTCGGTCTTCCTTACCGAAGATGATCCACGTCGAAGGAATTCAATCGAAGAATTTAGCTTCTAACTTGAAGCAACTAGTGATCAATACTTGCTAAGAGTTGATCACTAGATTGATGTAGTGGCTAATCTTTACTTAATCTCTCATAATCATTTCTAATTCTCCACTAATGAAAACTCAAGAGGAGAAGAAGAAGAACTTGGTGAAGATAAGCATGGAAAGTAAAGAAAATCAACCATCCTTTTTTTCATTTCTTTTTCTTATTTCTATTTTAATGTGTTTGGAATGAGTGGGGTTGTGACTCACCTAGGTGAGTCATAAGCCCACAACATTCCAACACATTCAAGAAGAGAAGAGAAGACAAGAAGGGACACCTCAATGTACACATACACATATGTATTTATATACATATAAATATATATACAAATACACTAATACAAGTATATGCTACATATACATACACTCGTATTCGTATCAAAATATGAATACCGTATTCGTATAAAATATGAATACCGTATTCGTATAAACCCATATTTATACTAATGATACAAATACCCGTATTAATATTTTGATAGAAATACGCATATGTACACAATTACTCGTATTCGTTTAAATACCGTATTCTGTCAAAATACGAATACCAAAATGAGAGATACTAAAAGAGATATATAATACTAGATCACATTTAGACCAAAATATGATTACCTGGATATCTTTCAAACCGGTTAGTATTAACAAACCGTCCAATTAAAAACACGTGTACTAACGCACGTGTTTTAATCGAACCAAATACGTACACTATATCTTTTCGCCCGAGCTGGGAAACTCTCTGTGTGGGGCTCTACAAACTCGACAATACGCTGGCAGTGAGTTTAACCGTAAGCATGTCAACGGCACTAGCTGTACGTAATGGCTACCCAGGTATTGAACGAAAGGAAAGCCAACAAGCAAACTTGTATGTATCCCTACTTGTCATGTCCCGCTTCCCAGTAGACGGAAGCAAGTACGTGACGAGGCCCACGACGTATTTATTTCGAGAAGCTCATTTCCCAGAATAAATACGCTAAGCGTAATTGAGCAATATAAAAATGACAAGAAATTAACATCAGATTTAAACTTCAGCAACTTTATTTATATTCAAACTTGATACATTTACAATACATGAGTTCAACTGAAAAGAAAATATAAAAAAAGAAATGCCTAAACAGGTAGCATACATAAACTGAAAGAAAATGATAACTAGTATAGGCCTGAGTCGCGATTTGATCGTGCTCCTCCTATGTGTGTCCACCTACTCAGTCTCTATAGTATCTGATAAACATTCCAAGAAACAAGGGTGGGTGGAATGCCCGTCAGCGAACTTTCGCTTGGTAAGTCCCCAAGAAAAAGGGTGTGAAGTATAAAAATATAATGACAAAAAAATGGATATCATGAAGCAATGGACTATGAGATATGCTGTTTAAACATGTCATTTAATGTAAGCATGACAATTCTATTTAACATGTAGTTCTATATATCATGGAAAAATAAAATGAGCATAGTATAGTATGGCCGTGTAGTGTAGGTATAGAGAACATGAAGTGCATGTAAGTGTCTTAAAAGGCATCTATATAGGTAAACTAATTTAACGTAAATTCAATGGTGAATGTCAACCAATCTCAAGAGTGTTCTCGAACCCAACAGGCTGTAATCCAGAGGTAAAAAACCACGGGCCTGAATCAAGTGTTAGGATTAGGACTTCAATTTAGTGTTGAAGTATTCCAAACTCAATAGGCTATAATCTAGGTGCATGGAAATACGGGCCCTCATAGACATGGATTCATGATTTAGAGGGACTCCTGAAATTTTGTTGGATTCACACTTGAATTACCCCAACACTTCGTGTATTCTAGGTTACAGTTAAAATTACCAGTCTTACTCGAATCCATGAATACATCAAGTTGCAAAATTGAGTTCATGTCAATGTTAAGTATTCGTGTCAAGTGTTCAAGTATTTATGTCAAGTTGTATTCATGGTTCGAGTCAAGTCAGTTTTAATAGCAGCCATTGTGTTCTGGTATTCATATTAAGTTCATATCAAGTTATTGTATTTTAGTATTCAAGTTTTGGGATATTCAAGTTCAAGTGTTCTGATTCATGATCAAGAGTTCAAGTTTATATTAAAGTTTGGATCCTGATTGAGTTTGTATTTAGGTGAGAGTAAATATCTTATGAAAGGATTTAGCTCTTGAATTTTTTAAGTTCGGAAGTAATAGGGCAACTGCTGCATATGGACGGTTGGATTTATGTCCTTTTCCAAGACAATTGCCATTGATAACTCTGTTAAACTTGTCTAACCTGAATAGGAAAGCACTCACTTTCTCTGGCTCCCCGGGGCTCAAGAGAAATGGTACCCGTTCTCTGCCGAAAGACCGGGAAAGAAAAAACGACTTGCCTGAATTTGGGGGCAGATGCTATTTGGTTTTATCCGTCCCCCTCTCCGAAGATGCCAAGTTGATTTATGGCAACATGCATCGAAGGTTTAGATGGATGCGGCCGTTGTAGCAAACTTCGTCAGATTCCCCCTCATTTGGAGGGGTTTTTGATTGTGGGGACGCTCTTCCCTGCAGGCGCAAGCCCCTGCAGTTAATTATGCTACCGTATCGCGGTAATAACTTTCTCCTTCTCTAAATGGTCACTTCATGTCGTGTGTGTCGTGTGTGTTTGTTTTGTTTTCGGTTGCCCGTGGATTGTATACAGAGACTAATTTATGTTGTCGCCCATAGAGCGTGGATTAGTCCAAATCCGTATCTTCTTAGATTTGGGTTTGGGTTGGGTTTAGGGATCGTTAATATCATTTGAGACTAAGATCAACTTAAACGTTTGTTGAGGATACGTTAATCTAATTTTAGACTAAGATCTACTCAACATGATCATTTAGATCCAACAAAAGAGCATTTGGGCTCTATTGTTTTAGTTTAGGGACTTTGCGGTCCATTGGGTTTAAGGACATCATAGTCCGTGACAGTATAAAGACATCATAGTCTATAAAGTTTCTGGTTGTCGGGACCCACCACCTCTCTGAAGACGTTGAAGAATTACAACGACACATATCAGAGGTGTGAAGAGATGTACCCTTGAACCAATGTCAGTTGAGGGATCTGTAGTTGAATTGATTTAAGAATCGTTAATCTCATTTGAGACTAAGATCAACTTAAACGTTTGTTAAGGACACGTTAGTCTAATTTTAGACTAAGATCAACTTAACCATTTGTTAGGGATACGTTAGTCTAAAATCTACTTAACAGGATCATTTAGATCCAACAAAAGAGCATTTGGGCTCTATTGTTTTAGTTTATAGACTTTGCGGTCCATAAGTTTAAGGGCATCGTAGTCCATGGAGCTTAAAGACATCATAGTCTGTAAAGTTTAAAGACATCGTAGTCTATAAGTTTAAGGACCTCACAGTCCATAAAGTTTAAGGACATCTTAGTCCAGTTTAAAGACGTCATAGTCTGTTTGGTTTTGGTTCAACCGTTTGGGGATGCACCAAAAGTTATTGGTTATTGGGACACATGTATCGGAGGTGTGGAGAGATATACCCTTGAACCAAATTCCAGATCGAGGGGAGAGATCATGGTGGAATGAACATCATTTTAGATGCCATGTATTGGGAGATCATTGGTCATCTTTGGGACTAAGATCGATTTGGGAAACCCGAGTATAGGGACTCGATTGGTTAATAACAGAGGGTTTGGCCTCGAGAGATTTGGTCTAAGGTTGACCTCTCATAGTGTCAAACACTAATGTATGTTCGACGCTCACGTGTGGTCACGTGAGTCGCTCGAAGTATTGTTTAAACGGTAAAGATTTGAGGCGCTCGCATGGGTTCACGTGAGGCACTTGAAGTAGTGCTTAAACACTAAGAGTTTGAAGCACTCACGTGGGGTCACGTGAGGTGCTTGAAGCAGTGTTAAACACTAAGAATCTGAAGCGCTCACGTGGGGTCACGTGAGGTGTTGTTTCTTTGGGTTTACTCCATCATTATTTTCTGAGTGTTAAGCTCTATTGGGTCACGTGGGATCACGTGAGGCGCCCCAAGAGTGGAAACTGCCCTTTCTGTTTCATAAAAATTAAGCACTGCTTGGGGATCACGTGGGGCCACGTGAGGTGATCCAAAAATAGGGTTTATTCCCTTTTCTCTTTTATAAGTGCTCAGCACTTCTCAAGGGTCACGTGGGGTCACGTGAGGCGTTCCAAAAATAGGGTTTATTCGCTTTTTCTCTTTTATAAGTGTTGAACACCTCTCAGGGGTCACGTGGAGTCACGTGAGGCGCTCCAAAAATAGGGTTTATTCCCTTTTTCTCTTTTATAAGTGTTGAACACTTCTCAGGGGTCACGTGTGATCACGTGAGGTGCTCCAAAAATAGGGTTTATTCCCTTTTTCTCTTTTATAAGTGTTGAACACTTCTCAGGGGTCACGTGACTAGATTTCATTCTTTCCCTCTTTGTTCCTCAAAGGTGCTCACGTGGGATCACATGAGATTTTATGTAGCGTTTGAATGCAAATGAATCATCAGGCTATTCTTCTATGATTCCGAGGGATCAAGTTCTCCTTTTGTTCTTTGTAGAAATTAAATTCTTTTTAAAGGGTTAAACCCTAGTTTCAGAGGAATTAAATTTCTATATGTTTTGTAAGAGTTAAACTCTTTTGGATTCAGTTCTTTCCCCTAACTTTTGAATTTGCATGACAGAATCACCCCGATGAGAATTAAATTCTCAACTTGTGGGGAGATCTGCTTCTGCAGATTTTAACCAGAGGAAGAACTAAGTTCTTTTAGAAGAGTTTAACTCTTAGTTTTAGAATTAAATTCTCTTTATGTGGGAGCTTTTGGGAGGGGTTTCTCTTCTTTAGATAATTAAATTCTCTTTCTATTTTTCTTTCCCCCTCTCTCTGTCTCTCCTTCTTGGCTCCTATTTATAGGAGAAAGAAAAGAATCAGTTTGTTCAGCAATCTCTTATTGAGAGATTTTTTATTGATTTTATAACCAACATGATCTTTTAGATCACCCGGTGAATTTTATTCACCGTTGGATTTTTAATCCAAAGGCCCTCTGTTTAACAGAGAAGATTTCTTGTTTGTTTATCAATATTATGAATATCTTGTTAGTTTTAACAAGATTAGAATTTTAATCTATCATATCTTTTTAGTTTAACAAGATCAGAAATATATTTTCTTAATATGGATATCTTGTTAACATAGAATTTTATTGTAGTTATAAGATTAGGAAAATATTTTCCTATGATAGATTTTTATTCTATCAAATGATCACCATTGGATCTTTGATCCAAAAGCTCTCTGTTTAATAGAGAAGATCTTTCTGGTTTAAGAAAATATTTCCCAAATAGAATTTAATTCTAGAATTTGATAGGAACATTTTAAATTAGGGTGCTCACATGTTTTGCATGTGATTAGCAAAAGCACTCACGTATTTAACACGTGACCCCTAGTGTGGGTTTTAGCCTGTGTATGTTCAGAGCGCTCACGCGTGTAACACGTGAGGCATGTTTGGCCCTTGGTTATTTATGTTCAGCGCTCATATGCTTTGCATACGTGTGCCCACGTGTTTTACACGTGATGCCTGTTTTTTGAGAATTCTTCCCCTTTTTTATAAGAGAACAAGTAGCTCTTGGCCGAAAATTTTGGCGGGAACAATACCGCTTAAACCTATAATAATCTAGAGTTCTTAAATATTTATTATAGATTGTTTATATTGTATTTATATTGTTTGCATTTCTCGAGGAGGTTTTATGAAAAATATTTTAATATGGTTTAAAAATAAACTTCAAGGGTGGTTTGTAATATTTAGGATTTTCATGAACATGTATTTTAATTGTTATGCTATTTTAGTGATGAAAACCTAGCTTTTAAAAGTGTATGATATTTTTATGAAAACCGGCTCTTTTAGAAAATTGATGGTATTTTATTAAAAATATAATCTTTCATTTTAAAATATAGTTTTATAATATATTTTTATTGAAAATACGAATTCATAGTTTTATATAATTTTCCAAAATTTAATATTTATTTAGAAAAGTCGTATTTCTTAAAAACCGTATTTTTATTTTCTTTCGAGACCGAATACTCTGTGAAGAGTTCTGCATCTCGCTCTGCTTTCCTAAGGATGTGTGATAATCCGCACCATCCATTAGCGGGTCCCCTAACGACGGTTGTAGAGGCGTAATTGCCAAGGATTTAAAAATAGTGATAAAACATTTTATAAAAGTGATGGTATTTTAATGTAAATTGTTTCTTTTAAATAAAACTTAACCAAACCATCATGTTATGAAACCATAGTTTTGTGAGTGGGATAGGTCGTTACCCTGTGAATTTTCTATAGATATATATTCTAAATATCGATAAAAGGGTAGTTTTTAAAGTTCATGGTATCTATTCGTTATTTGCAATCTACATAATAAACATCGTATAGAAATTGTGAGACGCGGATAGAGTTGTAAATTCATATTTTCTTGATATCATGGCATGAAATTTTTGATGAACATGTCGAATTACAATGAATATATTATTTTTTTTATTTAAAGTTATTTATAATACCATATTCTTTCGTGTCGATATATGAGGAGAAACAAAAAGAGAAAGAAGTAGAGAGGGTTAGCATAGTTACAGGTGATGCGGAGTGGAAACATGAAAAAGATAGAAGTGAGTATACAAGAGGGAAAGAAAAGAGGATGAGAGGACTTATGGTTGCGCGTTTGTACTAGAACGAGAAGAAAGAGTAGAGGCCTCGGTTTGTAGAACCGAGACCATGAATGTGACTAGGGGCGCGCTCGATCTACAGACGTCACTTGAGCGAGTTGTGGAGCAATGGAAAGGGATGAAAGATCTTGAGGGAACGACGATGCGAGAGGGAAGAAACGTGCTTGACTCCTTGAGAGAACTTAACTCCTTGAGAATTTTGAGAGAGAAAATAGATTTGAGAGAGTGGTATGCATAAAGGAAGAGGTAGACTGGTCTAAGTATTTATAAGAGAAAAATGAAGGTGTGTGAATTTAAATAATTGAATTAAAAGAATTGAAATAGTGTTAATGGGGGGAACTGAAGAGTCTCTGGTTAAAAATCAGAGAAATCAAATAAGAAAATAGAGTAGAAAGGAGCTGAAGGGATGCACGGGCAAAGAATGAAGGGGTTTGGGCAAAAATCACCCGCCGGTAGCGGTCAAAATGGGAAAACTGGCGGTCCAAAAGTGGGGGTTGGTCTAAGAGTTCGTGCAATGCATTCATCTGGGTATTTATATCTCGTTTTTATTATTTAATTTATTTGCAACTCTTCATTTCTCCGTGTAATGCACGTGCAACTCTTGGACTTCCGAAAAATTAAAAAGAAAAATATTAAAAATAATTGGAACTGCTGGAATTCGAACTTGCAGGCTATGGGACAACAGAGGAAAGGCTTAACCAGTGAAGTATAAGGAGTTTCTTCTACATAAGTTATCAAAAATAACTTATAACTCGAAATTAGAACAAAAATACACTATTTTATTAATATTGGATCAATAAAAGTGTATAGGACTTTTAGGGTCGTTACACTACTGAGCCTGAAAGTGACAGTCTCCGTACAGTCTGGTCTGTTCGTCTAAGAGTATCGCATATCAGGTCTAGGGAGTGGATAAAGTCAGACCCCTAATAACACGATAAGTCGTGTCGGTATAAAGCCCATCAACTACCGAGAAACTATTGATCCAAATTAGTACTTCTCATCCACATCGGCCGAGGATTTTTGGTGATGGCTTCCCATATACAGCGCGACATCTACCCCCAATACCGGGAGAGACGAATCCCCGACGATCCGCTCACTGCCTCCATATGGCTCAGGACTGTACCCAACTAAAACCTGTTTGCACGACTCAGTAGAGCCGTGGTAGGGTAATAATTAAAGCTCAGTGGGAACTCATACGAGACAAATGATGATCTCAGGTCGACAGACTAACCTGTACTCATGTCACCAGAGTACTGCTACCTGATAATAGGTATAATACCATCTAGCATGTTCTCGACAAGTCTGTCCAGTGTAACCCATAACCTAATGACCACCTATATACTATCTTTGGTGACTAACTGACACCAATGGCTGTGAGACCGGCCATCGCCCCTCGTCGGGGTCAAGAAACGTATACACTAGTCTACTCTGGAATATCGATACCCAGTCTCGATATTCCCACGACTAAGGACATTTAAAGATTTGCTTATAGACTACCCAGTTCTCATAAGTGTGATCGCCACAATAACCTTGGTAGTCAAACAAGAATCCTAAGGGCTCTATCAACATGTAATAGTGATCGGTAATACCACATAATACATATACATGATAATAGAGATGAACCAGATAGTATACTATCATCTCGAGTAGGACCGTTCTACCCGTATATGTCCTCTTTCAATCATCATAATTGACTGCCTGCGATTACAATAATTGCTTTGAGGGCACTATATCCAATACATCAAGCATGTCTCAACCGGTATCTGAGACAAGTGGACAGGTCTCAATGACTTACCTATGGTACTTATATAAGTGCTTCCATACCTGTTCCATACCAGTGATAGTTACACTTATATAAGTTCCACAGACGTCGACAATGCAATAACTAATTGGATGTCACTACAGTGTGTTCTAAGCATGATTCCATCGATTTTATACAAGTACGTGTCACTTCTATCACACTTCCACATTTATCAGCATCTCCTTCACTCATTTATACTCATTTATATACTGACGTGCTTGCCACAATTTAGTTACTAACACTTTTCACTCGACAATGCAAATCCGTCATTAGGGTATCAATGTAAATAATCACTAATCGAAAGGTGCAAAGCAATCACACGATATGGTAGAAATGTTTTAAATGAAGTTCAACTAAGTATGGACAGTCGGTATCATTCAGCTTGCAAAATTCATCATAATTCTTACGTGAAGAATTAAGTAAAACAATATAAAAAGCATATAAAGTATACCCATTTATCTGAACAATAAAATTGGTTTCATCACAATAAACATTCATATTAGGGAGATATAATCATTTCAAAACAAGTGTAGGCAGCTGGAATTCCAGTTTTTGAACTGGAAGTCCAACTTCTAACACAGTTTGTTATGAGTTATATTCAAAATTAAGGATCGCTATAGTTCAACAAAATCTAAATTTATCAGTTAAGTTTTCAACTCAACATACGGATCATTAGTATCCATTGTATCCATGGAGTTATGTCATGTTTAAGGTCAATATGTATAAATTGTCACTGCAGAAAACAATAAGACACACCGGAAGTATAAATTATGTTATAAATATCAAACAGTACTGTAATTCGATGAAACCAGTACCAAAAGTTAGCTAACTCGATTATCTACGCAACGATATGAGTCTTCGCATATTATCGGATTTTTACAGGGATATATGGATATTTCAATTCAATCATCGATTGAAAATACTGCTCTGGACAGCAGTCTAGAACCGTATTTCCCTTCAGTTTTCATTATCGTAACATGGAAATATCTAGTAACAACTTATATAGATTTATAGATTATTTAATAGGCTTCGATAGAAGCCCTAGAAAGCCATGATTCGATTTATATTTAATTAACTACGGATTTAACGAGAAAACATGTACAAGTAAAATTTTCAGATTTGACGACACCTCTTGGTGCATCATTTCATGATGGTAATCTTGATATTTTGAGCTTAAATTCTACACGATATCACTTAACAAGAAATTAAAACTATCGATCACAAAGCATGGGGATTTTAAATTGGTTTTTGGTTTAAGCATGATATATCGAACACTTAACACACACACACACACACACACATATAGAGAAGGAAGGAGAGAATAATGGAGAAAAGAGGCCATAGGAGGAAATTTCCTCCTATGGCATCGAAAAAATACAACCTCCATCATTTTTTCCGACGGTCGGCATCCATCATCATCATCGTTATCATCTAAGATGTGCACACACCAAATTTCATGTGATTCCATCACTTTTTCACCGTTGAATTAGCAATGTAAAAAGTTCTATTGTCAGTAAACCATTAATTTTTCACCAACTAAATCAACGGTAAAAAATGGTATAATCAAATGAAATTTTGTTTATTCATATCTTAGAAGATAAAGATGGAGGTGATGTATGCCGATCATCGAAAAAAATCATTGAGAATGCATTTTTCCGACGCCATAGAAGAGGAAATTCCCTCCTATAGCACATTTTCTCCATTAACCTCATATATATATATATGTATGTATGTGTGTATGTGTGTGTGTGTGTGTGTGTATAAACTCGTCATTAACATTTAACCACTTAATTAATATTTTTATACACACACACAAGTGAAGGGGGTTCACTTGCCTTGGTCACTGATATAGAAGCGACACGACGTGCAGGGCATTTGCCTCGACACATGAGACGGCGTCTACGTGACGTGGAACGAGTGAGACTCGAACGCGATACGGCTGCGACGGACGTGTGCTGGCGTTGCGAGGGCTACTATGTTGACGACGGTGATGGTTACAACGACAGTGGCGACGGCTTGGACGGCGACTGGAGCAATAGCGTTTGCGACGATTGCAAGTGATCAATGAAATGCTGGGGTGTAGAGTTGGCAAGATGGTCTCGGCACTGCAGGACACAGAGCTGGCGGCGACGGTGGGCACGGCTTGGGCACGGTGGTAGGCACGGACGGCCACGACGATGAGCACGGTTGGGGCACTGCGGCAGTGGCGAGGATGCAATGGCGTGAGGTGGAGGCGGTGGTCTTGATCGGCAGTGGGGGCGATGGTGGCTGCCGGGAAGAAAATGTGGTGGCCAGCGGTGTCGAGGCTCCGTGTAAGGCTACGCCAGCGCCCCAGCCATCAATCCGTGACCAAACGCGGAACAAAAACTTTTTAAAACCCGGCGCTAACGGAACCCGATTCCCGGATCGAACCATTAACCCTATACTAGTTAACTATAAAAGGAGTTTAGAGAGATTATACCGATCGATCCGTATCCTTCGGTCTTCAACCTCTGTCCCAAGTTTCTCGCGGCTTTCTCGATCAAGTTTGGTCTCTGATCTCCCCCGTCAAAGACGATCCACGTCGAGAATTAGTAATACGGTCTCCCGCTTCAAAACCAAAACAACTCGGGTATCCAGTTTGCTAGCCTAGATACCCAAGATGAAGTAGAGATTGTGTGTGAATACTTTGTCTTAATGCACCCAAGGATTTGGATGGAGGTGAATGAAGTTACCAAAATGAGAAGAAGATGTGAGGCAAAGTTTTTGCCTTGAAGTAAAAATGTGGGCTGAGCAATTTCGTCCTCTGTGGTTTCTTAAAATGGTGAGGTGAGTGATAAATTAATTAACCCAAGAAATCCACACACAGACAAACAATCAACAGCCACCAAAAATATCTCACACAAGAAAAAATATCTAAATCAAAACAAAAGCCATTAATACATAAACATGACTCACTACAAGACCCACCCCAAGAAAATGCACAGCCAAGACCCACGAATTGTTCACTGCCAATTAATTAGGCAAAAACTATGACTCACATTTTCAACTAATTAAACATTAAACTAAATGTTTAAGACAATAAAAGAAATGGCAACTACAAAAGTAAACTCGTAACGAATTACAAGAATACACCTCATCCGTATATACATACCTGCATCCGTATTCCAACTGAATACGAATACAACGAGACAAAAATAATCAAACAATATAATACTAGGATCCGGCTTAAACCAAAGCCCACTAGTATTATCCGTCCGATCATGATCCGTGGACAAGTGCACGAATATGATCGAACCCTTCCATAAAACCATGCGGTCTCTACAACGTTTCGCCCGAACCAGGAAAACCTTCTGTGTGGGACTCTAAAGACTCGTCAATATGCTGCCAGTGGGTTTAACCACAAGCACGTCAGTGGCACTAGCTGTACGTAACGGCTGCCTAGGTATTTAGCGAAAGGAAGGTCGAAGAGCAAACTCATCCTGAAACACTACTGAGCCTGACAGTGACAATATCCGTACAATCCGGTCCATTCGTCTATGATTATCGCATATCGAGTGTAGGGGGTGGATAAAGTCAGACCCCTAATAACGCGATATTTAGTGTCGGCATGAAACCTATCACCAACTGAGAAACTACCGATCCTAGATCGGTAATTCTCGTCTATCCCGGCCGAAGATTTCTGGTGATGGCCACCCGTGCACTCCACGACTCAACCCTGAATATACCGAGAGAGACGAATCCCCTGACGATCCGCTCACTGCCTCCATGTGGCTCGGGACTGTACCCAACTAAAATCTGTTTGCACGACTCTTTTGAGCCGTGGTAGGATAGTAATCAAAGCATGGTGGGAACTCACACGAGACAAATGACAATCTCAGGTCGATAGACTAACCTGTACATATGTCACTAGGGAACTGCTATCTGACAATAAGTATAATACCAACTAGCATGTTCCCGGCGAGTCCGTCTGGTGTACTCATAACCCAATGAGCACCTGTATACATCTTAGGTGAACCAACTAACACCAATGGCTGGTGAGACCGGCCACCGCCCCTCGTCGGGGTCTCGATCCGTATACACTAGTCTACTCTTAGAGTATCGATGCCCAGTCTCGAAACTCCCACGACTAGGGATACTTTAAGGATGTGCTTATAGACCACCCAACTCCCACGTATATGATCGCCATCATACTGCTGGTGGTCAAGCAAGAAACCTATGGGCTCTATCATCATGTAATAGTGATCTGTAATGTCACCTGAAGCATGTACACGATGATAAAAACAAACCAAATAGCATACTATCATCTCGAGTAAGACTGTTCTGTCGGTATAGGTCCCCCCTCAATTATTGCAATCACGTGCCTGTGATCTAATAATTGACTTGAGGGTACTATAGCCAACACTCCGGTGGGTTTTGAGAGGAGTGGGGCTCGGTTAGTGAGGGAAAGTGCTCGGCGAGTTGATGGAGGTGACGAGGGTGTTGGTGGTGATGGAGGTGGCAGGTGGTTGCGTGGAGGGTTCGTCGGCGGTAAGCGAAGGTGGTGTTGGCGATGGGTTCAGGAATAGTGGGGGAACCGGGGCTTGTCGAGAGTGCCGAGAGGGGTTGTAAGGGTGAGCTGGAGACGATGAAGGCGGCCGGCGGTGGTGGGACAGTGAGAGGAAAGAGGGATTTTGATAGAGAAATGAAAGAGAGAGAGAGAGAGAGATATTTAAAGAATATAAAGAATGAAAAAGATTTAGAATTTAAGGGGATTAAAGAGGATTTAATGGGGAATTAAAGAAGGAATTTAAATTGGTGCTATGAGAGAACATCAGTTGAGATTTGAGGAGGAAAAGGGGGGAAATTTAAAAGAAAGAAAGAAAGATGAAGAAACAGCAGGAAAAAGAGAGAGGGAGAGGGTGAGCTCGGTTGGGTTTGGGCCGGGTCTGAGTGTTAGGGATTGGATTAGGAAAATAGTTTGAGGGGATTAGGAAAAAATAGGTAATTATTGAAGAACATATTGTATAGGGAAAAGAAAATAAGTAGGAAAAAAAATAGAAAAGAAATTAGAAAAATATTTGGAAAGAATTTAAAGAAATATTTGGATTAAAAATTAAATAGGAAATTTTATTCAAATACGAACGGAAACGTACACTAGGATTCGGTTATTACATAAACCTGTTGCTTTTTAAACCCATAGAGTTAGATTCATTTTTCCCAAAGAAAATATATTCCTCGGCGGAGAAAAGAAAGAAAAAATAAATCTTGTTCTTCTAAATCCTTGTACTACCCGAAAACCCCTGTTTTTTTTTAGCAAAATACTCAAATACCATGGGCCAGATCAAGGGCTCGCAAATAAATAGTCTCTCTCCTGAAAGGTTGATCACGAGAGAGAACGTCATAGCCGATAAAAAAACACCAATGTAGTTAAAAAGATGATAAACGTGGGGAAATTTCTCGATTTATAAAAGTGGCGTCCATAATTTTTATTGATGATCGACATCATCATGATCATCATAGCCTGAAACACATGTAAGGCAATTTCCATATGATTTCGGTACTCTTTTATCGTTGATTTGGTTATCAAAAAAAGTTTTATTATTGGGAAACCGTCAAAATTTACGATCCTCTGGGATTCTGATGCAATTACAAGTATCAAAATCACCTTTGCCTTCGAGCATGTAGCTCGTATCAAAATGTCTTTGGGATGTGTGTTGTGTCCTTTTGTGTATGGCTACTTCGGCTGGGCCATCTGTTGATGTGAACTGTGGACTATTAATGGATGTTGTGTGGTGTTAAGGTTTTAGCATTATAGGCATGTTTATTTACACGGAAGTAATATGAAATTACCGGAAATATGCTTACTTCACGGAAGTAAAGCTTGAAAGTAACTTCATGATGATGAGATGGATTCTATATGGTATGGTTACTTCCAAAATTTTCTTCTCCTCATTTTGGCTAGAAAGTAACCGTCATCATAGGCAACAAGAATAAGTATTAATTATTTAATGTCTCTCATTATTACTTCCATAAAGCAGCGAAATATTACTATTAAAAAATTACTTCTTTTTTTGTTTGCTGTTCTTATGCAAGAAACATAGAAAATTGCTTCATTTTTTCTTACCTTTTCAAAAAACATACAAACAAACACTAAAAGTAAGATTTAGGTCTACTTTCTTGACAACATTTTCAGAAGCTATTTCAATATTAGTTCTGGTTCTTCGTGTACAACATGTTTTGTATATATGAATATAACTCTCTCTTACTAGTGAGAGATAGATGGGGGTGGGGAGGGAAGCAGGGGGAGGGGTGAAATGTAGTTTTATGGGCATGGGGGTTGTGGCTTCTCACTCTTTTGTGCTGTAAGAGCAAAGAAGAGGAATGAGATATAAAAGAGTTTAGATGTGTGAGATCTTATAATTTTTATATATCAATAGAATTCTTGTATTTGTATTTTATTCTATGGATGCATGCCCGTTTGGTCGAATCATATTAAATCCGATATTGTTCTTGTACGTGGTTTGTGTCATCTTTTTGAGCTTAATGTGGTGAGAGGATCTAGATCCCAACAAAATATTACCATTACTTGAAAGCAAAATAATTATTTACGGTGATTGATTACGGTAATGCTACCCAACCAAGTTTCTCAAAATATTTGTTTTAAAATCTTAGAAATAATCCTATTAAGCAGAGATTTCTCTAATCATATGCGCCTTAGCTCCTCGCAATTTTAGTTTGATTAACTAATGCTTGTTATGGTGATGACATGAAAACTATCACACTATGCCTTAAATTGATGCACACTACAATCGGAGAGTTAAATGCACTCATCCGTTTTGGACCTTAGGAGAAATTATTCCCTATGCCTTAAATTGAGCATTTATACATCCTTAGATATCATAAGAGGTACTTATATTGAGATTTAAAACATTTTTTCTAATTTCGTTCTCTTTTTTTCCCATTCCTAACTAAACAGTCAATTTTAATTTTAATTGACAGAATTGGAAAATCATAAACTCAATCAATCTTGATTAAAATAAATTTTACATGATTCTCATATCAATCTATGTTTGCAATAAAATATTATGAAGATTTTCCAAAATCATGATCTAATTTACAAAATATTTAAGAAATATGTTAATTGGAAAACTTTCTATTTCCCGTTATCGTGGAATTAATCATCAAGATGGTTCGCCCTTATGCGGCAAACAAACTCTTACACCAAGACATTCACCAAGCAAGCCAAAACTCTTCTGAAGGAAAGCCATTGTTTTTTACTAGCTTACTAAAAGAGAATCGGCTGCCATGGTTGTTTGATTGATAATGATAGAAAGTTTTGTCATGGTTTTCTTATTGGAATAAGTTGCCAAAATATTCTAAAATGAAAATCTTCTCATGAGAAATCATGTTAATTTATTTTAATTAAGATTGATTGAGTTTAAGAATCTTCAATAAATCATAATTTGAACCTCAATAATCTTTTCATTCCTTCACTAAAATTTTATTTTTTTTTTAAACTGGAATTTTGTATCTTCTCTAATTTTCTATCACACACACATGCCATGGTTGAGTGGAGCACAGTTTCTCTCATATAGAGTCCAACTATGTTCTCTCATGTATATTCTTTCCGCAACTTTTAAACCCAACCTTTTTGTATTTTACTACAGTATGTTTTTTTTTTGAAATTGAATATATACTTGAATTGAACAATATATGGTTTTATTCAGTCTGCCGATTTGCTATGAATTTTTCTTTGCTTTTGACCTTTCATCTCATGGTTCTAATTTTCTTTTTGGGCCAAAGTATGGTTCTAAATGTTTGAAGATGAAGAAGATATGTATGTTACAATTTTTTTTATAAAAAAATTCATAAAAGATGTACGTCGGTCATTCTGATATAATTGATCAACGTTAGGGGATTGATATGCATGTATTGGCTCATTATGTCTTTCTTTTTATTGGAAAATACTTAATAATTTTTCATCGTGGCACGTGTATAATACGTGCCAAAAGCCCATACAATCGCAAACAAGAAATCAAACACCAACTCTTGACATTTTATCCAAAGGAAAAAGAAAGAGGGAAAGAAAAAGCAAGCCCCAGTCCTCCAAAAAAACTCAGCGGGTGCCGTGTGCTGTTGCTGCCCCCTCTCCCCACCGCGTGTACGCCCCACGCGGACCCCACCTCACCGTCACGTGCGCCTCCTCCTACGTGGCACGTCCCTGGCTGCGTCGCCGTGGCCCCCACTCTTCCCCAAAAGAAAAAGAAAAAAGTAAAAAAAAAAAATAAAAAAAAAAATCTCAGGCGCAGCTCCATCTATAAATCACTCTCCGAAGCCCAACCGCTCTCAACCCCAGGCAGGCAAGAGAGCGAAACTCAAACTCAAATCCCAAATCCCCAAACAAAACAGCAAACTTTTCTTGAGAGAGAGAGAGAATGACGAATCAAAGGGTGGTCGTGCCGGAATCGGTGGCGCTGACGGTGCCGGCGGTGCCCAACTCCTCCCCCTTATTCCCATACCCGCCTCCCCGCAGCGGCTCCGCCGCCGGCGGCGGCCGAAAGAAGTTCCTCCCCCACCTCGAGGTCGGCGGCGGCAACGGCCGCATAAATGCGTGGGTCGAGACGATGAAGGCCTCGTCCCCCACCCACGCCAAGGCCGCCGCCGTCCTCTCCTCCACCACCGACGAGCAATCCACCTGGACGGTCCGTTAATTTCATTTTTTTCCTTCAACATATAAGTATCTATCTATATTAATCCTCGCATCTAATCCAATTCATTTTCTTATCAAATTATTTCAGATGAAGCATCCGTCAGCGCTCGCGATGTTCGGTGAGATCGTGGCTTCTTCCAAGGGGAAGCAGATAGTGATGTTTTTAGACTATGACGGTACCCTTTCCCCCATTGTCGACGATCCCGATGGTGCATTTATGTCGGAATCGGTACTTATAAATAAGTTCATTTCATTTCTTTGATCCTCTGCTTCGTTTGGTTTAAAGTCCTAATTTTGCATTAATTTTGCATTATAGATGAGGGAGGCTGTAAGAGGCGTGGCAAAGTATTTCCCGACGGCGATCGTTAGCGGACGATGCAGAGATAAGGTATGTATGCACATTGTCAGCATTCTGATCTTGGGCTATTTGTTTTTTTCATTCCATCTTTGGTTAATTCTGTTTGAATGGAACAGGTGTATAATTTCGTGAAGCTAGCAGAGCTTTACTATGCTGGTAGCCATGGGATGGACATCAAAGGTCCTGCGAAAAGAGGGGAAAATGCCAAAGCTAAGGTTAGCCACCAGTAAAAACTCCAAACTTTTTGTTCGTCGAATTGTTATGTATTTGTATTGAATTTGTTTTTCTTCAGGCGAAGTCGGTGCTGTTTCAACCTGCTAGTGAGTACATGCCTATGATTCATGAGGTTTGTTACCATCTATTCTCATAACTTTGTCAAATTCATACAATACGAGAATGTATATACTGAAAGTTGTTTGTTTTGGTACTACTTTTGGAAATAAAGGTGTACAAGGCCTTAATGGAGAAAACTAAGTTCATCGCTGGTTCGAAAGTTGAGAACAACAAGTTTTGTGTATCGGTCCATTTCAGACGCGTAGAAGAAAAGGTAGGAATTATTGCACATTTCTGATTACTAGTTTACGGTTTCTATGTCATGCCATAACAAGTAGAAGTATATTAATCAATGTATTGTGTTGGTATTTTTGTATGGTACAGAGATGGAGTGTGTTAGCTGAGCAAGTGAGGTCGGTGCTCAAGGAGTACCCCAAGTTGATTGTAACTCATGGAAGAAAGGTATACAACTATGTTAGTGCAATGTCTCTTTTTATGCTTAAAAGCCGTTTCGGCTGGCCGTATTTGAATACGACTGGAATTATGATTCTGCAATACGACGCTATTTATATTTTCCTTAAAATCATTTATTTTTTTTATACTACGGTTGGCCTATCTGTATTTTAATTTTGGTTGGCTATCGTTTTAATGGATATTGCTTTCTTCTACACATCTAGATTTAAACTTTGAATGCGACTTGAGTTTCATGGGTTTGGCTCCTTTTGATTTGTAGGTGTTAGAGATTCGACCTCCAATTAAGTGGGACAAGGGCAAGGCCTTGGAGTTTTTGCTGGAGTCGCTAGGTAAGCTCTAAAATTGCATTGAGACACATCACATCGACATAGTTTTCATCAAGTTTGATTTATTAAATTGTTCACGGTATTAAGTTATACCTGTCAATTTAGTTTTGTTAATCTTTAGTGCTTGTTTATGTGGACTCTAGGGTTTGCCGACTGCAACGACGTATTGCCGGTTTACATTGGTGATGACTGTACCGACGAGGATGCGTTTAAGGTAACGTAGGCTAGTTCGTTGTTAAAATATTCACGATGTCGATATCTTTCTTTGCTTTGAAGTACATTAACTAATGATTAGTGTTTATGACATTGTGTTTAGGTTTTAAGAGAGAGAGGTCAAGGATTTGGCATCCTTGTGTCTAAATTTCCGAAGGAGACAAATGCAACATACTCTCTTGAAGAGCCATCTGAGGCAAGTGTTGTAGGCCAATCCTCTCCATTATCTTTGTTTTGGTTTGGGATATTATTAGGGTCCACTTTCACTTGAAGGCCCACCTCTTTTTTTAAAAATATTATTATTTTTTGCTAGTCTTAATCTAGGACCACTGTGTGTGTATCTTGTGTACTTTGTGTTTGTTGTTGCACCAAGTGCAAATATACACATATGGGTCATATACGACGGAAGCTGTCCGTATGTGTCTTGGATAGAATATCAGATAGACTTAAAATAGACAGAAAAATCGTTTGCTAATGTTGGTTGTTGTAACAATTTGTGCAGGTTATGGACTTCTTGCATCGTTTGGTGGAGTGGAAGAGGCTCACAACGAAGTGGAAATAATACACGATTAATTAAAGGGTGCCCCCAAGAATGAAAGAGGGGAAGAGTAGTAGGATGTAATATTCTCTTTAGGTTAGAAGGTAGAAGAAATCAAAAGTTAGTGACCCTTTTTATTTGCACTTTCCTCCAGTGTTTTTCTTTTGTACCCAATTTTAGGGTCTTTATTGGGCATCTAAGCATTGCAAGCTAGCTTTCTTGCCCTTTATATTACATGAAGTTATTATTATGTCTTGTAATTAGCTCTATGTACAATGAGAAAGAAATATAAATTGTTTTTGTTTTGTGCAAATGTTTCTTGTAGCTTTGGATGTTGATCTCAAAGTTGTATAGTCAAGATATTGTTTATGTGTGATTGTAACTTAGGAGAACATGGGGACCATGGGACATGAGTACATGAATCTTTGTATTTAATTGCAATGCATGCGCCCCTATAAATTGCTCTAATTTTTTTGGATTTGGTGTACTTTGTTTCTAATAGCTATTTTGTAAAAACCATAGCACCTGTATTTGCTGAAAGCTGAAGCATTAACCTCTACATGACTTCCACCTCAGAGGAAAATAAAATAACCAAACCAATTTTGTACAAAATTATAAACTACTTGAATTTTATTACCCATTTTGTCTTTGTTTTGGATACAGAAAATTTTTGTAAGCCTATTTCGACGGGGCCTCATAAAAAGCCACGAACCATGACCGCCGCAATAACTGGTGTCGCTTTAAATTATTGCGACGGTCTTAGATCGTCGAACTTTTTTGCTTTATTTCGACAGCTTCAAGCTGTCGAAATAAAATATATTTCGACATATGATAGCCGTTGAAAAAAGCAATATTATATATATATATAATGCTAAATATAACTGCGCTTTAAATGATTTTTAACTTATTGCGACGGCTACATGCCGTCGCAATATACCCTATTTCGCAATATACCCTATTTCGACACATAAAGGCCGTCGAAATATGTTTTAATTGCAGAAAAAATTAAAACAGAAACAGAAAAATATCGAATTTACTCCATATCCATTCCCTTCCATTCAATATCCATTCCAATATCAATTACAATATCGACTCTAATCCAAAATCCAATCCATTCAAAAATAAATTATCCAAATACGATTACAATATATATTACGTGTTTCATTACAATCCTAACACCATAATTTTATAAAAACGGAAAATGGAAAATTAAGGGATGACGAACATGGGAAGGGAGAGTCGATCATGAAGGAGGCGATCATGGACGTCCGGGATAAAAGCCCTGCGATTAAAAGTTTAAAATACATGATTTAGTATGTAAGGGTTATGCTTGTGCGTGCATGTGTGTGTGTATAATTGTGTGTGTGTGTGTGATATGTGTGTTTGTATGTGTGTATATAATATGCTTTTGTTTGCACGCGTGTGTGTATGCTTGTGTGTGTAAGGGTTATCGAATTTACCGGAGGTATTGGCCTCCCCTCTTGGACGTGTACATCGATAAGATCAGGCCTCTGCTGGATAGTCTAGCCAGCAAATTGATCGACAGCGGAGCGGAGGCGTTATACTGTCGAGTTGTCTTCCAGCTGAAACCTTGGAGGTGGATACCCATCCGGCTGGAAAAGAGCGTTATACTGCCGCAGAAAGATTTTGGAGGACACACATTGCACTCTTCAGTGATTGATCCGGTCCTCGATACGCCGTGAAAGCCCTATCTACGGCGAATGATCTCTGCTCGTCATCAACCGAGATGTCCCTGCTCCATCTCCATATTCTGGATCAATCGATCACTCTCAGCTGCCATCGCCATTTGTTTATAGAACGTATTACTGACGTTCTAAAAGCTATATAATAATTATTCTGAAATAATTAAGAAGCACGACATAAATGGAGTCTTACATATAGTTTCTGTGCTAGTATCGATGCAGGCGCATCATCGTCCCGTACATATTGAGATCGGTAGATTTCGATTCGATTAAGAGACTCTCCACCATGGCTTTCTTGCTGCATATTACATTTAGAAAGTTCATACATAAATTTCTAAGTTATTTTTTTAACGTGTTAATATCAAATACGATACTTACGTGTTCGACGAAAAGCTGCTGGGTTCTTGCTCCCTCCCCTGTAAATATCGTGCAGCTAAGCTCGAGCTGCTTTGCCTCGCTCGCCCTCCCGCAGTTATATCAAATATTTTTTATTGAGTTGCTATAAAATAGTAAAAAGGTATCGTCAAAGACATACCCTAAACTCTCTAGACAAATAATGATCGACTAAGACATGCCAGTATGCGTCGGACCGATCTAGATCCGGCTTAATCGCATACTTCTCATCCGGTGAAGCACAGTTTTGAAGCTTACGTAAGATCTTGTTCTTATAACGAAATTTATCGGTTTACTTTTTGTCATCATCGAGTATCATGCACTTAATTAGATTGGTTTTGATGTCCATCGTTTCAATATCGTTGTTATTGAACTATTTTGTTTAAGGTTTCAGAATTTTCAGTTTGAATGGTAAATTCTCAAAGAATTGATATTATTAATGAAGTATCTGCATTCATTAAAATAAACATGCATCCATACAACGAAAATTACATAAAGCTATGTCCCAAACACTCTCTCACACAAACACATGTTCATATCCAATATATTGCATACAAATAGTACACAAAATGGATAACAAGAACAATAACAACACTATAATTCATCACTAAAATTTCAGAATTAACAACTTTTCAGTACTGAGCTCCGCACCAACAGAATTGATCCGCTCTGTAATGGCATCAATGTCCTCATCACCTACCGCGAAATCTCTAGTGAGTTCGAGATAGTTCAAATTCCAACGGTGTATAAAGATACGGTAGACAGTGCTTGCGGAGCACTCGATAGCGTGATCAGAAAGAAGACCTATAGACTGAAAGAAGCAGAGGCGACGATTTGCTTCACCATAGTGGTCATGGATTACTTCTTCAGAAGGAGACGTGTGCGCATCCAATACGGTTAAATGCAAGAGCCGGATGATTTCACGATCGATCATGAGCGGCTAGTTCATACCCCCCGTAATCGATAGAGAATAGTTTCATAACCAGCGTAGACTATCCACGTGTATACAGATTTCATTACGGTGTATGAGATGCTCCTCTTAATATCGTCTATTGAGGGCAATGGAGGGGTGGATGAAGATCCCGACATTGACCGTTTGTTTAAGAAATGATGATTAATTGATTTTAAACTCGTGAAAGACAACAACATGCTGTTAGTTATGTATATGCCATAGAGGCCATTATTGTACATATGATGTATATTATAGTGGATACTTGGATATATATAGAGAGGACTTTCTTTCTCGAAATGATAGTATGCTATCTGGTTGCTCTTTGTCTTAACATGTAGACTTGTATTGTGATACTGTCTTGCTCTCACATATTGATAAAGCCCTTAGGATGTGTATTTGACTACTGGGACTATGATGGAGATCATACAAGTGGGGTCAGGGTAGTCTGCAAGTACATCCTATAATTGTTCCAAGTCGAGGGTGTATCGATACAGGGCGTCAATACTCCAGGGTAGACTAGCGTATATTCTTTGACCCATATGATGGGCGATGGATGATCCTACATCCATTGGTGTTTGACATCAAAGATGGTATACGGGTGCTCAGTGGAGACTGGGTACACTGAATGGACCCACCGAGAACTCCTAGTTGATATTATACCTATCGTTAGATAGCAGTTCTCTGGTGACACTGGTACAGGTTAGTCTGTAGACCCGAGATCGTCATAGAGTCTTGTGTGATTCCCACTATGCTTTGATTTCCACCTTACCACGTTCATGAGAAAGTACAAAACGGTGGCTTTTGGGTACAGTCCCGAATCACATGGAGGCAATGAGCGATAGGAGGGGTTTTGTCTCTCCCGGTATTGGGGGTTGATATTGCGCTGTATTCGATTGGTTATAACAGGAAGTCCTTGGCCAGGGCTGATATGGAGATCTACTGGTAAGTGTTATTAGTAGTTTCCCAACCCGTTATGAGCCTCACATCGACACGACTTATTGGTTACTGGGGTCTGACGGACACCACCCCTAGACTGGATATGCGACAATTCAGACGAAGAGACCGGACTGTACGGTAGTGTTACTGACAGGCTTTACAGGAGTGTGAGCAGGCTTGCTTGTTGATCTTCTGATCTCTCAATACCCGAGTAGCCGTTACGTCCAGCTAGTACCGCTGACGGCTTGTGGGTGAATGATATGATCATAACCTACTGCCGGCGTATTGACGAGTCTTTAGAGTCCTACACAGAGGTTTATTGGCTCAGAAGAAACGAAGTAGGAGAACATATGTGATATGTACGGGACCAAGATTAATACGAGTATATGATACAGTATTCTATTCTCGCGATATGTGATATCGGTCGGTTATATGTGATATAGCCGGGTTATCGAATCAAGTGTTGATTCGATAAGATGATACATATTATATTAGTCGGTTATATGTGATATAGCCGGATTATTAAATCAAGTGTTGATTTGATAATTTAATGTATAATTGTATATGTGATATACTAATTTACATTAACTAATATTAGCTCACTTAAGTATTCTTTTTCCTCACTTATTGTACATTAAATATATATGTGATATATATTTTTGTGTCATGCTATTTTATACATGTAACATGGGTGTATGAGACTTACACAATATATGAGATAATATTAAGATTTTTATTTATTTAGTTAATCCAAAATTGAGTGGAATTTGTCATGGTTGGAAGCTTGAAAAAGCCTGTTGATAAACATCGACTTAGTTCACCATTTTTGTTTTGCCTTAGATATTTATAAACCTAACCATTATTTTTAACTAGGGTTGTGTCTCTACAAGGGTTATATGAGATATTTCTCACCCATGATTGCCATTCACTCTCTCATTTTTCATTTGCTTCATCTTGTTTAAGCTCAAGAGAGAGCTCTCTAGCTTTTGAGCAAGTGAGGAAAAATAGTGAGAAAAAGAAATCTAAAGTGAGAAAAATTCCTACTTCATCATTCTCTACTAGATTAGCCATTTAGTTTAGGGTGTTAGCTTCACTAATCCCTGATTAGTGAAGAGATAGCTTGAGTTAGTCTCTCCTCAAAGTAGATCATCTTTGGCTTTGAAGACTTCAAGTAAGTTTGCATCTTTCATCATATGGAGCCTCTCAAGAGTTCAGGAGATCCTTACTCGCAGCGAAGGGACTTCTACATGGAGCATTTGAAGTGAATGACCGGTCTAAAAAGGTTGTATTCCGCATTCACTTAGTTGTAAAGTTGTTTACATATCGTTTCGTCTAAATCTTTAGTTAAGATTCTAAGGTTAGGCTTAAGTAGCATGGAAAAAATTTGAAAATGGTATGGACGATACCTCCCGAAACCTTGCTGTCGTGTTAAGTAACCTACAGTGATATCAGAGCCAAGCTAGCGAATTAGACAGTGTTTGTGAGATTATGAAACCGAAACTACTCCGTAACTTGAAACGTTGACATCTAGATTCTGTCGATTTTTAAATGGGCTCTAAATTTTTTTTAGCAACTGCAGAATGTTGTATGTGATATGACATGAACACATAAGAAATATGAGGCAATATGGTCGGTTTTTGGCCGTCCAGATACACATAAAAACCGAGGAGGCCGGCCCTACAGTGTTGGTTTGGGTTCATATCTGTTCTGTGTTCTGGTCTCTGGGTTTTGGTGTTTCAGGTGTTACTTGTTTTTTCTAAAATTGCATGAGATATTAATTTTCTATAAAGACAATTCGGAGTATTTCATAATCGTAATTCTAACATGTTTTCGGGTAATTTAGATGGCGTTAAAAAGTTCGAACGAATATAAAATACCCACTTTAACCCTCGCTGGAAATTTTCCAAGAGTTGGATTTTTTTTCAAGTTAAAGAACATTCAAAAATAATGCAAGTAATGCGGTGGACCCTCTAGAAGAATGTAACCCTAACTCGATTCTGTGACCGTAAGAACCGCCGTTAAATTCAGGGTTTGCGGTAGTTTCGCGGCACCACAGGTGAGGCAAGGATTGACCCTTCTACGGTTGATCCATAGGTACTATGGCATGTTCTGAGTATTTTTAAACTGCGCTCAAGTGTTGAGCTTTTTGGGAAATTTTAGGTGTTTGTTGATTCGATCGGAATGTTTGACATTGTCTAACTATTTCTGGAATATGATACAATATTTGGAATTCATATTGTTAGGCATGAAATGCGAAGTATGTGATATTTCGGGTTTATGATGTCTAAGGTGATTGTGGATTCCAAATGTTGTAGTTTAACATTTTCTTTTCTGCGACCGTAAGTGTAATATGTAGTATATCGCCAGTTTCGTTGCTATATGTCAACGAAAATTGGGATACATATATTTACTTACGTTGATGACATGCGATGTTATGTGTTGCTGTGATATGTTATATTGGATCGTCGTGTTTTGAATAGCCGGGGTTTTTATGTGAGATGAGAGTTTTTATTTTAATTCATGTAAAATTCATTGTATGTAATATTCTTTTATTGGGACACTTCCGGGTTGAGGATGATATCACCATTGTTGTATATTATTTACTTTTACGCATTAGGATAGACCTAAGGCGGAGAGTATAAGTAACCGGGTTCTAAAGTCCAGTGGGAGATCATCTCGAGGAGTCGAGTCCGGTTCTCCTAACTCTAGAATTGGTAGGGTTGCTTGCCGCTTTTGTAAGGGTCTAGAGATGTGGGTTTGGCTATTCATCGCGACCGTAGAATCCGTGCTTTATACTTGCTTAATTTAAAACACGGAATTCCTAATATATCCAATATTTCATATGTTATCTTCTGCTGCTAATATTCTGTGATGTGATCACTTTATATGCGTGAGACGAATACTTTATTATTATATATATGATATATAATAAACGTTGCTTATGTTTAGCACCCACGCTAGTCCCGCCCCGCTATGCCGTTAGTTAAGTAACCTAACGGTGCATAACGGGACACTGTGGCGAATGCGGATGGCATAAGCGTACGTTGTATTTTCGTTTCTTCTGTGATACTTAGGAAGTATAAATGATGAGATTTCATTAATGAGATTAATGAAAGAAAAGAAACCTAAAAGATGTTGTAGAATCAAATTTTCAAAAAGGGTAGCTCTAGTTTTTTCTTTGCATAGCGGTATTCCTTGTAAAATATCCAGCACCTTATTCGATAAGGAAAGAGCCGAGATCCCTTCACCGGGAGTAACCACTTTAGCGAAACTAGCAGATGCTACAACTCACTCGGTTTTGTTTTTGATTGCTTCTATAGTTCTTACTTTGCATAGTGATATTTGTGAAATATCCCGCACCTTATTCGATAAGGAAAGAGCCGAGATCTCTTCACCGGGAGTGACCTCTTTAGCGAAACTAGTAAAAGCCTAAAAAACACTCCTTTCCAAAATCACTTGTTTCTACAACGATATCAAGTTCATTATGCAAAAGGTTTTCATAAAAACCTGTTGTAACCTTCCGTCATTTTAGGAAGTAGAGTACTTTAGTATTCATGCTGCATTTATTGACCATAGTTAAGGCGCGGTGTACGGTAGCTGAGTGATGTCTTTCTACATAGCATATGATGCGATTAATTAGGACAGTCATATGACTTTGTTGACCATAGTTAAGGGTCATGTGGGTGGGTCTAATTAATCAAGAAATGACGGGTAGAACTTGACTAGTGCTTATGATTTATTGACCATAGTTAAGGTCATAAGACACTAGGGGTAAGAGTATTATCGGGAATTTCAGGTGTTGAAATTCGCAATGAGATTGCATACCTTCTATGAGATAGTTGGATCCCGATACCCACTGCGAGTAAGCGTTACTACTGGGAGAGTTTTACACATCACAATTAGCCAATCAAGTAGGTGTCTAGAAAGATGTTAACGAGATTACGTATCTGGAAAAATGGGGTTTATTTTAATTAGGTCAATGCGAAAGCACGGGGAACCTCCCTCAAATTACTAACACTGGCCTGGCCGAAAGATTGGCGAACTTATATGGTGTAATTAATCCCGGCTAATCTTACTTTTTAGGGTTTGAAGGAAGATTTGATAAAACCGGTGGGAGCCATCCTGATTAGATAAGATAATAACCACTCTAATCTTGCAAGAGCATACGCTAAAGTGTTTTCTTCTCTCTCTCTCTAGGTAGCGACCATGTCAGGCCTTAATCAAGATAATAATATGGATGTATTGACTGAACCCGCTTGTTATACTGAACAGGGGAACGTTGGTTCCGTTCATTCTTATAATTGTTATAAGACTGAGCAGGGAATAGGGACATATCCGTATTCCCATGCCACCCAAACGAAGAATAAGTATGTTGATGCATCTTCTTCGGGTGTGTTATTCATCAAGAACTGTTTCTCAGTACACTCTACGTCCTGGGTATTAGATACCGGATCGGGATCTCACATATGTAATATGCTGCATGGACTAATGAAAGGTAGAGAACTGGGAATGGGTGATCATTCCATAAGAGCAGGGAATATGCAAATGTTGCAGCCAAAGCAGTTGCGAATATCACCTTGTATTACTAAATGGTAATACATTGATTCTGAACGAATGCTATTACATACCGATCCTGATATGCAATCTTATATCAGTTTCTTTATTAAGTAAAGAAAGATATAATTTTGTAGTACAGGATAATGTTATGAAATCTTCCTGAATCAAAAGTTGATTGGATTTGGCTCGTTAAATAATGGTATATACGTTCTAAATCAAACCACATTCTTAATGTACAAAACACACACAAGAGGAAGAGTTCAGAAATGAATGAATCCTTCTTGTGGCATTGTAGACTAGGTCATATCAATGCGACATGACTAGCTAAGTTACATAAGGATGGATATTTGAATCCGTTTGAATTTTCATCTTATGACACTTGCCAGTCATGTCTCAAAGGCAAAATGACCAAAACTCCGTTTAGTGGACACGGAGAAAGAGTTACGGAACTCTTGGGACTGATACATAGTGATGTATGTGGTACCATGTCTATACATGCCACGAATGGTTCCTCATACTTCATTATATTCACTGACGATCTCTCAAGATATGGACATGTGTTCCTGATGAAACACAAGTCTGAAGCTTTTGAGAAATTCAAAGAATATAAGCATGAAGTTGAGAACCAGACGGGTAAAACAATTAAAATCCTTCGATCTGATCGGGGAGGAGAATACTTGAGCATGGAATTCCGTGACTATCTAAAAGAGAATGGGATTCTCTCTCAGCTTACTCTTCCGTATACACCATAGCACAACGGTGTATCGGAACAGAGGAATCACACCCTATTAGATATGGTGCGCTCTATGATGAGCACCTCTGAGTTACCTGTTTCCTTTTGGGGTTATGCGCTGGAGATGGCCGCATACCTATTGAATAGAGTTCCAACCAAATCGGTGCCTACCACTCCATATGCGATATGGAATAGGAAGAGACCATCTCTTAAACGAGTTAAGATATAGGGTTGTCCGGCCTATGTTAAAAAGCAAAATCCGGACAAGCTCGAGGCAAGATCAGCTCTATGTAAGTTTGTGGGATATCCAAAAGATTCTTATGGATATATCTTCTACCACAGTGAGGAGCAAAGGGTGTTTATTTCTCAATATTCTACCTTTTTGGAAGTGGAATTTCTTGTAAAAGAAATTAGTGGCGAAGGGGTAGAGCTGGAAGAAGTTCCAGCGGCACAAACTACAACTGATGATTTGTTGGAACTAGAGGATTCAATAGTTCCCAACGAACCTCAGCCTCTCTATCGATCTAGTAGGGTTCCTCATCCACCTGAGAGATACTACAGTTTTCTCATTGATGGTGGGAGCGAGGATTGTATCAAGGAAGATGATGACTCAACTAGTTTCGAGCAGGCCATCACGAGTGGGGACTCTATGAAATGGCTGGATGCAATGCGATCTGAGATAGAATCCATGTACACCAACAAAGTATGGACTTTAGAAGTTGTTCCTAAAGGGGTAAAATCCATTAGGGCAAATGGATCTTTAAGAAGAAACTTGGTGTAGATGGAAAAGTTGAGACTTTCAAATCTAGACTTGTTGCAAAGGGTTTTCGTCAACGACCAGGTGTGGATTATGATGAAACTTTTTCTCCAGTAGCTATATTTAAGTCCATCCAGATCCTACTTGCCATCGATGCATACCATAATTACGAAATCTGGCAAATGAATGTTAAGACCACCTTTCTAAATGGTGATTTAAAAGAGTGCGTGTACATGATTCAGCCAGAGGGCTTCATAGACAGTGGGAGCAGCGGAAAGGTGCGCAAGCTTCTTAAATCCATCTACGGGTTAAAGCAGGCATCGCGGAGTTGGACCATCTGTTTTGATGTGGTAGTCAAAGAGTTTGACTTCATCAAAAACATAGATGAACCTTGTATATATAAGAAGGTGGCAAGAGTAAGGTTGTCTTTCTTGTATTATATGTGGATGATATACTCTTGATAGGAAATGATGTTCCTATGCTGCAATCGGTCAAGATCTTCTTATCACAAAGATTCTCAATGAATGATCTAGGTGATGCCTCCTACATCTTGGGAATTAAGATCTATAGAGATAGATCTAAAAGGATACTGGGATTGTCCTAATCCAGGTACATTGACACCATACTAAAGAGGTTTAGTATGGAAGAATCTAAGTGTGGGAATTTACCCACGATCACAGGACTCACTCTCTCTAAAGAGATGTCTCCCAAGACTGATTTAGAGAGAGCTCGCATGCAAGGGATACCCTATGCTTCGGCAGTAGGCTCTATCATGTACGTGATACTATGTACCAGACCTGATGTAGCATACTCACTAAGTGTAGCGAGTAGGTATCAAGCAGATCCTGGAGAGAGTCACTGGACAGCTGTGAAGAACATTCTCAAGTACTTGAGAAGGACTAAAGAGATGTTCTTGGTGTATAGTAACGGAGAACTCCAAGTGAAGTCCTTTAGCGATTCGAGCTTCCAGAGTGATAAGGACGACTCTAAGTTAGTCTCAGGATTTGTCTTTACCCTCAATGGAGGGGCGGTTTGTTGGAAGAGTTCCAAACAGGAAACCGTGGCAGACTCGACGATGGAGACTGAATACATCGCTGCCAACGATGCTGCCAAAGAGGCTGTCTGGATGAAGAAGTTCATAATCGAACTTGGAGTGGTTCCGTCCATTGAGCATCCAATACCTTTGTATTGTGATAACAATGGAGCTGTGGCTTTTTCTAAGGAATCCAAGTCCCATCAGATATCCAGGCATATTCTGAGGCGGTATCACCTGATCCGGGAGATAGTTGATCGCCAGGAGATCGAGGTCAGGAGAGTTGTCACGAAGAACAACACTGCGGATCCACTCACGAAGGCCATATCCCAGATACAATTTGAGAGACTCTTCGGGATATTGGGTATGAGATACTACAATAACTGGCTTTAGTACAAGTGGGAGATTGTTAGCTATGTATATGCCCTAGAGGCCATTATTGTACATATGATATATATTATAGTGGATGCTTGGATATATATAGAGAGGACTTTCTTGCTCAACATGATAGTATGCTATCTGGTTGCTCTTTGTCTTAACATGTATACTTGTATTGTGATACTGTCTTGCTCTCACATGTTGATAAAGCCTTTAGGATGTGTACTTGACTACTGGGGATATGATGGAGATCATACTAGTAGGGCCAGGATAGTCCGCAAGTACATCCTATAATTGTTCTTAGACGAGGGTGTGTCGAAACAGGGCATCGATACTCTAGAGTAGACTAGCGTATACGTTTTGACCCATATGATGGGCGATGGATGATCCCACATCCATTGGTGTTTGACATCAAATATGGTATACGGGTGCTCAGTGGAGACTCGTTAAACTGAATGGACTCACCGAGAACTCCTAGTTGGTATTATACCTATCGTCAGATAACAGTTCTCTGGTGACACTGGTACAGGTTAGTCTGTAGATCCGAGATCGTCATAGATTCTTGTGTGATTCCCACCGTGATTTGATTTCAACCTTACCACGTTCATGAGAACGTGCAAAACGGTGGATTTTGGGTACAGTCCCGAATCACATGGAGGCAATGAGCGATAGGAGGGGTTTCGTCTCTCCCGGTATTGGGGGTTGATATTGCGCTGTGCTCGATTGGCTATAACAGGAAGTCCCTGGCTAGGGCTGATATGGAGATCTACTGGTAAGTGTTATCAGTAGTTTCTCGACCTATTATAAGCCTCACATTGGCACGACTTATCGGTTACTGGGGTCTGACGGACACACTCCTAGACTGGATAAGGGACATATCAGACAAAGAGACCAGACTGTACGGTAATGTTACCGACAGGCTTTACAGGAGTGTGAGCAGGCTTGCTTATTGATCTTCTGATCGCTCAATACCCGAATAGCCGTTACGTCCAGCTAATACCGGTGACGGCTTGTGGGTGACTGATATGATCATCACCTACTGCCGGCGTATTGACGAGTCTTTAGAGTCCTACATAGAGGTTTACTGGCTCAGGCGAAACGAAGTAGGAGCACATATGTGATATGTGCGGGACCGAGATTAATACGAGTATATGATACAGTATTCTATTCTCGCGATATGTGATATCGGTCGGTTATATGTGATATAGCCAGGCTATCGAATCAAGTGTTGATTCGATAAGATTATACATATGATATTAATCAGTTATATGTGATATAGCCGGATTATTAAATCAAGTGTTGATTTGATAATTTAATGTATAATTGTATATGTGATATACTAATTTACATTAACTAATATTAGCTCACTTAAGTATTCTTTTTCCTTACTTATTGTACACTAAATATATATGTGATATATATTTTTGTGTCATGCTAGTTTATATATGCAACATGGGTGTATGAGACTTACACCATATATGAGATAATATTAAGGTTTTTATTTATTTAAGTAATTCAAAATTGAGTGGAATTAGTCATGGTTGGAAGCATGAAGAAGCTTGTTGATAACCATTGACTTAGTCCACCATTTTTGTTTTGCCTTAGATATTTATAAACCCTAACCATTATCTTTAACTAGGGTTATGTCTCTACAAGGGTTATATGAGATATTTCTCACCCTTGGTTGCCATTTACTCTCTCATTTTTCATTTGCTTCATCTTGTTCAAGCTTAAGAGAGAGCTCTCTAGCTTTTGAGCAGGTGAGGAAAAATAGTGAGAAAAAAAATCTAAAGTGAGCAAAATTCCTACTTCATCATTCTCTACTAAATTAGCCATTTAGTTTAGGGTGTTAGCTTCACTAATCACTAATTAGTGAAGAGGTAGCTTGAGTTAGTCTCTCCTCAAAATAGATCATCTTTGGCTTTTAAGACTTCAAGCAAGTTTGCATCTTTCACCTTGTAGAGCCTCTCAAGAGTTTGGGAGATCATTATTCGCAGCGAGGGACTTCTACACGGAGCATTTGAAGTGAAGAACCGGTCTACAAAGGTTGTATTCCGCATTCACTTAGTTGTAAAGTTGTTTACATATCGTTTCGTCTAAATCTTTAGTTAAGATTCTAGGGTTAGGGTTAAGTAGCATGGCAAAATTTTGAAAATGGTATGGACGATGCCTCCCGAAACCTTGCTGTCATGCTAAGTAACCCTACACATGCTTAATTGGTAATTGGTTTATAGCATTGACAATATAGCTAATTGGTTTATGCCATGTCAAATATCTATATATTCGGTTTAATTAATGTTTAATTGGTTACTTAATCTAGGTATGGTGACTTAGGCTAATTTTAGTACTTAAGAATTAAAAGTGATAAAGTTGTGTACCGGAGACTGAGGTATATAGAAAACGAAACATGAGAAATCACGCCAACGTCAACCCTACAATTACACAAATTGTTGGTTGCATATGTGTTCCCTTATTAATTAAACGCAATAATAAGAGCTAAACTCTGTTTAAAACTAATGAGGCAGTGGTGCCTCACGTGAAGTTCACGTGAGCGCCAAAAGCATAAGAGCGCCTATTATATAAGAATTAATTTCTTAAGTGGCACCCACATGCATAAAACGTGAGCGCCAGCGTCCAAACTAAAACGGGTAGAATTAAATTCTACATAAGAAACATTTCCCCAAAATCCAGGATATTCTCTGTTAAACAAAACCGTTGGATCAAATATTCAATAGTGATGATAAATCATCCAATTAGAGAATTAAATTCCATTTTGGGATTATATTTCCCCAATCTTTCTAAACAAAAAAAAATTGTGCTATGTTAAACAGAGCATCTTTGGATTACAAATCCAATGATGATTAAAAATCACTGATTGAGAGAAATAAAATTCTATCTATGGGAAAATATTTCCCCAATCTTGTTAAAAACAAAAATATATATATATTCTGTGAAATAAAATTTACTGGATCAAAAATCCAACGGTGGATAAAATCCCCCAAATAATTTTCGAAGCCAAGTAAATCAATTAGTATCTCTCATATGAGAGATTTTCTCAAACTAATCAACAAATTTGACTCTCCTATATAAAGGTTAGGAGAGTTCAAGGCACAAAAAAAATTTAGCTCCACAAGCTTCTTTCCACAAAAAAAAAAACTGAGAATTGAATTCTCCTCTGAAGAAAAAATCCTTGCTCTTCAAAAACGCTAAGTAAAGAAAAGCAGAGATAGAACTTATCTCTTTTGCCTAATATAAAGAAAACATGTGTTTAACCCTCCACAAAAAGAACTTAGTTCTTCTCTTGATATGAGATTTGAAAAGCAAATCTCTCCACAATTTGAGAATTTAATTCTTATCGGGGAGATTCTGTTCTCCAAACTCAAAATTTAGGGAAAAAGAACTAGATCAAAATGAAATAGAAGACACATTGTCTAAGAATTTAATCCTTCAAAAACAGGGTTTAACCTTAAATAAAAAACTTTGTTTTTAAAAATAACAGAAGAACTTAGTTCTCTAATAGAACCGATCTCAGATCTTCAAAAAAGAGATCATTAATGGTCAAAATGCCATTAACAGAAGTTAAAATTTCTTCAGAAAACACCAACAAAGAGAAAGACTTGGCTTCTCACGTGCTTCCCATGTGAGCACCCAAAAGATTCCCTTAAACAGAGCCCATCGCCTCACATGCTTTCCACGTGAACACCCAAAAGATTCCCTTAAATGAAACTCAGCGCCTCACATGCTTCCCACGTGAGCGCCCAAAATAAAGAACTCGGCGCCTCACGTGCTTTTCACGTAGGCGCTCAAAATAGAAGGTCCAACGCCTCAAGTGAAATACACGCGAGCATTATATAGAAGTGCAGAAGCACTATAAAATTAGTTTAAATGACTAAGTGCTTAGCACTGATTGGGCAGCGCCCATGTCCCAGCGTTTCACGTGAAACACACGTTAGCGCCCAATAAAATAAATGAGGCAGCGCCTCACATGCCCCTCACGTGAGTGCTATACAAAGTGCTTAGCACTCTATATTCAGTCAAAATGACTAAAATGCTTGGCACTGATTGGGCAGCGCCCATTTCTGAGCGCCTCACATGATACACATGTGAGCGCCAGAACCCCAAACATGTATTTAGAACTCTGCATAAAAGGAAAAGGGATGAGAAGACAGAACCATAAATAATTGCTTAGCACTTTTGAATAAAAAAAGAGAAGAAAAAAACTGAGCAGACCCAGCCCAAATTGGCCAAGTCCCTCTGAAAGTTTCTTGCAGTTGAACCCAAATGATCTATTATTAGATCTTAATAAAATTTGATGATCCTGAAAATATTGCTAAGTTGATCTCAGTCTCAAATAAGACTAACATATCCTTAGTAAAAATAAATTGGGCAAAAATGCTCATATATTTAAGTTGATCTTAATCTTAAACTAGATTAACGGTCCTTAAATGAAATAAAATATTCTTTGAACTAAACAAATATATAACTTAAGTTCAAACCCAAAATCTAAAATATACAGATTTGGACTAATCCGCGTTCTACGGGCGACGACATAAACTAGTCTTCATATATAATCCACGGGCTACCAAAATAAATAAAACACAACATGACACGAAGTGAACTGCTAGAGAAGGAGAAAGTGGTTATCGCAAAGCGATAACGTAATTAACTGCAGGGGCTTGCGTCTGCAGGGAAGAGCGTCCCCACAATCAAAAACCCCTCGCAAATGAGGGTGAATCTGATGAAGTCTGCTACATCGGTCGCATCTATCTAAACCTCCGATATACAGTGCCATAAATCAACTTGGTATTTTCGGAAAGGTGGGTAGATATGTCCAAGTAGTATCTGCCTCCAAATTCAAGCTAGACGTCTCAACGTCTCAGCCCAGTTTTTTACGGTTAACAGATTCTAGAATGCCCGGTTGGACTTTTTTTCTTTCCACTCCACATTTTTTGTGTCGTGTTTCGCGAACAAAATCGCGGTTTGCTATAATTGCCCTTGGATTCGAGGTACTAAAACTTGGTGTCTTTCTTGGTGTCTTTCTCCTGTGTAGAAAAATCAATGGCTTCCTATTGCACCTCATGCAGCAATAACTCCCGCTCCACCTTGACTGGAGGAGTGACCAATGGGCCTAACGTGGCCTTTATTTTATCAATGTCGATGGGGCAGGTCACACAAGCCACTACCGAACTATTCTTCGGGACCATGCTCCCACCTGTGGGTTTCGGTGCCTTAACTCCACAAGAAGAAGCTCCTCGAAATTAGGACTTCGATCGGCTGGCAACCACGACGACTCCCATCAGCAAGCCGTCAAATCCTGAAACTTCCGCCTTCAACAGGTTGAGAAAAAACTTTAGCGGGCCTATAAAGAATCCTGTGATACCTGAAGGGGCTACCCTAAAAAGGTTAGCCATTCATGCCCCTGCTACAGGCGAAGCTAGCAAAGGTGCTTCCCTCATCAGACGGCCAGCCTTCGAAAGATTGGCCCGCTCTCCTCAAACTCTATTAAGGACGTCGGTCTTCAACAGGTTGACGCCGATTGAAACCCCTCAGCAAAACCGGGGACATGATGAAGCTGCTTCTAAAACTAAGGCGGTCCCTTCTACAAGGCACACCCGACGTTGCCACTGGTGCCAATAAAACAGGCTGGGGCAACTCCCCCTCTGGGATCACCCCACCAACTTCTATGGTGGATGTCAACGCTGTTGTTCCAACCGAGAACAGTTTTGATCCGCTCTGGAGGGTACGTAAGAACTCCCCGATGGCAGTGCTGAAAAAATAACCTGTGCCAGTAGAGGCCCCTATGCCGCAATAGAGCTTCATCAATGGCTCTCCTTACGAATACATAGGGTTTGGTGAAAAGTTCTATACTCTGTGATTGGCAAAAATTACTCTCATCGACTCGAGAAATCTAAAGTCCTATAAGGAAAAGACCGCTCCTCCGCCATACAACGGGGGAATTCTCCTAAACAGGTGCCTGTCACAACGGCTCTTTCGACTCCAATCTCTCATAAAAGAACGGGGCTGGAGAAAATTTTACCGCCCGTGGCAAATACCAAAGGCGATAGACCTAAACGCCCCAAATCTGAGGGCATAACCGAACATACGGTCTATATGGATTCAGGAAAAGAAGAAAGTCGTGCCTCGGTGAGTCATCGACCGCAAACTCGGTCGCTGACTAAGGCTCAGGAGCAACAACAAAAGCTTTAGGGAATGCTGATCAAAATGGTAGTGCTTACCGGACAAAAAGAAGGTCCGGACAAGAAGCTGAATAGCGCCAAGAGAAAGAGACCAACACAGTTTCTGCGAAGAATGCTAGAGAGAAAAGATAGAGAAACTGCTGAACAAACGGCTAACATAAAACAGACGGCTCTCTTGTTCCAAGACATGGTTGGAATAATGATCCAACCAGAACCCCCGGCCGAAGATCCGCCGATAATCATCGATAATGACAGAGGGGAAATATCAAACCCTCCTCCGGCCTTGTCAACGGCCAAGGAGGAAATGATCTCCAAGGCGGTCCTGGATGATTACATTGCTTAGCAAATAAGAGCTCACCAAGATAATGAAGCCGCCGACCAAATTGTCAAAATGGGGCGACCATATCCAGGATGGTATGACCAAATAAAATACTCGCCGGGATATACGATCCCCAATTTCTATGTCTATAAAGGAACATGCAACCCTCACCAACACATCGCGCAATTCAGAACTCTGTGCGGCAATACTGGAGGCAACGACAAACTGTTGCTTTGCCTGTTGGTCGGTAGCTTGTCAGAGACAGCTTTTGAATGGCACTCGGAGCTCCCAAATGATTCTGTGAAAACCTTCGCAGAAATGGAGCTGCTATTCACACAGCATTTCGCCAGTGCGAGCGAATGCACTCCGATCACAGCATTAATCAATGCTAGGATAAAGCCGGGAGAAAGTTGGGTCCAATACGCGATCTGGTGGCGGAACATGTGGTCTAAATGTGAACAATATATTGAAGAGTCTCCAGCAGTGGGCATGTTCATTGGGACCTTCGATCCTCAATCGGTTGTGTCCCAGTTCATGACGTTCTTCAAGCCCACGACCTTTCAGGCTCTAATAGACAAATTGGTCCAGATGGATCGGATGGGCCATGGGCCTTCCTCCTCAAATAAGGACCCTCAAAATACTAAGGGTAAAGAGAAAGCGACCTTCATTGCCAATATGCAACAACAACCGAGTGGCCCAAAACCGACTGCTCGCCAAAATATGCGTCCGCGCCCGTCCTTAGAAGAAAGACTAGGACGCACATACTCGTTCCCGCGTGATAAAACGAGGAGACTGTTCGAGTTAGCGATGCAAAATAATCTTATCATATTGCCAGACCCGCGGCGTCCAGCACAACCCGACAATGTCAATAACTCTAATTACTGCTCCTATCACAGAATGGTGAGCCACCCAATTGAGAATTGCTATAGCTTCAAAAATTGGGTTGAAGACCAGTATCAAGAGGGGAAATTCGTGTTGTCTAATAACTGGAGGGTAAACACGCCCCAAAAGCATGCTCCCAAAAATTTGGACGCATAGGGGGCATCATGCCCTCTCATGGAAGAAACTTCATGGGAAGTTGTTCTTTCGGCAAAAACCAAAAGAATACTGAAGGATATACAGGCATGTCCGGTAGTCAGGTGGAAAAGCCTACTTGAACCCGAAATAATCGAAGAGATGCTAAAATCTCGTCCCACGCCAAAAATTGCCGATAAGAGGAAAAGCCCCCAACTCAAGCCTTCGAAGTCTTCGAAGAAAAAGAAGAAGACCAAGAAGCCTGTGTACCCTGTCGAGTATGACGACAAGCGCACATATCTACAAAAGTACATAGATGTGTTAGAGGAGTATAGCCAAAAGGCGCGGACACCGGTCATGCTCGAAGAATTCCCTAAGCATATTCTTGAGGGCGAAGATAATGAAAATGATGAGGGAAGTGACTCATCAGAAGAAACTAAAGACCGTGTAGCAAGTTTCCACATGGCCTCCCATTCATCATTATATGATGAAGAAGCTCTCTCAGCTTCAGAAAACAATGTAGAGGAACTGGGGGCAGAGTCTGTGCTAAAATCCCCAAAACTGCCAAAAGAAGACCCGATTGAGAGGCTCCTAAACGAAGTCTTTCAAAAAAGCAAAGTTGACTGAGAACGCAAGACAGCCATATATAAAAAGGCTAAGCATTAGTGTCTGAGTAAAGAAGCCGCGGTGAGGACGAGTCATGAAGTGCTCCAACCAAACCAAAACACACCTGTAACAAATAAGAGCAGGAGCAAAACAGAGAAGCGGTTCGCCAAAGCCCTGTCAATGGGAATGAAGCTATCACTTCTCATAAAGTACACTTTCAGGGTCATATGCTTCGATAGAGAAGATTCACATCCAAAATACTGCTTATATCATCGAAGGGTCGCCCACCCTATCGAGGAATGCAGTGCCTTCAAGAAAAGGTGGCAAGGATATGTTGCCCATCGAAAACTCTTCAAAAAGGTGAAGCACGAAGTTCATGCTCGTCAATATCAAAATAGTGGGTCGAACGCGCATGAAGAAGCGACTAGCAACTATCGTATGGTTGGTATCAGTTTGGAAGAAGGAAAACCTTTAGTTCTTACATTCGGGAGCGATTCTGAGGACGAAACACCCCTCAACCTTCTCTTCAAAAACCCCGCCTCTGAAAAAGAAGAGGAGGAGAAGAAATGTTAAAATATTTAGCCGCGTAACCATATACCACCTGAGAAGAATCTCGGACTTACAAACAATGGTTCGAATAGAAAAGACAAAGGGAAAAGGAAAATCCCCAAAGAAATCGCTCTCAATGAAGAAGTGGTAAAAGAGCTCGTTGTAAGGGACCTGCCTAAGAAAAACAAGTTAGATTACAACGTCCTATCATATCTGAGGAAAATACCTTCACAGCTAAGCATATTGGATGTCCTCCTCCTGTCCAAGGAGGCACGGGATTTCCTGATCAAGGCGTTACAAGAGCCCGATCAGTTCCAAGTTTTTCTCGCAGAAGAGAAGATGAAAAATGAACTTGTAGAGGTCTATACGCCCGATATCACATTTAGTGATGAAAATCTACTTCTAGGTACGTGCGAACATATTCGACCACTATACGTCACCGGGTACTGCCACGATATCAAGATAGGAAAAATCCTTGTCAACAGATCCTCCGTTAACCTTCTAAATGTGAGAATGCTGAAAGAAATTTGCATGAACGCTCAACACCTTACTCGAGATAAAATTACCATCTCCGGGTTCGACTCATAGTCATCACGGACGCTTGGGTCCGTAATACTGACGCTACACTTCGGGCTGTTCGTCACTGACATCAAATTTCATGTCATTGACGCTAAGACTTGCTATAACGCTTTGCTCGGCATACCTTGGTTACACGAGTACAACGTCATCCTTTCTACACAATATCAGTGTATAAAGTATTTCAAGGATGGCTCGGAGTACACCATCATGGGAGAGCTAAATACGTTCACCGTAAATGAAGTCTGGAAATATGAAGACACAAAGAGCTTCCTACCAGATTTCGAGGATACTGAAGGGTGCCACAAGTCGGAGAATAATCAGAAATCTGTCGCCACTATCCCGATCTTTGGGAGCGATACCGAGGAAGACGAAGAAATAGTCTACATGGGGCAACCCCAAAAAGAAAATAATAAACCCAGACGATCTACTCTTATTTTGGTCTTTGGCAGCGACTTAGAGGACGAGGCCAATGTAGTGTTCTCCGTCCGCCCATCAATGCATACTTTTGCCGGAGAAAATCTGAGTCTACAAATTATGATGGCTTCACATCGACAATACAAGGAACTTGATACGCTCGATACATACATCATATAAGAACTGCAAACTTTCTATGTACCTCCTAGGCGAAGAGGTGAAAGGCGATCCTATTCTACCAATCTACGGAGACTAAAGTAGAGAAAGAAATTTGGCATGGTGCTGATTACACGCTTGATAGGCTTCAACCCATCCGTCTGCCAAGATATTACGCGGGGGGATTGAAAGAGCTGTTAAGACGCCAAGACGTACCTCTCGAACAAACTGTTCGACAAGCCTAATTCTACAAAAAAATTTGGGATACTCTCGAGACACAGCGAAAGATGCCCAATGAGAAGATGGAGACAACTGGGCTGGGATACGTTCGGTCCAAGAAGCGGGAGCAAATTTATAACTGCCACATCATAAACAACTCGACCGAAGAGGAAAACACTCTTCCAAGTAGCCACGGCGTCAAATCGGAGCGAGATCCCGCTTTAAGAACGTTAAGTCTGTCGCTTGAAGGACAAATTGACAAGATAATTAAAAAAAAGCTTGTCAAATGAGCCGGGACAACCACTGCAGTGAAATTATCATTTATGAAAAGTCCAGGATGCAGCATCTTAGTCAGCAATCTGCGGAGAAAGTAGACCGTAATGTTGTTCATCCCCAGCTCGCTATATGTTTTCACGAAAGGGGAAAACCCTGAAATGGAGGTAAAAACAGGGCAAAGAACACGAATAATGTTCGAAGAGAACAAAGCGGATCCAAGACGCCATGTAATCAAGAAAAACTCGATTGGAGCCCATCCTTTATAAAGAAGATGGGTCGGGAATACTCTTTCCCTAAAGACAAGTCAAGGAAAATATTCAACCTTGTCATAAAGCACCAAATGATGACGCTTTCGGAGTCTCGGCACCCCGAACAAATAAATGAGATCTATCATCCGGATTATTGCTCCTATCACCAAGCAATAGATCATCCCCTTGAAAATTACTTCACCTTCAAGGACTGGGTAGAAGACCAGTATCGATAAGATAGGTTTACGTTATCCGACAGTTGGAGGGTAACCCTGCCACAAAAGCATGAGCCAAAGAGGACCTATACTGTCAGGATAGGACCAGTTCAACGTCAAGAATGGAAGCGAACTTGTATCTGCCATATGATAAAACTCACAAAAGAGGGAGGGCATGAGAGTATGGATGACCTCTACAGGTGCTTCGCAAATGAAGATGAGGACGAGATAATCTCAGGGTTTCCACCAACACAAAAAGAGCTGGAAGATGGGATACACACCATGGTAGACAATCTAAGAAAAATTGACTTAGAGACGGAAAATGATCCAAGGCCAACGTTCGTTAGTGAGATACTATCTGAAAACAGATAGCTACGTTAAAAGACGTGCTCATGCAGTACAAAAACTGCTTTGCTTGGAACTACTCTGAAATGCCGGGTCTGGATCCAAAAGTGGCAGTAAATAAACTGGTTATATCGCCAAGTATAAAGCTAGTCAAACAAGTGTCAAGAAGGATGCGACTCGAACTTGAGATGAGTATCAACGCTGAAGTCAAGAAACTAATTGATTCTGGCTTCATATAAGAAGTTCAATATCCCAACTGGATCGCTAATATCATTCCAGCGATGAAGAAAAATGGGACGGTTCGCATTTGCGTGGACTTTCGAGACCTTAACAAAACTTGCCCGAAGGACGACTTCCCAGTTCCTGTCACTGAGCTGATGATCGATATCATATCTACCCACGAGGTCTTCTCCTTTATGGATGGATTTTCAGGATACAACCAAATAAAAATACATCCTGAAGACCAGAAGCATACCACATTCCGAACCCCGTTAGGCATATTCTGCGATAAGGTGATGACCTTCGGTTTTAAGAACGCTGGCGCTACCTACCAGAGGGCTATGACAAAGATTTTCGATGACTTAGTACATGAGATTGTCGAATGTTACATCGACGACCTTGTAGTGAAGAGTAAATCTCATGAGGAACATTGGGAACATCTAAAAATAGTGTTCCAACGTCTTCAAAAGTATAATCTGAAGATGAACTCTCTAAAATGCGCATTTGGAGTTTCCTCAGGAAAATTCCTGGGATTCATCATACGTCATTTGGAGGGTCACGCCGAAAACCCTCAAACAACTACGGTCTCTCCAAGGAAAGCTCGTGTATATCCGATGGTTCTTAATCAACTTGTCCGAAAAATGTCGTCACAACAGTCATCTGATGAAGAAGGGGACCCCGTTTGTCTGGGATCAGAAGTGCTAAAACGCACTAGACGAAATTAAACAATACCTGCAAAATCCGCCGGTATTGGCCGCTTTGGTTAAGGGAAAACCCCTTATTTTGTATACAACAACCCTTGAGGGTTCTCTAAGCGCATTGTGGGCGCAAGAGAATGATCGGGGAAAGGAGAGAGCTCTGTACTATTTAAGTTGAGTTCTCCTGAGAGCAGAAAGCAACTATTCTCCTATCGAAAAGTATTGCCTGGCACTGATCTTCACAATAATGAAGCTCAGAAATTACGCATTGGCACATGAGATTCACCTCATATCGAAAGTGGATCCTCTCAAATATCTAATGTCAAAGGACATACTGACAGGAAGGCTTGCCAAATGGGCCCTCCTCCTAATGGAGTTCTCAACAACGTATCAACCACTCAAAGTAGTGAAAGGTCAAGCTATTGCCTATTTTCTCGCGGAGCATCCGATACCAGTCGACTCCTCTTTAAATTGCGAGTTACCAGACGAACATGTGTTCGACGCAATCGAAGAAGAAAATGATTCCCGATGGAAACTCTGCTTTGATGGAGCATCTTCTATGAAGAGGCAAAAGCAAAACGCCCCCATAATCAAAGCTGGGGCCGGCCTTATCTTCGTGACCCCGCAAGAAGGGATATTGCGTTACACCCTCTCCTTAAGGGAGCCAAGGTCTAACAACGAAGCTGATTACAAAGTTTTGATAGCAGGTCTTGAGATCGCTATCGACGTGGGAATCAAAGACCTCCTCATATATGGAGACTCCCAGCAGATCGTTAGCCAAGTAAATGTCATCTATCAAACATGCAAGACAGAGCTGATAATGTATGGAGAAAGAGTGTAGCAACAGCTGACGCAAATCCTTTCCTATACCCTGGAAAGTATACAGCGAACGGAAAACTGCAAGGTGGATGCGTTGGCCAAATTGGCTAAGGAACTGACCGACAAAGATCTCGATGACGTAAGGATCATTATGCAATGCCACAGGGTTCTCGTGCCTACAGATATATCTTCAGAAGACCTGATAAAGCCATTCGAAGGAAAAAAAATGATTGAACAAGTGGCTCTTCAAATAGGGGGCGAAGAAAAGGTCAAGAACTGGAGGGAAGTCTTCATAAACTACTTCAAGTCCCAACGAATGCCCGAAAATGCGTCGTCTAGATATTAGCTCATGAAACGAGTTTTGTCTTTCGCCTTCGTTAATGATACCCTTTATAAGAGATCATTTGACCTCCTATGACTAAGGTCCCTGGGGCTGAAAAAGCAAAGAAAGTCGTCCAAGAAATACACGATGGACTTTATGGTTCCCATCAGGCGGGTCCGAAGATGAAGATGAAGATAAAATGAATGGGTTACTATTGGCCCACAATGATTCAAAATTGCCTCGAATATGCAAAACAGCGTCACTCGTGCTAAATTCACGGGGACTTCATCCATTAATATCCAAATCCGCTATACCTAACAGTGGCTAGCTGGCCGTTCGAAATCTGGGGAACCGATATAATTGGCCCTATCGAACCGGCGTCATCCAAAGGACATCGGTTCATACTAGCAACAATCGACTACTTTTCTAAGTGGGCAGAAGCAGTACCACTGAAGGAAGTGAAGACAGAGAATATCCTCCATTTCTTCAAGAGCCATGTCATATACCGGTTTGGAACTCCGCGACGGATAATCTCGGATAATGGGCCAGCTTACGGAAGCCATAAAATAAGCCGCTTCGCACGGCAGCATAAAATAGATTAGAGATACTCTTCAGTCTATAATTCTCAGGCCAACGGTCCAGCTGAAACTTTCAACAAGACCTTGACAATGATTATAAAAAAGACGGTGTCCAGAAACTAAAAGGATTAGCATGAAAGGCTGCATGAAGCTCTCTGGGCGTACCGAACAACGTTCAAGATGGCCACGAATACAACACCATATGTATTGGTGTCTGGCATAGAAGCAGTGCTCCTATTAGAAATACAAGTCCCCTCTCTACGATTAGCGGTTCGATACGAGCTAACAGATGAAGAAAATGCTCATCTTAGGATTTAGGAGCTCGATGCTCTTGACGAAACTGCCTTATAGCACAACAAAATCTGGAGTCTTATAAAGCAAGGATGACACGGTCCTATGAAAAACTGACCAGGGCGAGAACATTTTGCCAAGGTGAACTCGTGCTAGTCGTCAAAAGACCAATAATCCCCAATTGTGCAAAACGGGAAAAGTTTGAGCCGAACTATGAAAGCCCGTACATCATAGACAAAGTCTACTAGGGTGGAGCTTACCTGCTTATGGATATGCATGGTGAAAGACCCTTCCGGCCAATAAACGGCCGATTCTTCAAAAAGTACTATGCCTAACGAGTTATGACTTAGGTTAATGATAGATGCCGACGCTTGTGTCCGCTCGCTATCTTTCTGAGTCAGAACTCTGAAAGTAGTATCCAAAAAGCCCCGCCGCCTCAAAAACGGCGATAATGGACCAAAAAGTCCTTAAACTAATACTCGCCCCGAAATATGGTGATAATGGACCGAAATGTCCCTAAAATAATAATGAACCGAAAAGTCTTTAAACCAATACTCGTCCCAAAATACAGCGATAATGGACCGAAATGTCCTTAAACTAACATTCGTCCCCAAAATGGGAATGTTGGACCGGAACGTCCCTAAACTAGCATTTCGGCCCCAAAAATGGCGATAATAGACCGTCATGTTCTTAAAATAACATGTTTAGCCCTACGATGAATCCCCATATTGATTACCGTATACAATCTACGGGCATAAAAGATTCATAACTCTCCCAGGTCCCACATGATATAGTCCTTTGAAGAAGATCGGGCCTACATGTAATGGTGCATTACCTTATGAGCCGCTTAAAAAAAAGGTATGTCCACAAGCAAAATGGGCACGGATGAAAACCCGAGAGGGCGCCGTGAGTAAAAATAGCATGACTATCAACGAGCTAGTAAAAACCCGAAAGGGTCCGGACTCGTTAAAAAAAAAGCGCTTACATAGCCCTTACGACTTTGTAAGGAGAAAACACCTGCGTAAGAACCTTACGACTCGCAAATGAGTAACACACTTAGGAATCCATATAATTCCTAAGGAGAAATGCACTTACAAGATCCTCATGACTTGTAAGAAGAATATACTCTCTATAAGACCCTCACGGCTTATAGAATTCAAAAGCTTTGAGATATAGAGACCTGAATCTGTTCTTAAGCCATCAAAACTCTATAAAACTTTTCTGCCTAGAAGTGGTCCAATATTGATGATTGTATACAATCAATGGTCATAAATAAATATACCACCCACCAAGTTTCACTAATGGCGAGAAATGTCCCCATATAGTGAACAACACTTGTTAGTCCTCTCGACTTACAAGGACAAAATACTTTTGTAAGATCCTTATGACTTATAAGAGAAAATACACTTAGGAACCCTCCCGACTCCTAAGGAGAAAATACACCTATAAGATCCTTATGAATCGTAGGGAGAAATACTCTTATGAAACCCTTACGGGTTATAAATCCATAACCTTAGTCGACATGATCCTAACCCTGTTTGCTAAGCCACCTTTGTCTAAGCCAACAAAGGCAAATGATGATTCATTCCTGGTAATATCCTAGTTGCAACGATGCAGATGTCAAGGTTGGTATTAAATTCAAAATCCCCAACTCACAAAAAAAGCCGAAATGATAGAGCAACTCGCAATAAAAAACAGCGAGTAAAAATAAAAAAAATGAAATGACTTAGCCAAAATGATTGGACACCGCGATAAATAGCTGAAATGATTAGACAATCGCGACTTTTGCTGCATAAAAAGCTGAAAAGATAGAGCATCGCGGAAATATATATATATATATATATATATATATATATATATATATTCATGCATAACAAAACAAAACTTTTCTGCCCTGCAGGTATGTCCATATTGACTCTTGTATACAATCCATGAGCATTGTAGGGTGTTTTTTGTCACCCCATTGAGATGGGAATACACGGTGCTTATCAGGCGCATACAGATTTTCCTTGCCTAGTGTAGGCTAGGGTTTATTGATTGTAGGAATCCGAATTTCCAGCAGCAGCGGACTAAGCTGTCGTTAATTACCCCTCGCCTTTGAAGCGAAGGGACTTCCGATTGACGGGTCAACTAGTCATGCGAACTTAATGTGCAGTGTGCTTTTGTGTGTGTCTTGAGGGGTTTTGGGCATGTCAGGGGCCTCGTAGAGTTTGCGGGGGTCCCGCTACCCGGATAGCTGGCTGGGGGTCAAGGGGGCAAGCAGCCCCCTTGCGGGGTGCGGGACAACGCCCCGTTAGAAATTTTTTCTAGCGGGAGATGTGTTTTGAGTGTGGAGTGTATGAAAAAAGAAAGAACAAAAAACTGTGGGTAACGTCCTAAGGTTGTGTGGGCGCTGGGTGTCAGCGCCTCACGTGCCCGGCATGTGGGCGTTAGGTGCTGGGTGTCAGCGCTTCACATGCCCGGCAAGTGGGTGCTGGGTGCTAAGTGCTGGGCGCCAGCTCCTCACGCGCCCGACACATAGGCGCTGGGCATCAGCGCCCCACGCGTCCGGCATGTGGACGCTGGGTGCTTGCAGAAAGAAGGGGCTTAGTCCAGGAATGAGAAGTTGAACTCTCAAAAAGGATTTTTATCTATGAAATTAAACTCCAAAAGATTTTGAGTGGAGTTAAACTCCCAAAAAAGGATTTTTTATTTATGGAGTTAAACTTCAAAAGATATTGAATGGAGTTAAACTCCTAAAAAGGGTTTTATTTATGTTGTTAAACTCCAAAAAATGTTGAATGGAGTTAAACTCCTAAAAAGGGTTTTATTTATGGAGTTTAACTCCAAAAGATATTGATAAATGGAGTTGAACTCCTAGAAATCTTTGGAGATGATCAAAGGGGATCCCTTCCTTCTCCTCTTTAGCTCTGGATCTTTTTTTGAGCCTTGGATCTTTCCAAAGTGGGGTTTTTAGAGATGGGTCTCCTTTTTCCTCCTCTCTGTTGGCTGGATCTTGGAGAAAGGGGGAAGACTTAAAAATCTCCTCTTTTGGGGATTTGATGGAAGATCCGAACTCCCCTTTTAGGGTTTTATGGTAAAAAACTGTTTCTTTTTAGAAAAAGAAGAGTTAAATTCTTGATTTAATTCAAAAAAAGGAAGAAGATTTAGAAGCTTAGGGAAGGTGAAGGAGGCACAAAACCCTAATTTTTGAAAGAGTGAAAATGTTTCCCTTTGATTTTTTCATCATCTTTGACATTATAGGCTACACACTTAATATATAGTCCCTTGTGGTTTGCCAAATGGTACTTGAGCCATCCCATACTTTATGTGCTTATTTTTTTTTCACATAAGTCATGGGGTTTAAAAAAATTTGGTTTTCTGCCCATTTTTCCTATATTTATTTCCAAAAAAACATTAAACTAATTTAGTGCTTCATTCTTGGCATAGAGCCGGCCCCTTCCATGCTTGGTCCTGACTTAGGCTTGAGCCCACTTGGCTTGGAGGTTGATTAACTTTGACCTGATCGATCAGGGTGTAGCTTTTGACCCTAACAAATTGCCCACATCAATAAATGCACACCGCATATATGGGTAGTGTGCATGAAATTGATGGATTTTCTTTTGTGTGGAGGTTGACTTGACTTGGTTCCCATTTTGATGACATGGGCGGTCGATACTGTCCTTTTTGGGACGTGGACGGTTCGGTGCTGCCATTTTAGCGACGTGGACAGTCGGTGCTACCATTTTTGTGATGTGGATGGTCGTTGCTGCCCTTTTTGCGACGTGGACGGTCGTTGCCGTCCTTTTAACGACGTGGACGGTCGGTGCTGCCCTTTTTGTGACTTCGACGGTCGGTGTTGCCCTTTTTGCGACTTGGACGGTCGGTGCTGCCCTTTTGCGACGTGGACGGTCGGTGCTGCCCTTTAGCCACTTGGACAGTCGGTGCTGCCCTTTTTACGACTTGGACGATCAATGCTGCCCTTTTTGCGACGTGGATGGTCGGTGCTGCCCTTTTAGCGACTTGGACGGTCGGTGCTGCCATTTTAGCGACGTGGACGGTCAGTGCTGCTCTTTTTACGACGTGGACAGTCGTTGCTTCCCTTTTAGCAATGTGGATGGTTGGTGCTACCCTTTTTGCGATTTGGACGGTCGGTGCTGCCATTTTTGCTATTTGGACGGTCGGCGGTGCCCTTTTTGCGACTTGGACGGTCGATGCTACCCTTTTTGCGACGTGGATAGTCGGTGCTGCCCTTTTTGTTACTTAGACGGTCGGTGCTTCCCTTTTAGTGATGTGGACGGTCGGTGATGCCCTTTTAGTGATGTGGACGGTCAGTGCTACCCTTTTTGCGACGTGGATGGTCGGTGCTGCCCTTTTAGCGACTTGGACAGTTGGTGCTGCCCTTTTTCCGACTTGGACGGTCGGTGCTGCTCTTTTTGCGACGTGGTCGGTCGGTGCTGCCCTTTTAGAGACTTGGACGGTCAGTGTTTGACGTGTCTCCGAGATGGAGTGTCGCTGGTTGACGCATCCCTTAGGCGGAGTGTCTGTTTTTGACGTAAAGGTCGTTGTTGGAATTGATTTATTTTGGAGAGGTTCCAATCTGTCTGGCAGGACTTTCGAGCTTAGAAGCACTTCCGGGTGGGACTTTAGTTTGATTTGTCCGGTTCTTGCCTTATTTAGTAGGACTTTTGAATTTGAAGCATTGTAGTGTAGGATTTGGAATTTGGGATTTGGATTTTTATTTAGCATCAGCATCACTGCACTGGAACATGGTACTAGGAGCAAATCATCATTTGCCATGAGAGGATTTAAGGATTTTGGTATCGGCATCGCTACACTGGAATGTGTTACCAGGAGTGAATCATCATTTGCCATGCCATTTAGGGAACGATGGCTTAGAAGACAGGTTTAGGCCCTTGTCATCTAAGGCTTTTCAATTTTATGAGCCGTAAAGGTCTCATAAAAGTATTTTCTCCCTACGAGTCGAGAGGATCTCATATGTGTATTTTCTCCTTAGGACTCGTGAGGACCCCAAGTGTATTTTTCCCTTGCCGGTCGTAAGGATCCCGCAAAGGTATTTTCTTACGGGCCGAGTGGATCTCATAAGCTCTGTTCTCCTCGTGTATCGTGAGGACATATGAGTGGGTCTTTCTAAATGGAACATAATTTCGATGGCGGAGACCGGCCGCGGGGCTAGTGATTGCCGTGGGACATAGGTGTGATTTAGCTTGTTTATGCCCGTAGATTGTATACGGTAGGCCATTTAGGGACTGGCCGTAGGGCTGAGAGAATTTGTGGGATTTGGATTTTGGTTGGCGTCTGCATCGCTGTACTGGAATATGGTACCAGGAGCAACTCATTATTCGTTGTTTGGGAATTTGGATTTTTGGTCGGTATCAGCACCGCTAATACTGAAGCGTAGTGTCAGGAGAGACTTATCATTTTCCGTTGGGAAAACATGGGGTTTGAGTTTTGGGTCGGCATCAGCACCGCTAACACTGAAGCGTAATTCCTGGAGCGACTCATCATTTGTCGTTGCCCGTCAGGGAACGATGTCTTAGGAGAGAGGTTTAGATCCCTATCACCTAAGACTTTTCAATTTTATGAGCCGTGAGGGTCTCATAAAAGCATTTTCTTTTCACAAGTCGAGAGGATCTTGTAGGTGTATTTTCTCCCTAAGAATCGTGGGGATTCCTAAGTGTGTTGCTCCTTTGTGAGTCGTAAGGATCCCACACGGGAATTTTCTCTTCACAAGGTCGAGAGGACTTTGCGATTGTATTTTATCTCTTTTCATGAGTTTGCGCCTTTTCGGGTTTTCACAAACTTGCCGACAGTCCTGCTGTTTTTACTCACGGAGCCCTTCCGGGTTTTCGTCCGTGCCCATTTTTCTTGTGGACATACCTCTTTTTTTCTTTTCTCTTTCTCTTCTTCTTCTTCTTCTTCTTCTTTTCTCTTTTCTTCTTCTTTTTTTTTTGCTTCATCGCCGGTAGGACTTCATATGTAGTCTTGCCGGCAGGACTTGGAAGAGATAGGGGTCATTTGTGTCCGTGGATTGTATACGGTTTTACAGGATGTATGATCCAGAACGTAGGGCTGGTATACTCAATTTGCCTGTGACTTGGACATTCACGCATAGTATTTCTTGAGATATCGGCCATTGATGGGTGGTATGGGCTTTTCTTTCTCGGCACTTATTAGTTGGTAGGATCCTCCATCAAACACTTTCTTAATGACGTATAACCCTTCCCAATTTGGCTCGAATTTTACCTTGGCATGTCGATTGGGGATGATCGGTCTTTTGAGGACCAACATCAATTCGCCTTTCTTGAAAGCATGGAGACGGGTCATCTTATCATAAGCCCGTGATATTTTGGCTTGGTATAACTCCAAATTTTGTTGTACCGTGAGCCTCTTTTCTTGGAAGGCGTTGAGCTCTTCGAGCCAAAGGAGGACGTTTTCCTCATCTGTCAAATCATGCTGGACAACCATTTTTAGGCTTGGAATTTCGACTTCGAGCAGGAGAATTTCCTCCACTTCGAAGAGTAGTGAGTATGGAGTGGAATGAGTTGGAGTGTCGTGCGTGGTACAATATGCTCACAACGCCTCGTGGAGCTTGATATTTCATTCTCTCTTGTTAGCTGAAATATTTTTCCTCAGGAGCTTGCATAGAGTTTTATTGAAAGCTTCAACTAACCCATTGGCTCTTGGATTATAGATGGAGGAATATTTTTAGTCTATCTTGTGCTGAGCAGCGAACCTTGAGATTTTGAAGTTCTTGAAAGAAGGCCCGTTGTCAGATATGATTCTTCTCGGTGTACCAAAGCGATATAGAATATTATACCAGAAGAATGTCAGAATATCTTCTGTTTTGAATTTTTTAGCGGGATTGCTTCATCCCACCTGGAGAAGTAGTCAGCTGCGGCCAATATGAACCGGTGGCCTTTAGATGACGGAGAATCAATTGGACCAACTATGACGGTGCCCTAAACTTCGAAAGGCCATGACGCCACCGTAGGATGCAGCGGATTGGGATGCTTGTGAATGAAGTCACTGTGAATTTGGCAGACATTTCTTTGCATGCTCTTCGCAATCCCTTATGATGGTAGGCCAGTAATATCTAAACCGTTTGATTTGAAGCCGCATTTTGGGGCCGGACTGATGAGCTCCACAGACGCGCGAGTGAACTTCTTTCATAACTTTTTGGGTTTCAGCCGATGACAGACACCTGAGCCAGAGTTAGTCATATGATCTGCGGTATAGCGTATTATTTACAAACACGTATCGAAGAGCTCTTTTCTTCAACTGAACCCTTATAGATTTTTCTTCGGGCAGCTTTCTGTATCGGAGGTACTCTATGAAGGGTGTTTACTGCCAAAAATAGAGACGAACTGGGATAGATCGTCTTGCCTGAATTTGGGGGCAGATGCTATTTGAATTTATCCGTCCAACTCTCCGAAGACACCAAGTTGATTTATGGCATCATATATCAGAGGTTTAGATAGATGCGACCATTGTAGCAGACTTTATCAGATTCCCCCTCATTTTATGAGAGGTTTTTGATTGTGGGGATGCTCTTCCCTACAGGCGCAAGCCCCTGCAGTTAATCACGTTACCGCATTGCGATAACCACTTTCTCCTACTCTGAAAGTTCACTTCGTGTCGTGTGTGATTTTGTTTGTTTTGGTTGCCCGTGGATTGTATACGGAGACTAGTTTGTGTCGTCGCCCATAGGGCGCGGATTAATCCAAATCAGTATATTTTAGATTTTGGCTTAGGTTTATTTAAGGACCGTCAATCTGGTTTGTGATTAAGTCGACTTAAAATATATGAGCATTTGGGATCAATTATTTTAGTTTAAGGACATCACGGTCCATTATCACCATGTTTGAGGCGAAATTTTAGTTTAAGGACGTTTCGGTCCATTAACGCCGTGTTTGAGGCGAAATTTTAGTTTAAGGACTTTTTAGTCTAATGTCGCCATGTTTGAGGCGAGCTTCTAGTTTAGGGACATCTCGGTCCGTTGTTAGTTTAGGAACTTCTCGGTCCGTTGTTGTTATATTTGAGGCGAAGTTCTAGTTTAGGGACATCTCGGTCCGTTGTTCATCTTGCGCGCACGTGTATTTTTACGTGGCAGAGTGAACGATGATGACTTGGAATGCGTCCAATTTGAGATGTAATCCGATTTGAGGTGTGCACGTCAATTTGGAATACATCTTTCCCAGAAGAGAAAGGAGTTGTTGGTTTTCGGGACCCACCACCTCTCTGAAGACGTTGAGAAATTACAACGACATATATCAGAAGTTTGGAAAGATTTACCCTTGAACTAAATCCCGTATTTGAGGGGAAAAGGGGCTGTGGTGGATTTAAGAATCGTTAGTCATATTTGAAACTAAGATTAATTTCGGAGATATGGGATGGATATCATTTTGGATATCATTAATGAGAGATCATCAGTCATGTTTGAGACTAAGATCAGTTTGGAAATCACGAGCATATGGGCTCGGATGATTTAAAATTAAAGAGGTTTAACCTCAGGAAACTTAGCCAATTTGGGCTAAGATTGGGGTTTTATACTACCTGGCGATGCTAAGCACTAAGGTATACAGCGCTCACGTGTGTTTCGCGTGAGATGCTGGCATAGTGCTAAGCACTAATTTTCTCTGGCACTCACGTGCTTTTCATGTGAGGCGCTGGGTTTTTAGCCATGGACGCGCACGTGCTTTTCACGTGAGGCGCTACCATTGTGCTAAGCACTAACTTTCTCTGGCGCTCACGTGTGTTTCACGTAAAACTTTATATTTTTGGAGATTTAATCTCTATTGATATTTTTACAGAACTTAAATCTCTATTAATGGTATTTTGACCATTAATGATTACCAAGACCATTATTTTGAGAATCTGGGATCATGTTCTTTAAGAACTATGTTTTTGATTTGAAGGAACTAAGTTCGTGGGGTATTATAAAGTCCATGTTTTCCATGTTCATGTTTTCAGAGAGGTTAAACCTCTTTTAATGGTGTTTTGACCATTAAGGATCACCAAGATCACTATTTTGAGGATCTTGGATCGGATTCTTTAAAGAACTAAGTTCTTGATGTAGGGTTAAACCCTAATTTCGGGGGAATTAAATTCCCAGAAAATATGTTTCTTTTCCTTTTCTTTCTTTTTCATTTTCTTTTTTAACCTAGTTCTTCCCCCTAAGTTTTGAGTCAGAAGAACAGAATCTCCCCGCTGAGAATTAAATTCTCAGCTTGTGGGGAGATTTGCTTTCGCAGATCTCAAATCAGAGGAAGAACAAAGTTCTTATATGAAGGGTTAAACCCTTATATCCACTATACTAGGCGAGAGGGATACTTTTAATCTCTCATTTTTTATTTACCTAGAGTGTTTTTGAAGGATGATAGTCTTCTTTATTTGAGAATTAAATTCTCTGTTCTCTTAAGAGCTCACTGTATTTTGGCAGGAGCTTATAGAGGTTTTTTTTCTTTTTTTCCTGAGATTTGGAGTCTCAGGTCCTTTATACAGTAGAGGCAAGTTTGTTAATTAATTTTGAGAAAATCTCTCAGTGAGAGATTTTAATTGGACTCAAATTGATTTGGGAAATTTTACCCACCGTTGGATCTTTGATCCAAGTGTTTCTTTCTTGCAGAATATGTTTTCTTATTTTAACAATATTGATAGAATATTCTCCTATATATAGAATAAAATTCTATTGAACGGTAATATTTTTATCACCATTGGATTTTTAATCCAAAGGTGCTCGGTTTAACAGAGCACAATCTTTTTTGTTTAGAAAAATATGGAAAACATCTTCCATCTCCTTGGATCTTTGAACAACCAATTTTCTGTTTAATAAAAAATATCATTCCCAATAGAATTTAATTCTATGCTTAATCACCATTGGATTTTTGATCTAACGGTTCCTTGTTTGAGTAGAATTTAATTCTACGTAAAGAGGTGCCCTCACGTGTTTAACACGTGAGGCTTATTTAGCTTCTCTGATTTGGCTCCCATATGTCCTGCATATGGGCGCTCACGCGTTTAACACGTGAGGCCAATTTAGCTTATTGGGTGTTTAATTGAAGCGCCTATATACTTTGCATATAAGCGCTCACGTGTTTAACACATAAGGATTATTTAGCCTATTAGTTGTTTGATTGCAGCGCTTATATGCTCTGCATATAGGCGCTCACTTGTTTAACACGTGAGGCTTATTTAGCCTATTAGTTGTTTGATTGCAGCGCCTATTATACTTTGTATATAGGCGCTCACGTGTTTAACATATGAGGATTATTTAGCATATTAGTTGTCTTATTGCAACACCTATATGCTTTGCATATAGACACACGTGTTTAACACGTGAGGTTTGAGTTATAGGGAATTTTCTCCCTTTTTTTTAAAATTTTTTTATGAGGGAACAAATCCCCCCCAGCATTATTCTCACGTGGCTTGCACGTGAGTGCAACGATATCCATCTTTATCACTGTTGGATTGCCTAGGGGAATGGAAAGCTGAACCGCTTCCCATCACGTCTTATAAATAGGGCCTTTGGCCCTTGAGATGACCACTGTTTCTTCATCTTCTTCCTTAACTCTTTTCTAGAGAATTTAATTCTCCATTTAGAGCTTAGCTCTCTGCCCATAGAACATCAGAGTTAAACTTTGCAGAAACTCTTGTTGGTAAGGATTATGAATGGAATTCATTTCTTAGGAAACCCTTTTTATTCTTGTCTTGGATTTAAAATCCATCAGCAGAGCTTTGCTTTTTTCTTGGACTGATCTCTTAGAGATCTAAAAAAAATCTTCTTTTTTCTTTTAAGTAGACTCTGGGGTCTTGAATCAATGAGGATTGTTAGTTCTCCTCTTGGGGTTTTACCCTATCGCTGATCTTTGAGGATATTTGAAATTTAATTCCATTTTCTTTGTTTTCCCATCATGGGGGTTTCTGGGATTTAATCCCACTATTGAAGGAATTTAATTCCATTTTCTTATAGAGCTTAGCTCTGCGAGATCTGGGGACTTTTGGGAATTTTATTCCCTTTTTTTCTTGAGCATTTTCCTTTTTAAAGTTTTAATACTCTTTACACAGATTTGAATCTGTTGTCTATTCTTAACAGAACTCACTTTTTGAGAACATTTAAGAGTTTTTTTAAAACTCTACTGCTTATTTAATGAGAATTCTTTTGGATTCTCGCAATGATTATCTTGCCTCATCATTGGTGAGCCGCCATTTTGATTTCTTGGGGCCTACCGTTTTTCTTCTAGATCATAATAATTTTGGTATTTTGATTGCTAATCCTTTACTGGTTTTTTTTAGATACTATGGCTTTTCATCTGTATGATCTTGAAGAGATTATCTCTTATAAAGAGATTCGCATCTAAGGCCACTGTCAAGGCCAGAAGTTCACTGACGCCCAATGCGCTGAGGTGATGCGTCGCTTCGACGATTACAACGGTTGATTGCTCCCCCACCATTCTGTTCTTTTGAAGATTGTCGTTGGGTCGATTAGGGAAGCACTTTCTGAGCTTTTGAGGCTATGCTACTTGAGGCACCTGATGATACTGAAGGCAAGGTGCATTCAGTATATCTGATGGGCCTGATCTAAAAGAACGGGAGGGATGATCTTGTCATTGTTTTGCATCACGTCTTCCAACAGAATGTTAGTTATATGTATGCCCTAGAGGCCATTACTGTACATTGGATGTATATTGTAGTGGATGCTGGGACATATATAGGGAGGACTTTCTTGCTCGACATGATAGTATGCTATCTGGTTGCTCTTTACCTTAACGTGTACACTAATTGTCTCTCTGTTACGTGTTGGTAAAGCCCTTAGGATATGTACTTGACTACCTGGACTATGATGCGGATCATACTAGTGGGGACATGGTAGTCCATAAGTACATCCTTCAAAGTCCCTAGTCGTGGGTATATCGAGACGGGGCATCGATATACCAGAGTAGACTAGCGTATACCTTCTCGACCCATACAGATGGGCGATGGATGATCCCATATCCATTGGTGTTTGACATCAGAGATGATATACGGGTGCTCAGTGGAGACTGGGTACACTGGACGGACTCGCCGAGAACTCCCAGATAGTATTATACCTTACGTCAGATGGCAGTTCTCTGGTGACACTAGTACAGAGTAGTCGTTGACCCGAGATCGTCATAGAGTCTTGTGTGGTTCCCACTGTGCTTTGATTTCCATCTTACCACGAACAAGAGGGCGTGCAAAACGGTGGTTTTTGGGTACAGTCCCGAGTCACATGGAGGCAATGAGCGATAGGAGGGGATTCGTCTCTCCCGGTATAGGGAGTTGATGTTGCGCTGTGTTCGATTGGCTATAACCGGAAATCCCTGGCCAGGGTTGCTGAGATTTACTGGTAAGTGTTACCAGTAGTTTCTCGAATTGTTATAGACCTCATATCGACACGACTTATCGAGCTATTGGGGTCTGACGTATACCACCCCTAGGCGAGATATGCGACATATCAGACGATCAGACCGGACTGTACGGTAAGTGTTACTGGTTGGATTCACTGGAGTGTGAGCGGGCTTGCTCGTCGATCTTCTGATCGCTCAATACCCGGGTGGCCGTTACGTTTAGCAGACCGCTTGCGGCTTGTGGGTGCTTGATATGATCATCATCTGCTGCCGGCGTATTGACGAGTCTTTACAGTCCTACACAGAGGTTTCCTGGCTCAAGCGAAAAGAAATAGGAGCGCATATGAGATATGTGCGGGACCGAGAATAATGCGTGTATGTGATACCGTATTCTATTCTCACGATGAATGTATCGAATGGTTATATGCGATATAACCTAGTTATCGAATCGAGGGTTGATTCGATAAGTCGATACATTGGATACTAGTTGGTTATATGCGATATGACCGGATCATTGAATCAAGTGTTGATTTGATGATTTAATGTATAATTATATATTTGATATATTACTTTACATTAACTAGTATTGGTTCACTTTAAATGGATTTTCTCACTTGAATTGTGCAAGTTGTATATGTGATATACTTTTATGCACATGATTGTATCATGTTTGATGATACATACTTATTTGGTTAAGTGTATAGAATTAAACCATGGTTAAGTTGATGATTAGGGTTTTGCTTTTTCTTTCTTATTTATTTATTTATTTATTTTGGAAAGAAAAAGGGAAAATGGTTGCTAGTTTTGTTTTATCTTTGAAGCTTCATGAAGCTTTGACTAAAGTGACCATTTTGTCTCATGCTTAACCCTAACCATTCACTTAAACCTTAGTTAGTTCTCTACACTTGACCATGGTTCATGACTATGATAAGAATGATTTTATTATTCTTATTATAATACTTATCATATCTTCTTCTTCTTCTTCATCTTCTACTTGAAGAAACCTTGACTTCATCAATGGTGATTGATGAAAATGAGTGAGAAATCCAATTCTAAAGTGAACCCACTTCCTATTTCTTCATCCTCTACCTCTTGCCAAGTAGTAGAGTGTGTTTTCTTCACAAGTTTTATGACTTGGTGAAGTGGGAGCTTGATCTTGTGATGCTTCGACGTAGATCATCTTCGGCACGAAGCCGACGACCTTGCCCGCCCATTTCTCCGATGAAGCCGACGGTAGAGCCCGGGATTCTATTTGGACAGCGAGGAGACTTCATTGCGGAGCTATGGAGGTGGAGAACCGGATCTACAAAGGTTGTATTTCCGTTTACCATTTAGTTAAGTTGTTAACTAGTTTCTTTTTTACCTAGATTTCTAGCCAACGATCTAGTCTAGGGTTTCTCGGCACCGTAAATTTTGAAATTGGCATGGTTGATGCCTTGTGAGACCTCTTGGGAGTGCCTAGGAACCCTGCAGTGGTATCAGAGCCTAGCTAGAGCCTTAGGCGAAGCGTTAACGGAGTTTGAAGTCCGATCGAACCAAAACCCTAACCCGAAAATGCTCTCTGGACTTTTTTCAAAAACTGGGTTTTTTCCAAATTAAAAATGCTTAAAAAATTCAGCAGGAAATTCTAAGAATTACTGTGCAAAAATTACCTAATGATCTGTCTAAAGCGCGGCGGATCCGCGGCATTAGCCGCCTATTGCGGCGGTTCCGCGCCCATTTAGTCTCTTCAGTCGACCATTTTTGCACAGTAACTTCTTTATTTAAATGCTGAGTTTTATAGGAATTTTTAATATTTATTCAAGAGTTGAATTTTCTGGGGTGTTTTGGGAGTTTGCTGATTCGATCGGATTATCAAACATTGTCTATGTGGTTTTCCGGATATTTTGGAATATGTTAAAAAGTTCGACCGGATGTAAATACCCAATCTTTCCCCTGCCGGAAAATATCCAAGTGTTGGATTTTTCTGTGGTTTATGGACGTTCTGAGTAGTGCAAGTAACGCGATGGTCCCTCTAGAAGACAACAAACCTTAACTCGATTATGTGACCGTCTTGAACTGCCCTTTGAACCTTAGGGTTTGGGGCAGTACGGCGTGCTACATGTGAGGCGTTGGCTTGACCCTTCTACGGTTGGACCGTTGGTACTGAGGCACGAAGTGAATGTCTTTGAACTTATTTCATGAGTTGAGCTGTATCAGGAAAACTTGGGTGTTCGATTGTTCGATCGGAAAGTTTAACATTTTCTATCTTATCCGGAATGTGATACAATAATTGGAATTCACAAACAGTTATGAGATAACTGAATGAATGTTATAAACATAACACTTTAGTCTCACTTGATCGGTTGCCACGGAATTTTGATGTGATCAAAACTCCGTCGCAATCACGTAGCGTACGCAGATACTCGCCGGGTAAACTTAATAGACAGCTACACCCCATAGCCCCGACCAAGTGACTGTAGGAGAACCCCGTCGCCGAAAGCATCCGTTCGGGTGCTCGCGGCAGCGGTATTCCTCCTTGGTGCACCTCGTCGACGGCGTCGGGGGTGCGGCCGCCTACTAAAGTTTGCGACGAGCATTCGATCAACATGTCGGGAATCTTGTTGAATTACCCGACTTGATATTGAAAAGAGTTTTCGATAATGAGACTAAAATGCGGGGTTTATAATTGTTAGGCATGCGATGTCTAAGAAATTCATTTGGTCAGGCATGTGATGTCTGAGGTGGTTGCGGATTCCAACTGTTGTAGTTTTACACTTTCTTTTCTGTGACCGTAAGTGTAATATCTGATATCGCCGGTTTCGTTGCTATATGTCAACGACAATTGGGATACGCATATTTACTTACGTTGATGACATGTGATGTTATGTGTTGCTGGATATGTTATATTGGATCGTCGTGTTTGAATAGCCGGGGTTTTTTTTATGTGAGATGAGTGTTTTCCATTTTCATTCATGTAAAAACTTGTATGTAATATTCTTTTATTGGGGCACTTCCAGGTTGCGGAAGATGTCACCTTTTGTATATTATTTACTTTTCCGCACTAGGATAGACCCAAGGAGGGGAGCACAAGTAACCGGGTTCTGGAGTCCAGAGGGAGACCAACTTGAGGAGTCGAGTCCGGGTTTCCTAACTCTAGAATTGATAGGGTTGCTTGCCGCTCTCGTAGGGGTCTAGGGGTGTGGGTTTGGCTATTCATCACGACCGTGGAATCCGTGTTTTATACTGGCTCGTATTGAAAACACGGACGTCCTAGTATATCCAATATTTCATATGATATTCTTCTGCTGCGATATCTGTGATATGATCATGTGATGTTCTGTGATAGATACAGTATATAGTATATATGATATATTATATAGACGTTACTTATGTTTTGCACCCGCGCTAGCCCTGCCCCGCTCTGTCGTTAGTTACCTAACCTAACGGTGCACGAGGGGACATCGAGGCGAATGCGGATGACATAAGTGTACGTCGTATTTATCTGTGATGTTTAGGTACTTAATTGATGGGACTTCATTAATGTGATTAATGAAAGTAAAAGAAACCTAAGATGTTGTAGAATCGAATTTCAAAAATAAAACAGGTAGCTACAATTCTTGCTTTGCACAGAGGTATATGTGATATATCCTGCACCTTATTCGATAAGGAAAGGACCGAGATCCCTTCACCGGGAGTGACTCCTTTAGCAATAACTGGCAGATGCTACACACTCGGTTTGTCTTTTGATTGCTTTTAAGTGTTTTTGCTTTGCACAGTGATATATATGATATATCCTGCACCTCATTCGACGAGGAAAGGACCGACGATCCCTTCACCGGGAGTGACTCCTTTAGCAAAACTAGAAAAGCCTCAAAAGCACTCCATTTTAAAATCATTTGATTCTACAACGATATCAAGTTCATTACGCAATAGGTTTTCAGAAAAACCTGTCGTAGCCCTCCGTCATTTCAGATAAATACTAGTTAGTATTCGTGCTACGTTTGTTGACTATGTTAAGGCGTAGTGTGCGGTAGCTAATTAGTGCTTATCTGCATAAGCATATGATGTGATTGGATTAGGGTAGTCGTGCGACTTTGTTGACTATGTTAAGGGTCGTGCAGGTGGGTTTAATTCAATCGGGAAATGACGGGTTGAACTTGACTAGCACTTATGATTTGTTGACTATGTTAAGGTCATATAGCTGCTAGGGGCAAAATATTATCGGGGATTTCAAGTGTTGAAATTTGCAATGAGATTGCATACCTTCTATGAGATAGTTGGATCCCGATACCCGCTGTGAGTAAGAGTTACTCCTGGGAAAGTTTTATACATTACAATTAGCCGATTAAGTAGGTGTCTAGAAAGGTGTTAACGAGGTTACGCCTCTGGGAAAACGAGCTTTACATTAATTAGGTTCGTGCGAAAGCACGGGGGACCTCCCTCAAAGTACCGACACTGGCCTGGCTGAAAGATTGGCGAACTTGTAGTGTGTAATTAATCCCGGCTAGTCTTTCCTTTTAGGATTTGAAGGAAGATTTGATAAAAAGCAGTGGGAGCCATCCTGATTAGATAAAATAATAACCAATCTATTCTTGCAAGAGCATACGCTGAGTGTTTTCTTCTCTCTCTCTCCTGGTAGCGACTATATCACGCCTTAATCATGATAATAATACGGATATTGACCGAACCCGCTTGTTATACTGAGCTGGGGAACGTTGGTCCCGCTCCAACTTATAATTGTTATAAGACAGAGCAGAAAATTGGGGATTACCAGAATTCCGGTGCCACCCAAACGAAGGAAGTGCATATGATGCATCATCTTCGGGTGTGTTCATTATATAGAACTGTTTCTCAGTGTCCTTTACGTCCTGGGTATATGATACCGGATCAGGATCCCGCATATGTAATATGTTACATGGGCTACAGATAGGTAAAGAACTGAGAACGGGTGATAAGTTTCATGAGGCAGAAAACGGGGCAAGTGTTGCAGCCAAGTCTGTTGGTCACTGTCACCCTGTATTAACAATACATTGATTCTGAACAAATGTTATTTGATACCGAACCTGATATACAAAATCATATCAGTCTCTTTATTAGTAAAGAAATGATAAAATTTTGTATTGTTGGATAATGTTTTGAACATTTCCTATATCAAAAGTTGATCGGATCAGGCACGTTATCTAAAAGCGTTGATGTTCTAAATCAAACTACAGTTCTTTAATATACTGAACACACACAAGAGGAAGAGTTCAGAAATGAACGAATCCTTCTTGAGGTATTGTGGACTAGGTCATATTAATGTGACCAGACTGGCTGAAGTTACATGAAGATGCATATTTAAATCCTGTTTGAATTTACATCTTGTGAAACTTGCCAGTCATGTCACAAAGATAAGATGACCATAGCTCCGTTTACTGGAAACAGAGAAAGAGTTAGTGAACTCTTGGGATGATACATGTTGATGTATGTAGGTCCCCTGTCTACATATGCCAGGACTGGTTCTTTGTATTTCGTTACATTCTCTGATAATCTCTCAAGATTCAGACATATGTTCCTGTTGAAATACAAGTCTGAACCTTTTGAGATATTCACAGAATATAAGCTAGAAGTAGAGAACCAATAGAGGGTATAAGTATTATGTCCTTTGATGTGATCAGGGAGGAGAATACTTGAGCACGGAAATTCTTGGACTATTCTAAAGGAGAATAAGATTCTCTCTCAGCATTACTCCTCCGTATACACCATAGCACGATGGTATATCGGGGCGGAGCAATAGCACCCTATGTGATATGGTGTGCTCTATGATGAGTACTACTGAGTTACCTATTTCCTTTTGGGAGTTATGCACTTGAGAAGCTGCATACCTATTGAATAGGGTTCGAATCAAATCAGTTGCCTACCACTTCATATTTGATATGATAAGGGAAGAGCCCATCTCTTAAGTTAGTTAAGATTTGGGGTTGTCCAGGCTATGTCTAAAAAGCATAATCCGGACAAGCTCGAGGCAAGGTCAGTTATGTAGAACTGGAAAGGTTCCAGCTATACAAACTGCAGCTGATGATTTGATAGAACCAAAGGATTCAGTAGATTCCAACGAACCTCAGCCTCTCCGCCGATCTAGTAGGGTTCCTCACCCACCTAAGAGATACTTCGGTTTCTCTATGACAGTGGGAGCGAGGATTGCATCATAAGATGATGACCCAACTAGTTTCGAGCAGGCCATCAGGAGTAGGACTCTGTAAGAATGGCTGGATGCTTAGCGATCTGAGATGGAATCCATGTACACCAATAAAGTATGGACTTTGGTTGCTATATCTGAAGGGTTAAATCCCCATCAGGAGCAAGTATATCTTGAGAAGATTACTTGGTGTAGATGGAAAAGTTGAGACTTTCAAAGCTAGACTTGTTAAAGCTTTTCGTCATCGACCAGGCGTGGATTATGATGGAACCTTTTCAAGTGGCTATGCTTAAGTCCATCCAGATCCTACTTACCACGGCTACATACCATGACTACGATATCTGGCGGTTGGGTGCCATGACTACTTTTCTAAATAATGATTTAGAAGAGAACGTCTATAAGAACACAGCCAGAGGGCTTCGTAGACAGTGGGAGCAGCGGAAACGTGTGCAAGATGTTTTATGTGATAAAGCAGGCATCGCGGAGTTAGAACATCTGTTTTGATGGATAAGTCAAACAGTTTGACATCATCAAAATGGTAGATGAACCTTGTATATACAAAAAAGTGAGTAGGGAGCATGGTGATCCTCGTAGAGTACGTGGATGACATACTCTTGATAGGGAAGGAGTTTCCTATGCTACGCTCGGTCATTCTCCGCTTATCACAATGATTCTCCATAAAGGATCAAAGTGATAGCTCCTATATCCTGGGTTTTGGATCTATGAGATAGATCTAATTGGATGTTAGGATACTCACTAGCTGTAGTGAGATGGTATTAATTGATCCTGGGGAGAATCACTGGAAGTGTTCCAGGGTGATAAGGAAGACTGAAAGTCAGTCACAGGCATTGTCTTTACCCTCAGTAAAGGGACGGTATGTTGGAAGAGTTCCAAGCTAGATACCGTGACATACTAGACGATAAAGGCAGGATACATCGCTACTTAAGATGCTACCGAAGAGGCTGTTTGGGTGTATATTGGTTCATGAGATGAACTACGTTCCAACCATTGTGAGACAATGGAGTTGTGGCTTATGCCGAGGAACGCCGGTCCCATCAGTGATCCAGACATATTCTAAGGCAGTGTCACTTGATCATGGAGATGGTTGATCTCCAGGGTGATCGGAGTTTGGAGAGTAGACTCAGAGGATAACACGGCGGATCCACTCACAAAGGCCTGTTCCCAGAGAGAGATTTTTATGGGATGGTTGAGTATGAGATACTACAACCACTGCTGTCAGATGGCCCTAGTGCAAGTGGGAGATTGTTAGTTATATGTATGCCCTAGAGGCCATTACTATACATTGGATGTATATTGTAGTGGATGCTGGGACATATATAGGGAGGACTTTCTTGCTCGACATGATAGTATGCTATCTGGTTGCTCTTTACCTTAACGTGTACACTGATTGTCTCTCTGTTACATGTTGGTAAAGCCCTTAGGATATGTACTTGACTACCTGGACTATGATGCGGATCATACTAGTGGGGACATGGTAGTCCATAAGTACATCCTTCAAAGTCCCTAGTCGTGGGTATATCGAGACGGGGCATCGATATACCAGAGTAGACTAGCGTATACCTTCTCGACCCATACAGATGGGCGATGGATGATCCCATATCCATTGGTGTTTGACATCAGAGATGATATACGGGTGCTCAGTGGAGACTGGGTACACTGGACGGACTCGCCGAGAACTCGCAGATGGTATTATACCTTACGTCAGATGGCAGTTCTTTGGTGACACTGGTACAGAGTAATCTGTTGACCCGAGATCGTCATAGAGTCTTGTGTGGTTCCCACTGTGCTTTGATTTCCATCTTACCACGTCCAAGAGGGCGTGCAAAACGGTGGTTTTTGGGTACAGTCCCGAGTCACATGGAGGCAATGAGCGATAGGAGGGGATTCGCCTCTCCCGGTATAGGGAGTTGATGTTGCGCTGTGTTCGATTGGCTATAACCGGAAATCCCTGGCCAGGGTTGCTGAGATTTACTGGTAAGTGTTACCAGTAGTTTCTCGAATTGTTATAGACTTCATATCGACACGACTTATCGAGCTATTGGGGTCTGACGTTTACCACCCCTAGGTGAGATATGCGACATATCAGACGATCAGACCGGACTGTACGGTAAGTGTTACTGGTTGGATTCCCTGGAGTGTGAGCGGGCTTGCTCGTCGATCTTCTGATCGCTCAATACCTGGGTGGCCGTTACGTTTAGCAGACCGCTTGCGGCTTGTGGGTGCTTGATATGATCATCATCTGCTGCCGGCGTATTGACGAGTCTTTAGAGTCCTACACAGAGGTTTCCTGGCTCAAGCGAAAAGAAATAGGAGCGCATATGAGATATGTGCGGGACCGAGAATAATGCGTGTATGTGATACCGTATTCTATTCTCGCGATGAATGTATCGAATGGTTATATGCGATATAACCTAGTTATCGAATCGAGGGTTGATTCGATAAGTCGATACATTGGATACTAGTCGGTTATATGCGATATGACCGGATCATTGAATCAAGTGTTGATTTGATGATTTAATGTATAATTATATATTTGATATATTACTGTACATTAACTAGTATTGGTTCACTTTAAATGGATTTTCTCACTTGAATTGTGCAAGTTGTATATGTGATATACTTTTATGCACATGATTGTATCATGTTTGATGATACATACTTATTTGGTTAAGTGTATAGAATTAAACCATGGTTAAGTTGATGATTAGGGTTTTGCTTTTTCTTTCTTATTTATTTATTTATTTATTTTGGAAAGAAAAAGGGAAAATGGTTGCTAGTTTTGTTTTATCTTTGAAGCTTCATGAAGCTTTGACTAAAGTGACCATTTTGTCTCATGCTTAACCCTAACCATTCACTTAAACCTTAGTTAGTTCTCTACACTTGACCATGGTTCATGACTATGATAAGAATGATTTTATTATTCTTATTATAATACTTATCATATCTTCTTCTTCTTCTTCATCTTCTACTTGAAGAAACCTCGACTTCATCAATGGTGATTGATGAAAATGAGTGAGAAATCCAATTCTAAAGTGAACCCACTTCCTATTTCTTCATCCTCTACCTCTTGCCAAGTAGTAGAGTGTGTTTTCTTCACAAGTTTTATGACTTGGTGAAGTGGGAGCTTGATCTTGTGATGCTTCGACGTAGATCATCTTCGGCACGAAGCCGACGACCTTGCCCGCCCATTTCTCCGATGAAGCCGACGCTAGAGCCCGGGATTCCATTTGGACAGCGAGGAGACTTCATTGCGGAGCTATGGAGGTGGAGAACCGGATCTACAAAGGTTGTATTTCCGTTTACCATTTAGTTAAGTTGTTAACTAGTTTCTTTTTCGCCTAGATTTCTAGCCAACGATCTAGTCTAGGGTTTCTCGGCACCGTAAATTTTGAAATTGGCATGGTTGATGCCTTGTGAGACCTCTTGGGAGTGCCTAGGAACCCTGCACAGAAGGTGATAATATCCGCGTACTAAAGGATGGACGACATCAACGGGGATCCCGATGCTTGCATTCCTGAGAAAATGCATAAGAAGATGGTCAACGAAGCTAGAAAAACTTTACTCAAACTTTCCTCTAAGTTCATGAATCCATGTTCGGAATGCAACGTCTTGCCATTGTAGATCTTAGATGATGTTTTTTTAGTCGTTCTCATCATCCTTGTGTAATCTTTCCTGAAGTATGAATGACAAGCCTTTTTCCCTTTTCGGACTTGCACTTTCTTGTTCTTGATTATTTTGATTTGGCAGGGACTAGTTTATTCACTCATTTCGGAGTTTGTAGTTTATATACTCATTTTGGAATTTATAGTTTATTCACTCATTTCGGAGTTTGTAGTTTATATACTCGTTTCGGAATTTATAGTTTATTCACTCGTTTCGGAGTTTCTAGTTTATTCACTCGTTTCGGAGTGCGTAGTTTATTCACTCATTTCGGAGTTTCTAGTTTAGTCACTCATTTCGGAGTTTGTAGTTTATTTACTCATTTCGGAGTTTCGAGTTTATGTACTCATTTCGGAGTTTGTAGTTTATTCACTCGTTTCGGAGTTTCTAGTTTATGTACTCATTTCGGAGTGTTTTTAGTTTACCTTCCATGGGTTTACAGGAAAACTTGTCCTAACGTTATATGTAGATAACCCCTATTCTTTACGACAGAGGTCCATTAGGTTTGTGATACTAGGATTTTAGTTTGTGGTACCGTCGCGTTGGCTGATATATTTCTCGATATGCAGTCTTCAATCTGTTGTTCGAGTAGCCCTACGACTGTCGTGTCTCTGATCCCTTCGAGGGCTGGGCAAGACGTCTTCAAGTAATCTTCTTAGGTCATATCACCGTCGGAAGAGCAAACGTTAGGAATTTGCCATGACAATTTTTACTCGAGGTTAGGCTCAATTTGGAGCCCCGATGAATCATAACCACTCCGCTCTGGTGTGGGATGATCTCCGATAGTCTTTTAGGCTTTATATGAGTTGCCTTCAAGACCCGAAGCTGGGAATATGCCGTTACTTCATTTTTTTTGTTTTGACGATGCCGCGTCGTTTCTTTGCTAAAATAGGGTAGACATCTATAGGACTTCCATATTGTATGTATTTAAAGTCTATCCTAGCACCACAACAAGGTTTTTGTTGCATCAAGCATGCCAAATTTAAATTTTTTCGGGTGCTAAGTTAGACTAACTAAGATCGTAACTAAAATTTTAGGGTTTAACCTATGATGATATGAACAAACTAAAGAAGAGAAGATGGCTATACCCTCGTAGATCGAGTCCTTCTATTCACAAGCTCCGTGTAGTAGTCCACGCAACTCCACTAGGCTCTAGTTGAGAGTTTGGACGAGCTTCCTCCGATGACGTTCGTGCCGAAGACGATCCACGCGAAGCCCACTAGCTCAAGTTACCACTTCACTAATCTCCTATTAGTGAAGGAAACACGCCATATAAAAGTCCTAGTTTGGTGTGGGATGGTGAAATAGAGGATTTGAAGCTCGCTAGTTTGTTCAAAACTCCATGGTTCACATCACATGTGAGGGGTTGGAGTTTTGATGCATGATGAGGAGGAAGAAGAAGAGGAAGAGAGCTCAAGAGAGCAACTCAAGAATGAGCTAAAAAAAAATGTTAGAATGGCTACACTCATGTGTTACATTATTGAAGTATGGAAATATCTCAATTATAAAAATTGAGTCATACTTCAATAATGCACACAAACAAATAAACAATAATAAAAGCCATTCCTCAACCCATGCTCTCATTTTCCACCTCATTTCTATTTTTCACAAAAATAGATAATCATGCCATGCTTAATATATATATATATATATATATATATATATTAATATGTATTAAGTAAATAATTAGTGAGATAATAATATTAGTTAAGATATAATTATATCAAATATAATTTATATCATATTATTAAATCAACACTTGATTTAATAATCCAGTTATATTACATATGACCGGCTAATATCATTTATCTGTGTATCATATTATCAAATCAACACTTGATTCGATAATCTGGTTATATCACATATAACCTAACTTGATAACAGATAACTGCCAGATTACAATACGGTATCACATACACGTATTTAATCAGGTCTACGCACATATCACATATGTGCCCTACTTCGTTTCGCTTGAACCAGGAAACTTCTGTGTGGGACTCTAAAGACTCGTTAATACACCACTAGTAGGTGATGATCACATCAGTCACCCACAAGCCGTCAGCGGTACTAGCTGGACATAACGGCTACCCAGGTATTGAGCGATATGAAGATCAATAAGTAAGCTTGTCCATACTCTCAATGAAGCCTATCAGTAACACTATCGTACAGTCCGGTCTCTTCGTCTGATATTTCGCATATCATGTCTAGGGGTGGTAAATATCAGACCCCAGTAACGTGATAAGTCATGTCGATGTTTGGCCTATAACGGTTCGATAAACTACTGATGACTCTTCTTAGTAAATCTCAGCAGCCGCCCTTGCCAGAGACTTCTAATTATAGACAATCAAGCATAGCTTAACATCAACCCCCAATACCAGGAGAGACGAAACCCCTCCTATCGCTCATTGCCTCTATGTGACTCGGGACTGTACCTAAAATCCACCTGTTTTCTCGTCTCCTTTGAGCGTGGTAGGGAGAAAATCAAAGCACAGTGGAGCCACACAAAGACTCTATGATGATCTCGGGTCTACAGACTAACCTGTACCAGTGTCACCAGAAGACTGCTATCTGACGATAGGTATACTACCAACTAGGAGTCCTCGGCGATTCCGTCCGGTGTACCCATTCTCTAATGAGCACCTATGTACAATCTTTGATGTCACACACCAATAGTTGTGGGATCAACCATCGCCCTCCAAGGGACAAGAAACGTACACACTAGTCTACTCTAGAATATCGATGCCTTGTCTTGATATCCCCTCGACTAGGAACTGTTAAAAGATATACTTTTGGACCACCCTGGCCCTACTAGTATGATCTCATCATAATCCTGATAGTCAAGTACATATCCTAAGGGCTTTATCAACATGTAAGAGGTAGACAACATAATAATACCAGTCTACATATTAAGATAAAGGCAACCAGATAGCATACTATCATGTCGAGCAAGAAAGTCCTCTATATATATGTCCAAGCATCCACTATATCAACAATAATGGCCTCTAGGGCATACATATTCCTTACAATCTCCTACTTGCACTAAGGCCAGTTATTGTAGTATCTTATATCCAACATCCCAAAAATCTCTCGAATCACATTTAGGGGGTCGGCCTTTATGAGTGGATCCGCTTTGTTATCCTCTGTGTCAACTCTTCTGATCTCGATCTCCCGAAGATTAACTATCTCCCTGATCAGATGATACTGCCTAAGAATATGGCTGGATCGCTGATGGGACCAGGGTTCTTAGGAGAAAGCCACAACTCCATGGTTATCACAATACACAGGTATTGGATGCTCAATGGTAGGAATCAAGTTCATCTTATGAATTTATTCATCCAGACAGCCTCTTTGGCAGCATCGTTGGTAGCGATGTAATCAGCCTCTATCAGCGAGTCTGCTACGGTATATAGTTTGGAACTCTTCCAACATACCATCCCTCTACTGAGGGTGAAGACAAAATCCGAGACTGAATTTCAGTCTTCCTTATCACTCTGAAAGCTCGAATCGTTATAGGACTCCACCTGGAGTTCACCGTTACCATACACCAAGAACATCTCTTTAGTGCTTCTCAAGTACTTTAGAATGTTCTTCACAGCTTTCCAGTGTTTCTCCTGTGGATCTTATTGATACCTACTCACTACACCTAGTGAGAATGCTACATCTGGTCTGGTACACAACATCGCATAAATGATTGACCTGACTGCTGAAGCATAGGGTATCCCTTGCATGCGAGCCCTCTCCAAATCAGTCTTGGGAGACATCTCTTTAGAGAGAGTAATTCTTGAACAAGCGGGTACATTACCACGCTTAGAATCTTCCATACTAAACCTCTTTAGTATGGTGTCTATATACCTGGATTGGGACAATCCCAACATCCATTTAGATCTATCTCTATAGATCTTAATCCCCAGGATGTAGGAGGCATCACCAAGATCTTTCATGGAGAACTTGTGTGATAAGTAAAGCTTGACCGAGTGTAGTGTAGGAACATCGTTTCCTATCAAGAGTAGTCATCCACGTACAATACGAGGAAGACAACCTTACTCTCCACAACCTTCTTATATATTCATGGTTCATCTACATTCTTGATGAAGTCAAACTCTTTAACAGATTCATCAAAACAGACGTTCCATTTCCATGATGCCTGCTTTAATCCGTATATGTATTTAAGCAGCTTGCATACGCTTCCGCTGCTCCTACTGTCTACAAAGCCCTCTGGCAGTGTCATATACACGCTCTCTTCTAAATCATCATTTAGAAAAGCGGTCTTGACGTGTAATCTGCCATATTTCGTAGTTATGGTATACAACAACGACAAGTAGGATCCTGATGGAGTTAAGCATAGCCACTGGAGAAAATGTTTCATCATAGTCAATACCAGATCGTTTGACAAAAACCTTTTGCTATAAATCTAGCTTTGAAAGTCTCAACTTTTCCATCTAAACCAATTTATCTTTCTCAAAGATCCACTTGTCCTCGATGGGTTTTACCCCTTCAGGAGAAACATCCAAAGTCAATACTTTGTTGGTGTACATGGATTCCATCTCAGATCACACAGCATCCATCCATTTCACAGAGTCTCCATTTGTGATGGCCTGCTCAAAAATAGTCGGGTCATCATCTTCCATGATGCCGTTCTCTCTCCCCACCGCTTATGAGAAAACCGTAGCATCTCTCAGGTGGATGAGGAACCCTACTAGATCTGCGGAGTGGCTGCGGTTCGTCGGGGAATATCGAATCCTCCGGTTCCACCAAATCGTCAGTTATAGTCTGCGTTGCTAGAACTTCTTCCAGTTCTACCTCATTGCCACTAATTTCTTTCACAAGAAATTCCTTTTCTAAAAAGGTGGCATGTCGAGAAACAAACACCTTTTTTCCTCGGTGTGGTAGAATAGATACCCTCGCGTTGGTTTGGGATATCCTACAAACTTGCACAGAACTGACTTTTCCTTGAGCTTGTCCGGATTTTGCTTTTTAACATTGGCCAGACAACCCATATCTTAACCCATTTAAGAGATGGTATTTTCCCATTCCATATCTCATATGAAGTGGTAGGCAACGGATTTGGTCAGAACTCTATTCAATAGAAATGCAGCTATCTCAAGTGCATAACCCCAAAGGGAAATAGGTAACTCAGCATTGCTCTTCATAGAGCGCACCATATCTAATAGGGTGCGATCCCACCGCTCCGATACTCCGTTGCGCTCTGGTGTATATGGAGGAGTAAGCTGAGAGAGAATCCCAGTCTCTTTTAAGCAGTCTCTGAATTCCGTGCTCAAGTATTCTCCTCCCCGATCATATCGAAGGATTTGAATACTTTTACCCATCTGGTTCTTAATTTTATACTTATAATCCTTGAATTTCTCAAAAGATTCAGATTTTTGTTTCAACAGGAACACATGTCCGTATCTTGAGAGATTATCAGTGAATATAATAGAGTACGAGGAACCATTCCTGGCATGTGTAGACATAGGACCGCATACATTACTATGTATCTGTCGAAGAGTTCAGTAGCTCTTTCTCTATTTCTAGTAAATGGAGATTTGGTCACCTAGTTTTTGAGATATGACTGACAAGTTTCATAAGATGTAAATTTGAACGTATTCAAATATGCATCCTTATGTAACTTTAACTAGTCTTGTCGCATTGATATGACATTGTCTACAATACCACAAGAAGACTTCGTTCATTTCTGAACTGTTCCTCTTATGTGTGTTCTGTACGTTTAGAACTGTGGTTTGATTGAGAACATATATACTGTTACATAATGTACCAAACCCAATCAACACTTGATTTAGGAAAACGCTCATAACATTTTTCTCTAATGCAAAGTTATATCTTTCTTTATCCAAATAAAGAGATGAATATGATATTACACATCATCGAGGGTACGTAATAACAGTCGTTTTTAGAATTAATGTATTACTACTTAATTCAAGGTGATATTCGTTAACTGCTTTGGCTGCAACAATTGCACCATTCCCTACTACTAGAAACATATCACCCTTTCCCAGTTCTCTACCTCTCTATAGCCTTTGTAACAAATTAAATATGCGGGATCCTGATCCGGTATCAAATGCCTAGAACGTAGAGTTAACTGAAAAACAGTTCTTGGTAACGAACACACCCGAAGACAATTCATCAAAATTCTTATTCTTCGGTTTGGATGGCGTTGAAATCCTGATATTCCCTTATTCCTTACTTAGACTTATGACAGTCATAAGATAGAGCGGAACCTAGCCCAGTATAATAAGTAGGTTCGGTCAATACATCCATATTATTATCTTGATTGAGGCCTGTCATTGGTTACTACCAGGAGAGAGAAAAGGATAATCACTTTGTGTGCGCTCTTTGCAAGATTAGATTGGTTATTATTTTATCTAATCAGGATGGCTCCTACCATTTTTATCAAATCTTCCTTCAAACCATAAAAGGTAAGATTAGCCGGGATTAATTACTTTCTACAAGTTCTTTAACCGGTCAGCCAGGTAAGTGTCGGTACTCCGAGGGAGATTCCCCGTGATTTCGCATAGACTTAATTAAAATAAATCTTGTTTCCCTAGAGGCATAATCCCGTTGACACCTTTCTAGAAACCTGCTGGATTAGCTAATTGTAAAGTACAAAACTCTCCCAGGAGTAACTCTTACTCGTAGTGGGTATCGGGGTCCAACTATCATATAGAAGGTATGCAATCTCATTACAAATTTCAACACTTGAAATTCCCGATATTATTTTTATCCTTATCTTCCTATGACCTTGACGAAGGCCAACAAACCATAGGTCACTAGTCAATTCAACCCGTTCATTTCTTGATTGAATTAAATCCACCCGCACGACCCTTGACGAAGGCCAACAAAGTCGCACGACTATCCAAATCCAATCGCATCACATGCGGGCAAATAAGCACTAATCAGTTACTGCACACTACGCCTTGACGAATGCCAACAAACATAGCACAGATACTACTATTTATCTGAAATGACGGAGGGCTACGCAGGTTTTTAAGAAAACCATGAGCATAATGAACTTGATATCGCTGTAGAATCTAGTGATTTGGAGTGTTTTAAGCTCCATTTTAAAATCGAATAGTTTTGTAGCATTTGCTAGTTTTGCTAAAGAGGTCACTCCCGGTGAAGAGATCTCGGCTCTTTCCTCATCGAATGAGGTGCTGGATATTCTACAAGGAATACCACTTTGCCAAACAAGAACTAGTGCATCTTGCAAAACTAAACGAGTGAGGTGTAGCATTTGCTAGTTTCTCTAAAGAGGTCACTCTCGGTGAAGGGATCTCGGCTCTTTACTCATCGAATGAGGTGCTGGATATTCATCAAGGAATACCACTATGCAAAGCAAGAAGTAGAGCTACCTGTTTTTAAAAATATGATTTTACAATATTTTTAGATTTCTTTTCTTTTATTAATATCATTAATGAATTCCCATCATTTAATGTTTCCTAAACATCACCGAAAAATGAAACGAAAATAGAACGTACGCTTATGCCATCCGCATTCGCCATGGGGCCTTGTCATACACCGTTAGGTTACTTAACTACCGGCAGAGTGGGGGCTGGACTAGCGCGGATGCAAAACACAAGCAACGTTTATTATATATCATGTATATAATATAACATTCATCTCACACAGTTATATGATCAGATCACAGAACCAAGCAGCAGAAGCAACATATGAAATATTGGATATACTAGGATATCCGTGTTTTAAATTTAGCCAGTAATGTAAAACACGGATTCCACGGTCGTGATGAATAGCCAAACCCACATCCTTAGACCCCTACGAGAGCGGCAAGTAACCCTACCAATTATAGAGTTAGGAGAGCCGGTCTCAACTCCTTGAGATGGTCTCCCACTAGACTCTAAAACCTGGTTACTTGTGCTCCTTGCCTTGGGTCTATCCTAATGCGGAAAAATAAATAATATACATCAATGGTGACATCATCCTCAACCCGGAAGTGCCCCAATAAAAGAATATTACATACAGATTTTATACGAATGAAAATAAAAACTCTCATCTCATATAAAACCCCCGGCTATTCATTCATGATGATCCAATAAATCATATCACCAGCAACACATAAAATCTCATGTCATCAACGTAAGTAAATATGCGTATCCCGAATTTCGTTGACATATAGCAACGAGATCGGGAAACCCCACATATTACACTTACAGTCTCAGAAAATAAATGGAAAACTACAATAATTAGAATCCATATATTCTTAGATATCATAAACCCGAAATATATCATATTCCGGATTTCATGCCTAACCTATAAACCTTGTATTTTAGCCTCAAATTGAAAACACTTTTCAATTAATTTAGTTGGGTAATTCAACATGATTCCCGACTACATTATCGAATACTCGTTGAAAACTTTAGCAGATAGCCGCACCCCCAATACCGTCGACGAAGTGCACTAAGGCGGAACACCGTGGCTGCAAGTACCCAAGTGGGTGCTTTTGGAAATAGGGTTCTCCTACAGTCACTTGGTCGGGGCAATGGGGCTTGGCTGTCTACTAGAGTTACCCGACGAGTGTTCGCGTACAATACGCGATTGCGACAGAGTTTTGATCCGAATCAAAACTCCGTGGCAACCGATAAACCAAAACTAAAAGACTATATTTACAATATACTAATTAGTTTTCATAAAACTAATTAATCCGGATTCTAAATATTGTGTCACATATCATCAAGATCTATACAACGTTAAACATTTCGACCGGTTTATCAAACTTCCACAAATTCCACAGACCTCAACAACTTGAGAAGCATTAAAAATATCCAGAAAGCGCTAAATAAAACAATAGAGCAGCACAAGAAAATTAGACCCACTATACCCCAAAACGGCGGTGGAACCGCAGCCAAACAAAGGCTTTGGCGGCGGTTCCGCGGCGCTTTAGAGGAATTGGGGCTCTAAATTTCTTGGGGCTCCATAGAAAACCCTGCACGATTTTCTGTATATTTTTAATCACGAAAATTCCAACTTTTGAAAAATTCAACAGAAACTTCAAAAATTTGTGGTTTCGAAAACCGATCGAACACTATAACGTCGTAACGGTCTTCCCTATTCTTCTAACTTGGCTCTGATACCATGAAAGTTTACCATAGCACCACAATAAGGTTTTTGTTGCATCAAGCATACCAAATTTAAATTTTTTCGGATGCTAAGTTAGACTAACCAAGATCGTAACTAGAATTTTAGGGTTTAACCTATGATGATATGAACAAACTAAAGAAGAGAAGATGAATATACCCTCGTAGATCGAGTCCTTCTCTTCACAAGCTCCATGTAGCAGTCCACGCGACTCCACTAAGCTCCACTTGAGAGTTTGGACTAGCTTCCTACGATGACTTTCATCCTAAAGATGATCCACGCGAAGCTCACTAGCTCAAGCTATCTCTTCACTAATCTCCTATTAGTAGAGGAAATAGGCCACATGAAAGTGCTAGTTTGGTGTGGGATGGTGAAATAGGGGATTTGAAGCTCACTAGTTTGTTCAAAACTCTATGGTTCACATTACATGTGAGGGGTTGGAGTTTTGATGCATGATGAGGAGGAGGAAGAAGAGGTAGAGAGCTCAAGAGAGCAACTCAAGAATGAGCTCAAAAAAAATGTTAGAATGGCTACACTCATGTGCTGCATTATAGAAGTATGGAAATATCTCAATTATAAAAATTGAGCAATACTTCAATAATGCACACAAATAAATAAACAACAATACAAGCCATTCCTCAACCCATGCTCTCATTTTCCGTCTCATTTCTATTTTTCACAAAAATAGAAAATCATGACATGCTTAATATATATATATATATATATATATATATATATATATTAAGTAAATAATTAGTGAGCTAATAATATTAGTTTAGATATAATTATATCAAATATAATTTATATCAAATTATTAAATCAACAGTTGATTTAATAATCCGGTTATATCACATATGACCGACTAATATCATTTATCTGTGTATCATATTATCAAATCAACACTTGATTCAATAATCTGGTTATATCACATATAACCTAACTTGATAACATATAACTGCTAGATTACAATACGGTATCACATACACGTATGTAATCATGCCCACGCATATATCACATATGTGCCCTGCTTCGTTTCGCTTGAACCAAGAAACTTCTGTGTAGGATTCTAAAGACTCGTCAATACGCTACCAGTAGGTGATGATCACATCAGTCACCCACAAGCCGTCAGCGGTACTAGCTGGACGTAACGGCTACCCGGGTATTGAGCAATATGAAGATCAACAAGCAAGCTTGTCCATACTCTCTATGAAGCCTACCAGTAACACTACCGTACAGTCCGGTCTCTTCGTCTGATATGTCGCATATCATGTCTAGGGGTGGTAAATATCAGACCCCAGTAACGTGATAAGTCATGCCGATGTCTGGCCTATAACGGTTCGAGAAACTACTGATAACTGTTATCAGTAAATCTTAGTAGCATCCCTGGCCTGGAACTTCCAGTTATAGCCAATCGAGCATAGCGCAACATCAACCCCTAATATCGAGAGAGACGAAACCCCTCCTATCGCTCATTGCCTCCATGTGACTCGGGACTGTACCCAAAATCCATTTGTTTGCACGTCTCCTTTGAGCGTGGTAGGAAGGAAATTAAAGCACAGTGGGAGCCACACAAGACTCTATGATGATTTCGGGTCTACAGACTAACCTGTACCAGTGTCACCAGAGAACTGCTATTTGACGATAGGTATACTACCAATTAGGAGTCCTCGGCGAGTCCGTCCGGTGTACCCATTCTATAATGAGCACCTGTGTACAACCTTTGATATCACACACTAATGGTTGTGGGATCAACCATCACCCTCCAAGGGACAAGAAACGTACACACTAGTCTAATCTGGAATATCGATGCCCTGTCTCGATATCCTCTCGACTAGGAACTGTTAAAAGATGTACTTTTGGACCACCCTGGCCCTAATAGTATGATCTCATCATAATCCTGGTAGTCAAATACATATCCTAAGGGCTTTATCAACATATAAAAGACAGACAGTATAATAATACCAGTCTACATGTTAAGATAAAGGCAACCAGATAGCATATTATCATGTCGAGCAAGAAAGTCCTCTATATATATATATATGTCCAAGTATCCACTATATCAACAAAAATGGCCTCTAGGGCATACATATTCCTAACTTGTATCGCAGTTGAAGTCCGGAGCTAGGAGTATGTCATTGCTCCATTTTCATTTGATAGCCGCATTCGCATCCTGCTAAAATGAAAAGGAACATCGGGATGGTCTCTAGGTTGTATATGCGCCGTCGAGACTTGGAGTTAGGTTTTTTCTGTTACTCCATTTTTGGTTTCGACCCTTGGGTCTTTTGTTGACGTTGTGTCTGTATCATGTTGGAATGAGAAAGAACGCCGGGATAGTCTCTATGTTGTATATGTACCATCAAGACTTGGAGATAGGATTTTGTCATAGCTCCATTTTTGTTTCGACTCTTCGGCCTTTTGTTGACGTTGCGTCTGCATCCTGCTGGAATGAAAAGGAACGCCGAGTTGGATCTAGGATTTTGCCATTACTCCGTTTTGATTTGGCTTCTTGGAGCTTTGTTGACGTCATGTCCGCACTCTATTGGAATGAGAAGACGTCGAGTTGATCTTTAGGCTGTAGATATTACCGTCAAGATCTGGCTCTCCCTTTGACGGAGTCTAGTGGGAAAATATGGTTCCTTTTTCATTTGTGCCCATGGATCGTATACAAGAGTCAATATTGACATACTTGTAGGGCAGAGGAAATTTTATTTTATTTTTTTATTGCCGTGATACTCTATCTTTTCAGCTTTCTATATCGCGAAAGTCGCGATTGCCTAATCATTTTGGCTTTTTATCAGCGGTGCCCAATCATTTCGGCTATTTTCGTTTTTACTCGCTGTTTTTTATTGCGAGTTGCCTAAACATTTCGGATGTTTCATATGCATATATTTTTTTGCTCGCTGATTTTGTTGCGAGTCGGGGACTTGGGTCCTAATACCAATTTTGGCATCAGTATCGCTGCAACTGAAATATTGCCAGGAGCGAATCATCATTTGCCTTTGCGAAAACTTGAAATTTGATATCTATTAAGGCATCAATATCGATACAACTGGGATATTTCCTGGAGAGAATCATCTTTTGCCTTTGTTAATTTGGACAAAGGTGGCTTAGCAAATAGGGTTAAGATCCTGTCGGCTAAAGCTTTTGACTTTATGAGCCGTAAGGGTCTCATAAGGGTATTTCTCCCTATGAGTCGAGAGAATCTCGTAAGTGTATTTTCTCCTTAGGAATCATGGGGATTCCTAAATAATATTTTCTCTTGTAAGTTGTAAGGATCTTCCAAGAGTGTTTTCCCTTTATAAGTCGAGAGGACTTACAAGTGTCGTTCACCATATGGGGACATTTCTTGCCATTGGTAGAACTTGGTAAGAGAATATTTATTCGTGCCCGTAGATTGTATACAAGGTCAATATGGACCGCCTGTAGAACAACTTGGGAGATATGTGTAACAACCCTAAACTTTCTGTACAAATTTTTTCAAAGTACGGAGAGGAATACCTAAGCCTGAGCACAAATTATAAATTTAATTTGCTTTTGAACAGCAAGAAAGCACTTGTAGCTCATTGGTCGTAGCCCCTTTGATCGAAACCCCCCAGCAACATATATTTTTTTGACTTTTCTTTTAAACTTTAGAATCTCAAAAGTTTGCACGTGCAAAACACGTAAAATGAAAAGTCACAACCAAATCAAACATGTGCACTTAAGTATATGAGACGACTTGGACACGTGGCAACGATCGAGACCCCAACCCACCGGATTGGACCAGCAAGATTTCTTATGGGGCCGACGCCGTCAGGCCCCTCCCGTAGGAAATGCTCTGAAAAATTTTCCTTAGCACCCCTTGGCCTACTCCACTACCCCCATGTTGTTTGAATTCTTTGGAATTATCCAGAGAGTGATAATTAATCTCTTAAAACCATTTTAATGTACATTTTAATTCTATTCTTCATTATCCTAAACCCTAATTCTATCCTATAAATACCCCCTACACCATAGTCATCTCCATTCTGAAAATTATCACAAAAACTCTCTAAAATTTCCAAGTTCAAAAGTTGTACAAGCGGTGTTAGCTCAAGGCCAAGTTCCGGCGACGTTTAGGGAAGAATCCGGCGACGAAACGACTCTCCAACGATCCTAAAATCTCCCTTACCTCTTCTCTAATTTCAACCAGTAAGTCCCCTCTTCCATTTTCAATCTACTCTAAAACTTCTACTTTTCAAAACTCGTCGGAAGCGGAGTTATTCCGACTTTCGACTCTCTTTTCATTAAAAACTCAAATTTTTCTTAAATAAAAAATTACCATCTCTTCTTATATTGTTTAAAAAACATAAAACAACATTCACAACAAGTTTCAATTCAAAATAATATATATTGCAACTTCTATTTCAGTTTTATGGTAAAATACCATCATGTATACATACGACATTGCTTATTCATTTTGACCATATTACCTTTAAAAAACTTACGAGGTAATGACCTACTTCATCATAACACACATTTTTGACATAGCACGATAACTTTTGGAATATTAGTTTGTAGGAAACTACGAGTTTTTCATTTAAATACCATAAACATTCAAAAATCGCTTTCTTTAAAAGTCTATATTTAATTCCTTGCAAATACGCCTCTACAACCCATTTTGGGGAACCCCGATCTGGATGGTGCGGGTTATCACACATCCTCGGTCCTAGTAGAGCAAGATGTAGACCTCCTCACAGGGCATCCGATCTCGATGGAATTTTTAATGCAATTTTTAAGAAAAATGTGATTTCTATTTAATAAATAAGTTCTATTATATATATATATACTCAAAATATCTACTTTAAGTATACAATATATATATTCCATGTTTTCTAAATCAAAGGAATCATAAATTTCATGAAACTATCATTACAAATCAATACAATTCCAATATTACACTAAAATACCATATACAATGAAATTTAGGTTATATCCACTAGAATATTTCATTTTATAAAAATTAAAACTATGAAAACCCTAAAGACGATAAATAAATACTTGAGATTTATTTTGAAAATATATCAAAACTATTTTTCATAAAACCCCCTCAAGTTATATTAATTTACAATAAGGACCTTAGTAAACATAGGTTTAAGTGGGACCAGTTCTCTTGAGCCTCAGAGAGCCGAAGAATATGGGTGCTTACCAATCTAAGATAGAAAACCTAAACAACGGTGTTATCAATATGGCAATTGTTTTGGAAAAATTCATAAATCATGCCGTCAATGTGTAGCAGTTACCGATAACATCAAAATTAATTCAGGACTTCAATTCGTTGTAAAGTGTCTGACTCAGGCAGAAACTCAGCCTAATCTGAAATCAATCAATCTATCCTTGAATATGATTCAAGTATAACTCCAATTCAACATGAATCCATTTATACCAGAATTCAATCTATATCAACATGACTCGACTGAACCGAACTATGGATATACTCTGATTACATGACTATCCATTTATATCCATTCCGTTTACATGATATCATGGTTTTGGCAAGTCATACATCTATTAAACAAAATAATACAAATCCATACAAAATATATTACGGGGTTTTAAAGGTGTAGACTGACACAGAATGTGTTAAAGGTGGCACGAGATGGTCATTAAAAGAAATATCTATACATCTATTGCCGTTGTTCCATGGTTTTATCGATGGAGCCTTTTACTACGGGTTACCAAAGTCTACGGTGTAAGTTGGACTCCTTTCGTATACACTGGCATATTCTGTATCAATCTACAAACAACCGTGTTAACATTACAATCAAACATTACTAGTTACTCTCTTATCTTTCCACTCTATTTCTATTTCTCTTTGAGACTTACCGAGCGATTGTTCACTGACGGCATTCCTATTTCTCTTCTTTCTTTGGAATGTTGTCAGGAGGACCCGACTCTGAGGAATTCAAGGCCAGCCAGGAGCACTTGGAGTAGACCACTGAGCAGCACGGCTATTAGACTTTACTTGTACTCACTTTACTTTCATGTTCATGCCATTATTTAGGCATTGCTTTCCATTCTTGTATTTACATTTTCAGTAGTACTTGTAAAGAAATGTTTAATAAATAAAAGTTTCTGTTCATTTACATTTCATGCATGTCTTCTTATGTATATTTACATTATATTGCTTAGTTACGCTTAGCGTGTTTACTTCTGAGTAAATACATAGCAGGCATCGTCTCATCTCCTTACCCGTACACTTGGGAGTGGGGCATGACAGGTTTTGTTGGTGGCCCATGCAGGTCAGTTCTGCATGGACATGCAGGTCAATTCTGCATGAAGTCCTAAGCAATATAACACAAGAATCAACAACTAAAAACATTCTTTACTTTTCATATTTCTTGAATCTTTCAATTTCATATTCTTTGAATCTATCTAACCCTATTTTACTTTCAAGGTTATGGATTCTCCAAACAAAACCAGCACAAACTTCAACAACACACCACCACCTCTACCGCTTACACCTACCGTTTTTGCTCCGATCAATGAGCAGACGGTACTGCTTGAGGCAATCCGAAACCTCCTGGAAGGACAACAGCTGCAGACTGCTATCTTACTGAGCCGTCCAAAAGTGGAAGCGCCCGGAGTAAAGCAATTCCGAGCATTGCACCAAAAACAATTCAGGAAAAGAGAGCCCTTTAGAAGCGGAAGAATGGGCTCAGAACATTGAGGACGATCTGGCAGCAACACAAGTGCCAGACATCGCTTGGGTATGGGTTGCGTAGCTGCAACTCACCGACAACGCCCGAGTATGGCGGAAGGCAGAATAAATCCGTCTTGACCAGCCAATCGAATGGAAAACTTTTCGTGACATGTTCGACGTGAAATACTTTCTAGAGACTGCCCGATTTGACATGGAGCAACAATTCATCCACCTACAACAGGGTTCGATGTGGACCAAATCTTTGGATGAATATGATACTAAGTTTAACATACTCAGTAGGTAAGATATATCTCAATATTCGATTTTCAAATATCACATACTACACAGCTAACACAAGACCGTAATAGGTTCGCAGCACACCTCATTCCGACTGCTGAGATCAGATCCAGACGATTTCAGTAAGGGTTAGATCCAGAGATCCAAGCTGCCTTAGCTATAGGGGATTTCCTAACCCACGAACTGGCTCTGAAAGCTGCCCGTCGATATGAGGCAGTGGTAAAGAAGAAGGGCAAACCCCAATCTGCCGGGGTGAAGCGCCCTGCCATCCAGATGGTAAGAGGAGCCTCTTCAATACCAACTTTTGAGCCCAGGAGATCGGAAGTAACAAATAACCGGCAAAGTCCATATTTTTGCTTCTACTACAAGAGGGATGGACACCTGTGGAAGGACTGTAGGCGCACAAAAGGCCTGTGCTTAGTTTGTGGCGTATCCACTCATGGAACTGGAACATGTCCCTATAGATGTAACCCAGTTCCAACTCACAACACTTATCCGCAGCCCCAGCTATCTAAACTCCAGCACCTTGTCTTGCTCTCCCAGCTCCACCTCCACATGGACCTCCTGCATAGCCTAATCGTCAATTCCATCAAGCACCGAGGAACATATCTCGAGGGCAGGGAAACATGCCCCAGGGACAGAGGAATGTGGCTCCAGCTAGGACGAATGTACCCCGGCGTCAGGCTTTCACATTAGCGGCCGTAGAAGACGAGACTGTAGACCAAAATAACCCTGGTAATTTCCCTATATCTTTTTCAATCTTTCCAAAACTTTTGCATTCTTTCGTTCTTCCAAATATTTTTCATGCACTATCACTAATTCTATTACCATCACTATCATTAAACTTTTCCTGAATCTGTTACACTTTCCTTATATAAATTTCGAGAACAAAATTTTTATAAGGAGAGTAGAATGTAACAACCCTAAACTTTCTGTACAAATTTTTTCAAAGTACAGAGAGGAATAACTAAGCCTGAGCACAAGTTATAAATTTAATTTGCTTTTGAATAGCAAGAAAGCACTTGTAGCTCATTGGTAAAGCCTTGCACTACTGTGATGCAGCCACTATGATCGAATCCCCCCAGCCACATATATTTTTATTAACTTTTCTTTTAAACTTTTAGAATCTCAAAAGTTTGCACGTGCAAAACACGTAAAATGAAAAGTCACAACCAAATCAAACATATGCACAGAGGTATATGAGACGACTTGGACACGTGGCAAAGATCGAGACCCTAACCCACCGGATTGGACCGGCGAGATTTCCTATGGGGCCGGCGCAGCCAAACCCCCAGTAGGAAATGCTCTGAAAAATTTTCCCTAGCACCCCTTGGCCTACCCCACTACCCCCATGGTGTTTGAATCATCTGCAATTATTCAGAGAGTGATAATTCCTCTCTTAAATCCATTTTAATGCACATTTTAATTCTATTCTTCATTACCCTAAACACTAATTCTAACTTATAAAAACCCCTACACCATAGTCATCTCCATTCTGAAAATTATCACAAAAACTCTCTAAAATTTCCAAGTTCAAAAGTTGTACAAGTGGTGTTACTCAAGGCCAAGTTCCGGCGACATTTCGGGAAGAATCCGGCGACGAAATGACTCCCCGACGATCCCAAAGTCTCCCCATACCTCTTCTCTCTAATTCCAACCAGTTAGTCCCCTCTACCCTTCTCAATCTCTAATCTAAAACTTCTACTTTTCAAAACTCGTCGGAAGCGGAGTTATTCCGACTTCCGACTCTCTTTTCTTTAAAATCTCAAATTTTTCTTAAATAAAAAATTAACATCTCTTCTTATATTGTTTAACAAACATAAAAAAATATTCACAATAAGTTTCAATTCAAAATAATATGTATTGCAACTTCTACTTCAGTTTTACGGTAAAATACCATCATGTTTTCATTCGACATTGCTTATTCATTTTGACCATATTACCTTTAGAAAACTCACGAGGTAATGACCTACCACATCACAGCGCATATTTTTGACATAGCACGATAACTTTTGGAACATTAGTTTGGGAGAAACTACGAGTTTACATTTAAATACCATAAACATTCAAAAACTGTTTTCTTTAAAAGTGTATTATTTAATTCCTTGCAAATGCGTCTCTACAACCCATTTTGGGGAACCCCGATTGGGATGGTGCGGGTTATCGCACATCCTCGGGACTAGTAAAGCTAGATGCAGATCCGCATCCGATCTCGATGGAATTTTAATACAATTTTAAAGAAAAATATGATTTCTATTTAATAAATAAGTTCTTACTTTTTATAAGAAAAAACGATACACGAAGTGTGGAGTGGAAAGAGGAAAAGGTCCCTGTTTCCTGATTTAAAATCAGAAAAGCTTATGGGAAAAGCTTCAGAAAAGGGGTCACGTGCTTACACGTGATCAGCAGTCACGTGTTGGCACGTGACACCTAAAAGCACCAGCAAGACAAGTTCAGTTTCCCAACTACATCGAAGAAAAGGGCTTCAGAAAGAGTCACGTGCTCCTACGTGACCTGGGTCACGTGTCGGCACGTGACATTTAAAAGCAGCGGCAAAGAAACATTGGTTCCCTGATCAAATCAAGGAAAAGGCTTCAGAAGAGGTCACGTGCTCCCACATGACCAGGGTCACGTGTTGGCACGTGACGCTCAAAACATCAGACTCATTCTCCGGTTAAATCAAGAAAAAGACTCCAGACGAGGGTCACGTGCTCACACGTGACCAGGGGTCACGTGGTGGCACGTGACAGCTAAACAGAGAACAGAAAGCAAAGCGCAGAAAGAAAGAAGAAGGCTCATTCCAAAGGGGGTCACGTGCCCACACGTGACCATGGGTCACGTGGTCACACGTGACCGGCTTTCAAAGCCCATTTTGTTAACAGAATTAAATTCTGAAGGAGATTCAAATCCTTCCAAAAGAAAGCGACTATCTAGAAACAATTAAATTAAAGGTTCAGAGGTGATCAAATATCACCTATTTATGGGAAAATCTCGAGTTTGGAAAGATTTCCCCTTTAAATCTAACCGAGATAACAAAAGAGAATCCCTGGATTTGAAATCCAATGGTGAATAAAATTCACCTAATAATCCAAAGGTCAAAAACGAATGATGGATGCAAATCAAATCTCTCAATGAAGATTCGTCAAAAAACTAATTGATTCGGCTGCTTCTCCTATAAATAGGAGCCAAGAGACACAGGGATGAAAAAAAAAGAGAGAGATATACGCAGAGGGAAGAAAGGGAGAGAGATCCTTGATACTTCGAGGAACTTGGATCATTTGCAAAAGAAAACCCTAGGTAAGAAAGGGAAGGCTCCTTGAAAGAAAGGAGAATTTAATTCTCAACAGAGTTTAACTCTGATATATAAAACGGAAGAATATATTTCTTCTCTCTTTGATAGAGGATCTGCAAAGTGCACATCTCCCCTTGAACCTGAGAATTTAATTCTCAATGGGTTGAGATCCTGCCATGCAGATCCAAAACATAGAGAGGGAATGGAAGCACGAGAATTTAATTCTCACAGAACTATAGGAATTTAATTCCTTTAAAATAAAACTAGGGCTTGACCCTGTGTTATGGGAATTTAATTCCTTCAGAACAAAAAGAAACAGGGTTTAACCCTAATTAAGAACCTAGTTCTGTTGGAACAGCGGGGATTTAATTCCCTTGATCATAATTTAACAGAGAGTGGGAATTTAATTCCTTAAAAGCTTTTATTAGGGTTTAACCCTATTTAGTTCTTCACATGTATGAGGAATTTAATTCCTACAGAAAATTCAGAGTCCAACTCTATTCAGAATATAAATCTTCAAAAGGAAGTAGGAATTTAATTCCTCTGAAATTACTGTCAGGGTTCAACTCTACGAGGAATTTAATTCCTGGAAAAGATTAACAGATCCTCTAAACAACATACATAGAGGCAGGGTCACGTGTCACCACGTGACCCCCCCAAAAGACCTACAGAAAGCCCCTTTGAGGCAGTGCCCCACGTGACCCACGTGACCCTTGACAGAAGCTTTAACACACAAGCATTTGAATGCCCGTCACGTGATGGCACGTGATGCTCTGAAAGATGCGATAATCTCAGCAGAATAAATGAAAGGAGGGCGCTCTCACGTGACCCACGTGACCCCTCTTGACTTAGTGTTTAACACTAAATTGAAACTCCCGAACCCAGTGTTAAAACACTGTTGGGCCTTAGTGTTCAACACTAATCAAAAAAACTTTATTTGCAGTGTTCAACACTGACTACCTTAGTGTTTAACACTAATTTGAAAAGCCTTGTTGCTGGTGTTTAACACCAATTATCTTTTAGTGTTAAACACTAACTTGTCAACCTCATTCCCAGTGTTCAACACTGATTGCTATGTAGTGTTTAACACTAGGCTTTGGCCCAATTGGCTAAATGGATAGAGGCAAAGCCTCTCCTTCAAGGGATCAACAGGAAATCAATATTCCAGACATGATTGGACTTAGCCCAAGATGGCCATAAGTTCTCAATTCGTAATTAACTGGGCTAATGGGCTCATAACATAATTAATTGGTCTTGATCCCAAATTGGACCAAGGACTATTTAATCCACTCCGGTTCTAGGGTACATCTCTTCACTCCTTTGATACTTGGCATTGTAATCCCTCAATGTCTTCAAAGAGGTGACGGGTCCCGATGACCACACATTGATATGGACTGTGGGGTCCTTAAACCCATGGACTATGAGGTCCTTAACCTTGACCGAGATGTCTTAAAACTAACAATGGACTGTGGGGTCCTTAAACCCATGGACTATGAGGTCCTTAACCTTGACCGAGATGTCTTAAAACTAACAATGGACTGTGGGGTCCTTAAACCTATGGACCACGACGTCCTTAACCTTGACCGAGATGTCTTAAAACTAACAATGGACCGCAATGTCCTTAAACTACCCATGGACCGCAACGTCCTTAAACTACCCATGGACCGCAATGTCCTTAAACTAGAACAATAGAGCCCCGCATGCTCTTTTGTCGGATCTAAACGGTCCCGTTTAAGTTGATCTTAGCCTTAAAGATGGCTAACGTATCCTTAAACCTTCAAACAGACTGGACTATGAATCCCCCCAATTAACTCTGGCTCGAGGGTACATCTCTGAACTCCTCTGACATCCGTCGTTGTAATCCCTCAACGTCGTCAGAGAGGTGACGGGTCCCGAAGGCCATACATACGATGGGCCACTGTCCCTAAACTGGAACAATGGAGCCAAACGCTCCTTTGTCGGATCTAAACGATCCCGTTAAGTTGATCTTAGTCTCAAAGTTAGACTAACGTATCCTTAACAAACGTTTGAGTTGATCTTAGCCTCAAGTATGGCTGACGTATCCTCAAACCAAACCCCCAAACCCAAATCTAAGATAATACGGATTTGGACTAGTCCACGCCCACCGGGCGACGACATAACTCAGTCTCCGTAAACAATCCATGGGCAACAAAACACAAAACAAACACCCACGACACGAAGTGACCATCTGGAGAAGGAGAAAGTTGTTACCGCAATGCGGTAGCGTAATTAACTGCAGGGGCTTGCGCCTGCAGGGAAGAGCGTCCCCACAATCAAAAACCCCTCAAACGAGGGGGAATCTGACGAAGTCTGCTACATCGGACGCATCCGTCCAAACCTTCGATACATGGTGCCATAAATCAACTTGGCATCTTCGGAGAGGTGGACGGATAGCACCAATTAGCATCTGCCCCGAGTCTCAGTGCCAAGACATCGCAGTCTTGTGCGCCGCCATTCGGAGGGGAACAGATTCTGGCATCCCCGGTGGGACCTTTTCCTCTTTCCACTCCACACTTCGTGTGTCGTGACTCGCGAACCAATCGCGGTTCGCTAATGGTTGCCCTTGGGTTTCAAGATACTAAAACTTGGCGTCTTGCTTATTGTAGAAAGCAAAGGATCGATGGCTTCTACTTCTGTGAAATTCTCCAACTGCTTGGACTGCAATTGCAACCAACGCTCTGCCTCGCCAGGAGGTATAGCCTACGGACCCCAAGCTGCTTCGCTATTCACAATGCCCGTGGAACAGGTCACTCGCGCCACCACAGGATTGTTCTTTGGGACCATGCTCCCGCCAACAAGCTTCACCGCTCCGGTGCTAACAACGGAAGCTCTCAAGAAGTCGGTCTTTGATCGTCTTACCCCTATCGCGGCTCCTCTCAACGAGTCGCCCAATGTCAACGCCTCGGTCTTCTCTAGATTGGGCCAGAAATCCTGCGAACTCATCATGGGGCCTACAATCTCAGAGAAGGCTGCTTCTAAGAAAGTGGCCGCTCCTGCCCCCGAAATCGTCAAGGCGGCTTCTCCTGCCAAAAGGTCGGTCTTTACAAGATTGACGGCTTCAGCTCCCGCTCCTGCTGCCCAAAGGACATCGGTCTTTGACAGGCTAATACCAACAGCGACCCCCCACCCAGACAGGGGGCAAGACGAAACCATTCTTACCGTTGACCCTACGCCGTCCGCTCGACACGCTCGACGTCGCCATTGGCGCCGAGTAAGGAAGGCTGGGGGCAACTCCCCCTCCGGGTTGACTCCATCAGCCCCGTTGGCAGAAGTTAATGCTGCTGTTCCAACCGGGAACAGCTTCGAAATGCTAAATAAGGTGCGGAGGAATTCTCCTACTGCAGTGCTGAAGAGGTCTCCTCCCCCATTAAAAAAGGTTGTGGAAATAAAACCAGAACAGCCCCGATCTCCTCAACGGCTGTCTTCCAAAATCTATAAGGTTTGGCGGCAGGCCCGAGACTCGATCATTGATCCAAACTTCTCCCGCCAGCACAAGAAGCTGAAAATCCAACCGGATGCTGGTCACCAGGCTAAACCCCAAAAGGCTGTCTGGACGCCCACCTCAACGGCCCCCTCAACCTCTATGGCTCATAAAAGGAGGAGGCCAGAGAAGACCCCCCAGCATGCAACGACGACTAAAAGCACTGAGCCCAGACGCCCTAAGTCTGGAGGCATGGTGGTGTACTCTGTTTACATGGCCTCTGGAAAGGAGGAAAGCCGCACTTCTACGGGCCACCGACTGCTAACCCGATCCGTGACGAAACCCCAGGAGCAGCAACAAAAGCTTCAGGAAATGATGAATGCTATGGCCGCACTTACCGGGCCAAAAGAAAACCCAGAAACGTTCTCAGACGCACGCCAGGAGGAAGAAACCGACGCTGAATTCCTTCGCCGGATACTGGAGAAAAAGGACAAAGAGGCTGCTGAACAAGCGGCCAACATACAACGTATGGGCCTTCTCTTCCAAGATATGATAGGAATGATGATCCAGCAGGACTTACCGGCCGAGGATCCCCCAATCGTTCTTGAAGACGACCGAGGAGAAACGTCAAATCCACCACCAGCCCTCTCAACGGCCAAGGAGGAGGCAATCTCTAAGGCTGACTTGGTTGACTACATAGCCCAGCAAATCCGGGTTCATCACGCGACTGAGGCAGCTGGTCAAGTCAGGAAAACGGGGCGGCCGTATCCAAGCTGGTACGACCAAATCAAATACCCGCAAGGCTATACGATACCAAAATTCCACGTGTACAAGGGGACTGGCAACCCCCATCAACATGTCGCCCAGTTCCGGGCCCTCTGCGGTAACACCGGCGGTGATGATAAACTGTTGCTCCGCCAGTTCGTGGGCAGTTTATCAGAAACTGCGTTCGAATGGTATTCGGAACTCCCGAACGATTCTATCAAAACGTTCGCTGAAATGGAGTTGTTATTCACTCAGCGATTCGCAAGTGCCAGCGAACGCACTCCAATAACTGCACTGATTAACGCCAGGGTAAAACCAGGCGAAACCTGGGTCCAGTATGCTATACGTTGGCGGAACTTGTGGTCGAGATGTGAACAACGCATTGAGGAGGCACCCGCAGTGGGCATGTTCGTGGGAACCCTAGACCCCCACGCAACTATCTCCCAGTTTATGATGTTCTTTAAGCCAACCACATTCCAGGCTTTAATCGACAAGTTGGCTCAGATGGACCAGATGGGTCATAGACCACCTCCCCCGAAGTCGGAACCTCGGAATGACAAGGGTAAAGGAAGGGCAACCTTTGTTGCGAATGCCCAACAGCAACCTAACGCCCCGAAACCGGCAGATCAACTGGAGGAAAGACGTCGGTATTATAATGAGAAGATGAAGCGTCCTTACTCGTTCCCACGAGACAAGACGAAACGGTTATTCGAGCTGGCAATACGCAACAGACTTATAAACCTACCAAATCCAAGGCGACCGCCGTAACCCACAGAGGTGAATAACCCTAATTATTGCCCTTACCATCAAACGGTAAGTCATCCGATCGAAGATTGCTTCGTCTTCAAAGGATGGATTGAAGATTAATACCACCAGGGGAAGTTTGTACTGTCCGAAAAGTGGAAGGTGAACCCACCACAACCGCATACTCCTAAGAAAGCAGATACACCGGGGGCAACCTGCTCCTTTATTGAAGAAGCTCCATGGGAGGTCGTGCTATCAACTAAAACCAAAAGAATGCTGAGAGACCTTCATGCGTGCCCTGCGATCGAATGGAAGGACCCTCTTGAACCTTAAATTATCGAAGGAATGTTGAAGCCTTGCCCAACTACAAAGACTCGCGATAAGAGCCCAAATACTCACGCCCAATCGTCAAAATCTTCGAAGAAAAAGAAGAAGAAATCCAAGAAGTCTGTGAAGCTTGGAAACGAGCACACGAACTTGCAGAAGCAAATCGACGCGCTGGAAGAATACAATCAAAAGGCGTGAACTCCCGTCATACTGCAAGAGTTCCTCAACCACATCTTTCAAGAGGAAGATGATGGAGAGAGCTCGTCGGATGAATCCGAAGGATATGTTGCTCATCGGCAACATTTTAAGCGCATGAAACGCAAGAGCCGTCGGGAGCGAAGAAGTACTATCGATGGGCACAACAGAACTACTGGCAACTGTTGTATGGCTCACGCCGGGGGGTTACAAGTTCTCACCTTTGGGAGCGACTCTGATGAAGAAATGGCTCTGGGCCCTCTCTTCAAAGAATCCGTTTTAGGGAAAGAGGAGAAATCGGAGATCTGCGAGAACATTTAGCTGTGCAATCGTACACTCCCAGAAAAGAATCTCGGGCCCGTAAGTAAAAAGGATAAGGGAAAGGAAAAGGTCACTGAAGATATCACTTTAGATGACCAAGTCATGAGAGAGCTGGCTGCCAAAGACCCTCCTAGGAAGGGTAAGATAGACTATAACATCCTCGCGCACCTAAGGAAGTTACCTTCTCAGCTTAGCATTCTCGATGCCCTCCTATTATCAAAAGAAGCGCGAGACTCACTAATTCAGGCGTTACAAGAACCTGAGCAATTCCAAGCCTTCCTCGCCACTGAAAAGACGAAGGATGAACTGGAGGAAGTGCATACGGCCGACATCACTTTCGGTGATGAAGACCTCCTTCTCGGGACGTGCGACCACAACCGTCCCCTATATGTCTCCGGATACTGCCATGATATCAAGATAGGCAAGATCCTGGTGGATAATGGATCCTCCGTCAATCTCCTTAATGTTCGGGTGTTGAAGGAAATCTGCATGAGTGTGCAACACCTCGCTCGTGACAAAATTACTATCTCCGGTTTCGATTCACAATCGTCACGGACTCTCGGATCTGTGATACTAACATTACGCTTTGGACTTCTCGTCACAGACATCAAATTCCATGTCATTGACGCCAAGACCTGCTACAACGCCTTGCTCGGTCGTCCTTGGTTACACGAATACAACATCATCCCTTCTACACAACATCAGTGTATGAAGTACTTTAAGGATGGTTTTGAGTATACCGTAACAGGTGAGTTAAACCCATTTTCCATGAACGAAGTCCGCAAATACGAAGATGCGAAGTACTTTTTGCCAGATTTCGAGGATACAGAAAGGTGTCGCAATCCGGAGAACAAAACCGCCGCCACCATCCCTGTTTTCGGGAGCGATACCGAAGAAGAGGAAGAGATAGTTTATGCAGGGCCATCTCAACGCAACAACCTGGGAACGCCCGCCCCCATGTTAGTCTTCGGAAGTGATTCAGAAGATGAAGTTAATGCTGTGTTCTCCAAGCGGCTGTCAATACAAGCACCCCCTGGCGATGACCATAGTTTGCAAATCACCACGGTACCGCGAGAACACTACAAGGATCTCGACACGCTTCAGGCTCGCAATGTGCAGGACCTGCAAACATTTTACGTCCCTCCCAGGCAAAGGGGTGAGAAGGCGATCCTATTCTACCGATCCTCAGAGTCAAAAATAGAGAAAGAGATCTGGCATGGCGCGGATGCTACACTTGACAGGCTCCAACCCATCCGTCTGCCCAGATACTATACAAATGGATTAAAAAAGCTATTGAAGCGCCAAGGAGTACCCTTAAAACAGACTGTCCGGCAGGCTCGGTTCTACAACAAGATTTGGGATGTCCCTGGAACTTAACGCAAATTGCCCAACGGGAAAATGGAAACACTTGGGCTTGGATACGCGAGAACCGGAAAACGGGAAAGGGCTCACAGCAGCTACGCTATATATACCTTTGATGAAGAGGAGGACGCCCTGTCAGGAGATGCCAACCCCCCATCAAAACTAGACCCCGCGATTGAAGCGCCGAGTCCGTCGTTTGAAGAACGAATGGGCAAGCCTATCAGGAAAGTGGGTCAGAAAGCTCGGGAAGACCACAATCGCGAAATGGCCATCTACGAGAAGGCCAGGACGCAACGTCTATTTCAACAGGCTGCAAAAGACAAAGACGCTCATCCTCGTCAATCCGTTGTACGAAAGGCCCGACGCAGAGACGGAAATAAATCAAGAAGCGGAAAGAGGAACCGACAACAATGACGCAGGATTAAAGGGTTACGTGGTCGGGTGTTGCACGGCTCGGATTTGTCCCTCATGAAGAAGATGAGTCGAGCGTACTCCTTCCCCCGAGACAAGACGGAGAAGTTACTCAAGCTCGCTATAAAACATCAAATGATCGCGCTTCCAGAATCTAGACACCCTGAACAAGATAACAAGGCTTCTCATCTGAGCTATTGCTCTTATCACCGAGCCATAGGACATCCTACCGAAGACTGCTTCACCTTCAAGAACTGGGTCGAGGACCAGTACCAACAGGGCAGATTCGCTTTATCCGACGGCTGGAGGGTAACGCCGCTACAAAAGCATGAACCCAAGGCCGCAAGAGCAGAACCGGGTCCACCTCAGTCCGGGGAGCGAGTACGCACCTGTTATACGATTACGATATTAAGAGAAGAGCCCGAGAACGTAGATGACCTTCCCCGGTGCTTTGAGAACAGCGATGATGAGGTGATCTCAGAATTTCCGCCCGCTCCGAAAAAACTGGAAGATGGTATACATACTACTGCAGATAACCTCAAGAAGATTGAGTTGGGATCGGCAGACGACCCGCGACCGACGTTTGTCAGCGAGCTGCTATCTGAAGAAAGGGTGGCTGCGTTAAAGAACGTGCTTCTACGGCATAAAGACTGCTTCGCGTGGAACTACTCCGAGATGCCAGGATTAGATCCGGAGATTGCTGTGCATAAATTAGCAATATCCCCAGATATCAAGCCAGTCAAGCAGGCGCCAAGGAGGATGCGACTCGAGCTTGAGATGAGCATCAACGCCGAAGTCAAGAAGCTGATCGATTCTGGATTTATCAAAGAAGTCCAATATCCCGACTGGATCGCCAATATCGTCCCGGTAATGAAGAAGAATGGGACGGTACGCATATGCGTGGATTTCAGGGATCTCAATAAAGCCTGTCCAAAGGATGATTTCCCAGTACCGGTAACCAAGCTAATGATAGATAACACGTCCACTCACGAGGTTTTCTCCTTTATGGATGGTTCGTCAGGATACAATCAGATAAAAATGCATCCCGAAGACCAGAAGCACACCGCTTTCCAGACCCCTTTGGGTATATTCTGCTACAGGGTTATGCCCTTTGGTCTAAAGAACGCTGGCGCTACCTATCAAAGGGCTATGACAAAGATCTTCGATGACCTCATACATGACATCGTCGAGTGCTATATCGATGACCTCGTAGTAAAGAGCATGTCATACGAAGAGCATTTAAAGCATCTGGAGACGGTATTTCAACGCCTTCGGCAATATAATTTGAAAATGAATCCCCTCAAATGCGCGTTTGGAGTCTCCTCGGGCAAATTTCTGGGATTCATCGTTCGACACCGAGGTATTGAAATAGATCCGTCAAAGATTAAAGCGATCATGGAAATGCCTCCGCCAAGAACCCTCAAGCAGTTGCGGTCCCTCCAAGGGAAGCTCGCATACATCCGGCGGTTTATCGCCAATCTTTCGGGCAAATGCCGTCCTTACAGCCACCTGATGAAAAAGGGAACTCCATTCGCTTGGGATCACAAATGTCAAGGCGCACTAGACGAGATCAAGCAGTACCTGCAGAACCCTCCGGTGTTGGCTGCGCCGGTCAAGGGAAAACCCCTCATTCTTTATACGACTGCCCTCGAAGGTTCCTTGGGCGCATTATGGGCACAAGAGAACGATCAGGGGAAAGAGAGGGCACTCTACTACTTAAGTCGAGTTCTATTGGGGGCAGAAAGCAACTACTCTCCCGTTGAAAAACATTGCTTGGCGTTAATCTTCGCGATAACAAAGCTCAGGCACTATGCGTTGGCGCATGAAGTCCGTCTCATTTCAAAGGTGGATCCCCTTAAATACTTGATGTCAAAAGCCATATTGACGGGACGACTCGCTAAATGGGCCCTGCTCTTGATGGAGTTCTCGATAACGTATCAACCTCTCAAGGCAGTGAAAGGCCAGGCCATTGCCGATTTCCTCGCTGAGCACCTGATACCGGCCGATTCTCCTCTGAACTGTGATTTGCCGGACGAGCATGCATTTGATGCGATTAGCGGTGGAAGCACCCGATGGGAACTCTATTTCGATGGAGCGTCCTCCGTAAAGAAACAGAAACAAGGTATCCCAATGATCAGATCGGGGATAGGCCTCGTCTTTGCAACTCCACAAAGAGGGATAATGCGCTTCGCCTTCTCTTTAACAGAGCCGAGGACAAACAATGAAGCTGAATACGAAGCTCTGATAGCAGGCCTCGAAATCGCCATCGACCTGGGAATTGAAGACCTCCTTATATACGGGGATTCTCAACTGGTCGTTAGTCAAGTAAAAGGTGACTACCAAACGTGCAAACCGGAGTTGGTGAAGTACGGCGAAAAGGTGCAACAACTATTGACCCAAATTCCCTCCTATACTTTGGAGAACATACCGCGCGCGGAAAACAGCAAAGCAGACGCGTTGGCTAAACTTGCTAAAGAACTGGCTGACGAGAACCTCGATGACGTCAGAATCGTGGTACAAAGCCGTCGAGTGCTCGCCCCGGCGGAAATACCTCCGAAATTATATAAGGAGAAGGGAGCGACTGAGCAGACGACCCTACAAATGAAAGACCATGAGAAGGCCGAAGACTGGAGGGAAGTCTTCATAGACTACTTTAAGTCCCACCGAATGCCCAAAGAAGCGTCCTCAAGACATCAGCTCATGAAACGAGCTCTATCTTTCGCTTTCGTCAACGATACTCTATACAAGAGATCGTTTGATTCTCTATGGCTGAGATGCTTGGGACCTGACGAAGCAGAAAGAGTCATTCAGGAAGTTCACGACGGACTTTGCGGTTCTCACCAAGCAGGCCCAAAGATGAAGTTAAAAATTAAACGGATGGGTTACTACTGGCCTACGATGATCCAGGACTGCCTCGAGTATGCGAAGCAGTGCCACTCATGCCAGATTCATGGAGACTTCATCCACCAACATCCGAATCCACTGCACCCAACGGTGGCTAGCTGGCCGTTCGAAATATGGGGGACTGACATAGTCGGCCCCATTGAGCCAGCATCATCCCGGGGACACCGTTTTATCCTGGCGACAACTGATTACTTCTCCAAATGGGCAGAAGCAGTACCACTGAGGGAAGTGAAGACGGAGAATATCCTCCATTTCTTCAAGACGCACGTCATCTATCGGTTCGGAACTCCACGGCGGATTATCTCCGATAATGGGCCGGCCTACCGAAGCCATAAGATTAGCCGCTTCGCACAGCAGCACAATATAGACTGGAGATATTCTTCGGTTTACAATCCACGAGCTAACGGTCTGGCCGAGGCCTTCAATAAGACCTTGACGAAGATCATAAAAAAGACCGTTTTCAGGAATAAGAGAGACTGGCACGAAAGGCTGCAAGAAGCCCTTTGGGCTTATCGAACTACATTCAAGACGACCACGAACACAACGCCGTACGCGTTGGTATTTGGGACGGAAGCAGTGCTCCCCCTCGAGATAGAGTTACCCTCTCTACGAGTAGCAGTCCACCACGAGCTGACGAACGAAGAAAATGCTCACCTTCGGCTTGAGGAGCTTGATGCCCTCGACGAAACCCGGCTCATAGCGCAACAACATCTAGAGGCCTACAAAGCAAAGATGACGCGCTCGTACGAAAGATTGACCAGGCCGAGGACATTCCGCCAAGGCGAACTCGTACTAATGGTCAAAAGACCTATGATCCCCAATCGTGCCAAGCGAGGAAAATTTGAGCCAAACTATGAAGGCCCGTACATCATAGACAAGGTCTACCAGGGTGGAGCCTACCTACTCATGGACATGCACGGTGAAAGGCCTTTCAGGCCAATAAACGGCCGCTTCTTAAAGAAATACTACGCTTAATAAGCCACAGCCTGGGTCAATGATAGATGACGACGACTATGTCCGCTCACTATCTTCCTAGGCTCAGACTTTACAAGCAGCAGCAGGCCTTCCCATAGCGACGGACCGAAACGTCCTTAAACTAACGACGGACCGAAACGTCCTTAAACTATCGACGGACCGAAACGTCCTTAAACTAACGACGGACCGAAACGTCCCTAAAACTACTACCGCAGTATCTTTAGGCCGACGAGATAAAAAAAAGAAAGAGAGAAGAAAAAAAAATATATGAAAAAGAATAAAAAAAAACGGTATGTCCATAAGCAAAATGGGCACGGATGAAAACCCGAAAGGGCTCCGTGAGTAAAAACAGCAGGGCTGCCGGCAAGTGTTCGTGAAAACCCGAAAGGGCGCGACCTTGTTAAAAAAAAAGTGAAAAAGAAAAAAAAAACGGTATGTCCATAAGCAAAATGGGCACGGATGAAAACCCGAAAGGGCTCCGTGAGTAAAAACAGCAGGACTACCGGCGAGTGTTTGTGAAAACCCGAAAGGGCGCAACCTCGTTAAAAGACACTTGTAGGGTTCTCTCGACCTTGTAAGGAGAAACCACCTGCGTGAGATCCTTACGACTCACAAAGGAGCAACACACTTAGGGATCCTCACGATTCCTAAGGAGAAAATGCACTTACGAGATCCTCACGACTCGTAAGGAGAATTCTCTTATGGGACCCTCACGGCTCATGAGATTCGAAAGTCTTAAGTTACAGAAACCTAAACCTGTTCTTAAGCAAATCCTCCACAACCTTCGATATTGCCCTGCAAGAGGCTCAATACTGACCCTTGTATACAATCCACGGGCGCGAAAAAACATTTCCCCAGCAAAGTCCCACCCGTGACTAGAGATATGCCCATATGATGAGCAACCCTTGTAGGTCCTCTCGACCCATAAGGAGAAAACCCTCTTGTAGGATCCTTACGACTTGCAGAGGAACATACGGTTAGGAATCCTCACGATCCCTAAGGAGAAAATACACCCGCAAGATCCTCACGACTTGTAGGGAGAAATACCTTTGTGAGACCCTTACGGCTCACGAAGTCAAAAGCCTTGGCTGACAGGACCCTTAACCCTGTTTACTAAGCCACCTTTGTTCAATATCGACAGAGGCAAATGATGATTCGCTCCTGGCAACATCCCAGTTGCAGTGGTGCTGATGCCGAAATCGGTGTCTAAAATCCAAGCTTGCGGCGAAAAAAGCTAGCAAGCCACACATGCCTACGAAGTAGCCGAAATGCTGGGGCAACTTGCAATAAAAAGCAGCAAGTAAAAATGTATGCATGAAAAATAGCCGAAATGATGGGGCAACTCGCAATAAAAAGCAGCGAGTAGAAAATAAATAAATAGCCGAAATGATTGGGCACCGCGAGAAATAGCCGAAATGATGGGGCAATCGCGACCTTCGCGATATAAAAGCTGAAACGATAGAGCATCGCGGAAAAAGAAATAAAATAAAAATAAAATGTATGCCTTGCAGGTGATGTTCCATCACACCCTGTATACAATCCAATGGCATAAACAAAAAGGGAACATACCTCCCTCCCCCAGGTTTCACCAAAGAAAGAAGCTAAATCTCGACGGGCCACAAGCGACCTAGAGATCATCCTAACACTCGTCTCGTAACAACGGACACAACTTCAAGCTAAGCGGAACAGCGGCAACTCCCAGTTCCATGGCTCGGTGGTATACATATCGCCAACAGTCAAACCTCCATCCCGTGAAATGCGGATACATTCAGCAAAATTCCTGGTTACGTGGAACGCGGATAACGTCACTCTTTGACCCCGTGGAAAACGTCCAGAGCGGATCCTGGTCCTCGCAGAGCACGGCAGTGAACCCGTGTGAAGCATCCAGAGCGGAGCCTAGTCCTCGCCGAGCACGGCAGTGAACCCGTGTGAAGCATCTAGTGCAAAATTCCTGGTCACGTGGAACGCGGATAATGTCACTCTTTGACCCCGTGGAAAATGTCCAGAGCGGAGCCTAGTCCTCGCCGAGCACGGCAGTGAACCCGTGTGAAGCATCTAGTGCAAAATTCCTGGTCACGTGGAACGCGGATAATGTCACTCTTTGACCCCGTGGAAAACGTCCAGAGCGGAGCCTAGTCCTCGCCGAGCACGGCAGTGAACCCGTGTGAAGCATCTAGTGCAAAATTCCTGGTCACGTGGAACGCGGATAATGTCACTCTTTGACCCCGTGGAAAATGTCCAGAGCGGAGCCTAGTCCTCGCCGAGCATGGCAGTGAACCCGTGTGAAGCATCTAGTGCAAAATTCCTGGTTACGTGGAACGCGGATAACGTCACTCTTTGACCCCGTGGAAAACGTCCAGAGCGGATCCTGGTCCTCGCAGAGCACGGCAGTGAACCCGAGTGAAGCACCCAGAGCGGAGCCTAGTCCTCGCCGAGCACGGCAGTGAACCCGTGTGAAGCATCTAGTGCAGAATTCCTGGTCACGTGGAACGCGGATAATGTCACTCTTTGACCCCGTGGAAAACGTCCAGAGCGGAGCCTAGTCCTCGCCGAGCACGGCAGTGAACCCGTGTGAAGCATCTAGTGCAAAATTCCTGGTCACGTGAAACGCGGATAATGTCACTCTTTGACCCCGTGGAAAACGTCCAGAGCGGAGCCTAGTCCTCGCCGAGCACGGCAGTGAACCCGTGTGAAGCATCTAGTGCAAAATTCCTGGTTACGTAGAACGCGGATAATGTCACTCTTTGACCCCGTGGAAAACGTCCAGAGCGGATCCTGGTCCTCGCAGAGCACGGCAGTGAACCCGTGTGAAGTATCCAGAGCGGAGCCTGGTCCTCGCCAAGCACGGCAGTGAACCCGTGTGAAGCATCCAGAGCAAATACCGAACTGTGGAGTCCCTAAAATCCACGGACTATGACGTCCTTAACCTCGACCGTGATGTCTTAAAACTAACGATCAACCACCCCGATTCCTTACAGATTTTTCCTTGGTTTAAGGGTACATCTCTTCACTCCTTTGATGCCTGGCGTTGTAATTCCTCAACGTCTTCAAAGAGGTGACGAGTCCCTGCAACCACACATCGGACTGTGGAGTCCCTAAATCCACGGACTATGAGGTCCTTAACCTTGACCGTGATGTCTTAAAACTAACATCGGACTGTGGAGTCCTTAAATACACGGACTATGAGGTCCTTAACCTTGACCGCGACGTCTTTAAACTACAATACCTGGAGAGACCCCTGACTCCGTGAAACACGGATAAGGATGATCACATCCGACACTTGCAGGTCCTCACGACCTGTAAGGAAGAAAAACTTTCTTGTGAGATCCTTACGACTCTCAAGGGAAAACCCGCTTAAGGATCCCCACGATCTTTAAGAAGAACTCACACCTATGGGATCCTCTCGACCTGTAGGGAGAAAAACTCTTTATGAGACCCTCGTGGCTCGTAAAATGCAAAAGTCTTAGGAAGCAGATCTTAACCCTGAATCCTAAGCCATCGCTGTTCTACAAGGAGATCAAGATAGAATATCCACAGAATACATTCAATAAAAAGGGGGACACATCATTGAGAAGAAAAATGTATCTTTTATTCATAAACCAAAATGGGTACAGAGTACAATTCATGAAAGAAACAAAAAGAAAGATACTCTCATCCATGAGTATGTACAAAGAAGGAAAAGATACAAATGTTTCAAGCCGGCGGGCGATTCAGCAGCTTGGTCAGCTCATCCTGCTTTTGTTGGACCACGGCTTCATGATGCAAGATCTCCAAAAGACGAGCCTTCGCCTGAGCTTGCTGAGCCTGATACGAAGCGAGCCGAGCTTCGAGCTCTTTCTCGGTGGCTTTATGAGCCTCGACCCTCTCACGAGTGAACATGGCAGCTTTATCAAGAGCCACCACCTCTTTTATGGACTCCTGAAGCACCCGCCAGAGTTCGTATGCTTTGTTGGCCTTGGCTGTGAGGCTGGCCTGAAGCTCGCTCAGCGCCTTAGAAGCCAATGCCCTTTCCGAAAATTTACGGCCGAGCCATTTTCTCGCACAACAATATGTTCGCTACGTGTCGCTCTATCAGGCCACGTAAGCTCGCTTTCGTGACCGCGGCCTTGGAAACAAGACATTTACAAGACCGTATAAATGGGCTTCCAGTCGACGGGAATAATCGATCTAAAACGCGCTTACATCACCTGACGTGAAAGGCAACAAGAAAGGAAAGTGATGATAGCATTTGCAATTAAAGAAAGTTCTCATGAGAAGAATACAAAGTTTATTTATGCAAGCTGAAACATACATGCTAGCACCAAGCCTACATGGAATTTCGGCATAAAGCATAAAAAAAGGAGGGACTAATTTAAAAATGTTCTACGCTAACGGAAAAGGTCACCAAACATGGGATCAACGGCACAAGGGTTAATGAAGCAGAGGACAAAATTCTCCATCTCTCTCTCTGCTTTCTCCAGCACGTCAAAGCGACGGTTCTCACGAGGAGTCGCTCCCCATCGATTGGCGCCGTGTTCGTCCGCGAAAGTAGACATAATAGCTCGCCGGGCCTTGATCTGGCTCAGCAGATGAATTGAGCAATCCTTCAAAGCCTGAGTAATCAGGCACGCTTCATGAAAACCTTCAAGCTTTTCTTCTGCCGCGTCGAGCATCGCCAGGGTCATCTCCACCGGGTGAGGAGGGATGTCGGCAAGCACGGCCGTGAGAATCATCCGGAGCCAGAGAGAACCCATCGGGAGGGGGGACCCCCTACGGATCGAGAGTTCATGCATGGCTGAGTCGCATTCGTTGTCGGTAAGGAGGGGATCCACCAACCGAGCAGCAAAGCGGGGGACCATCTCCTCAATAGGAACTTCCCATGGCTGTCGACGATCATGAGGGCGATTGCAGGCCATGGCGCTCGTTTGTTTCTCAAGACAAGTTACTCCAAGATAAAAAAAATATAATAATAATATAAATCTCTTTGTGAGGAGAAAAGGAAGCTATAGCCTCATATATAAGGAAATGCATTAAGTGCTGTGCGCGGAAAATCTTGCAGGGTGAAGCTATTTCCAAGGCCCAAAAAAGGAAAGGCATCGAAAATCAAGGAGATGGAACTATTTCCAAGGCCCTTTTTTCTGCGTCTGATATTGTGCACTGAAAATAGGGCATAGGAAGATTTTGTGAACAGCCACATCAAGGGACCCCACGTGCAGACTACGTGAGGCCTAAACCTGATGTACACTAAAAAAATAATGGAGTAGCACCCTGCATATTGAAAGCACCAGCAACAACAATAGTGAAATGATAAAATCCCACAAAAAAGCATGCAAACATACAAAAACACAATAGAACTTATCATCCAGACTTCAAGAAGGACATACAAAATATAAAAAAAACTTTTACAATGGCAAGGCTTCAGACGCGGGGCATGGGTTGAGAAACTCGAGATTAACTTTGTCCAAAATTCTCCAAGCACTTCGAACCGCCCGAGTATGCTTCCTCTCGCGGTCGCAAGCGTCGGGGTCTTCACGAATGTCCTCCACCCTCCGATAGGCGGCAAGTATGGCCGACTGCTGGAACGCCTGGTGCAAAAGATCGATGAGGTGATCTCGCCTCCTCTTTGAGATCAAGCCCATAAGGTACACCGAATGCACCTTATCCTCGGCAGTGTCCAAGGCCTCGAGCGGTATGCCGGTGCAAAAGTGAGGAAGTGCCTCCCGGATCGCCAGCACGATCAGCCTCAGAAGAGAAGAGCGACGGGGGAGTAGACGATGGTTGTACTCGTCAAAGCGGCTCATGATCTCGGCACACTGAGCATCGGTGAACTCCTGGTTCTGACTGCGGCCCAGCGCATGAATATTCCCGTAGGAAATGATCTCGTCAAGTCTATACAGATGGGCATCCATGATACCTGAAGTAAAAGTCACGAGAATCATTACAAAACTCCCATTGCATTAATTGCAGAAGAACAACCTCGGGCCAAGAGACCCCAGGAAGCCTCCGCGTGAAGAAATCAAGTCCTTCATTGGAATTAAAATTCCTTATTAAGAAAAGGGAATTAAATTCCCAAAAACATTTTTGGATGGAATTAAATTCCATGGAGTTGAAACGCCATCATCATCTCCCCAAAGATCATCTAAACCCTAAGAGATCTACAGTTTGAAGGTTAAGCGGTTTCATGTTCTTATGGAAAAACATGAAGAAAAAGGGTAAAAACCCTTGTTTTGGATTTAAAATCCAGAGAAATGTGAAGGTCCATCGTTTGTCCAAGAACTTTACCTGAGGAAAAGAATTCTTTTCGAACAGAGTTAAACTCTGAAAATTGTTTCAAGACAGAGAACTAAGCTCTGGAAGCGAGAATTAAATTCTCAAGGAAAAAGTTCTCAGAAGATGAGCAAAGTGAAGGCTCCTATGAAGAGATAGAGGTATTTATAGAAGGCAATGGAAACGTTTCATCTCCCCAAATCTCTAAAGGAATCCAACGGTCACAAAAGGTGACAGCGTTGCACTCACGTGCTGACACGTGAGAACAACGCTGTGGGGGCATTTGTTTCCTGATTTAAAATCAGAAAAGCTTATGGGAAAAGCTTCAGAAAAGGGGTCACGTGCTTACACGTGACCAGCAGTCACGTGTTGGCACGTGACACCTAAAAGCACCAGCAAGACAAGTTCAGTTTCCCAACTACATCGAAGAAAAGGGCTTCAGAAAGAGTCACGTGCTCCCACGTGACCTGGGTCACGTGTCGGCACGTGACATTTAAAAGCAGCGGCAAAGACACATTGGTTCCCTGATCAAATCAAGGAAAAGGCTTCAGAAGAGGTCATGTGCTCCCACGTGACCAGGGTCATGTGTTGGCACGTGATGCTCAAAACATCAGACTCATTCTCCGGTTAAATTAAGAAAAAGACTCCAGACGAGGGTCACGTGCTCACACGTGACCAGGGGTCACGTGGTGGCACGTGACAGCTAAACAGAAAACAGAAAGCAAAGCTCAGAAAGAAAGAAGAAGGCTCATTCCAAAGGGGGTCACGTGCCTACACGTGACCATGGGTCACGTGGTCACACGTGACCGGCTTTCAAAGCCCATTTTGTTAACAGAATTAAATTCTGAAGGAGATTCAAATCCTTCCAAAGGAAAGCGACTATCTAGAAACAATTAAATTAAAGGTTCAGAGGTGATTAAATATCACCTATTTATGGGAAAATCTCGGGTTTGGAAAGATTTCCCCTTTAAATCTAACCGAGATAACAAAAGAGAATCCCTGGATTTGAAATCCAATGGTGAATAAAATTCACCTAATAATCCAAAGGTCAAAAATGAATGATAGATGCAAATCAAATCTCTCAATGAAGATTCGTCAAAAAACTAATTGATTCGGCTGCTTCTCCTATAAATAGGAGCCAAGAGACACAGGGATGAAAAAAAAAGAGAGAGAGATACGCAGAGGGAAGAAAGGGAGAGAGAGCCTTGATACTTCGAGGAACTTGGATCTTCTGCAAAAGAAAACCCTAGGTAAGAAAGGGAAGGCTCCTTGAAAGAAAGGAGAATTTAATTCTCAACAGAGTTTAACTCTGATATATAAAACGGAAGAATATATTTCTTCTTTCTTTGATAGAGGATCTGCAAAGTGCACATCTCCCCTTGAATCTGAGAATTTAATTCTCAATGGGTTGAGATCCTGCCATGCAGATCTAAAACATAGAGAGGGAATGGAAGCACGAGAATTTAATTCTCACAGAACTATAGGAATTTAATTCCTTTAAAATAAAACTAGGGCTCGACCCTGTGTTATGGGAATTTAATTCCTTCAGAACAAAAAGAAACAGGGTTTAACCCTAATTAAGAACCTAGTTCTGTTGGAACAGCGGGGATTTAATTCCCTTGATCATAATTTAACAGAGAGTGGGAATTTAATTCCTTAAAAGCTTTTATTAGGGTTTAACCCTATTTAGTTCTTCACATGTATGAGGAATTTAATTCCTACAGAAAATTCAGAGTCCAACTCTATTCAGAATATAAATCTTCAAAAGGAAGTAGGAATTTAATTCCTCTGAAATTACTGTCAGGGTTCAACTCTACGAGGAATTTAATTCCTGGAAAAGATTAACAGATCCTCTAAACAACATACATAGAGGCAGGGTCACGTGTCACCACGTGACCCCCCCAAAAGACCTACAGAAAGCCCCTTTGAGGCAGTGCCCTACGTGACCCACGTGACCGTTAACAGAAGCTTTAACACACAAGCATTTGAATGCCCGTCACGTGATGGCACGTGATTCTCTGAAAGATGCGATAATCTCAGCAGAATAAATGATGGGAGGGCGCTCTCACGTGACCCACGTGACCCCTCTTGACTTAGTGTTTAACACTAAATTGAAACTCCCGAACCCAGTGTTAAAACACTGTTGGGCCTTAGTGTTCAACACTAATCAAAAAAACTTTATTTGCAGTGTTCAACATTGACTACCTTAGTGTTTAACACTAATTTGAAAAGCCTTTTTGCTGGTGTTTAACACCAATTATCTTTTAGTGTTAAACACTAACATGTCAACCTCATTCCCAGTGTTCAACTCTGATTGCTATGTAGTGTTTAACACTAGGCTTTGGCCCAATTGGCTAAATGGATAGAGGCAAAGCCTCTCCTTCAAGGGACCAATAGGAAGTCAATATTCCAGACATGATTGGACTTAGCCCAAGATGGCCATAAGTCCTCAATTCGTAATTAACTGGGCTAATGGGCTCATAACATAATTAATTGGTCTTGATCCCAAATTGGACCAAGGACTATTTAATCCACTCCGGTTCTAGGGTACATCTCTTCACTCCTTTAATACTTGGCATTGTAATCCCTCAATGTCTTCAAAGAGGTGACGGGTCCCAATGACCACACATTGATATGGACTGTGGGGTCCTTAAACCCATGGACTATGAGGTCCTTAACCTTGACCGAGATGTCTTAAAACTAACAATGGACTGTAGGGTCCTTAAACCCATGGACTATGAGGTCCTTAACCTTGACCGAGATGTCTTAAAACTAACAATGGACTGTGGGGTCCTTAAACCCATGGACTATGAGGTCCTTAACCTTGACCGAGATGTCTTAAAACTAACAATGGACTGTGGGGTCCTTAAACCCATGGACTACGACGTCCTTAACCTTGACCGAGATGTCTTAAAACTAACAATGGACCGCAATGTCCTTAAACTACCCATGGACCGCAACGTCCTTAAACTACCCATGGACCGCAATGTCCTTAAACTAGAACAATAGAGCCCCGCATGCTCTTTTGTCGGATCTAAACGGTCCCGTTTAAGTTGATCTTAGCCTTAAAGATGGCTAACGTATCCTTAAACCTTCAAACAGACTGGACTATGAATCCCCCCAATTAACTCTGGCTCGAGGGTACATCTCTGAACTCCTCTGACATCCGTCGTTGTAATCCCTCAACGTCGTCAGAGAGGTGATGGGTCCCGACGGCCATACATATGATGGACCACTGTCCCTAAACTGGAACAATGGAGCCAAACGCTCCTTTGTCAGATCTAAACGATCCCGTTAAGTTGATCTTAGTCTCAAAGTTTGACTAACGTATCCTTAACAAACGTTTGAGTTGATCTTAGCCTCAAGTATGGCTGACGTATCCTCAAACCAAACCCCCAAACCCAAATCTAAGATAATACGGATTTGGACTAGTCCACGCCCTCCGGGCGACGACATAACTCAGTCTCCGTAAACAATCCACGGGCAACAAAACACAAAACAAACACCCACGACACGAAGTGACCATCTGGAGAAGGAGAAAGTTGTTACCGCAATGCGGTAGCGTAATTAACTGCAGGGGCTTACGCCTGCAGGGAAGAGCGTCCCCACAATCAAAAACCCCTCAAACGAGGGGGAATCTGACGAAGTCTGCTACATCGGACGTATCCGTCCAAACCTTCGATACATGGTGCCATAAATCAACTTGGCATCTTCGGAGAGGTGGACGGATAGCACCAATTAGCATCTGCCCCGAGTCTCAGTGCCAAGACATCGCAGTCTTGTGCGCCGCCATTCGGAGGGGAACAGTCCCACCGGGTGTGCCAGAATCTTTTTACCGCCGAAAATGGAGACGAAACCGCATAGGTCTTCTTGCCTGAATTTAGGGGCAGATGCTATTTGGTTTTATCTATCCGCCTCTCCGAATATTCCAAGTTGATTTATGTTACCGTATATCAGAGGTTTGGACTGCTGCGGCTGTTATTGTAGACTTCGTCCGATTCCCCCTCGTTTGCGAGGGGTTTTTGATTGTGGGGACGTTGTTCTCTGCAGGCGCAAGCCCCTGCAGTTAATTACGTTACCGCATCGGGGTAACCACTTTCTCCTGCTCCAAAAGTTCACTTCGTGTCGTGTGTGTTTGTTTTATTTTTGGTTGCCTATGGATTGTATACGAAGACTAATTTATGTTGCCGCCCGTAGGGCATAGATTAGTCCAAATCCGTATATCTTAGATTTGGGTTTGGGTTGATTTAAGGATCGTTGATATATTTTGTTATCAAGATCAACTTAAATGTATGTGAGCATTTGGGGGGCTCGGTTGGTTTTTTGTTAAGCATACGTTAGTCTAATTTGAGACTAAGGTCTACTTAACAGGGTTTTAGGATCATTCAGATCCAACAAAAGAGCATGTGGGCTCTATTATTTTAGTTTAAAGACGTTTCGCTCCGTTGTTAGTTTAAGGACGTTTCGGTCCGTATTGGGATGTGCCCATCGGTTTGGGAGTGTTCCAAAGAGTTGTTGGTTGTCAGGACCTGCCACCTCTCTGAAGACATTGAAGAATTACAACGACATGTATCAGAGGTGTGGAGAGATGTACCCTTGAACCAATATCCATGTTTGAGGGAAAAGGAATTGATGGTCAAGCCCAGAAATCATTAGTCGTATTTTGAAACTAAGATTTCTTTCGAGGGATTGTGGGATGAATATCGTTTTGGTCATCATCAATTGAGGAGTCATCATTCGTAGATTGGTTTTCTGTAATACCCAGGAGTGCTAAGCACTTAGCTGCATATAGCGCTCACGTGTATATCACATGAGGTGCTGCAATAGTGATAAGCACTAACTTTTATGGTGCTCACGTGTGTTTCACGTGATGTGCTCCAATAGTGCTAAGCACTAATTTTTCCCGACGCTCACGTGTGTTTCACGTGAGGCGCTATATAACTTGGCCTTGAGTGCTCAAGTGCTTTTCGCGTGAAGCGCTGAGTTCTTTTGGAGATTTAATCTCTGCTGATGTTTCTCTGTTAATGGTATTTTGATCACCAAGATCATTATTTTGAGGATCTTGAATCGTGTTCTTTAAAGAACTGAGTTCTTGATTTGAACTCCATCTTCTCCGAGAGGTTAAACCTCTTTCAATGTTGTTTTGACCATTAAAGTTCACCAAAATCATTATTTTGAGGATCTTGAATCAAGTTCTTTAAAGAACTAAGTTCTTGATTTGAAGAAACTATGTTCTTGATTTGAAATCCATCTTCTCCGAGAGGTTAAACCTCTTTTAATGGTGTTTTGACCATTAAGGATCACCAAGATCATTATTTTGAGGATTTTGAATCAACTTTGAGTTCTTGATTTGAAGAAACTACGTTGTCACGCCCAGCTTCCCAGTGTACGGCGAAGGGGACGCGACGAGGTCCGCTACGTATATACTCAGAAGTACATACACTAAGCGTATCTAAGCAATATAAAATAAATACACAAGAGACAAGGGATAATAAAACAACTTTTATTTATTAACATTCTTTTGTACAATGCATGAAAAGGAAATACAACTGAAATAAAAAGATGCCTAAACAGTGGCATAACAGGAAATGAAAAGTACAGAAGGGAAAAGTGTACAATGAAACTAAAGTGCAGGGTCTTCGGTAAACTGCTCCAAGTCTTCTGCAGATGGCTCGATCTCTGCCGGGTCCAAACCACCTGACGACATTCAAAGAAGAAAGAAATAGAATGTCGTTAGCGAACAGGTCGCTCGGTAAGTCCCAAAGATAAGGGAGGAATAGACAGAGAATAAGAGAGAGAGAGAGTAGCTTTTACAGTTGTATTATATTATTATATTGTTGTATTTAGTGTTAACGCTGTTGTTTGTAGCTTAGTAAAGAAGGATGCCAGTATATACGAGAGAAGTCTCACTTGCCCCGGAGACTAAGGTATCAGGAACTCAAGGAACCGTTGGGCCACGGTACAACAGAAACAGAATATAGGTTAGGTGTCTTAATCTTACCGTCTCGTGCCACTTTTAACACCTTCCTTACCAATCTACCCCTTAAACCCCGCGATATCTTATTTGTATTGTTATCTTGTAAATTGTATTGATTGTAAGATTGATTGACTGACTGACCGAAACCATGATATCAGGAAGCGGTTATAACCGTAGAGTCATGTAAATGGAGTAACTGAGAATCATGTAAAAGGAATATATCTATGGTTCGGTTCAGTCAAGTTGTATAAATTGATAATTGAATTCATGGTTTCATGTGTTCATATTGAATTGTAATCTTGTAGATTATAGATTGACATGAATTATATTCAAGTCTGTCACGCCCCGCTTCCCAGAGTACGCAAGATTGGGCACGTGACATAGCCAACCATGCTACCTGTGGGTAGGAAGTATCTTTCCACAGTCACATTACGGTTGTAAGGATATCAAGAACAAGATAAAAACTAATCTAATACATGTCCAAATCCATAATAACAAGAATCAATAAACAATAAGTGCGGAAGCTAATGATCCAATACAATGAATAAACAGTACGTCCCATAATGCGGGCTCACATCTGGAAATGAAAGAAATAAATAAACTAACCCTAAGGACTCACTGTTCAGCCTGCTGGCTGAAGTACTCCTGCTCGGTCGTCGACAATGGTACGAAATCTGGGTCATGCAAAACCCAGACGTCAGCGCGTCATGACATCAAGTATATAGCATAAACATGGTAATAAGCAATGCAAGTATGAACATGAATAAAGCAGTAACAAGAAATAACAAGCAGGGTAATGTGCAATGGTGTCCAAACTGTCATATCAGGTTTTCTACTTTATAGTCTTTGAAACCAATTGATGAATCGTCGATGTAACTCAATAGTATCCCGTGCGTGCCCGGGACCACGGTCAAAGCCCTCGGGGCTGAATCCGAGACGTGCCGCTAAGCAGTAAAAAGTAGTAGGATGGACGAGTGATGTCAGCATCAACACTCCGGAGCTGGCCAAGCCCGTAAGACTGATCAGAACAATGTATCGAACTGTTGAGTTACAAGTCGGTTTCACCTTTGATTTCCCCATACCCCCAAACTATGTATGTCAGGTCAGGTATTCAGTAGTCAAGGACTAATGCCAACACAAAATCAAGTAAAAGTAGGTCTGTCTGGATCGACAGCAGGAATGGTCAGGTTTGTCGGCATTAGGCATGAGATCAGGAAACACGTCATGTCACGGTACAACAGGATGAGTCGGTATGTATGTATATGGTCATGTGTAGCAGGGTCAGGCCAATATGTAGTGCAATCGAGCATGTGCTCACAACAGGTGTACAATCAAGTAATGAACAGTAGCAGGAAACAGTAAATAACAATAATATTCCAAATAACCACAGTGATGTTTGTATTCTCTTATTAACAGGTTCAAGCACCTTTAGGGTGCAATAGCCACAAGGTGATTCAATATCCACAATCATGAAGTAATGAAACTACAGGAATTTACATTAAGTATAATAATTGTTTCGTGAATGGTTTAACAGTTTAAGCAGATATGATTCAGTCGTTTTATTTAGTTGAAATATGGATTGATGTGGGTTGGTTAATTACGAGGAACTGTTGTAACGATTCCATTATAAAGATAACTGCAATAATATGATATCAATTGCCATCATTAAGTTGTGGTATTAATTAGTATGAATTCAATTGCGTGGCAAGACTAGATCTCGCACGCTAGCATGTTAGAGCAAGTATTCAGATACTTGCTTCGACGGTCTGCAAACTGGAACACGGATGCGATGTCGGCAGAAAACACGATATGATAGCACGGGCCACGGATCGAGTCCCAACAGAGAACAACGGGATCACACGGACCAGGGGGCTTCGCTGGAGCGTCGGGTTCGCCAAGACGGCACGGTCGGATTCCGGCAAAACGCGACAACAAGTTAGCAACCCACAATGAACTCAATGCGATCAGCGCGGGGGGGGGGTTTACTGCACAAAGGAAGGAAGAGGGAGCTTACAGAGAGATATACCAGGTGACCCCGGCGAGCTCGACGGCGCTGGAACGCCGGCGAGGCAACGGCGGCGGCTGCAAGGGTTGAAAGGCCTCGGGGTGTGCGGGAGAAGGTGCTGCGGCGAGTGGAGGAAAGGGTGGTCGGCTCTGGTGGTCGAGGGGGAGAAGGAGGTGGCCCTGGTGACGACGGCGAGGTCGCCGGCGCGTTCTCCGGTGAACAGCGGAGGGTAGGCGATGGGTTAAGGGCTCGGGTTGGTGTTCCGGCGAGGGGAGGAGGGCAGCGACGACGAGGTCGGGACGAGGAGGGTGAGAGGGAGTCGCGGGAGTCGTCGACGACAAGAGGTGGCGTCGACGGTGAGGTCTGCGAGGGTTGGAGGCGTCGTCGGTTGGGTGCAGATGCGGGGATCGGCGGGAGTACGAGAGGAGGAAGGTGCGGTGAGGTCGACGAGGTGGTGACGGCGACGGCGAGGTCGTGAGGAGATCGGCGGTGAGGTTGCGAGGGGCTAGGGTTAGGGTTGCGTTGGGTTCTCGTGGTGGAGGCAGAAAAATGGAGGAGGCGGCTGCATGCGTGATTTTAAATAGAGGAAGAGAGAGAACGAGATTGGAGAGAGAAAGAAAGAGAGATTGAGGGAGGAGAGAGAGAGAGATAGAGAATAGAGAGAGAGAGAGGCGGTTGAAAAAGGGGGGGCCCACGAGAGATGGAGCCTCCCGATTGGCTGGCGGAAAAGATTTGAATTAAGGAAACATATTTTCTTAAGGGATTCTGAATGTTTGTTAGCAGAAGTATATATAAAACGAAAATATTATAAGGTTTAGATTATAAAATTAAATTGGGATTTTGGCGCTAAATGAAACATTTCCAAATCGTGCCCGGGTTGCGCCCAAATGTTCCAAATTCAAATTATAGGATTTTAAGCGGGTTCCAAATTTTGAAAAGAGATGTTTAATGATTAAAATGTATGCCCCCAAGTCGGACACTTGCACGCGCGCGTAGTCGTCCAAACTTGCCCGTTTAGCCAAACGGAACGGAATCTCGACACGCGGACGCTACCACGCGACTAGTGGCGACGAGTAGGCCAACATGGACACTTTAAATTTCATTTTAGGAGTTAAAATTTGTTATGTGCCAAAATGACTTAACCGGTTAAAATTTAGCAATAAACACCAGAAAAACAGAATAATTGAAAAGAGCCATATATAACCCTCAACTTGTAATATAAATGGTATTATTGGGCTCGGGTGTTACAAAGTCAGATTAATCAGACTCAAACCCGAGTCAGACAATCAGAAATGTGAATCGAAGTCTTATAATTGCTAGGGTCCTTAGGGTAATTTATAAAACTTGAGGGGTTTTTATGTAAAAATACTTTTATATACTTTTCAAAATACACCTCAAGTATTTATTGTTCGTCTTTAGAGTTGTAATGAGGGTGGAGTTTATGTTGTGACATTTCTAGTGAAAATATCCTAGTTATAGGTATTTATCTGTAATATTGATTATTTGAAGTTCATGGTATTTTATTATAAAATTTATTCTTGTGATTTTTAGAAAAAGGTGGAAAATTGATATTGTAATAAAATAGATATTTAAATGATAAATATGCATATATTTATACAAAAATAATTTTAATAAATATTTTATATTCCAAAAATCTCATTTTCTTAAGATCTCGTATTTTAAATTTTTCGAGACCGAATGCTCCTTGCGGAGGTCAGAATCTCACACTACTAAGCCTGAGGATGTGCGATAATCCGCACCATCTCGAACGGGTTCCCTAAAAATGGGTTGTAGCAGCGTTTTGTAAAGATTGTAAAATACTAATCCTTTAGAAAACGGTTTTATAAAGTAAAAGGTATTTATTTGCAAAGGTGTAAATTTTCCGTATTTTAGATTCTAGGGTTTCCTAAGTCAACTAGCCTATTTCTAAATGGTCTAAACGAAAAGTCGTTAGAATCCTCAAATCGCCTCTTCACCGCCAATTGTGGCCAGGTAAGTACAAATGAGGAAAGGAGGGATCCGCTCACGAATCGTGAGACAGACCTTTAGAAGTTACCTTTGCTCACTTGCCTATCCTAGACACCACAAAGTCAGGTTTAGATAAACGATCGATGTCCACAACTTATCGTGTTTTCCTAATAAGAGGTATTTATTTAAAAGTGTATCAAAGCTAAACTTTTTGAAATGGTTTTATTAAGAATATGGTATTTAAATGAAAGTATTGTTTTATCGTATTCTAAATTTTTGATGATATCGTTTTAGGTTGTATATGCGTGTGTGTGGAGGTAGGTCATTATCTCTTGCTCTACTTTAAATATATAGAAAAGTTAAGGGGTTAAATGTGAAATCGAAACATTGTGGTATTTAAGTGAAAGATACGATAAATTGGAAAGGCTATCATGTCATGTGATGAAACTTGTTCAAATTGTTTGTTAAATGTTTAATAGTCAACATAAAGATGTTTAAGTATGAATGTATTGATGAGAAGTGAAATTTTATAGAAAACCGAATCGAAAATCGGATTTGTTCCGATTCCGTCGGGTTTCGTAGTTTCGTATTTTAGAGAAATAGAAAGGGGGATAGAATGGGACTTACGGGTTTCGATTAAGCAAAGGAGCAAAGGGGGGACTAAAGGGGTTGACGAGGGGTTGCTTCGTCGCCGGTTGTTCCTAAAAACGTCGCCGGAATTTCCGCCGGAATTTCGTCGGAGCTTCGCCGCGAACTTGTTTTCAAAGTACACAACTCTTGAGAAGGTTTTTGAAAGAGTGAGCTTAGGGTTTTGGGATGAGAGGGTAAGGGGTGTATTTATAGGGTAGGCTAGGTGAAGAGTTTTTAGTTAAAAAAAGTGTAAAAATATGGGAAAAACATTAAAAATCATAGTAATTAGGGTATATTGAATTCTCGGGAACCGATCCAAACATTTAAAGTGTGCAGGGGGGTTGTGAAGACGAAAAGACACATTTTTCATTCAGGGGACTCGGCGGTCCGGCTGAGTCCGGTGGTCGGTGGGTGGGGGTCGTCAGACGTGGCTCCTGGTAATTTTAGTTTTTCAGGTGAAGTTCAAAGTTTGGGAGTTATGGTGTTTGGACTATTGGGCTTCCAAAGGATTTAAAACAAAAACAATATAAAAATAAAGTGGGGCAGGGGATTTGAACTCTGGTGGCTTGGTTCAGCAGTGCAAGGTGTTACCAATGAGCTACAAGCTCCTTCTTGTAATTATGGTGTGAAATAATTACTTAAAGTGGTAACGGCAACATTAAATACCCCAATTATACTTTAATTTTAAAACAATTTTATGTACACTAAAAATGGAGTTATTTAAAAACAAAATAATTACTGATATATTGTGCTCAGATTAAAATACTCATTTATGGATTTTGAAAAAAATTTGTATAGAAAAGTGTATAGAAAAATTATGCTTGTTACATTCTACCCTTCTTATAAAAATTTCATCCTCGAAATTTGTAAAAGGAAAGTGTAACAGTGCAAAGAAGTTTGGTGACTGTAGTATAGATAGTGTATAAAAATAACAAAGTGATACAAGGGTGAAAAAGGCTTACCGGTGTTACCTTGACCTACAGTCTTGGCTTCTACGGCTTCTAATGTGAATGTCTGTTGCCGTGGTACATTCCTTCTAGCTGGAGGCACATTCTGCCTTTGGGGCCTGTTTCTCTGCCCTCTAGGCATGTCCCTCATTGCCTGTTGGAATTGGCGAGTAGGCTGTGCAGGTGGTGGAGCAGGTAGTGCAGGATGAGTTGCAGGAGCCTGGATAGCTGGCCGCTGTGGGTAGTTGGTGTGTGTGTGAGCTGAGTTGTATCTATATGGACATGTCTCAATTCTGTGATTGGACGCGCCACAAACTAGGCACAGGCCTTTTGTGCGCCTACAGTCCTTTATCAAATGTCCATTTCTCTTGCAATGGAAACAGAAATGTGGTCTTGGCTGGTGATTGGGTTCTTCATTTCTCCTGGATTCGAACGTTGGCCTCGAAGAGGCTCCTCTTGCCATTTGAGTGGCAGGGCGTTTCAAACCGGCAGATTGAGGTCTGCTTCTCGCTTTTATCACCGCCTCATAACTGCGGGCAGTTTCCAAAGCATCTTCATGTGTCAGAAATTTCCCCGTGGCTCGAGCAGCCTGAATCTCTGTGTCCAAACCTTGTTGAAAGCGACGGGCTCTGATCTCGTCCGTCGGTATCAAGTGTGCCGCAAATCGGCTCAGCATGGTGAATGCAGCGTCATATTCATCCACTGATTTGTCCCACATCGATCCTTGTTGTAGATGAATGAACTGCTGTTCCATGGCAAACCTGGCAGTCATAGGGAATTACTTCACGTTGAACTTCTCCTGAAAAGTCTTCCATTCAATAGGCTATAAAAGACGGCTTTCTTCCGCCTTCCACCAGTTGCGAGCATTGTCCGTGAGCTACAGTTTCACCACACGGACCCAAGCTATGTTTGGCACTTGTGCTGCCGCCAAATCATCCTTTATACTTTGAGCCCATTTCTCAGCTTCCAGTGGGCTCCCCTTTCCTGAGAACTGTTTGGGGTGTAAGGCTCTGAATTGCTTCACCCTAGGTGCTTCAGTCTCGGGACGGTTCAAGAGCTGTTGCTGTCCCTCTAGGAGGCTGCGGATTGCCTCAAGCAGAACCGTTTGCTCATTGAGTGGAGAAGGAACAGCTAGTGTGAGAGGAAGTGCTGGAGTTGGAGGTGTGTTGTTGACATTGGTACTGGTGTTGTTTGGGGAATCCATAACTCTGAAGAAAAATTTGGGTTAGGACAGATTCAAATGAAATGATAAGATTCAAGGAATATGAAATTGTAAGATTCAAGAAACATGAATTGTAAAGAATGTTTTAGCTGCTGGTTCTTGTGTTATATTGCTTAGGTTGTTCACGCAGAACAGAACTGCATGATAGGGTTTCATACAGCTTTGACCTGCATGGGCCACCAACAAAACCTGTCACGCTCCGCTTCCCAGTGTACGGCGAAGGGGACGCGACGGGGTCCGCTACGTATATACTCAGAAGTACATACGCTAAGCGTATCTAAGCAATATAAAATAAATACACAAGAGACAAGAGATAATAAAACATCAACTTTTATTTATTAACATTCTTTTGTACAATGCATGAAAAGGAAATATAACTGAAATAAAAAGATGCCTAAACAGTGGCATAACAGGAAATGAAAAGTACAGAAAGGAAAAGTGTACAATGAAACTAAAGTGCAGGGTCTTTGGCAAACTGCTCCAAGTCTTCTGCAGATGGCTCGATCTCTGCCGGGTCCAAACCTCCTGACGACATTCAAAGAAGAAAGAAATAGAATGTCGTCAGCGAACAGGTCGCTCGGTAAGTCCCAAAGATAAGGGAGGAATAGACAGAGAGTAAGAGAGAGAGAGAGTAGCTTTTACAGTTGTATTATATTATTATATTGTTGTATTTAGTGTTAACGCTGTTGTTTGTAGTTTGGTACAGAAGGATGCCAGTGTATACGAGAGGAGTCTCACTTGCCCCCGAGACTAAGGTATCAGGAACTCAAGGAACCGTTGGGCCACGGTACAACAGCAACGGAATATAGGTTAGTTGTTTTAATCTTACCGTCTCGTGCCACTTTTAACAACTTCCGTACCAATCTACCCCTTAAATCACGCGATGTCTTATTTGTATTGTTATCTTGTAAATTGTATTGATTGTAAGATTGATTGACTGACCGACCGAAACCATGATATCAGAAAACGGTTGTAACCTTAGAGTCATGTAAATGGAATAACTAAGAATCATGTAAAAGAAATATATCCATGGTTCGGTTCAGTCAAGTTGTATAAATTGATAATTGAATTCATGGTTTCATGTGTTCATATTGAATTAGAATCTTGTAGATTATAAATTGACTTGAATCATATTCAAGTCAGATTAATCAGACTCAAACCCGAGTCAGACAATCAAAAATGTGAATCGAAGTCTTATAATTGCTAGGGTCCTTAGGGTAATTTATAAAACTTGAGGGTTTTTTATGTAAAAATACTTTTATATACTTTTCAAAATACACCTCAAGTATTTATTGTTCGTCTTTAGAGTTGTAATGAGGGTGGAGTTTATGTTGTGACATTTCTAGTGAAAATATCTTAGTTATAGGTATTTATCTGTAATATTAATTATTTGAAGTTCATGGTATTTTAGTGTAAATTTATTCTTGTGATTTTTAGAAAAAGGTGGAAAATTGATATTGTAATAAAATAGATATTTAAATGATAAATATGCATATATTTATACAAAAATAATTTTAATAAATATTTTATATTCCAAAAATCTCATTTTCTTAAGATATCGTATTTTAAACTTTTCGAGACCGAATGCTTCTTGCGGAGGTCTGAATCTCGCACTACTAAGCCCAAGCTTGTGCGGTAATCTGCACCATCCCGAACAGGTTCCCCAAAAATGGGTTGTAGCGGCGCTTTGCAAAAATTGTAAGATACCAATCCTTTAGAAAACGGTTTTATAAAGTTAAAGGTATTTATTTGCAAAGGTGTAAATTTTCCGTATTTTAGATTCTAGGGTTTCCTAAGTCAACTAGCCTATTTCTAAATGGTCTAAACGACAAGTCGTTAGAATTCTCAAATCGCCTCTTCACCGCAAATTATGGCCAGGTAAGTACAGATGAGGAAAGGAGGGATCCGCTCACGAATCGTAAGACAGGCCTTTTGAAGTTACCTTTGCTCACTTGCCTAGCCTAGACACCACAAAGTCAGATTTAGATAAACGATCGATGTCCACAACTTATCGTGTTTTCCTAATAAGAGATATTTATTTAAAAGTGTATCAAGGCTAAACTTTTTGAAATGGTTTTATTAAGAATATGGTATTTAAATGAAAGTAGTGTTTTATCGTATTCTAAATTTTTGATGATATCGTTTTAGGTTGTATATGCGTGTGTGTGGAGGTAGGTCATTATCTCTTGCTCTACTTTAAATATATAGCAAAGTTAAGGGGTTAAATGTGAAATCGAAACATTGTGGTATTTAAGTGAAAAATACGATAAATTGGAAAGGCTATCATTTCATGTGATGAAACTTGTTCAAATTGTTTGTTAAATGTTTAATAGTCAACATAAAGATGTTTAAGCATGAATTTATTGATGAGAAGTGAAATTTTATAGAAAACCGAATCGGAAATCGGATTTATTCCGATTCCGTCGGGTTTCGTAGTTTCGTATTTTAGAGAAATAGAAAGGGGGATAGAATGGGACTTACGTGTTTCGATTAAGCAAAGGAGTGAAGGGAGGACTAAAGGGGTTGCCGAGGCGTTGCCTCGTCGCCGGTTGTTCTTAAAAACGTCGCCGGAATTTCCGCCGGAATTTCGTCGAAGCTTCGCCGCGAACTTGTTTTCAAAGTACACAACTCTTGAGAAGGTTTTTGAAAAAGTGAGCTTAGGGTTTTGGGATGAGAGGGTAGGGGGTGTATTTATAGGGTAGTCTAGGGTAGGGTAGGTGAAGAGTTTTTAATTTAAAAAAATTGTAAAAATGTGGGAAAAACATTAAAAATCATAGTAATTAGGGTATATTGAATTCTCGGGAACCGATCCAAACATTTAAAGTGTGCAGGGGGTTGTGATGATTAAAAGACACATTTTTCATTCAGGGGACTCGGTGGTCCGGCCGAGTCCGATGGTCGGTGGGTGGGGGGTCGTCAGACGTGGCTCCTGGTATTTTTAGTTTTTCAGGTGAAGTTCAAAGTTTGGGAGTTATGGTGTTTGGACTGTTGGGCATCCAAAAAATTTAATACAAAAACAATATAAAAATAATGTGGGGTAGGGGATTTGAACTCTGGTGACTTGGTTCAGTAATGCATGGTGTTACCAATGAGCTATAAGCTCCTTCTTGTAATTATAGTGTGAAATAATTACTTAAAGTGGTAACAACAACATTAAATACCCCAAGTATACTTCAATTTTAAAATAATTTTATGTACACTAAAAATGGAGTTATTTAAAAACAAAATAATTACTTATATATTATGCTCAGGTAAAAATACTCTTTTATGGATTTTGAAAAAAAAATTTGTATAGAAAAATGTATAGAAAAATTAGGGTTGTTACATACATTCTTGATTTGAACTCCATATTCTCCGAGAGGTTAAACCTCTTTTAATGGTATTTTGACCATTATGGATCGCCAAGATCATTATTTTGAGGATCTTGAGTCGGGTTCTTTAAAGAACTAAGTTCTTGATTTGAAAAAAATATGTTCTTGAATTGAACTCCATCTTCTTTCTTTTCAAATTCGTTCTTCTATTAATTTTTGATTCTCAAGAACAAGATCTTCCCGATGAGAATTAAATTCTCAACTTTTGGAAGATTTGTCTTGCGGATCTCAGATCCATAGAAAGAACTAAGTTTTTTGAGTAGAGTTAAACTCTTTGTTTGAGAATTAAATTCTCTTTTGTTTTGTGAGAGCTTTTGGGAGGCTTCTATATATTTTTTTTAGAAGTTTATGGGGTGGTCTCCTCCTCCTTTTCTTTTTTGAAAAGAAGGATCATTGGTCGTTGGGACCCACCACCTCTCCGACGACACTGAGAGATTACAGTGCCATATATCGAAGGGGTGGAGGGATGTACCCTTTGAACCATGTCCCACTCATCAGGGGGAAGAACAGGTTGGAGATTTAAGCTTCTTGCTGCTGAAAAAAGCTTCTTTGCGTGCGTCGCACGTGTTGAGCGCACGTGTGTCGCACGTGTTGGGCGCATATGCTTCGTACGTGGAGGGCGCACATGTTTCGCACGGCGTGGGCGCATGTGCGTCGCATGTGTTGCGCACGTAGCGGGCTCACGTGTGTTGCATGTGGTGTGCACGTGGCGCGCGTACATGGATTAGCACGACTAGGAAGGAACTTGCAAGTATAACCCCTTAAAATTTGTTTCGACTTTTTATGAATTTCACTGTAAAAATCTAAGAACCTGTAACCTGCAACTATTTAGCAGATATGGATCAAAAGTACCTACTTATATGCATGAATTGGCGATATAAAAATGCAAAAATCTGATGTGAACAAATACCCCCAAACTTAACTTTTGCTCATCCCGAGTAAAGCCAATTTTATTCTCAAAAAATTCTAACCTCACTTTCGCAGGGAACACGATTGCACTGAGCTCGTACAACAAGCCGTTAATCCTTTAGGTGTCCTTAGTAGGAGGAGTGTTGTCTCTTTAGGGTTTTCAGTGGATACTACCCACAAAATCTGATCAATTTGGCCGTTGACTCTAATTTTTCAATTCAGTATTCTAGCAATAAATTCTATTATCTTCAACTTAAAAATCATCAACCCATATTTTTCACACTTCCTTTTCATTTATCTTAAGATCATATACGTTTTACCAGTTTATAAAGCTTTCAGCATCTCCTAAGTTTTCCTTCTAAGGTGCAATCTTAACTCAGAAATTTTTATCATCTCTACTGAAGATATAAGACCTATCTTTTATTCCTATCTCTCCTCCAAACTCTAATTATATACCCTTTACGTGTGTATAATTATCACTCCTACACTTGGAAATTCAATTCAAGCTATCATACTCTTGTCCATCTTCCAAAATACTTTTAGTTGGTGAATTTTAGATGAAATTGCTCACACATTCTTCATACGACCGTTAATACTTCTTGAGCTACTAAACGACCGATTACAAAATGTGCTTGCGCATTTAGGCGTAATTCCTTGTCTTGCAATACCTAAGGCTTAGTAGTAACTCTCAAACTAGTTGGTCTAAGGCACTAGGTGATAAAGCGCCCTCGCTATATTTTTTATTTATACTGCTTTAAGTAATTACAAAACCAGTGTTCATTTTTTTTATCTCTTTATTCACCACTTATACTTTTATTTTATTTTCCTTCATACTAAGGATTTTAGACAAGAGCATTTCAAGATATCCTCTACTACCCCAAGTTTCAAGATGTGTGTGAGTGCGTAAAATAGGGTATATATTTTCAGAATTTGGACTTAAGGTTTAGAATTATTTTTTAGACTTATACTTCAAATAGAGCTTTCAATACTCTTCCCTTATTTCGATTTAGCCCAAGAACCGAACTCAAAATTTGCCTATTTCTAAATAAACTACAAGGATGTATATTTTCTACAGTTAAACTTTAAGAAAGGTTATTTTTAGGTTTTTAATTTACTAAGTTTAGGATCTAGTTATTCCTAACTAGTCAACTGTCTTGTTGAACTTAAGTCAAATATGGCTAAAATTGAATTTAATATTTAAAAAATTTCAATTTTTATTTAATTTATAATTTTTATTTTTTTTATAAAGATGAAATGCGGAATTAAATATGCAAAAAAACAAATATGTACAAAAAAAAATGTGTAGATGCAATGCAAAGATAACTATTTACAAATCCCTCACCCCCAAACTTATTAATAGCAGTGTCCTCACTGCTCCCTGCGGCGTCTACTAGACGCGACCTCACCGGTCCCAGCCTCTCCCTTATCAGCCCCCCGTCCCCTCGATCGTGAGCGGGATCGTTCTTCTCTGGCCAGTAGGGTGGTCATTCCATGTTCCAAACCCGTTACTCGTTGATCCAAGTTGGTCATCATCCTTATCAATCGTTCTACCCGCTATGGGTTCGTTGCATCAAGCACGCTGACGCAGCGGGGGTAAGCTCTTCGTCGCTCGCTATGGAGCTCGAGCTAGGCGTCTTGGCAATCACGTCCTTGGCCGGCTCGGTGCGCGACCAAACATCATGTAATCGTGTGTACGACGTGGAGACACCCTCAAGAAGGGGTCGAATTGGAATCCCAATATGTATATAAAATTCAAATTCCTCAACTGGGAGGAAATGGCGACACAGTTGTGTTACCAACATAGGGCATGGATAATTGGCCGCCCGTTTGCTGGCGCCAATCGAGTGAAGAAAAATAGTGCACATATCGTAGCTAGGGTTTCGAGTCATTAGTGTGTGCACTATGTGTAGGGATGGTGTAAAAAATGTTGTATTGTGCGAACTTCCAAAAATATTATTTTGTCCCCACAGTTAAGACATTCGCAAAAAGTGTTCGAGCTTGGATGCCTTTTCGTGGCTCCCTAGAACAGTCGTTTCCCATTAAGTGTAGGTAGTCTTCAAAATGGAGGGATTGGTCATGGATGGGGAGTCATGGTATTAAGATGACTTCGTGAATGAAATCCTTATCAATTAAAATTTCCTTATCCCCCCACATTAATCTAATGTACCCGTGTTGTGCAAGACAACCCTCCTCCATGCATTCATAAAAACAGGCAACAAGATCCGGAAGAAAGAAGGCATTCGGATGATTAAATAGTAAAAAGTTCCATCCGCGCCTTCGGATCTCATCACCGAAGTAACTACTGTAAACCGTGTGGGCGAACAATTGGGAAAAATCCCTTTCAAACTGCAGGGTCGGGGCCATTACAGAGAAGTGCAGGAATTTATAAAAATTTTATAGAGAGAATCAGAGAAATGCAAACCTCCTCTGAAAAATTCAGAGGGTGAAGAGTCCAAGAGGCGGCGGTTGCGCGGCAGAAGAAGACTTGTGCGGCGGAAGTGTGGGCGGCGGGAGGAGATCTCTCTGCGGAACTTGGAGCGGCGGCTAGGGTTTTGAGGGAGGGATAAATTAGGGTTCTGTAAATTCAGAAGAGGGGTCGGGGTGTTTTTATAGGGGGTGTTTTGGTTATTTGCAAAAAGGACCCCTTAAAAAGAGGAATTTATTTTATAAAGAAAAAATTGTATTATTTATTTATTTATTTAATAGAACTGAATATTTACAAAAATACCCCCGAAAATTTGAATTTTTTAAAATTATTTTTTAATATTTTTTTTATAATTACAAGTGTGACATACCCCCAAACTTATTTGAAACAGTGTTCCCACTGTTTATGGCTGGATAACCGAAGTTTGGTGGTAAGCTGAGGAAGATCAGTCGATGTAAACCGGCTCCTATAACATCAGGAGCTCCTCCGAAGGGTCGGCGGTGAGAAACGGTTTTAAGCTATGTCCATTCATTTTGAAGAGTGAACCGTCCTCAGGATTTTCTAAATCAACCGCACCGTGCAGATATACAGTCCGCACAAAGAATGGTCCTTTCTATCGAGATCTGAGCTTACCGGGATGGAAATGTAACCGGGTATCTTAAAGAAGTACCTGTTGACCAGGTTTGAAAGTTTTTCGCGTAAGGTGTTTATCGTGAAACACCTTAGTTCGGTTTTTAACGACAACCGCATTTTCATAAGCTTCATCCCGAAGCTCGTTCAATTCGTTTAACTGCAGCTTCCGATTGCTGCCTGTATTATAAGGAGATAAATTCAACTCCTTAATCGCCTAAAATGCACGATGCTCTATTTCCACTGAAAGGTGGCAAGCCTTTCCGTAAACAAGCCGATAAGGAGACATGCCAAGATCGGTCTTATAAGTAGTTCGAAATGACCAAAGGGCATCAGTAAGTTGTAAAGACCAATCCTTACGGTTTTTGGAAACCGTTTTCTCCAAAATCTGTTTGATTTGCCGATTTAAAACATCGGCTTGCCCACATATTTTAAATCGTCTTGCCCATATGTTTGGGGGTGGTAGGGCATTGACAGCTTATGATTAATGGAATATTTCCGCATCAAGGACTCGAAAGTCCTATTACAGAAACGAGTTCCATTGTTGCTAATGATTGCGCGGGGGTGTCCAAACTGGGAGAAAATGTTCTCCTTAAGGAATCTAACGACAACCCTGTTGTCGTTAGTCCGGCTGGGTACAACCTCGACCCACTTAGAGACATAATCAACAACGAGAAGAATATACAAGTTCCCAAAAGAGCTGGGAAATGGCCCCATAAAATCAATCCCCCAAACATAAAAAATCTCCACAACCAAGATTGGTTGGAGCGGCATCTCGTTTCTCCTGGATATCCGACCCAAGTGTTGGCACCGGGAGCAAGTCTTGCAGTAATCATAAGCAATTTTGAAGAGTTGTGGCCAGTAGAAGCCACACTGCAAGATCTTCTCGGCTGTCTTTCTTGGGTCAAAATGCCCGCCACACGCTTGATCATGGCAAAATTTCAGCACACTCTTGAATTCATTGTTAGGCACACACTGACGTTGGGACAGTATTTAAACAGATACGGTTCGTCCCAGTAAAAGTGCTTTACTTGGGATATGAATCGAAGTCTGTCCTGACTTGACCACTCGTTTGGTAGTAATCCTGTTACTAAATAATTCACAATATCTGCGAACCAGGGTTCGCATGATACTGTCAAGAACTGTTCATCCGGAAAAACGTCGTTTATTAGAAGTGAAAGCGTCGGCGAAGAAGGAAGTCGTGAAAGATGGTCAGCCACTACGTTTTCACATCCTCTTTTGTCTTTGATGACAAGATCAAACTCTTGGAGTAAGCGGATCCAACGTATCAGCCGAGATATTGCGTCCTTCTTCACAATAAGATGGCGAAGAGCTGAATGGTCCGTGTATACGATGACTGGAGAGCCAATCAAGTAAGGCCTGAACTTTTCTAATGCAAACACAACAGCTAAGAATTCCTTCTCGGTTGTTGTGTAATTCAATTGGACATCGTTCAAGGTTCGGCTAGAATAATAGATTACATGCGGCATCTTATCGATGTGTTGCCCTAGGACAGCACCGATTGCGAAGTCGAATGCATCGCACATAATCTCAAATGGATACGTCCAGTCAGGAGAAGAAAGTACGGGACCAGAAGTGAATGAGTTTTTAAGTGATTCAAATGCAGTCACACAGCTCGAGTTGAAATCGAATGTGGTGTCCTTGGCCAACAAAAGAGTCAAGGGTCTAGCAATTTTGCTAAACTCCTTAATAAACCGTCTATAGAAACCGGCGTTGCTAAAGAAAGCTCGAATGTCTCTAACGCACTTGGGAGGGGGAAGATTGGAAATGACCTCAATCTTAGCTTTATCCACCTCAATGCCATTTTGCGAGATGAAATGTCCTAAGACAATACCTTCTCGCGCCATGAAGTTGCATTTCTTCCAATTCAAAGTTAGGTTTTTATCTTTACACCGGGTAAGGACAGCGTCGAGATGCTGTAAACACTCATAGAAGGAATCTCCGAAAATTGAGAAATCATCCATGAATATCTCCAAGAAATTTTCCACCATGTCTGAAAAATTCCCATCATACACCGCTGGAAGGTAGCGGGTGCATTGCATAACCTAAAGGGCATGCGTCGATATGCAAACATGCCGAAAGAACAGGTGAACGTTGCTTTGTCTTAGTCCTTTTCGGCGATAGGAATCTGGTTATAGACGGAGTAGCCATCCAGAAAGCAGTAGTATTCATGCCCAGCTAATAGTTCAAGCATTTGGTCAATATAAGGTAGAGGAAAGTGATATTTCCACATTGCGGCATCGATTTTTCTATAATCGATGCATACTCGCCACCCAGTTTAGGTGCGAGTAGGAATTAACTCGTTCGCCTCATTGGTTATGACCGTTATGCCCGACTTTTTGGGGACAACATGTATCAGGCTGACCCACTGGCTATCAGAGATAGGGTAAATGATACCACTATCAAGACATTTTACGATCTCCTTTTTAATAGCCTCCTTCATGAATGGGTTGAGTCGTCTTTGTGGATCCCTATCTGGCTGGCATCATTCATCATATGAATGTGATGTTCAACGATCAAGGGACTAATCCCGTTGATGTCCGCCATAGCCCAGCCAAAAGGTTGCCGATTGCTCTGCAGGACCGTCAGAAGGGCTTTCTCTTATTCTGAAGCTAGAGAAGCCGGGATGATGATAGGTAGGGTCTCGTTCTCACCTAAGTAAGCATACTTGAGGTGAGATGGCAACGGCTTGAGTTCGAGCGATGGAGGTGAAACGATTGAAGGAAAAATCGGCGAAAATGTCTCGAACTCGAAGGATTCTAACAAAGGCTCAAAACGAGTGTACGCGACCGAGTCGGATAGTTCAGCTAACTCATCCGAAAATTCAAAAGATTCAAGCTCGGGTGGCGACAAGTCAAGATCGTTCAAGAAATGGAAACACTCATAATCACTATCGGGAGCAGTATCAGATTCAATGAAGAACGCACTAGTGGCGTCAAGATTGCTGTGATCGAACAGAAATTTCTCGAACTCACAGTCCTCAGGGACGATCTCCTGGATCGAACAAACATCTAGTATATGAGCATTAAGTTCGGAAGGATGATTCCCCAACCTAAAAATTTTGAGTTCAATTGTCATGTTTCCAAAAGATAGGTTCATCGAATCATTTCGACAATTAATCACAGCATTTGAGGTCGTAAGGAATGGTCGACCGAGTATCACCGGAATTTGATTCCGTGGGTTAGCTACAGGTTGTGTGTCTAAAATAATAAAATCAACGGGGAATATGAAGTCCCCTACCTTTATTAACACATTCTCTAGCTCACCCCTAGAATGGGTGATAGATCGGTCGACCATTTGGAGAGTATAGTGGTGAGTATTCCCGCCTGTCACACGGGTGACTCGGGTTCGATCCCCGGCAACGACGTCATTTGATTGTTAGAGATTTTATGTGTAGTAATTTTCCACAATCAGGACGGTGTCGCTCGGTAGCTAGCCGGTTGAGTACGGGTCGATCCACAGGGAGATGGAATCTTTTTCTTTATGTTTTAACGAGTTAAGTCCAAAAAAATGGTGGTTTTGTTTTAAGATCTACTGATTAGATAAAGGATGTTAAAAGACTTGCTAGGGTTAGGATTAGGTTAGTTCGAGTTAGGAAACACTCACTTTTTCAATGCCCTATTTAATGTTGGTGTTAAGCTAATCGGCAACAACGGGGATTAGCACGACTAGGAAGGAACTTGCAAGTATAAGCTAGGCTTTACATGCTTAGTTTCTTCCTTTTGGTCCTTGTCCATCCGTTCTTGGCTCTTATCCCTAACCTCCAGCTAATTCAACCACAACCGGTTTAACTATGAGATCACCGCTATCATATAGGATAGGGGGCCGTATTGAGCGGATTATGGTTGAATTAAAGGGAGTCCGATTTAAGGTGTTGGGCAAAGAAAAGAGTGAGAGAGATTTCCTTCTCTCAAACTTTCCTTCTCCTGCCCTAAAAAGTGAGAAAATTACTCATCCATTAAAAAGATATAAATAAAAAAGGAAGGTAGAAAGAATTAAGTTGAGACGAATTTACAACTAGTTATTCGAGATCTCACCTTGGCAAGGATCTTACTCAAGCATCATCGTTGTTTAAGAATAAAGAAAATAGAGAAAACAAAAGAATAACACAAATAAAATAAGCGACTAAATTAACAAAATAAAAATGCAGAAATTAAATAACAAGCAAGATAAATATAGAACTCTCTTTTTATTAAAGACGCTCATAGCTCGCTACAATTTTTCATAGGAAAGAACAGAATTAAATCTAAAAATTCTAAACTAAAGAAGGTACACCTAGATTGGTTTTGAGCTCTTCTATTTATATATAGGAAGGTGAAACCCTAGGTTACATTCTGGGCTAAACCTGAGATTACAAAACTACCCCAAAAGAGCCAGGTCAATGCGGAGCTTCAACTGCCACCGACACGCCACCAACACGCCGCGGAACCGCGGCAGATGTGCCTGTTTGGCCGCGGTTCCGTGGCCATTTGGTGGATTTGTTGGATCATTTTTTCAGGGCTTCTTTCTGTTGCTTTTATCTTCTGTTTGGTACACATGGTTTCTCAAAAGCTCTTCTGTTCTCTTGCAGATATTCAGCAGTGGACTTTTGCCTTGAACTCCGCATTGAAGTCTTGGATCTTGTGCCGCCCTTGTGCTTTGTGTATTGAAGTGACCAACGATTTGCCATTTTGTCCCTTGAACTGGTAGGCGGCATCATACGGATGGTTAGCAGATATCAGTATTCATCTGTTGTTGGTCGTAGTCCCGCATTTGTTGCTCATGAATTTCACTGTAAAGAGCTGAGAACCTGTAACCTGCACTTATAAAGCAAACACGGATTAAAAGCACCTACCTATATGCACTGTGATTAAGAATGGGCGGTATAAAAATGCAAAAATCTGTTATGAACAAATACCCCAAAACTTATCTTTTGCTCGTCCCGAGCAAAGCCAATTTTATTCTCAAAAAATCCTAACCTCACTTTCACAAGGAACGCAATTGCACTGAGCTCGTGCAATTAGCCGTTCAACCTCTAGGTGTCTCTAGTAGGAGGAGTGTTGTCCCCTGAGGGTTTCCAGCGGATACTACCCACAAAATCCGATCAATTTGGCCGTTGACTCTAATCCTTCAATTCAGTATTCTAGCAAGAAATTCTATTATCTTCAACTTAGAAATCATCAACCCGTATTTTTCACACTTCCTTTTCATTTAACTTAAGATCATATACATTTTATCAGTTCATAAAGCTTTCAGCATCTCCTAAGTTTCTTTCTGAGGTGCAATCTTAACTCAGGAATTTTTATCATCTCTACTGAAGATATGAGCACTATCTTTTATTCATATCTCTCCTCCAAACTCCAATTATATACACTTACGTGTGTGTAATTATCATTCCTACACTTGAAAATTCAATTCATGCTATCATACTCTTATCCATCTTCCAAAATACTTTTAGTTGGTGAGTTTTAGATGAAATTGCTCACACATTCTTCATGCGACCGTTAATACTTCTTGAGGTACTAAACGACCGATTACAAAATGTGCTTGCGCATTTAGCCGTAATTCCTCATCTTGCAATACTTAAGGCTTAGCAGTAATTCCCAAACCAGTTAGTCTAAGGCACTAGGTGATAAAGCACCCTCGATATATTTTTTATTTATGCTGCCTTAAGTAATTACAAAACCAGTGTTCATTTTTTTTTATCTCTTTATTCACCACTTATACTTTTATTTTATATTCCTTCATACTGAGGATTTTAGACAAGAGCATTTCAAGGTATCCTCTACTATCCTAAGTTTCAAGATGTGTGTGAGTGCGTAAAGTAGGGTATATATTTTTAGAATTTGGACTTAAGGTTCATAATTATTTTTCAGACTTATATTTCAAATAGAGCTTTCAATACTCTTCCCTTATTTCGATTTAGCCCAAGAACTGAACTCAAAATTTGCCTAATTATAAATAAACTATAAGGACATATATTTTCTAAAGTTAAATTTTAAATAAGGTTATTTTTAGGGTTTTTAATTTACTAAGTTTAGGATTTATTTTTTCCTAACTAGTCAACCGTCATGTTGAACTTAAGTTAAATATGGCCAAAATTGAACTTTTCAATTTTTATAATTTTAAAATTTTTTCAATTTTTATTGATTTTATTTTTATATTTTTTAATTATTTTTTTAATTTTTATATTTTTTATAAAGATGTAATGCGTAATTAAATATGCAAAAAGAAAAAAAATATGTACAAAAAATAAAAATATGCAGATGCAATGCAAAGATAACTATTTACAATACCTTCACCCCCAAACTTATTAATAGCAGTGTCCTCACTGCTCCCTGCGGCATCTACTAAACGTGGCCTCACTGGTCCCAGCCTCTCCTCTATCCGTCCCCCGTCCCCGCGATCGTGAGCGTGATCGTTTCTCTCTTGCAAGGAGGGTAGACATTCCATGTTCTAAGATCGTTATATGCTGATCAAAGTTAGTCAGCATCCCTATCACCCTTTCTACCCCACTATGGGTTCGTCTAATTAAGCGCGCTTGCGCAGAGGGGGTAAGCTCTTCGTCGCTCGCTGTGGAGCTCGAGCTAGGGGTCTTAGCCATTACGTCCTCGGCCGGCTCGGTGCGCGACCATACATCATGTAATCGTGTGTAGGACGTGGAAACGCGCTCAAGAAGAGGTCTAATGGGAATCCCATCCTGCATATAAAATTCAAATTCATCAACAAGGAGAAAATGACGACACAGTTGTGTCGTCAACATAGGGCATGGATAATTGGCCGCCTGTTTGCCGGTGCCAATCGAGTGAATCAATACAGTGCATATGTCATAGCTTGGGTTTCGTGTCATCAATGTGTGCACTATATGGAGGGATGGTGTGAAAAATGTTGTGTTGTGCGAACTACCAAAAATATTATTTTGTGCCCAACGGCACACAGTTAACACGTTCGCAAAAAGCGTGCGAGCCTGAATACCCTTTTGGGGTTCCCTAGAGCAGTCGTTTCCCATTAAGGATAGGTAGTCCTCGAATCGGAGGGGTTGATCGTGAATGGGAAGTCGTGGAATTAAGGTGACTTCGTGAATGACGTCCCTATCAATTATAATTTCCCTATCCCCGACTTTAATCTTATGTACCCGTGTTGTGCAAGACTACCCTCTTCCATACATTCGTAGAAACGGGCAACTAGATCCGGAAGCGCGAATGCATTCAGATGGTTAAATAACAAAAAGTTCCATCCATGCCTTCAGATCTCGTCGTCGAAATAGCTACCATAGATATTATGTGCAAACAGCTGGGAGAAATCCCTTTCAAACTGAAGTGTGGGTACCATGACAGAGAAGTGTAGAAATTTATAAAAATTTTACAGAGAGGATTAGAGAAATGCAAACCTCCTCTGAAAAATTCAGAGGGTGAAGAGTCCAAGAGGCGGCAGTTGCACGGAAGATGAAGGCTTGTGCGGCGGAAGCGCGGCGGCGGGAGGAGATCTCACTGCAGAACTTGGAGCGGCGGCTAGGGTTTTGAGAGAGGGAAATTTTGGGTTCTGTAAATGCAGAGGAGGGATCGAGATGTTTTTATAGGGGTTATTTTGGTTATTTGCACAAAGAACACCTTAAAAAGAGGAATTTATTTTGTAAAGGAAAAATTGTATTATTATTTATTTATTAGAACTGAATATTTACAAAAATACCCCTGAAAATTTGAATTTTTTTTATTTTTTTATTTTTTATAATTACAAGTGTGACATACCTCCAAACTTTGCTAGACCTTATAAGTATAATCCTAACCTAACTTTTTGGATTATACTTAAATCGGACTCCCTTTAATTCAACCATAATCCGCTCACTACGGCACCCTATCCTACATGATAGCGGTCTTTTCTTTGCCCAACACCTTAAATCGAACTCCCTTTAATTCAATCATAATCCGCTTACTACGACACCCTATCCTACATGATAGCGGTGATCCCATAGTTAGACCGGTTGTAGTTGAATTAACTGGAGGTTATAGATAAGAGCCAAGAACGGACGGACAAGGACCAAAAGGAAGAAACTAAGCATGGAAAGCCTAGTTTATACTTGCAAGTTCCGTCCTAGTCTTGCTAATCCCCGTTTTTGCCGATTACCTTAATACCAATATTAAATAGGGCATTGAAAAAGTGAGTGTTTCCTAACTCGAACTAACCTAATCCTAACCCTAGCAAGTCTTTTATCATCCTTTATCTAATCAGTAGATCTTAAAACAAAACCACCATTTTTTTTTGTATTTAACTCGTTAAAATATAAAGAAAAAGATTCCATCTCCCTGTGGATCGACCCGTACTCAACCGGCTAGCTACCAAGCGACACCGTCTTGATTGTGGTAATTAAAAATTAAGAATACGCAAAACACATAACAATCATGCGTCACACGTGGCGCTTGCACATCATGGGGGGCAGCTAAGGCCCTAACTTGGAGAACTAATCTCTTTTGAGGATTGAAAGCGGGTGCATGTAGCGGGCGCACGTGTGTTGCACGAAGCACACATGGCGCTTGCGCATATGCGCATTATAGGGGGCAGCTAAGGCGCATAACTTGGAGAACTAAGCTCTTTTGAGCATTGAATCCTCACACGTGGTGCGCACGTGGCGGGCGCACGTGCGTTGCATGTAGCGCACATGGCGCTTGCGCATATGCGCATTATGGGGGGCAGCTATGGTCCAACTTGGAGAACTAAGCTCCTATGGAGAACTAAGCTCCTTTGAGAATTTAATTCTCATTTTTTAAAGAGGTATCCCCTCTTATTTATATGGGAGTGGTAGAGAAGAGATCTCTCTTTTTTCCGATGTGGGACTAAAAACGTATCCTCCATGTAGTAGAGCATTACTTAGATTACACGTGCATAACACATTTGATCATAACTTTTGATCCCGGATGAATTATGAGGCCCATAATATATCAAATCGAAGGAGTTTTCAAGATGCTTTCGATACCGTTATAATTTAGCTGGTTCTCATTCGGTAGTTTGTCAAAATATATCCCGGAAAATACTGGTTTGCATTTTCTTAAGCGTATCGCTGCCATTTGATACTTTGGGTACTTTTGCGCAGAAAGTTTTGGCTGGAACAAATGCCCCCCTCTAATTTGCCCACATAAGTATGTACATGGATGAAGTAGTGCAGAGTTATGCATGGCCATAGAATTGAGGGCTTAGGAGACAAGTTCAGGGTCCTTATAGCCTAAGACTTTTTTCATCTTCATGAGCCGTAAGGGTCTCAAAAAAGTTTTTTCTCCCTACAAGTCGAGGGGATCTCATAGGTGCATATTCTCCCTAGAAATCATGAGGATTTCTATGTGTTCATCGCCTCCGTGAGTCGTAAGGATCTCACTCGGGTATTTTTCCTTACGAATCGTGAGGACTCGTAAGCAGCTTCTTTATTTCATTGGCGAATGTGGCTCGTTGATAGTATACAAAAGTCAGTTTAGATCTTCTTGTAGGTGTTGGGAACTCACCTGCGTGCACAAACGCGTATGTTATGAAAATGGATATGAAATGAAGGAAACGGATTGCGCACACGAGATCGTTCTCATTTTAAATATTTATAAACCGCAAGTGCACGGCGCGTTGTAGTAAGCCGGCAAGTACGGGTCGATCCGTAAGGAATTGTGTATTAGTTCTTGTCTTTTAAGGTTCAACAAATTAACAAATTGTTTGGTTGTCACAAAAAATGAATAGAATACAAAAACAAGGAAAAGCAAGAAATGAGTTAAGAAGGAATGGTCGTGGCTTTGGCTCGGAAGGTTGAATCGCGACGATTCCCTCGAGCTCCTTTGATAATGAGTTGTCCATCCTCACGTTGATCCCGGCGTGAAGCACGACTTATTAAAGAGGTTGCGATGCACAAGTCGTCAAATTTCGATATTCTCCGCAAAATACAAAAAGAGTCCGTTTGTTCACTTACCGTTTATATGTCCAAGTTTGGGGTATCAACACTAAACAAAAGGGTTAGCAAGCATACCACAACATCAAAAATACAAAGTAGTGAGTGATAGCAAATGATTTTAATGTTGAGTTTTCTAAGTGTTTGTGATGGTATATCGTATATGAAACCAAGAGATTGTCAAGCACTTGATCACAAAATACGATATCCAAACCTAGCAACCTTAACACTAAATTGATTTTAACTTAAATATTGAAATGGAGAAAGGGAGTGAATATGGTATATGAGGAGGTTACAAAGTAACCATGTGTCAAAATACCATATCACATCAAAACATAAGCAATATTTAAGTTAGAATCATATAAATAAGCACATTAAATATAAATAAGAGGAGAAGGAGGCAAAGCCTTTCATCTCACTTCCTTACCATTACCACCACCAAGAAGATTAGTTAAGTATGATAATGAAAAGCAAATAAGGAAAAGAAAGCAAGTATAAAAGAAACAATAATGTTATTAACACTTGATGAAGAGTTACAAGATTTTGGCAATTTATTCAAGCTCCATAATGAAACTCTCCAAAGAAAGCTTCAAGAGGGAAGAAGAAGAAAAAACCAAGTTGAAGCCCACTCACTCTCAAGCCTAAACAAAAACAAACAAACTATCAAAATGAGGTATAATATATGCATCTCTTGCTCAATATTTGTTCTAGTATTTATAGGCCTAACATATGAATAAATAAACAATAGAAATAAGGTGATGTGACCTAAAAAAATGACCAGAAGAAAAATGGGAAAGTTTGGAGCAAGGGGACCGAGCTCGCCGGTTTTTGTGGGAGTGTGTCCGATCCAAAACCGAGCACATGGGCACATTTTGGCATGGTGGTCTTGTGTACTCTCCCCAATCACTCTGATGATGTTTGTTTTATCTGTTTAAGCCTGGTTTGTATACAGAGAATTGGAGGGAAACTTGATGCAAAGTATCACATCAAAACTTTATGCATTTATTGCCCATCACACTATATGTGCCCACCACTTGCACAATCCATCATTTCTTGTGTGCCATGGGCAGCCCCACTATGTCATTTTCCATGCCAAAGAGTTGTGTGTACACTTGTATTGTGTTGGACCAAAATTTTGTACAAATGTTTATTCCAAAAGAACTCTTTGGATATCAGTCGGGTTCTTGTTCTGTTTGCAGTGTCGGCTCCCAAACGTTATATCCGTGATTTTGAATGTGTTTCCAGTATTTTATCATGAACACTTGTAATATGTAATTACTGAGCAAACACTGATTAAAAGTACCGATAAATAACAAAATAGATAATGAATAAGGGTATTAAAATGCAGATTTCTGTGATGAACAGTAGGGCAGTGATGGCTTAGGAAACAGGTTTGGATCTGCCGCCTAAGACTTTTAAACTTTATGAGCCATGAGGGTCTCATAAAGTCTTTTCTCTCTACGAGTCGAGAGGATCCCGTAGGTGTATTTTCTCTTTAGAAGTCGTGAAGACTCCTAAGCACGTTTTCTATTGAGATTCGTAAGGATCTCCCAAGAGAATTTTCCCTTTTACAAGTCGAGAGGACTCGTAAGTGGTTTTTTCCTTCCTTGTCGTTATTCGACTTTGGAGAATATGGCCATGGATAGTATACAATAGTCCATCTTGGACCTATTTGCATGGCCACAGTGCTTAGGAAACAGGTTGATGTCCCCGTTGCCTAAGGTTTTCCACCTTCATGATCCGTGAGGGTTTCACGAAGATGTTTTTCCCCACGAGTCGAGACGAGTCGAGAAGTTCTCGCAGGAACATTGTTTTCCCTACGAGTCGAGACGAATCGAGAAGTTCTCACAAGAATGTCCTAACGTCACAGTTAACCTCTGCTCTTTACGACAGAAGTCCGTTAGGGTCTATGGTATTAGGGTTTTTGTCCGTCGTACCGTCGCGTTGGCTGATGCATTCCCCGATACACAATTTTGCTGTTCGAGTAGCCCCGTGACAGTCGTGTTTCTGATCCCTTCGGGGGCTGGACAAGATGTCTTCAAGTAATCTCCCAGGTCATATTACCGTCGGAAGAGCTAGCGTTAGGGATTTTCCGTGCTGCTTTTTACTTGAGGTTAGGCTCAATTTGGGAGCCCCGATGAGTCATAACCACTCCGTGCTGGTGTGGAATGATCTCCGATAGTCTTTTAGGTTTTATTTGAGTTGCCGTCAAGACCCTGAAGCCAGGGATTTTCCTTTTCTTTATTTGCTGGCATTGCGTCTGCTGTAATGAGATGAATGTCGAGGTTGTCTCTAGGTTGTCTGTGAACCGTCGAGGCTTGGAACTAGGGACTTTGCCATGGTTCCAAAATAGTCTCTGGAACTACGGAATTTATCATGGCTCCGTTGTTTTGACCCGGGGGTCGGTTGTTGACGTTGCATCTGCATTCTGCTAGAATGAGGAGAAATGCTGTTGTTGATCTCTTGGCTGTCTGTGAACCGTCAAGATCTGGAACTAGGGACTTTGCCATGGCTCCGTTTTGCTGACGTCACGTCTGCATCCTGTTGGAGTGGATAAGGAACGCCGGGGTGATCTCTAAGCTGTCTGTGAACCGTCGAGATTTGGAACTAGGGACTTTGCCATGGCTCCGTTGTTTTGACCTTGGGGTCTGTTGTTGACGTCACGTTCACATCCTGTTGGAGTGGAGAAGGAACATCGGGGTGATCTCTAGGCTGCAGATGTTTCCGTCAAAATCTGTCTCTCTTTTGATGGAGCCTGGTGGGAATATATGGTTCACTTTTTATTTATGCCCATGGATTGTATATAGGGGTTGATGTGGACTCACCTGCAGGGCAAAAGTTTCATTTCATTTTCTTTCTTTCCGTGATACTCTATCATTTCAGCTTTTATATCATGAAAGTCGCGATTTCCCAATCATTTCAGCTGTTTTTATCGCGGTGCCCAATTATTTCGGCTGTTTTTTCTTTTTACTCGCTGCTTTTTATTGCGAGTTGCTTAAACATTTCAGCTATTTTCTATATGCATATATTTTGCTCGCTGATTTTTATCGCGAGTTGCCCCATTATTTCGGTTATTTCATATGCATATATTTTGCTCGCTGATTTTTATTGCGAGTATGGAACTTGAGATCTGATATCAATCATGGCATACGCACCGCTGCGACTGGAATATTGCCAGGAGCGAATCATCATTTGCCGTGAAGGGACTTAGAATCTGATACCAGTTTAGGCATCAACATCGCTACCACTAGGATATTGCCAGGAGCGAATCATCATTTGGCTTTGCTGATTTGAACAAAGATGGCTTAGCAAACAGGGTTAAGGTCCTGCTGATTAAGGCTTTTTGGCTTTATGAGCCATAAGGGTCTCATAAAGGTATTTCTCCCCACGAGTTGTGAGGATCTCGTAGGTGTGGGTTCTCCCTAGAAATCGTGAGGACTCCTAAGTGATATTTTCTCTTGCAAGTCATAAGGATCTTACAAGAGTGTTTTCTCCTTACAAGTCGAGAGGACTTATAAGTGCCGTTCACTACATGAGGACATTCCTCGTCATTGGTGGAACTTGGTGGGGAAATCATTTATTTGTGCCTGTGGATTGTATACAAGAGCCAATATTTACCGCCTGTAGGGAAACTTGGGGAGTGTGATGGCTTAAGAACAGGTTCAGGTCCTTGTATCTTAAGACTTTTGAATCGTATGAGTCGTGAGGGTCTCACAGGGGGAAATTCTCCTTACGAGTTGTGAGGATCTTGTAAGAGTAATTTCTCCTTAGGAATCGTGGGGATCCCTAAGTGTGTTGCTCCCTTGTGAGTCGTAAGGATCTCACACAGGTGTTTTCTCCTCATAAGGTCGAGAGGACCTTGCACGTGCTTTTATTTTAACGAGATTGCGCCCTTTCGGGTCTTCACAAACTCGCTGGTAGCCCTGCTGTTTTTACTCACGGAGCCCTTTCGGGTTTTCATCCGTGCCCATTTCGATTGTGGGCCTACCGTTTTTATTTTTTTTTTGTTTTTTTACAACGAGATTGCGCCCTTTCAGGTTTTCACAAGCTCGCCGGTAACCCTGCTGTTTTTACTCATGGCGCCCTTTCGGGTTTTCAGCCACCACCATTTCACTTGTGGGCGTACCGTTTTTTTACCCTTCTATTTGCTAATGACACTTAGGGGGGACTTCACCACCGGGGTAACTATTTGCCAGCGGAATTTGAGTTGCAGTCCTCGCTGCTGGGACTTGTGGACTTGAGTTCCACTATCGCCGTGTTTGAGACGACGTATTTAGTTTAAGTACATTACGGTCCATTGTTAGTTTAGGGACGTCTCGGTCCATGGCCAGCTTCGGGGCGAAGTTTTGCCGGATACTACTTATAGAGTTTAGACTCAGGAAGACAGCGAGCGGACACGAGCGTCGTCATCTATCGTTAACCTGAGCCGTGACTTGTCAAGCGTAGTATTTCTTAAGGGACCGGCCGTTTATTGACCGGAAGGGTCTTTCGCCATGAATATCCATGAGCATGTAGGCCCCACCTTGGTAGACCTTTTCTATGATGTACGTGACTTCATAGTTTGGCTCGAATTTCCCCCACTTTGCATGGTTGGGGATCATAGGTCTTTTTACGACTAGCTCGAGTTCGCCTTGGCGGAATGTTCTTGGCGTAGTTAGTCTTTTGTATGAGTGCGTCATTCTTGCTTTGTAAGCTTCCAGGTTTTGCTGCACCATGAGACGAGTTTCATTGAAGGCATCGAGCTCCTCAAGCCGAAGATGGGCATTTTCTTCATCCGTCAGCTCGTATCGAACTGCCACTCGTAGAGAGGGTTGTTCTATCTCCAAGGGAATTACCTCCTCTATGCCGTATACCAACGCGAATGGCGTTGTATTCGTGGTCGTTTTGAACATGGTTCGAAAAGCCTAGAGTGCTTCATGCAGCCTCTCGTGCTAGTCCTTTTTATTTCTAGACACCGTTTTCTTTATGATCTTCATCAGGGACTTGTTGAAAGCCTCAGCTAGACCGTTAGCTCGGGGATTATAGACTGAAGAGTATCTTCAATCTATATTATGCTGCTGTGCGAAGCGGCTGATCTTATGTCTCCTGTAGGCCGGTCCATTATCCGAGATGATTCGTTTCGGAGTGCCAAACAGGTAGATGACATGTGTCCTGAAGAAATGGAGGATATTCTTCGTCTTTGCCTCCCTTAGAGGTACCGCCTATGCCCATTTAGAGAAGTAATCGGTTGTTACTAGTATGAACCGATGTCCTTTGGATAGCACTGGTTAGATGGGTCCAATTATATCGGTTCCCCACATGTCGAACGGCCAGGAAGCCACCGTTGGGTGTAGCGGATTTGGATGCTGGTGGATGAAGTCCTCATGAATTTGGCATGAGTGACACTGCTTTGCATATTCGAGGCAATCCTGAATCATTGTAGACCAATAGTAGCCCATTCTTTTGATCTTCAGTTACATCTTTGGCCCGGCTTGATGAGAACCACATAGTCCGTCGTGAGTTTCTTGAATGACTCTCCTTGCCTCTTCTGGTCCCAGGGATCTCAGCCACAGACAGTCGAACGATCTCTTATATAGAATATCAGTGACTAAGGCAAAAGACAGAGCTCGTTTCATGAGCTGATGTCTTGATGATGCATCTTCAGGTGTTCGCTTGGATTTGAAGTAGTCTATGAAGACTTCTCTCCAATCCTTAGCCTTTTCTTCGTCCTTTATTCGGATAGCTGCTTGTTTGGTTGCTTCCTCTGCTTCAGACGACTCCAAAGATATTTCTGCTGGCGCGAGAATTCGGTGGCTTTGCACAACAATCCTTACATCATCGAGGTTTTTGTCACCCAATTCCTTAGCAAGCTTGGCTAATGTATTCGCCTTGCTATTTTCCGCACGCGGTATTCTTTTCAGGATGTAGGAGGGGATTTGTGTCAGCAATTGCTGCACTCACTTGCTATATTTTACCAATTCTAGCTTGCACTTCTGATAGTCGCCATTTACTTGGCTGACGATCAGCTGGGAGTCTCCATGTATGAGGAGGTTTTTGATTCCCATGTCTACAGCAATCTCGAGACCTGCTGTCAAAACTTCATATTCCGCTTCGTTGTTTGTTCTTATCTCCGTTAAGGAAAGGGCAAAACGCAGTATCCCTCCTTGTGGAGTCATGAAGATAAGGCCTATCCCAGCTTTAATTATGGGGGTATTGTGCTTTCGCTTCTTCATGGAAGATGGCCCATCAAAGTAAAGTTCCCATTGAGAGTCATTTTCTTCATCCTTTGTGTCGAACGCATGTTCGTTCGGTAATTCGCAATTTAAGGAAGAGTCTACAGGTATCGGATGTTCAGCTAGGAAGTCGGCGATGGGCCGCCTTTTCACTGCCGTGAGGGGTCGATAGATTATTGAGAACCCTGATTGATCATCTTCGTGTGTATTTGGAAAAGTTTTAATCACAATCAAAGAAATTTATACCGCAATCAATTAACGGTGTCGATGTAGCGCGTTAATGAATACGGATCGTCCACTGAGATACGAGTACTTGTTCGATTTTGCTTTAGATGAGTTGAAATGAAAATATAAAACAAAATGATTCAAGATTTGTGAGATTTCATTTCAAGAAACAAAAAGAAAATAGATCTAGAATCAAGAATCAAGAAGATTTCCAAACCAATTTAGTTATCAAGATTATGAAGAATAGCTTGTAGGATTCGATCAAATTAGTAGTAGTGATGAATCTAGAGATGACTAATCTTATCTATTGATAATTTGTAGCTAGAACGATGGTGACGAATGAAGATTAGGGATCTATTGAAGAAACTAGGGTGTCTCCTTCTCTATCCCTTGTCTTTTCATTGATCATCATTTGGATCTAGCCTTTAACAAAGAGAATCATCAATCGTTTAATCCCTAGTTTGCAACGAAATTATCAAGAATGTGATCTCGCTCCAAATTAGGTCATTGATGATTCTTTTTCTTAAAGTTCACAAATCGCATAAGACTTAAAATTAGTAAAAGGATCTTATCATCACTAGATCTATCGATTCTCTCGAATCCTCCACAAGCGGAGATTTCACTCACACATCATGAAAATTAAAGAATCAAGAATGAAGAATCTCATAATGCAAGAATGTAATGAAAACGAGAATTAACAATTTATCACCTTCATTAAATCTTCTTCAAATTTACATAACTCCTCAATTCGAGGTACAAGATTAAGCTCTCGATCGCTCCTTTGAAGAGGTGAATTTGTCGTCGATCTTTGTGAAGCTCGATCGCCGTGAGTCGCGGATCGTCGTGGATCTCTTGCTCGGATGACGAATGGCGTTGCGATGAAGGATCGTTGATTGCTCGCTTGATTTGCTTCTCAATAGATCTTGATTTGGCTTTGGGATTTGATTTGGGTTAGGGTTTGGATTGGATCAAAAGTTGTGTCACTCAACTTGTTTATGAAATTATTGAACCCTCAATTAATGAACCACCCAATTAATGAACAACCTCCACCATAGATCTAGATCTCCTTTTATAAATTCAAATTCAAATTTCCCTCTTAAAAGCTAGGTTGTTAGAGAGAACCTTCTAGAATAAGGTTGTTGGAGAGAGCCTTCTAGAATAAGGTTGTTACAAGGAGCCTTCTAGAAAAAGGTTGTTATAAGGAGCCTTCTAGAAGAAGGTTGTTATGCAGAGAAGTTTCCAGAAGAAGTCTGTTACACTGGAGCATCTAAGGTAAGCGAGATTGTTAGAATGAAACTTCTGGAGAAACACGTCACCCTAATCCCTCAACTCGGCCGTAGAACCGCGGCAACTCGGCCGACTCGGCCGCGGATCCGCGGCCATTTAATGAGATCTCTGCATCATTTTTCTGTGCTCTTCTTCTATTGATGTTTGGGTCTTCTTCTGATATCTGGAATCTTTTTATCTCTTCTGAATCTCTGCCAGATTTGAATTCTTTGACCTGCTGTAATTTATCGGCACTTTTATGATTCCGGTTCTTTGACCTAAATGATTTTCTGCACACAATCTCAATGAAAAGTGTTGAGATGTACAAAATCATGCGTGTAGTAATAAACACATAATTTCCCTCATAATACCGGTTATAATGTATAACACATGTTATTTGATATTTTGCAGACCAATTGTTAATATGTGCCATATTTATACCAAACACCTTTAAATGATTAGAAAGAGTAGTGAAATTGATGGGTTAAGAATGCAATATTTTCGACTTATCAAATTCCCCCAAACTTAATTTTGATCGTTTCGAGCAAACTTGTTTTATTCAAGAGAAGGAGAAAATATAAGAAAAAGAAAAACTAGCTAGCACACTTTTGTGGGCAACACGATTGCACTGAGCATGTGCAACAAGCATTTAAACCTATAGGTGTCCCTCGTAGGAGGAGTGTTGTCTCCTGAGGGTTTTCAGCGGATTGCACCCACAAAATCCCATAATAAAAGGAAGACTGTGAACGTTACATGTAAAGATAAGAATTGTAAAAGAAAGACTTTGAAAATTAGAGTTTTTAACTATACTAGCTTTTCAGTTGTCATGAGCCCTATCTTAATAGTCATGAAAAGATGTTAGAAATCACATCATCCCTTAATAAAGCATCGTCTTTATTCTTTATTCCTACCTTTCTTCCAAATATCGATCATATATCCCTACGTGTGTGTACAAGATATCCCTACACTCGGAGAATTCAATTCAAGCTATCATACTCTTGTCCATGTACCTCAGTACTTTTTAGTCGATGAATATTTAGATGGATTTGCTCACACATTTTTCATGCGACCGTTAATACTTCTTGAGGTACTAACCGACTGATTACTCATGTGCTTGCTTATTAGGCGTATTAGTATTTTCCTCGTCTTGCAACACCTAAGGCTTAGCAGTGACTCCCAAACCAGTTGGTCTAAAGCACTAGATGATGAAGCACCCTTGCTATATTTTTTATGCTGCCATGGTGATTACAAAACCAGTGTTCATTTTTCTTCATCATTTTATCTTTTATACTTCATTTATTATTTCCTTCATCCTTTGACTTTTAGACAAGAGCATTTCAAGGTATCCTCTACTATCCCGAGTTTCAAGACGTGTGTAATTGTATATAGTAGGGTATCAACATTCAACTGTTTGGCTTCCAGAATAGGAGCTATTTTTCAGACTTATTTTTATCCTCAGATTAATGACTTCCTTCATTTTACTAACCCTTGGGACAACGGCTCATAACTACTTATTACTAGTTTTGTTTAAGAAAACTTCTAACATTCTTGGTTTTTTAAAATTTTTCTAATCTTTTAGATGTAATTTTTCACTATCTAATCTTTTATTATCTTATTTATGTACACAATTTTTTTTATTATATGTTTTGTGCTTATGCAAGGTATGATGCAAAATGATGCGTAAATAAGCACAAACCTCCCCCAAACTTGTTTAGAACAGTGTCCTCACTGTCGCCATCCGTTAAATCTCAAAAACCTGTAAGCTTGGGAGGAAAATTTATTAGCGGGGTCAAGAAACATGGACGCGAAAATCTCCCCCAAACTTATTTTTGGCTCACAATTTTGAGGACAACTTTTATTTTCAAAAGCCAAATATACCTCCCCAAACTTGAGTTAAACAATGTTAATCTTTTAAAATCATAAGAGGAGGGTAAAGTTATTGGTCAATGCCAAGCTTTGCAAAGACCGAAAGTCAACACCAACCATTTGAAGATTTTATCAGTGTAACAAACCGGTTGGTGGAAGAACATATTGTTGAAAGCCAGGAAAAAGTGGGGATGAAACAAGAGGTGGGATGGAATGGATTTGCGTCTCGAATTGGAGAGACGACACCATGATGATGATGATGGATTACTTACATTCTCGTGATTGTCAAGAAGAAGGGGTGGAGGTTCAATTTCTTTGTTTTGGAGATGATTCAACTCAACACCCGTGTTTGCTAAAAATACAAGTTCATCAGCGAAGCTTTCATCGATATCCCGAAGAATAATGTCATTGGCAAGAATGGGATGATACTCAGACTCCATGAAAAATTCAGAATAAGCGTTAGATGTTGACCCGGACAACTCAAAAGAAGGGTCCATATGTATATGATACATATCTGGGTCAAATAATAATGTATGAAAAGAGTCTAGATCAGTATCGTGAAGCTGTTCAAGTTCGCTGCTGTCGACATCCATTAATTCGACAGAACATACTCTAGCATGAGGTTCGAAGGGTTGACTACCCAACTTGTAAATGTTAAGCTCAATTGACCTATTCACAAAAGATAGGTTCATAGAGCCGTTTCGACAATTGATTACAGCGTTGTAAGTCGCAAGAAAAAGTCGAACTACAATCACCGGAATTTGGTTCCATGGGTTTGCTATAGGTTGTGTATCCAAAACAATAAAGTCCTCAGGGAATATGAATTCCCCGACTTTTATCAACACATCCTCTAACATACCCCTTGGTTTGGTGATAGATCGATCTGCCATCTGTAATGTGCATTGCGATGGTTTTAATTCTCCGATACCCAATTGCTCATACACAGAATATGGAAGCAAGTTAACACTAGCGCCTAAATCGAGTAAAGCACGATTGATATTCTTACCCCCAATGGAAATAGAAATTGTAGGACAGCCAGGGTCCTTACGTTTCCTTGGTAATTGTTGGGGAAAAGCTGTGTGTACAGTACTCGACATGAAAACTTTTTTAGGCACTTGAGTCTTCCTCTTCCTGGTGCATAAGTTCTTAAGAATTTTTGCATAAGACGGAACTTGTTGGATAGCATCTAGGAGAAGGATATTGATGTTAACTTGCTTAAACATGTCCACAATCTTCTCCATTTTTGCATTAGGTTTGTTGGCCCTCAATCTGTTTGGAAATGGAGCTCTATCAATAAGTGTTGGGTCCAACATTTGTGGAGAAGTTTATGGGAGTGGGAAGGATGAAGTGGGTGGAGAGTTCGAGCCTGGGGGAAAATGGAGAATAGGCTCGGAAGAAGGTCAATTAGACGAAATAGGATAAGAAGTAGAAGTGGGAATGGAAGTGAAAGTGGATGCCGGGGTGTTAATGATCAATTCATCATTATCAATTTGTTCACCCAAATGATTGTCTAGCACTCTTCCAGATCTCAACATGGTAAGTGCATTCACATCATTATAATGTGAAGGTCCAAGATCAGATAGGGGTTGAGATAGAAGATTTCCTTTCTCTCTAGCACTCATTGCTGCAGTCAGTTGTGCAATTTGTGCTTCTATCAATTTGATACTCTCACCGTGGGAGACAGTGTTTTGCACTAACGTCTGGATAGAAGATGTTAAAATGTCATTCATTTTCGTGTACTGTGTAATGAACAAGTCGAGTGCAGAGGGTTTATCGGTACCGGTAGAAGATGGATTAAAGTTGTTGGCCAGGTTTTGAAAATTTTGTGGTTGAAAGGAATGCTGACTCATTTGTGGTGGTTGCTGTTGTGGAGGGATGTTTTGAAAATTATTCTGGTTTGGAAACGTGTTTTGAGTTTGGTATTAGTTCCAAGAAAAATCAGGGTGATTCCTCCAACCTTGGTTATATATAGAAGAAGAAGGATCGCTTCTAGGTTGTTGCTGAAATGCAGCATTAGTGTGATCTTGAAACGGTACATTCAAAGAACATTCTTCCGTCAAATGTGATGGGTTGGAACAACAACCACACAGTTTTAGGAAGTGTGTATTGGTTTAGGGAGGCTGAAGAGATTCTGTATTCTATAGCATCAAGTTTCTTTTGTATTGCGGCCATTTCGGCTTTCATCATGACGGAAACATTGAGCTGATTGATACTTTCTCTAGACGATGGGTGACTAACACTTTCCCATTGTAAAGTGTTTTGAGCTAAATCTTCTAGGTATTTCCATGCTTCACCATCATCTTTAGATAGGAATTGGCATTGACACATGGTTTCAAGCATCTATTTAGTCGTGAGATCAATACCCTCATAGATAACTCGACACAGATCCTATCTAGGGATTCCGTGATGAGGACATTGTAAAAGAAGATCCTTGAACCGTTCAAAGCATTTCCCAAATGGTTCATTGGGAAGTTGTGTAAATTTGAAGATTTCGCTCCGAACATGGACGGTCTTATGATTGGGATAAAATTTCTTAAGGAATGCAACGAACTCATCCCATATTGAAATAGAATGTGCGGTTGTGTTGTAAAGCCACTTCTTGGCTAAATCGCACAAAGTGAATGGGAGAAGACGTAAACGCATAGCATCCATAGACAGTTGTGATACCCATCAAATCAGATACGTTTTCGAATTTGGTGATAAAAACGTATGCGTTTTCAGACTCAAGCCCATGAAATTTGGGTAAAAGTTTGATGAAATGAGGTTTAATTTCAAAATTGTCTCCATTGGCTGGCGAAATAGAAAGACAGGTGGGACAGGGAACACGTGTAGGGTAGCATTTCTCTTGGAGAGAAATGCGTAGAGGATTCTGCGCACCTGCGGGCGGTAGCAGAGTGGTGTTAAAGTTTGATGGAAATCCATCCATCGTGGTCGTGGTGGGTGGTGGGAAAGAAGACGAAGAATTACCGACTCTGGGGTCGATAAAAGAAACGCGGATAAGAAGGGAAATAGAATCCCGTGTCCAGCCTAACATGTGCTAAACGGTTGTAGCACAACTGACAGCGTTGGTGATAATTAGAGGAAAAGTTGGTTGGTGTTTGTTTTGAAAAATACGGATTTTGAAAAATCAAATCACAAAAAAATGCATAAGCAACCTTAGATCTAATGGTCATCTAGGTCAAGTCTCTAGACCGCTCCTAGACTTCCAGAAGGCAAATTGCAGGATAAATCCTCTACTTCCTCTTTACCCCTTCTGTGGCTAAGTATGTGCCAGGTAAGTGGGAGGTTCTCCACTACGTAAGTAGTGAGCCTAATTAAGTAAGCACTTGCTTTAGACACACTTGCCTTAGACACCACAAAAGAAATGCGGATAAACAATAGATTACCCACAACCTTGTTCTGTCCTAATTGAGCGTGACGGTCCTTAGAGTCTTGTCTAGATATTTTTTAGTTAATGAAGGGTAATGCGGATACTCGTTTTGTGATTTGCGGGGCTTAGGAAGGGTAATGAACTCCCCACCTAATCTGAATTTGGTATTTTCCCCTTAATTTCCGTATTAAAATATGCAAACAACCAAGATCAAAACTTGCAACAAATTTTTTTCTTCTAGCGGCGCTGCGAATTTTTGCAAAGAATCCTACAGAAAATGCTTATTGGAGAAGATCAGAAAGGAGATAAAAAAAAGTCAGAGACATACTTGAGAAATTTGGAACACTGAAGCGCCTAAACGGCGGCGGAACCGCCGCAAAAACCTGCTATTCGCCGTGGATCCATGATGGGAAGGAAGAGTTAGGGTTTCAAAATTTTCCTATAGCTTCTGGTACTCCTCTGGAATTTGCAGAACTTCTCTGAATCTTGATCGCACTTCTACAATGATTCCAGATTCCCTCGCAAAAATTCACAACTAATCGTTAAGCGCTTGATGCGAATTTGATCTAAAAATTCTGATGGAATAATAATTTTTCAACTCAAATAACAAAAACGAACAAAATAACACACCTCCCCGGCAACGGTGCCATTTGATTGATCATCTTCGTGAGTATTTGGAAAATTTTTAATCACAATCAAAGAAATTTATACCGCAATCAATTAACGGTGTCGATGTAGCGTGTTAATGAATACGGATCGTCCACTGAGATACGAGTACTTGTTCGATTTTGCTTTAGATGAGTCGAAATGAAAATATAAAAGAAAATGATTCAAGATTTGTGAGATTTCATTTCAAGAAATAAAATGAAAATAGATCTAGAATCAAGAATTAAGAAGATTTCCAAACCAATTTAGTTATCAAGATTATGAAGAATAGCTTATAGGATTCGATCAAATTAGTAGTAGTGATGAATCCAGAGATGACTAATCTTATCTATTGATAATTTGTAGCTAGAACGATGGTGACGAATGGAGATTAGGGATCTATTAAAGATACTAGGGTTTCTCCTTCTCTATCTCGTGTCTTTTCATTGATCATCATTTGGATCTAGCTTTTAGCAAAGAGAATCATCAATCGTTTAATCCCTAGTTTGCAACGAAATTATCAAGAATGTGATCTCGCTCCAAATTAGGTCATTGATGATTCTTTTTCTTAAAGTTCACAAATCTCATAAGACTTAAGATTAGTAAAAGGATCTTATCATCACTAGATCTACTGATTCTCTCGAATCCTCCACAACCGGAGATTTCACTCACACATCATGAAAATTAAAGAATCAAGAATGAAGAATTTCATAATGCAAGAATGTAATGAAAACGAGAATTAACAATTTATCACCTTCATTAAATCTTCTTCAAATTTACACAACTCCTCAATTCGAGGTACAAGATTAAGCTCTCGATCGCTCCTTTGAAGAGGTGAATTTGTCGTCGATCTTTGTGAAGCTCGATCGCCGTGAGTCTCGGATCGTCGTGGATTTCTTGCTCGGACGACGAACGGCGTTGCGATGAAGGATCGTTGATTGCTCGCTTGATTTGCTTCTCAATGGATCTTGATTTGGCTTTGGGATTTGATTTGGGTTAGGGTTTGGATTGGATCATAAATTATGCCACTCAACTTGTGTGTGAAATTATTGAACCCCCAATTAATGAACCACCAAATTAATGAACAACCTCCACCTTAGATCTAGATCTCCTTTTATAAATTCAAATTCAAATTTCCCTCCTAAAATCTAGGTTGTTAAAGAGAACCTTCTAGAATAAGGTTGTTGAAGAGAGCCTTCTAAAAGAAGGTTGTTATAAGGAGCCTTCTAGAAGAGGGTTGTTATGCAGAGAAGTTTCCAGAAGAAGTCTGTTACACTGGAGCATCTAAGGTAAGCGAGGTTGTTAGAATGAAGCTTCTAGAGAGACATGTCACCCTAATCCCTCAACTCGGCCGCAGAACCGCGGCAACTCGGCCGACTCGGGTGCGGATCCGCGAACATTTAATGAAATCTCTGCATCATTTTTCTGTGATCTTCTTCTATTGATGTTTGGGTCTTCTTCTGATATCTGGAATCTTTTTATCTCTTCTGAATCTCTGCCAGATTTGAATTCTTTGACTTGCCGTAATTTATCGGCACTTTTGTGATTCCAGTTCTTTGACCTAAAGAATTTTCTGCACACAATCTCAATGAAAGTTTTGAGATCTACAAAATCATGCGTGTAGTAATAAACACACAATTTCCCTCATAATACCGGTTATATTGTATAACACATGTTATTTGATATTTTGCAGACCAATTGCTAATATGTGCTATATTTATACCAAACACCTTTAGATGATTAGAAAGAGTAGGGGAATTGATGGGTTAAGAATGCAATATTTTTGACTGATCAAATTCCTCCAAACTTAATTTTGATCGTCTCGAGCAAATTTGTTTTATTCAAGGGCTGTTGTATATAGGATGAGGGACTTTCCTTTGACCGGAGCGGTCAGTACCGGTGGGTTCTGCAGATATTGCTTGATTTCATCCAGTGCATTTTGGTATTTACGACCCCAAACGAACGGGGTCCCCTTCTTCATTAGATGACTGTAGGAGCGGCATTTTCCGGAGAGATTGTCTATGAACCGTCGGATATACGCGAGCTTTCCTTAGAGTGGCCGCAATTGCTTGAGAGTTCTTGGCGCGGGCATTTCCATAATCGCTTTGATCTTTGATGGGTCTATTTCGATGCCTCGGTGTCGTATAATGAAGCCTAGAAATTTGCCTGAGGAGACTCCAAATGCACATTTCAGGGGGTTCATCTTCAGATTATATTTCCGAAGAAGCTGGAACACTATTTTTAAATGCTCCTTGTGCTCCTCGTATGATTTGCTTTTCACCACGAGGTCGTCGATATAACATTCGACAATCTCGTGTATGAGGTCATCGAAGATCTTCGTCATAGCCCTCTGATAGGTAGCGCCTGCGTTCTTCAAGTCAAAGGGCATCACCTTATAGCAGAATATGCCTAGCGGGGTTCGAAAGGCGGTGTGCTTTTGGTCTTCGCGATGCATCTTTATTTGATTGTACCTTGAATATCCATCCATGAAGGAGAAGACCTCATGGGTAGATGTGTTATCGACCATTAGCTCGGTAACAGGCACTGGGAAGTCATCTTTCGGATAATCTTTGTTGAGGTCTCGGAAGTCCACGCAGATGCGCACCGTCCTATTTTTCTTTATCACTGGGACAGTGTTGGCGATCCAGTCAGGATATTGAACTTCTTGGATGAAGCCGGAGTCGATTAGTGTCTTGACTTCGACATTGATGCTCATCTTGAGTTCGAGTCGTATTCTTCTTGGCGTCTGTTTGATAAGCTTGACGTTCGGTGATATCGCCAGTTTATGCACAGCTATTTCTGGATCTAGTCCCGGCATCTCGGAATAGTTCCACGCGAAGCAGTCATTATACTGCATAAGCACGTCTTCCGCCCCTAAGTCAATTTTCCTCAGATTATCGGCCATGGTGTGTATCCCATCTTCCAGCTCTTTTGGCGCAGGTGGAAATCCTGAGATTACCTCGTCCTCATCCTCGTCTGTGAAGCAGTGGGAGAGGTTGTCCATATTTTCGTGCTCCCCCTTCTTTGAGAATGTTATCACGTAGCAGGTACGAGTTCGTTTCTAAGCACGATGTTGATCTGGACTTACTCTCGCAATATAGGTTGCTTTTGGCTCATGCTTTCATAGTAGAGTTACCCTCCAACTTTCGGATAGAGCAAAGTTGCCTTGCTGATACTGGTCTTCGACCCAGTTTTTGAAGGTGAAGCAGTCTTTAAGAGGATATCCTATTACTTGGTGGTAGGAGCAATAATCCGGGTGATGGACCTCGTTTATCTGTTTGGGGGTACCGAGACTCTGGGAGTGTCATCATTTGATACTTCATGACAAGGTTGAATATTTTCCTCGTCTTGTCTTGAGGGAACGAGTACTCCCGACCCATCTTCTTCATAAAAAACGGGTTCCAGCTGACTTTTTCGTGATCACGTGGCTTCTTGGATTTGCTTCGCTATTTTTGAACGTCATTTCCGTTCTTCATCTTGTTGTTGCCTCTACGTCTGGCTTTTCCCTTGCCACGAGAGCACACAACGGGCTGAGGGTGAAGGGCATCGTAGTCTTCTCTTTCCGTAGAATGTTGAATGAGACGTTGCATCCTGACTTTCTCGTAAATGTCCATTTCGCGGCTGTGGTCATTCCAAACCTTTTAACCCGCTTCCTTTATTATCTTGTCAATCTGTTCTTCGAATGACGGACTTGGTATTCTTAGGGCGGGATTTTGCTCTGGTTCAATATCGATGCTATCTAGAAAAGCATTCCTTTCTCCTCCGGAGTCATTTATAACATGGCATCCATAGAACCGCTCTCGTTTTTTGGACCGAACGTATCCAAGCCCGGTCATCTCTATCCTCCCATTGGGCATCTTTCGCCATGTCCCGGGAACGTCCTAAATCTTGTTGTAGAACTGGGCTTGTCGAGCAGTTTGTTTGAAGGGTACACCCTAGCATTTTAATAGCCTCTTCAATCTCTCTGCGTAATATCTAAGTAGACGGATTGGTTGAAGCATGTCAAGCGTAAAATTTGTGTCATGCCAGACTTCTTTTTTCACTTTTGTCTCCGTAGATTGGTAGAAGAGGATCGCATTGTCACCTCTTCGCCTAGGGGGACGTAGAAGGTCTGCAGCTCTTGTATACTGTACGTATCGAGCGCATCAAGTTCCCTGTAATGCCGCTGCGGAACCATGGTAATTTGTAAACTCTGATCAGTTCTAGTAATGGATTGTACTGATGGGCGAACGGAGAATACGGCATTGACTTCTTCCTCAGAGTCACTACCAATGAACAACATAGGATTAGATGGTCCTGGCCTGTTGCCTTGGGGTTGCCCCGAGAAGACTATCTTTTCAACCTCCTCGGTATTTCTCCCAAATATCGAGATGGTAGTGATGGCTTTTTGTTTATTCTCCGGTTTACAACATCTTTCCATGTCTTCAAAGTCTGGTAAAAAGTACTTGGCGTCACATATTTGCGGACTTCATTTATGGAGAATGGGTTTAGCTACCCTGTAACTACGTACTCGAGGCTGTCTTTGAAGTACTTCATACATTGATGTTGTGTAGAAGGGATGATGTTGTATTCGTGTAACCAAGGCCGGCCGAGCAGAGCGATATAGCAATTCTTGGCGTCAATGACATGAAATTTAATGTCAGTGATGAGCATCCTAAAGCGTAATGTCAGTATCACAGACCCAAGCGTCCGTGATGACTGCGAGTCAAACCCGGAGATGGTAATTTTGTCCCAAACCAGGCGCTGAACATTCATGCAGATCTCTTTCAGCACTCTCATATTGAGAAGGTTGACAGAGGACCCGTTGTCGACCAGGATCTTCCCTAACTTAATGTCATGGCAGTACCCGGTGACATATAGAGGACGGTTGTTCTCGCACGTTCAGAGGAGGTGATCTTCATAGCCGAATGTGATGTTGGTTGTATGAACCTCTGCCAGCTCGCCCTTCATCTTTTCTTCCGTAAAGAAAGCTTGGAACTGATCAGGCTCTTGCAGTGCCTTGATCAAAGAATCTTGTGCTTCTTTGGACAGGAGGAGAGCATCCAGTATGCTCAGTTGTGAGGGTATCTGTCACGCCCCACTTCGCAGTGTACGGCGAAGGGGACGCGACGAGGTCCGCTACGTATATACTCAGAAGTACATACGCTAAGCGTATCTAAGCAATATAAAAGTAAATCACAAGAGACAAGAGATATAGAATTAACAACAACTTTATTAATAACATTCTTTCGTACAATGCATGAAAAGTAAATACAACTGGAATGAAAAGCGATGCCTAAATAATGGAATAACAGGAAATGAAAATACTGAATAGAACAAGGTACAATGTCTAGAGCTCGGGGTCTTCGTGAAACTGATCTAAGTCTTCACCGGTGGGCTCGATCTCTGACGGGTCCAAAACACCTGACAACATTCAAAGAAGAAAGAAATAGAATGTCGTCAGTGAACAGGTCGCTCGGTAAGTCCCAAAGATAAAGAAGAATTAGAAAAGACAGAATAAGATGTATCTTCTAAAGTATAATGTTGTAGAATATTGTGTTCACGTTGTTGTTTGTAGCTTGGTACGGAAAGATACCAGTGTATACGAGAGGGGTCTCAGTATTCTAGAGACTAGGGCAAACGGAATGTACAAGAAACCGTTAAGCCACGGTACAACAGCAACAGAATATAGGTTAGGTGTCTTAATCTTACCGCCTCGTGCCACTTCTAACACTTTCCGCACCAATCTATCCCTTAAACCCCGTAATGTTTTGATTGTATTGTTGTATTGTATTGTGTAAGTTGGTTGACTGACCAAAACCATGATATCAGTAACAGATTGTAACTGCATAATCAGGTAAATGGAATAACTGGATAAATGGATGTATATCCATGGTTTGATTCAGTCAAGTTGTATAGATTGTTAACTGGATTCTGGGATTCATGTGTTATATTGGGTTGGAATATTAAAGAATGTAGATTGACTTGAATCATATTCAAGTCAGAAATAATCAGACTCAAACCCGAGTCAGACTAAAAGAAATGTAATTTGAAGTTCTATAATTGTTAGGGTCCTTATTGTAATTTATAAAACTTGAGGGGGTTTTATGTAAAAATACTTTTGTATAATTTTTCAAGATACACCCCAAGTATTTATTATTCGTCTTTATAGTTATAATGAGTGTAATTTTATTTTGTGATATTTCTAGTGATAATATCCTAATTACATAAATAAAGGTATTTATCTGTAATATTGATTTATTTGAAATTCCTGGTATTTTAATGTAAAATTTAGTGTTGTGATTTTTTAGGAAAAGGTGGAAAATTTATCTTATAATAAAATAGGTGTTTAAATGATAAATATATATATTTTTATACAAGAATAATTTTTAATAAATATTTTATTTTCTATAAATCTCATTTTTCTTAAATGTCGTATTTTAAACCTTTCGAGACCGAATGCTCGTTGCGGAGGTCTGAATCTCGCATTACTAAGCCCGAGGGTACACGATAAACCGTACTATCCTTAACGGGTTCCCCAAAGGTGGGTTGTAGTGGCGCTTTGCAAAGAGTTTATAAATACTAATACTTTAGAAAACGGTTTTATAAAGTAAAAGGTATTTATTTGCAAAGTGTAATTTTCCGTATTTTAGATTCTAGGGTTTCCTAAGCCAACTAGCCTATTTCTAAATATTTTAAACGACAAGTTATTAGAAGCCTCAAATTGCCTCTTCACCGCCAATTGCAGCAAGGTAAGTGTCAGGTGAGTGGGATGCTCTCCACTACAAATAATGGCCCTAATTAAGTAACCACTCGCCTTAGACACACTTGCTTAGACACCACAAAGTCAGCTTTAGATAAACGATCGATATCCACAATTTATCGTATTTCCTATTAAAAGATATTGTTTCAAAATTGTATATAACTTAGAACTTTTAGAAAATGTTTATTAAGAAAATGGTATTTTAATGTAAAATCTTGTTTTGTCGTATTCTAAATTTTCAAGGTAGCGTGTTATGGTTACATATGAGTGTGTGAGGAGGTAGGTCATTACCTCGTGATCTACTTTAAGGTATAGCAATGTTAAAGGGTTAAATGTGATAAATTAACATGGTGGTATTTAAGTGAAAGAATACGATATATTGCAAAAGCTATCATTTCATGTGAGAAACTTTATCCAAATTAGTTGTTATATGATTAGTAGTCAACATGAATATGTTTAAGTATTATGGAATTGGTGATAAGTGAGATTTTATAGAAAACCGAATCGGAAATCGGTTTGTTCCGATTTCCGTCGGGTTTTTAAGTTCGTATTTTAATGAAAGAAAAGAAGGATAGAAAAGGGGGACTTACGGGTTTGGACAACGCTAGAGAGTAAGAGTAGGCAGAGGGTTTGCCAGTACATTGAATCGTCGTTGAGAGGTCCTAGCACAATCATCGGAATTTCGCCGTCGATTTCGTCAGCGCTTCGCTTTTCGCTCGTTTTCTAACGTACCAAGTTCTCTTGGAATTTTGAGAGAGTGGACTTAGAAAAAGTGATGAGAGGGTAGAGGGTATGGGGTGTTTATATAGGGTTAGGCTAGGGTTAGGGTTTGCAATTAAAAAATGTAAAAAAATATATAAAAATCATTAAAAATCATTAAACTTTGGAGTAAAAGAGATTTATTGGGCTTTCTGTAACCGGTCAAGGAATTTAGTATGTGCAGTGGTGTTGACCAGTCCAAGATGCTCCTCTTCTATGTTGACGACTCGGCCGTCCGGCCGAGTGCGGCCGGCGGCGCCGGCCCGAGTCGGCCGGTCCACCGGCTGACTAGGCCGAGACGGGCCGAGTCGGAGGGTCGATGGCCGGGGAAACTCCAGGTGTGAATTATAGTATATTTAGTTTTTTATGTGTAGAAGAAAATTTGTGAGAAATGCACGTATAACGCTTGGTATTCTGAAAAATTAAAAACAAAATAATATTAAAAATAATGTGGGGCAGGGGATTTGAACTCTGGTGGCTTTGTTCAGCAGTGCAAGGTGTTACCAATGAGCTATAAGTTCCTTCTTGTAATTATGGAGTGAAATAAATACTTAAAGAGATATCAGCCACAATAAATAATCCAAGTATACATTGAATTTAAATCAAATCTTTGTACATTTAAAATAGAATTGTTACAGTCTACCCTCCTTACAAAAATTTCGTCCTCGAAATTTACAACTTTTATTTGAGGACTAGTTTATAAAGAGGTGTGGATATCTAGTACGCATTTCATCCTCGCTTTCCCAAGTGGACTCTCCTGGAGTGTCTTTCCTCCACATCACTCAAACCAAGTTAACTTCCTTGTTCCGAAGTGTCTTCACTTTCCTGTCCAGGATCTCCACAGGCTGTTGCTCACAAGACAAATCGGGCTGTATAGTGAGCTCGGAATGATCGAGAACATGGCTGGGGTCACTCACATACTTTCTGAGTTGGGATATGTGGAACACATTATGCACTCCTTCCAATGAAGGTGGAAGCGCTAAACGGTATGCCACTTCACCGACTCGTTCGAGTATGTCGAACGGTCCAATATATCTCGGACTCAACTTTCCCCGTCTTCCAAATCGGATCACTCCGCGGTTCAGAGATATCTTCAAGGATACGTGATCTCCTGGCTGGAACTCCAAGTGTCATCTCTTTGCATCAGCCCAGTGCTTCTGTCGATCTTGGGCTATGCGCATCCTTTCCCTGATAGTACGAACCACATCAACAGTCGCTACTATCATCTCTGGTCCAAAAAGTTCCCTATCTCCAATGTCGTCCCAACTTAATGGAGATCGACACTTCCTTCCATACAATGCTGCAAAAGGTGTCATTCCTATGCTTGCTCGGTAGCTGTTGTTGTACGAAAACTCCACAAGATGTAGGTGATCTTCCCACGATCCTTTAAAGTCTAGCATACACGCTCTGAGCATATCCTCCAAGATCTGAATAGTTCGTTCCGACTGACCATCTGTTTTTAGATGATAAGCCGTGCTGAAGTTCAGACTTGTTCCTAAGCTTGCTTGCAGACTCTGCCAAAATTGCGATCGGAACCTGGTGTCACGATCGGAGACAATGCAGACCAGTACTCCATGAAGTCTCACAATTTCCTGTATGAGTTCATGGGTATCAGAGATAGTATATTATAAAGAGTTTAAATCTTAATTAGATTATTACCTCCATGTACTTCTTTGCTAGTGTCTCAGTTGATTGGCCAACTCGAAATGGGATGAAGTGAGCCGACTTTGTGAGTCGATCAACAATGACCCATATGGCATCGTTACCCTTTGTGCTGCGAGGAAGAGCAGTTACAAAGTCCATCGTGATGTGTTGCCACTTCCATTCTGGGATTGGTAGCGGTTGAAGTAATCCAGCAGTCTTGTGATGTTCAGCCTTTACTTGCTGACACACCAAGCATTTTGCGACGCTTCTGGCTACTTCACGCTTCATTCCATGCCACCAATAATTCTGACGTAGATCTTTGTACATTTTGGTACCTCCAGGGTGTACTGAGTAGGAAGAGCTGTGAGCTTCTTTCATTAACTCTTCCCGAATAGGACCTTTTGGTATATACAATCTGCTGCCATATCTCAAAGATCTGTCTTCATGGATGATGAAGTCTGTTCTGAGTCCATTCTCCACTTGTTATCTGATCTTTTGCAACTTAGCATCACTTGCTTGAGCTGCTTTGATCTGATTGACAATGGTTGATTGAACTTGTAAATTCATCAAACTTGAAGCATTACCTGGCATGACTACTTCAATCTCCATCTGATGCAAGTCTTATTGAATCTTCCACTGAGCGGTGAGATTCATTGCTAATGGTTGGCGACTAAGAGCATCAGGTACTACATTCACCTTCCCTGGGTGATATTGCAAGTTGATATCAAAGTCCGCCATGAGTTCTAACCATCTTCTCTGTCGCATATTCAACTCCTTCTGAGTAAACACATAATTTAGGCTCTTATGATCTGTGTAGATGTTCACCCGTTCACCAAGTAGGTAATGACGCCAAATCTTGAGAGCAAAGATGACGGCTGCCAACCCAAAATCATGCGTCGGATAATTGCGCTCGTGAATCTTCAGCTGTCTTGAAGCATAAGCCACAACTTTACCGTGCTGATGTAGAACACATCCTAATCCCTTAACAGATGCATCGCAATGCACTTCGAATCCTCCAGATTGTTGCGGTATGACGAGAATAGGTGCTGATGTCAACCTTGACTTGAGTTCTACAAAACCTTGTTCGCATGCTTCTGACTACACAAATTCTTCATCTTTACGTGTGAGCTTGGTCAGGGGCGTTGCTATCTTCGAAAAGCCTTCAATAAACCTTCTGTAATATCCATCTAAACCTAAGAAACTTCGAATATCCTTCACTGACTTTGGTGTAGGCCATTCGTTAACTGCTGAAACTTTCGCTGGATCCACAGAGATTCCTTCACCTGATACGATATGTCCAAGAAAACCAACTTGCTTTAACCAAAACTCGCACTTGCTATACTTGGCATAAAGCTGATGTTGTCGAAGAGTTTCTAGGACAATTCATAGGTATTCTGCATGTTCTTTCCGACTCTTAGAATACACCAAGATGTCGTCGATGAAGATGACAACAAATCTGTCTAAGTACTCCCGGAAAACTTGATTCATAAGGTTCATGAATATTGCAGGTGCGTTGGTCACTCCAAATGGCATCACTAGAAATTCATAATGTCCATATCGAGTTCTGAAAGCTGTTTTGTGAATATCAGCTTCCTTGACCTTCACTTGATGATAACCTGAACGAAGATCTAATTTAGAGAAAACACAAGATCCACTTAGCTGATCGAATAGATCATCGATGCGCGGGAGTGGATACTTGTTCTTTATAATGACTTCGTTCAAGGCTCTATAATCGATGCACATTCTGTATGAATCTTCCTTCTTCTTCACAAGTAGTACAGGTGATCCCCAACTTGAAGTGCTGGGACGTATCCATCCTTTCGCCAGTAATTCGTCCAACTGTGTTCGGACTTCCTTCAAACCTTCCGGACTTAAACGATAGAGTGCTTTGATCACCGGTTGTGCTCCTGGTACTAAATCAATACTGAATTCAAGAGCTCGATCGGGAGGCAAACCTAATATATCGTCAAGAAATACATCGTCGAACTCTCGAATTACATCTGGTCTTGATTCTTCCTCCACTTGAGCTGCTGCAACTACTGCTTCTCTTGGCTTCGCTTTGTAGGTACCTGGCTCCAGTGTACGGTCTCCGCTTTTGAAATAGAAGACCGGATGGTCTGGAATCTCGAATACTATCCTCCTTTGACGACAGTCTATGGTAGCATAAAAAGTTCCAAGCCAATCCATTCCTAGAACCACATCAAAGTTCGGTATGTCCAGCACTTTGAAGTCAGCATAAAACTCTCTGCTGTAGACGACGAATGGACACAAGCTGTATCCCATAGTTGCCTTTAGAACGCCATTTCCTGAACTGACATTCCAGCTGAGTACAAGCGGTGAGACTGGAATCGCATGGGTTCGAACAAACCGTTGCGACATAAAGCAGTGTGATGCTCCAGTATCAAACAGTGCAAGTGCAGGGATTGAGGATACTAAGATTTTACCTAAGGTATGTGGGATTTGTTTTAGGTATAGAAAATATGCAACTAAGTAGTAGGATAGAAAAGCAAAGTTTGAAAAGAAAAGTTTACCAGTGATGACTTGGCCAGTGGCCTCAGCTTCTTCTACGGACATCGTGAAAGCCTGGCACCTTGGTACATTCCTCCTGGCTTGAGGAGCATTCCTCGGAACGTTCCTTTGAGCTTGATGGAACTGACAAGGAGGTGGTGCAGCTTGTGGTCCTCTGGGTGGTGCAGGTAGTGCAGGTATTGGAGTAGGTGCCTGAAGTGCTGGTCGCTGCGGATAGGTAATTGCTGGCCTAGGTGCAGCAACTGGGTTTTGTCTTTGGGGACAAGAACCAATATCATGAGTAGCTGAGCCGCAGACTAAGCAAAGACGGTTGGCTCGATGGCAGTCTTTCATCATATGTCCAGTTCTCTTGCAGTAGGTGCAAAAGGCTGGGCTGGGATGATGGTTCGGTACTCCGGGTTGCCTTGGCACGAAAGGTGGCCTGGACGAGGCTCCACCTGCCATCTGGTTGGCAGGGCGTTTGACTCCTGCAGACTGAGGTCTGCCCCTTGCTTTTATCACTGCCTCATAACTGCGGGCAGCTTCCAGAGCATCCTCATGAGTCAAAATTTTTCCCATGGCTAGAGTAGCCTGAATCTCCGTGTCCAGTCCTTATTGAAAGCGACGAGCTCTGATCTCGTCCGTCGGTATCAAGTGTGCCGCGAATCTGTTTAAAGATTGTGTTAGCTGTGTAGTATGTGAGATTTAAAAATTGAACTATTGTGACATGTCTTACCGGCTTAACATGGTGAATTCAGCGTCGTATTCATCTACTGATTTGTTCCACATTGAACCCTGTTGTAGATGAATGAACTGCTGCTCCATGGCAAACTTGGCAGTCACAGGGAAGTATTTCGCGTCTAACTTCTCGCGAAAAGTCTTCCATTCAATAGGTTGTGCAAGACGGCTTTCTTCCGCCTTTCACCAGTTGCGAGCATTATCCGTGAGCTGTAGTTTCGCCACACGGATCCAAGCGATGTCTGGCACTTGAGCTGCTGCCAGATTGTCTTCTATGCCTTGTGCCCATTCTTCAGCTTCAAGAGGGCTTCCTTTACCAGAGAACTGCTTGGGGTGTAGAGCCCTGAATTGCTTTACCCCTAGTGCATCGGTCTCGGGGCGGTTCAGGAGTTGTTGCTGTCACTTAAGAAGGCCGCGAATCGCCTCAAGTAGCACTGTTTGCTCGGTGGGTGGTGCAGGAACAGCAGGTGTGAGAGGTAGTGCTGGAGGTGTGTTGTTGACATTGGTGCTGGTGTTGTTCGTTGAATCCATAACCTTGAAGAAAATTTTGGGTTAGGACAGATTCAAGTACATGAAATGATAAGATTCAAGGAATATGAAATTGAAAGATTCAAGGAACATGAATTGTAAAGAATGTTTTAGTTGCTGGTTCTTGTGTTATATTGCTTAGGTTGTTCACGCAGAACAGAACTGCATGATAGGGTTTCATACAGCTTTGACCTGCATGGGCCACCAACAAAAACCTGTCACGCCCCGCTTCCCAGTGTACGGCGAAGGGGACGCGACGAGGTCTGCTACGTATATACTCAGAAGTACATACGCTAAGCGTATCTAAGCAATATAAAAGTAAATCACAAGAGACAAGAGATATAGAATTAACAACAACTTTATTAATAACATTCTTTCGTACAATGCATGAAAAGTAAATACAACTGGAATGAAAAGCGATGCCTAAACAATGGCATAACAGGAAATGAAAATACTGAATAGAACAAGGTACAATGTCTAGAGCTCGGGGTCTTCGTGAAACTGATCCAAGTCTTCACCGGTGGGCTCGATCTCTGACGGGTCCAAAACACCTGACGACATTCAAAGAAGAAAGAAATAAAATGTCGTCAGCGAACAGGTCGCTCGGTAAGTCCCAAAGATAAAGAAGAATTAGAAAAGACAGAATAAGTGGTATCTTCTAAAGTATAATGTTGTAGAATATTGTGTTCACGTTGTTGTTTGTAGCTTGGTACGGAAAGATGCCAGTGTATACGAGATGGGTCTCAGTATGCTAGAGACCAGGGCAAACGGAATGTACAAGGAACTGTTAAGCCACGGTATAACAGCAATGGAATATAGGTTAGGTGTCTTAATCTTACCGCCTCGTGCCACTTCTAACACTTTCCGCACCAATCTATCCCTTAAACTCCGTAGTGTTTTGATTGTATTGTTGTATTGTATTGTGTAAGTTGGATGACTGACCAAAACCATGATATCGGTAACAGATTGTAACTGCATAATCAGGTAAATGGAATAACTGGATAAATGGATGTATATCCATGGTTTGATTCAGTCAAGTTGTATAGATTGTTAACTGGATTCTGGGATTCATGTGTTATATTGGGTTGGAATATTAAAGAATGTAGATTGACTTGAATCATATTCAAGTCAGAAATAATCAGACTCAAACCCGAGTCAGACTAAAAGAAATGTAATTTGAAGTTCTATAATTGTTAGGGTCCTTATTGTAATTTATAAAACTTGAGGGGGTTTTATGTAAAAATACTTTTGTATAATTTTTCAAGATACACCCCAAGTATTTATTATTCGTCTTTATAGTTATAATGAGTGTAATTTTATTTTGTGATGTTTCTAGTGATAATATCCTAATTACATAAATAAAGGTATTTATCTGTAATATTGATTTATTTGAAATTCCTGGTATTTTAATGTAAAATTTAGTGTGGTGATTTTTTAGGAAAAGATGGAAGATTTGTCTTATAATAAAATAGGTGTTTAAATGATAAATATACATATGTTTAAACAAGTAATTTTTAATAAATATTTTATTTTCCATAAATCTCATTTTTCTTAAATGTCGTATTTTAAACCTTTCGAGACCGAATGCTCCTTACGGAGGTCTGAATCTCGCACTACTAAGCCCGATGGTGCACGATAAACCGTACTATCCCTAACGGGTTCCCCAAAGGTGAGTTGTAGTAGCGCTTTGCAAAGAGTTTATAAATACTAATCCTTTAGAAAACGGTTTTATAAAGTAAAAGGTATTTATTTGCAAAGTGTAATTTTCCGTATTTTAGATTCTAGGGTTTCCTAAGCCAACTAGCCTATTTCTAAATGGTTTAAACGACAAGTCATTAGAAGACTCAAATCGCCTCTTCACAGCCAATTGCGGCAAGGTAAGTTCCAGGTGAGTGGGAGGCTCTCCACTACAAGTAGTGGTCCTAATTAAGTAACCACCCGCCTTAGACACACTTGCCTAGACACCACAAAGTCAGGTTTAGATAAACGATCGATGTCCACAACTTATCGTATTTCCTATTAAAAGATATCGTTTTAAAAATTGTATATAACTTAGAACTTTTAGAAAAGGTTTATTAAGAAAATGGTATTTTAATGTAAAATCTTGTTTTGTCGTATTCTAAATTTTCAAGGTAGCGTGTTATGGTTACATATGAGTGTGTGAGGAGGTAGGTCATTACCTCGTGATCTACTTTAAGGTATAGCAATGTTAAAGGGTTAAATGTGATAAATTAAACATGGTGGTATTTAAGTGAAAGAATACGATATATTGCAAAAGCTATCATTTCATGTGAGAAACTTTATCCAAATTAGTTGTTATGTGATTAGTAGTCAACATGAATATGTTTAAGCATTATGGAATTAGTGATAAGTGAGATTTTATAGAAAACCGAATCAGAAATCGGTTTGTTCCGATTTCCGTCGGGATTTTATGTTCGTATTTTAATGAAAGAAAAGAAGGATAGAAAAGGGGGACTTACGGGTTTGGATAACGCTAGAGAGTGAGAGGAAGGTAGAGGGTTTGCCGGTACGTCGAATCGTCGTTGAGAGGTCCTAGCACGATCACCGGAATTTCGTCGTCGATTTCGTCAGCGCTTCGCCTTTCGCTCGTTTTCTAACGTACCAAGTTCTCTTGGAATTTTGAGAGAGTGGACTTAGAAAAAGTGATGAGAGGGTAGAGGGTATGGGGTGTTTATATAGGGTTAGGCTAGGGTTAGGGTTTTCAATTAAAAAATGTAAAAAATATATAAAAATCATTAAACTTTGGAGTAAAAGAGATTTATTGGGCTTTCTGTAACCGGTCAAGGAATTTAGTGTGTGCAGGGGTGTTGACCAGTCCAAGATGCTCCTCTTCTATGTTGACGACTCGGTCGTCCGGCAGAGTCCGGCCGGCCCGAGTCGGGCCGAGTCGGAGGGCCGGGGACCAGGGAAACTCCAGGTGTGAATTATGGTATATTTAGTTTTTTATGTGTAGAAGGAAATTTGTGAGAAATGCACGGATAACGGTTGGTATTCTGAAAAATTAAAAACAAAATAATATTAAAAATAATGTAGGGCAGGGGATTTGAACTCTGGTGGCTTGGTTTAGCAGTGCAAGGTGTTACCAATGAGCTACAAGCTCCTTCTTGTAATTATGGAGTGAAATAAATACTTAAAGAGATATCAGCCACAATAAATAATTCAAGTATACATTGAATTTAAATCAATTCTTTGTACATTTAAAATGGAGTTGTTACAGTATCTTCCTCAGGTGTGCCAGGACATTGTAATTCATTTTGTTTACCTTAGGCGGGTCTTTGGCTGCAAGCTCTTTGGTGACTCTATCATCGAGGGCAATTTCCCTAAGGACTTTTTCCTTCTCCTTGTCTCTTCTGCTCGAACCTTTTTTTGTTGGCCCGAGGTCCTTCTTAGGCAGCGTGCGGTTACGTAGCTGAATGTTCTCGCATTTCTTCGCCTCTTCTTCTTTTCCAAAGGTGGGTTCTTTGAAGAGAGGGCCAAGGGTTATTTCTTCCTCAGAATCGCTTCCGAACGTGAGAACTTGAGTTTTCCCTTTTTTCAAACTGGTATCAACCATATAACAGTTGCCAGTCATTTTTTCGCGCTCATCTGTCGCACTTTTTCGCTGTCGATGAGCTTTATGCTTCATCCTCTTGAAGTGTTGTCGGTGGGTAACGTATCATTGCCACCACTTCTTGAAGGCACCGCACTCTTTGGTGGATGGTGTAACCCTCCGATGGTATAAGCAATAGTTCGGATGTACATCCGCTTCATCGAGGCAGGTACTCCCGGGAGCATTTCCTTTGAAAGGTGGTAGCTTCATCCCCATAGACAGGGCTTTGGCGAACCATTTTCCCGTCTTAAACCTGCTTTTGTCTACCGTGGGTGTGCTTCGATCTGGTTGGAGTACTTCATGACTCGTCCTCGCCGCAGCTTCTTCATTCTGATGCCGACGTTTGGCCTTTTCATATATGGTCGTTTCACGCTCTCGGTTAGCTTTGCTCTTCTGAAGGGCTTCATTCAGCAGCCTGTCAATCAGGTTGTCTAACGGTTCCAAGGTTCTTGGGACTGATCCTGCCCCCAGTTTCCTCGCGTTGCTCTGCGACGCTGAGGGGGTTTCTTCTTCTTTTAACGAAGAGTGAGAAACCATGTGGCAACTCGCTACATAATCCTCGGATTCTTCTGACGAGTTGTTCCCCTCATCATTGTCGCTGTCTCCGTTCTCAAGGATATGATTGAGAAACTCTTCGAGAGTGACTGGGGTCCGCACCTTCTGGTTGTACTTCTCTGCTGCATCAATGTACTTTTGCAGGTCCGTACGCTCGTTATCAGGTTGTACATGCTTCTTGGTCTTCTTCTTTTTCTTCGAAAACTTTGAAGGCTTGACCTGGGTGTTTTGTCCATCGTTACCAGCTTTCAGTGTTGAGCGCGGTTTAAGCATCCCCTCAATGATCTCAGGCTCTAGCGGGCTTTTCCATTTGATTGCCGGACATGCTTGAAGATCCTTCAGCATTTTCTTAGTTTTAGCTGAAAGGACAACTTCCCACGGAGCTTCTTCTATAAATGAACATGATGCCCCCCGGCGTATACACCTTTTTAGGAGTGTGCTGCTGCGGCGGGTTTACCTTCCAGTTTTCGGACAGCGCGAACTTGCCTTGTTGGTATTGGTCCTCAACCCAGTTTTTGAAGACGTAGCAATCTTCGATTGGGTGACCCATTACTCTGTGGTAGGGGCAGTAGTTAGGACTGTTGAGATCACCAGGCTACAGTGGGTGGCTTGGATCCGGCAGAGTGATGAGTCTGTTACGCAACGCCAGTTCGAACAGTCTTCTTGTTTTATCCCAGGGAAACGAGTAAGGACATCCTAGCTTCTCTTCGAGGGATCAGCATGGGCGTGTGTCGCTTTGGTGAGCAACCGGTTTCGGATCAATTGGTTGCTGTTGAATGTTAGCAATGAAGGTCGCTTTCTCTTTGCCCTTTTCATTCTGGGGATCCATGTTTTAAGAGGACGGCCTATGGCCCATCTGGTTCTTTTGGGCCAGCTTGTCAATTAAGGCCTGGAAGGTGGTCGGCTTGAAGAACATCATAAACTGGGATATAGTCGCATGAGGATAGAGGGCCCTACGAACATGCCCACGGCAGGAGCTTCTTCGATGCATTGTTCGCATTTTGACCATAGTTTCCACCACCGAATTGCATATTGAACCCAGGTCTCTCCTGGCTTCACCCTGGCATTGATTAATGCCGTGATTGGGGTGCGCTCTCTTGCGCTTGTGAACCGCTGTGTGAATAGTAATTCCATCCCCGTGAACTTTTTGACAAAATCATTTGGGAGCTCGGAGTACCATTCAAATTCCGTCTCCGACAAGCTGCCAACAAACTGGCGAAGCAGCAGTTTGTCGTCGCCTCTAATATTACCGCAGAAAGCTCTGAATTGAGCAACGTGCTGGTGTGGATTGCCCGTCCCCTTATACACGTAGAACTTAGGGATCGTATATCCTGGCGGATACTTGATTTGATCATACCAGCCTAGGTAAGGTCGCCCAGTTCTGACGACTTGGCCTGCCGCTTCACTCGCTTAATGAGCTCGTATTTGTTGAGCTATGTAGTCATCAAGGGTAGCCTTAGAAATTGTCTCTTCTTGGGCTGCTAAGATAGCCGGGGGAGGGATTGATGTCTCCCCTCTGTCATCTTCAACGATTATCGGTGGATCTTCGGCTGGAGGGTCCGGCTGGATCATCATCCTAACCATGTCTTGGAACAGGAGCGCCATCTGCTTCATATTAGAGGCTTGTTCCACGGCCTCCTTATCCTTTCTCTCCAGCACCCTTCGCAGGAACTCTGTATCGGCCTCCATCTTGGCGCTGTTCGGGTGATGCTTTCGGGCTTTCGTTCTGCCCAGTGAGTGCGGCCATCTTTGTCAGCATCTCCTGGAGTTTTTGTTATTGCTCCTGAGCTTTTGTCACAGACCGTGTGAGTGGTCGATGACCCATGAAAGTACGAATTTCCTCTTTCCCGGAAGCCATGTAAACCGTGTGTACCACCATACCCCCAGACATGGGGCGTTTGGGTCCACTGCCTTTGAAATTTGCCGTAGGCATGAGGATCTTCTCCGGCCTTCTCCTTTTGTGGGAGGTCAAAGTTGAGGGGGCCGTTGCAGCAGGCACCCATGTAGACGATTCCTTCCATGGTACGACAGAGGGATGGTCCTCCTCTTGCCGAGCCTTCGTTTTCTTTAGTCGGTAGGAGTAGTCTTTATTGATCACAAAATCTTAGACCTTCCGCCAGACTTTGTGGATTTTGGAGGACAACCGCTAAGGGGGTTGCTCCAGCTTTGCCTGCATCATATTTTCAGTAGGCGGGGAGACTTCTTCAATACAGCGCTTGGGGAGTTCTTTCGCACCCTCCTGAGCGGATCGAAGTTGTTCCCAGTTGGAACAGCAACGTCAATTTCCACCATTGGAGCTGGTGGAGTAAGTCCGGAGGGAGATTTGCCCCTAGCTTTCCTCACTCGGCGCCAGTGGAGACGTCGAGCATGTCTTACTGATGGGATTACCTCAGTTGTGAAAGCGGCTCCGTCGTGCCCCTGCTTTTGTTAGAGGCTACCGCTGGTGCCAGCTTGTTGAAAGCTGACATCCGTTGAGATGGAACGACCAATCTTTCGAAGGCCGACTTTCTGGTAGGGGGAGCAGTCTTGATGACTTCACCGAAAGCAGGAGTTGGAACTGCCAATCTTGCGAAGTCCGACCCTTTAGTAGGAGAAGCCCCTTTGACGACTTCATTTGCCAGAACTGGAATGGCTATTCGATTCTGGACAACCTCTTCAGGTATTGCGAGCCTCTTTGCAGGCCCACTAGAACTTTGGCTCAGACTATTTAAGACCGAGGTGGAAGACTTGGACGAACCATTGAGAGGGGCTGTGGTGGCTGCAAGTCGATCGAAGACCGACTTCTTTGGAGCTTCCTGTAATGGCACTGTGGCACTGAAGCTTGCTGGCGGGATCATAGTCCCAAAGAACAGTCCAGTGGTGGCCTGAGTCACCGGTTCCACTGGCATTGCGAAGATGGAGGCCTCTTGGAGCCCGTAAGTCACTCCTCCGGCGGGGACGGAATGGGAGTTGCTGTTGCAGGTGCAGTTGGAAGCCATCGATTTCTCTTCTCTTCTGCATAGGAGCAAGACACCAAATCTTAGTACCTTGAATGCAGGGGCAATCATATTAAACCTTGATTTGTTCGCGAACACGACACAGGATGTGTAGAGTGGAAAGATGAAAAGGTCCCACCGGTCATGACAGAATCTGTTTACCACCGAAAATGGAGACGAAACTGTGTAGGTCGTCTTGCCTGAATTTGGGGGCAGATGCTATTTGGTTTTATTCATCCACCTCTCCGAAAATACCAAGTTGATTTATGGCACCGTATATAGGAGGCTTGGACAGATGCGGCCATTGTAGCAGACTTCGTCAGATTCCCCCTCGTTTGTGAGGGGTTCTTGATTGTGGGGACGCTCTTCCCTACAGGCGTAAGCCCCTGCAGTTAATTACGTTACCGCATTGCGGTAACCACTTTCTCCTTCTCCAGAAGTTCACTTCATTTCGTGTGTGTTTGTTTTATTTTTGGTTGCTCGTGGATTGTATACGGAGACTAATTTATGTTGCCGCTCATAGGGCGTGGATTAGTACAAATCTGTATATCTTAGATTTGGGTTTGGGTTGATTTAAGGATCGTTGATCTGTTTTGAGATCAAGACCGACTTAAAAATATATGAGCATTTGGGGGCTCGGTTGGTTTTTTGTTAAGGACAAGTTAGTCCAATTTGAGACTAAGATCTACTTAACAGGGTTTTAGGATCATTCAGATCCAACAAAAGAGCATTTGGGCCCTATTGTTTTAGTTTAAGGACGTTTTGGTCCGTTGTTAGTTTAAGAACGTTTCGGTCCGTTGTTAGTTTAAGGACGGCGGGAGTGAGATCACTCCACCCTAAGACTTTTTCGAGGAAGGAAACTCCCTTAGAAGATGAAGAATGGCTCAAGAGAACAGTCAATGATCTCAGTGCCGCTCAAATCCCGAAGGACGCGTGGGTGAACATCTCTAAGCTAAAACTTACGGATAATACCAGGATATGGTGGGAGGCAGAGGAAAGTAGATTGAAGGAGCCCATCGACTGGGAAAGGTTCAAACAACGTTTTGATACCCAGTACTTTCCAGTCGTGGCACACTTAAGAATGGAACGGGATTTTATACAGTTCTAACAAGGGAGCATGTGGGATAAGTCGGTGGACAAGTACGCTTCGGAGTTCGCAAGGTTAAGTCTGTTCGCGCATCATCTGGTGTCAACCCCAGAACTTTATGCTAAGAGATTCCGGCAAGGATTAGACCTGAAGACGCAGTCCTCCATGTCTTCTGCTACTCTTTCGACTTATGATGGAATCTTAGAGGTGGCACGAAACTTTGAAGAACTTCAGCGACGCATGAGGAAGGATGACCGTTTGTCCGGCATTAAGCGACCGACCAATCAAATTCTTGGAGGAACATCTTCCAGATTCAACAGAAGACAACAACCCAAGAGACCAGCAGGACCAACTATCTTCGGAAAACCAACCGTTAATGCAACCATTATGGTAGGACCGGACACTACATGAGAGACTGTCGCATTTTGAACAATCTTTGCATAGGGTCTGCGGATCATACTATTGGGGACTGTCCTCAGAGAGGGAGACAATCAGGCCCCATTAACAAGCCGGCTAACTATGTGGCACCAACACAGGAAAACCGGCCACTTTCCGCCACTAAACCAACCGGTCAAGGGGCATCACCAAAGGGACCATCCTTGTCATCACAGAAGCATGTTTTCCAGCAAGCGCAGAGGAATGGACCCAAACTCCAGACCTTCACCATGACAGCCGAGAAGGCTGATGCCACGTGGAAAGACAACAGAGGTACTCTTTCTTTTTCTCAACCTTTCTTTCAATGCCATTCTTATTTATCTTTTGATGCAAATCTTAGTTGGACTCATTATAATTCCTCTAGTTTTCGTAATTTCGACTAGTTGCCCTCATGTTATATCTCTCAAGTTTTCCATCAATTCACAAACCCCTTCAACTTCTAAACTTTTCTATCTGAAAGCAACTACTGATTTTACATTTTCTGATTCCTTGTACCTAAACCCTTCATAGACTTTCCATGCATCAAGTGATACACCAACTCACGGGAGCGACACATGCAGCAAAGAGGATTCTTGACAGCGTTACTGATTTCCGTGCCTAGGAGTGGCTACTCCTTTGAAAATTTCAAATATGAAATTATTCTAAGGAGGGTAGATCGTAACTATCACAACCATTCTTGCAATTCTTAGCAAACCCAGAAGTTTTAAACATCCACAACTATTTTCGGAGAAGGGACTTGGTGGTATGATGTATTAGCGCGGCGATATAGTTGCACATGCGTCAAGACAACTAACGACTTGTGGACGCAACTGTCATGTTCAGATCTAGAACTGACAATGGTAATGTTCATCTTGAAGATATAAAAGCACTATTCTAAGGAGAACATGGGAACACGGATGGTTGAAACACATAAAGCGGATGAGAGGGGTCAAGTTTTATATGGGAGAAGTGCCGATCGATTGGGACGACCCTGAAGATGGAGAATTGTAAGATTGACATAATTGTAGAAAAAAAAAGTGGAGATGGTGATACAATGCAGCAAGCGCGGAAGGCTCAACCTATGACTCATCGACCATTTAATATCTTGGAAGGAGACGGTGGGTTTATGTATAGCCTACTTTTGCTACTTTTCTTGGAGGGTATGCTGGCAACCCTAGTAGTACTTTTGATCATTCCGAGATTATGGAAAAGTTGGCGTAACCTCCTAGCGGCAACCGGTCGGGATACTAGAAGGATGAAACCATGAGCGACAAGACAATTCAGCTGGCTAGAGCAATATGAAGAAAGAATTACTAGGCAGACATACACGGAAGCGAGGAAATGGGACGAGAGAGCGAGACCCAAAATTTTTTAAACTGCGATAATCCCTTCTTAGTGATTTCTTTTTTCTTGACCTACCTTCTGAAATTTCGAGGACGAAATTATTTTAAGGAGGATAGATTGTAATGACTGTGTTTTCTAATACCTAATAAAATATATTTTATTTAAAATTCTAGTATCAAATAATAATTTACGTGTTTCGTCGATAGAAAAATATTTTTTTGTAATATTAATAATTTTCAGAGCAGTGAAATATGATTTAGGGAATTTTCTAAAATCAATCTATTGTTTTCCTAGGCTTAAAATGTTTTAATAAAATTTTATGATACCTTAAAATAATCTGCATATTTTTATTATCAGTTAAAATAATTAATTTGTAATTAAAAATGCTTTAAAGGATAAACTAGATTTTAATAACAATCTAAAACCATAGATATAGAGTATATAGTTTAGTTTTAACCCAAAATTATTTTTATACTAAAGATAACAATAAAATATATTTTCTGAAATTTTTCCATAATTTTCCCATATTTTTAACTATTTTTAACAATTTTTTTAAAGCCAAATTCAAATTTTAAAATAATAAACAGTTTATTATTTGTGTATATATATATATATATATATATATATATATATTTATTTATTTATTTAAATCCCTTTGATCTGGACCGTTGGATACAAGATCCAACGGCCCAAGACGCGTGGCGGAGCCCACGTGGTGGGGACCACGCGAAACCACGTGATCCCCCTCCACGCGGGCACGTGACAGGCGGCGGCGGCGTGACGGTGCGTCGTGGGCCGTTGGAAGCAGATCCAACGGCCAGGATCCTCTGGCGGCGGGTGCAATCATCAACAGATGATTCGAAAATCATTGGCGGCGCGGATTTTTCCGTTGATTTAACGGATTTTTTGAATTTTCTGGTTATTGAAAAAACCTTATAAATAGGCACTTCAAACATTGATTTCTCATACCTCAGAACTCCAAAAATTCTAAAAAAATACCAGCACCTTCGTATCAACGCCGCCGATGCTACGGCTCCACCTAATCACCAAGAAAAAATCTGAGCGCGGAGCTATTGAGGATTTAGTACAATCCTACGTTTTCAACCCATCGGCATCCGACTCAAACCAAAGGTAGGATCCGCCTCTCTCCCCTCATCTGTCACCTTCTTCTTTATCAATAACCTTAGTTCCGACTTCTAATCAGCAATCCCCCATTAAAATGATGTTATAATATTCTTGCATGCATATTCTTTTGTACCCTTTAATGATGATAATCTTAACCCCTAATTAAAATGGGTTCCTTAATCACTCGTATATACCAAAAAAATAATGTACCCTACTGCTACATGGAATGTGATAGGCCAAATGTTTATAACTCACGAATATTAATTCACCCCTTTCATACCTACTCTCACCCATACTATTGTTGTGATCTCGAAATAGGTTTTCTTCTACAAAAAGGACCCTCGTTTTGTTAAAAAGGTTATAATTTTTTGATAAGATAATTGGAAGGTATTTTTAAATACGATATAGATATATTTTTACGTACACCCCTTTTTCATCAACTACTATAATGTTGTTAAATCCTTTCAATCTTTTTAAAGAGGAAAATACTAAATTTAAATAACGGCTTATGGTTTTTCCAAAATGAACGTATTTTTCTAAAGGGTTACCCCAAACCTAAAACACTATAATTTCATAAAATTATTAATTTCATTTAAATACCTCGACTTTTATTGAAGGGTCATTTTCAACAAGGACCATAATCCGTGTAACGATATCTTTTCAAAAGGAATACCTAGCACCTTATTAAAAGGTAATTTTCAAATAAACACCAATCCAGATTTTTGGCAAGTGTTTTGGATTTTTGCTTGTTTACTGCTTTGCATTTTTAAAAAACGGACTTCTAAGGGGCTATAACACCAATCCAGATTGGGTGGGGATTTCATTACCCTTCCTAGGACCCAAAAAATCACAAAAAGCATTTTTGCATCAACCTTCTGTTGGAGATAGTGCCCTCAGAATCAATTATTGGATCACGGGCACGTGATTGCAATGATTGAGGGAGGACCTGTCCCAGTCGGACAGTCTTACTCAAGATGATAGTATGTTATCCGGTTTATATTTATCATCGTGTACTGCTTTAGGTGACATTACTGATCACTATTGCGCGTTGATAAAGCCCCTAGGATTCTTGCTTGACTGCCAGCAGTATGAGGGCGATCATATACGTGGGAGTTGGGGTCTATAAGCACATCCTTAAAAGGTCCATAGTCATGGGAGTTTCGAGACAGGGCATCGATTCTCCAGAGTAGATTAGTGTATACAGTCGAGACCCCGACGAGGGGCGGTGGCAGGTATCACAAGCCACTGGTGTTAGTTGGTTCACTTAAGATGTATATAGGTGCTCATTGGGTTATGAGTACACCGGACAGGACTCGCCGGGAACATGCTAGTTGGTCTTATACCTGACGTCAGATGGCAGTTCCCTGGTGACATGTGTACAGGTTAGTTCATCAATCTGAGATCGTCATTTGTCTCGTGTGAGTTCGCACTGTACTTTGATTACTACTCTACCACGCTCAAAGGAGACGTGCAAACAGGTTTTAGTTGGGTACAGTCCCGAGCCACATGGAGGCAGTGAGCGGATCTGCAGGGGTTCGTCTCTCCCGGTATTGGGGGTGAGGTCCCGCTGTGTCTAGGAGAGCCATTACACGAAGTCCTTGGCCAAGGCAGGAGATTTACTGATAGGTATTCCAGTAGTATCTCAGGGTGTTCTGGGCTACACTCCGACACGACTTGTACCGCTTTTGGGGGTATGACTTTTACCAACCCCCTAGGTCCGCCATGCAATGCTCATAGACGAACGGACCGGACTGTACGGATTTTGTTACTGACAGGCTCAGTAGGGTGTCAGGATGAGTTCGCTCATCGACGTCTCTTTTAGTCAATACCTGGTAGCCCGTTACGTATAGGCTAATACCTCTGACGTGCTAGTGGTTAAATCCACAACCAAAGTATTGGCGAGTCTTTAGAGTCTTTAGAGTCCCCCACAGACCAGTTTCTCAAGTTTCGGGCGAAACGCTTTAGAGGCCGTATGGAGATATGGCAGGGTTCGATCATATACGTGCGGTATTGCACGGATCATGATCGGACGGATAATACTAGCGGGCTTTGGTTTAAGCCGGATCGTAGTATTGTACAGTGTAGATTTTGTTTCATTGCATTTGTATTCAGTGGGAATACAAATGCGGGTATGTATATACAGTCGCGGAGTTTTCCTGTAATTTATTACGGGATCGATTTTCTGAAGTTGCCAGTTTGTATTCCGTTTCGGCCAGTTTTCATTTGTTCCTTCACGGCCGGATTTTTCCGATGGAGGGGGCTAATTTGCAAGTTGTGCAAATTACCTTTATGGAGGGAGTTATTTGTATATGTGGCTCCATGATGGTTCTATCATGAGATTCTTTTTACATCTCTTCCTTTGTATTTATTGTGATGGAATTTTGAAAGGATTGATTTTGGAAAATGGTGTGACCATTTTCTTCTCATTTATCATGACTTATCTTCTCTTGATAATTCCATTCATTTTTCCTTCCACCATAGAGATGAGGCCGGCCACTTGAGAGGAGAGAAGAGAGAGTTCATTTTTGTGGGGAAATTATTGATCTCACTTGGTTTGCCACAAAAATTCCATAGCTCCATTTCAACCTCTCTCAAAAGTTCATTCTCTACTCCACATCATAACATGGCAACTTCATACCCCATGAGACAAAACTACTACACTTAGCCTACAACACTCCTTGGGCACGTCGGCTCGCCAACTTCGTGCCCGAGTTGCCTCGGTCCTGAGTGAGAGCCCGTAAAAGAATCCGGCGATGTGGTACCCGTTCCGACGAGGAGATGATGACCGGAGATTCCGCGAGGATATCGGAGTGGAGGCGAAGACCGAAGGACACAGATCGCTTGGTATAGCTCTCTACCCCATTTTCTAGTATGCTAGAGTTAGGTTAATGGACCGATCCGGGTTTATAGTGCGCGGTGGTGCCGGTTTCTAGTTTTTAGAAAAGTTTCGTTTCCGCATTCCGGCATCGGATTGACGGCCGGGGCGCCGCCGTGCACTTACATTGATATCAGAGCCATGCCACTAACCTAGTCTAGCTTGCTCTAACGTGTTTACAAGTTCGATCGAACGGATTTTCCGAAAACCCGATTTCAAGTGCATCTGTTTTTTGTCGATTTGTTTTTGGCTCGAAATTTTTTTTCAGTACATTGCAAAAACACGTGCAGGGAATTATAAGCATTCTGTGAAAATTTGGTCACGTGACGTCACTATTCCACCGCGGAACCGCGGCCAAATCCATGCATTTGCCGCGGTTCCGCGGCCACTTTAACTGTTCATTGGACCAAATTTTTACATTGAGCTTCTGAGTTGAAAATGGGGGGTTTTGGAATATTCTTTATGGGCCCAGATTTTCTTTGAGTGCTACAGTAATGCTTGGGGCCCACTTCGGTAAATTTGATCGATCAAAAATTTTAAACATGTTAGTTCACAGTATTTACATTATATCTGTGACCGTGAATTTCATTTGATCGGTAAATCCTGTCTAACTGCTACAGCCCCTTTAGACGGATTTGCGAACGTGACATTCACATTGATGTTCTGTGTTGTGCTGTGATATTGCGGATTGGTCGTGGGGGATAGCCTGGCTGCAATGGTAGTACAGTTTTGATTTTATATGTACATTTGATATTGCAGGGTGAGCGTCCGACATGTGGACTGCCGTTACTGCCTGTTTGTATATTATTCTTTTGGGGCATGACCGGGCTGAGGTCGATGTACCCGTTGTATGTATATTTTACTTTCTGTACTAGGATTACCCCGCGGAGGGGTGCACGGATGACTGGATTCTAGAGGGCAACAGGCCCGCATCTCATGGCATTGAGACGGAGGGGGCTTCACTCTAGAATTGGCGAGCTATTCGCCGCACTCGTAGGGGGTACATGTTGACCCAAGGAGGGGGGCCTAAGTTACCGGATTCCATGAAGTGCTGGGTGGTCCATTCACGTTGCTGAAGGGGGCTGCCTCGCTTCAGGTTTTGGCGGGTAACTTGCCGTGCCCGTAGGGGTCTAGGATTTCATTGCACAGGCTATCCACACGACCAGGGGAACGTCGGGTTTCAGTAGCGGCTCTATGAAACCCGGGGATCCCAGATATCTGTATTGTTCTGTGATGCTTATTACATTTCTGTGATGTTGCATTTTATCACGCCTTGAGCGAATATTATATATTGATATATATACTAGTAGATGTTGTATATGTTTTGCATCCGCGCTAGTCTAGTCCCTGCTCTGTCATTAGTTAAGTAACCTAATAGGTGATGACGGGCCCAGTGGCGAATACGGATGGCATATACGTACATCATTATTTTCGTTCTTTATTGGTGTGATCAATTGATGGGACTGCGTTGATTCGGATCAATGCAAGCTAAAAAAACCTACTCCAATGTTGTTGGAACATTTTTCAAAAAGCTGTTATTGCAAGAGCGTTCTCTTTTGTTTTGCACAGTGGTATTCGGTTATGAATATCCAGCACCTCAGTCGACGAGGCAAGGGCCGAGATCCCTTCACCGGGAGTGACCCCTTGGACAGAAGTTTGCGTCAGGGCAATAACTTCACTATAGCCGATTACTTTTGCTTTGCATCGTGGTATTCAGTTGGAATATCCTGCACCTCATTCTACAGGGAAAGAGCCGAGATCCCTTCACCGGGAGTGACCTCTTTAGCAAAGGTTTTCGTCACTATATTTTTCTAAAAAGCTATCCGGTTCCTTCAACGATATCAAGTTCATTATGTTAAAGGTTTTCGCCAGAAACCATTCGTAGCCCTCCGTCGTTTCAGACGGGTAGCACGTAGTATTCATGCTATGTTTGTTGGCCTTAGTCAAGGCATAGTGTATGGTAGCTGCTTGTTACCTTTCTGCTGCATAGATAGATGCGTTGGTTTGGGACAGTCGTATAGCCTTGTTGACCTTCGTCAAGGGCTTGTACGGGTGGGTTCAAATTAACCTGGACAATGACGGGTAGAACTTGACATGTGACTTATGATTTGTTGGCCTTAGTCAAGGTCATAAGAGCATGGGGCAAAAATCACATCAGGAGTTTCTACAGAAACTGAAACTTGCCAGATATGCGCATACCTTCTGGAGTGTGATAACGTGAGCGGATTCCGTCACGTTATCATGCGATGATAGTTGGATCCCGATTCCCACTGATGAGTTGGTTTACTTCTCGGGTGATCCCGACTAATTCTTCTTTCAGGTTTGGGGAAGAATTTGACGTTACAGTAGGAGGTTTCCTGATTAGATAAAGTGACAACCATTCTGATCTAGGTTAGAGTGCACGCTGAGTGTTTCTTTTCTCTCTCTCTTTGGCAGCGACCATTGACCCGACCTTAGACTATGACTCAGTGACCAAGTTGACCGAACCTTCTTATAACACTGGCTTTTGGATTGTCAGAGTTGCATACTTCATTGCCACTCCTACTTTTACCCTTTTTTCCAGGACACCCCGTATTACTACGAACATCCACTTCCATTGGATAAAACTATCGTATGGTTATATACGAACTCGAAGGAATTTATTCGAGGATAGTTTCCGGTTCTGGAGAAAACGAATAGGACTATTCAGTTGTTTTTTCCTTTTACCTTCTCTCAGGTTGCAAGTGCTCCTTGGATTAGGGCAGTACACCCATTACGCAAATTGGATAGTCTTCTTCCAAACCATAGGCAGGTGCTGACCGGTAGGAAATGAAGAAAGCCGATTAGCCTAAGTGTGGTGTACAGAAGGTATTAAGTTAATACAAATAAAGGGATTAGAAGGAGGGCAAAGTAAATTGCGACTGATATTCATGACCAAACCAAGTATTTCATTACCACTCCCACTTCACCTTTGTATTTCTCCAGGACACTCCGTATCACTACGAAGATCCATAGTTATTTGGATATTCCATCGTATGGTTATATACGAACTCGAAATGAACTTGTTCCAGTTCGGGGATGGATTCTGGTTCAGGAGAAATAGGAATAAGGTTTATTCAGGTGTCTTTTATCTTCACCTTCTCTCGCATTGCGAGTGCTCCTAGGATTAGGACAGTACACCCATTATGCTTATTGGATAGTCTTCTTCCAAACCATAGGCTGGTGTCGAACGGTAGGGAAGGAAGAAAACCATTTGGCCTAAAGGGGTGTACAGAAGGTAATGACTAAAGACATATAAAGGGATTTAGAGAGATGACAAAGAAATATACGATTACAATTGTGAATCTGGATAATGGAAGATGCATTACTAGGAATACCAGGATACCCCCACGAAACATTTACATATTTCAGTTTCACTGTGTACTGTTAAAGGAAAACTGATTTCTTAATTAGACACTTACTCCAGGGTATGTATTTACCAGGTATGATTCTCACATCTGTATGGTTTTACAGATGATGAGTGAGAGTAAGCTATTGGGAATTTGGTGATTATCCTCATTATATCGGAATTCGTTGTAATTGGTGATATTTGAGGAAGTCACCTGAGTTGTTTGCCGGACGGCAAATATTTGGTTTTGAATATCCGCTGTTATGCACCAATTTCAAATTGATATATCTGTACATCTATTTTTATAGAGTGAGATATTCCTTTTTGAAATTATGTCCATGACATTTACCTATATCAGTGGATGGTTAGGTAAGGAGCATTAAACAATGGTGTAATTCTTCATAACCAAAGTACAGTTTTCAACCTACGACACACAGGGAATGAGTTATTAGACTCAGGGGACTTATACAGAGTATTCTATATTGTCCAGTGTCCATGAGGATAGAGGGGTTGGTACTCGTACTGTATTCTGTTTACTTGTGACTTCTCTAGTTCTTAGACATGTGTTTCGTAGAAATACAAGGTCTAAGTTTTGAGAAGTTATAGGTATATGAATAAAGTAGAGAACCAGGTATTGCAAGTATCGGGATTCTTCGAGATGATCGAAGATGTAGATACTTGTGTGTGGTATTCAGTTGATAGTAATGATTAAGAGAACTTGCTTCTCTTTCAGGTTACTCGTAATTGGAAGCACTCCTAAGTTGAGTAACACTGATCGGCCTCCTTCCATTTAGTTGACATGCACTTGAGACAGATGCATGATTTGAATCTGGTTCAATTAAATCAGTGCCTCTGTTTCTGTATTGGATATAAAACAGTTCGTATCTTGACGATGTTAAGGTACGGGGAGTTGTCCGGCTTATGCTTAAAACCAGACTCTGGATAACTCAAGGCACGTTTCTGTAATGGTTGTTTGTGGGTTGACCCAGGTTATGACGAGGATTGATTTTCTACCATCTGGAAGATCAATAGTGATATTGTTCTTGACTCGCCACAGTTTTAATAAAAATGGTTTTTTTTTCCAGAAAGCAGTAGTGGGAGTATGCTAGAACTGGAAGTGATTCCAGAACCGCAAACGATTACTGAAAATTTGATAAGATCCTAAATATTCAATCTGGTTTGACATTCCATTGGCCACTCCGCAGATATGGAGGGTAACCTCAGACACCCGAGAGGTACTCCGGTAGCCTCGAGGACGGTGACAGGGAGGTTCTTGTTTACCCAGACTTTCCATTGCTGTTGTTCCAGACCGTGAGACCCGGCAGAAGGATGAGTATAGCGTCGTTCTAAACTAGTTTTAGAAGTGTACGTCTATATGGCTTTGCCAGAAGGTTGTCGTAGTCAGTGGGAGCAGCGGAAGCATTGGTGGACAGGTGGCTTATGTTTATTTATAGACTAAAGCAGATATAGCGGAGATAGATCATCTATTTCTGATGTGACAGTCATAGGTTTGACTTCATCAGAATAGGGGATGGATCTGTTAAGAAGGTAGTAGGGTGTTATGTCCTGGTATTTGGATGACATACACAGAGTAGGAAGTGATATTCCTATACTACGATCGGTTATACTTTGGTTGTTACACAGTGGTTTCTCTGCATAAGGATATAGATATTATATCAGACATTCTGGTTACTAGATTTATGGTCTAGATTTGGGTAGTTTCCCAATCTGGGTACTTTGACAGCATTCTAAAGGTGTTTTAGAATGGACGACTCCTGGCACGGTAGTGTACCTGCAGGTAATGGAGTCACCCTCTCTAAAGGTGTCTTATAGACTAAAGTAGAGAGGGATGTGCATGATTGGCAGATCACTTGCTTAGGCAATTGAGTCAATCATGAGATGTCAAGTACTACACCAGATGTTGTTTTTGCAGTAGGTGCAATAAGTTGATATTGATCCAATCCTGGAGAAACATTCGGAAGCAGTTTTAGAACATAAGTGAATGTTCTAGGGATATGATAACGGCAGCCTCCTTTAGGAGACGGTTATCATTCCAGGCTTCCAAGGTGACCTGGATGATAGAGTGGCTATCAGAGTTATAGTTTTCCCTATGACGAGGTGCAGTAGTTTGGACAGGAGGTCCAAGCGGATACTGAGGGAGGCATGGCGCAGGATACTGATTAAGTTCAGTTGACGATACAGTCTAAGAAGTTTAGATTTGGAGTTCATTTATGAGCTAGGTCCGATCAGATATCCAGAAATATTCTAAGACATGTATTGCTCATTTCGGGAGATGGCTTTCTCCGCGAACTTGAGATAAAGAGAGACATAGAAAGAAACATCACAGCGGATCCACTCACCGAGGCTATTCCTCGAACGCAATAGTTTCGCAAACAAGCTTTGTGAGACTGACTAGTAGAGGAGTTGGGTGTTCGGTATCACACGGGCAGTGAGTATGCGACATCGCAATAATTAGCCTTGAGTGCAAGTGGGATATTGTTGGAGATAGTGCCCTCATAGTCAATTATTGGATCATAAGCACGTGATTGCAATGATTGAGGGAGGACCTGTCCCAGTAGGACAGTCTTACTCAAGATGATAGTATGCTATCCGGTTTATATTTATCATCGTGTACTGTTTTAGGTGACATTACTGATCACTATTGCGCGTTGATAGAGCCCCTAGGATTCTTGCTTGACTGCCAGCAGTATGAGGACGATCATATACGTGGGAGCTGGGGTCTATAAGCACATCCTTAAAAGGTCCATTGTCATGGGAGTTTCGAGACAGGGCATCGATTCTCCAGAGTAGATTAGTGTATACAGTCGAGACCCCGACGAGGGGCGGTGGCCGGTCTCACAAGCCACTGGTGTCAGTTGGTTCACCTAAGATGTATACAGGTGCTCATTGGGTTATGAGTACACCGGACAGGACTCGCCGGGAACATGCTAGTTGGTCTTATACCTGACGTCAGATGGCAGTTCCCTGGTGACATGTGTACATGTTAGTTCATCGATCTGAGATCGTCATTTGTCTCGTGTGAGTTCGCACTGTACTTTGATTACTACTCTACTACGCTCAAAGAAGACGTGCAAACAGGTTTTAGTTGGGTACAGTCCCGAGCCACATGGAGGCAGTGAGCGGATCTGCAGGGGTTCGTCTCTCCCGGTATTGGGGGTGAGGTCGCTCTGTGTCTAGGAGAGCCATTACACGAAGTTCTTGGCCAAGGCAGGAGATTTACTGGTAGGTATTCCAGTAGTATCTCAGGGTGTTCTGGGCTACACTCCGACACGACTTGTACCGCTTTTGGGGGTCTGACTTTTACCAACCCCCTAGGCCCGCCATGCGATGCTCATAGACGAACGGACCGGACTGTACGGATTTTGTCACTGACAGGCTCAGTAGGGTGTCAGGATGAGTTCGCTCATCGACGTCTCTTTTGGTCAATACCTGGTAGCCCGTTACGTATAGGCTAATACCTCTGACGTGCTAGTGGTTAAATCCACAACCAAAGTATTGACAAGTCTTTAGAGTCCCCCACAGACCAGTTTCTCAAGTTTCGGGCGAAACGCTTTAGAGGCCGTATGGAGATATGGCAGGGTTCGATCATATACGTGCGGTATTGCACGGATCATGATCGGACGGATAATACTCACGGGCTTTGGTTTAAGCCGGATCCTAGTATTGTACAGTGTAGATTTTGTCTTTTTGCATTTGTATTCAGTGGGAATACAAATGCGGGTATGTATATACAGTCGCGGGGTTTTCCTGTAATTTATTACGGGATCAGTTTTCTGAAGTTGCCAGTTTGTATTCCGTTTCGGCCAGTTTTCATTTGTTCCTTCACGGCCGGATTTTTCCGATGGAGGGGGCTAATTTGCAAGTTGTGCAAATTACCTTTGTAGAGGGAGTTATTTGTATATGTGGCTTCATGATGGTTCTATGCATCATGAGATCCTTTTTACATCTCTTCCTTTGCATTTATTGTGATGGAATTTTGAAAGGATTTATTTTGGAAAATGGTGTGACCATTTTCTTCTCATTTATCATGACCTATCTTCTCTTGATAATTCCATTCATTTTTCCCTCCACCATAGAGATGAGGCCGGCCACTTGAGAGGAGAGAAGAGAGAGTTCATTTTTGTGGGGAAATTATTGATCTCACTTGGTTTGCCACAAAAATTCCATAGCTCCATTTCAACCTCTCTCAAAAGTTCATTCTCTACTCCACATCATAACATGGCAACTTCATACCCCATGAGACAAAGCTACTACACTTAGCCTACAGCACTTCTTGGGTACGTCGGCTCACCAACTTCGTACCCGAGTTGCCTCGGTCCAGAGATGGGAGCCCGTAAAAGAACCCGGCGATGTGGTGCCCGTTCCGACGAGGAGATGAAGACCGGAGATTCCGCGAGGAGATCGGAGTCGAGGCGAAGACCGAAGGACACGGATCGCTTGGTATTGCTTTCTACCCTATATTCTAGTATGCTAGAGTTAGGTTAATGCCCGATCCGGGTTTATAGTGCGCGGTGGTGCCGGTTTCTAGTTTTTAGAAAAGTTTCGTTTCCGCATTCCGGCGTCGGATTGACGGCCGGGGCGCTGCCGTGCACTTACACCTTCGAGTTAATTAAAAAGATATTAGACTCAGCCAATAAGGACTGTCGTGCTCATTAGGACTAAGGAAAGGTTGTAGGCATCAATTGTTTATCTAAACCAGACTTTGTGGTGCCTAGGCTAGGCAAGTGGGAAAGGTAATTTTAAAAGGCCCGTTTCACGGTGATTCGTGAGCGGATCCTTTCTTTCTTTGCTTGTGCTTACCTGGCCACAATTGGCGGTGAAGAGACGATTTGAGGATCTCACAACTTGCCCTTTGGAACAGTTAGGAGTAGTCTAGTTGACTTAGGAGACCTTATCTCAAGGCTTGATTGTGCATATTTTGATTGCTTGAAAGTGTGTCTAAGCTCTTTATAAAAATTTTTTGCAAAAGATTTTCAAATAAACACCACAACCTTTTATAGAAAGGATATTTTTCCGTAAAACATTATGTTTTTCCAAAATGATAAATAAATATTCCAAACCTCATGGTTTTCTTAGAAGCAATAAAAGATAATTAAACACTATTATTGTTTTTACTAAGCATTCCCTAAGATGACACGAAGTACTTTACGAACTTTAGAAAATAAAACGAGTGGTTGTGGAAGGCTATATTAAACGAGATCAATACTTTTTAAATTTCCAGTTTATGACAACATGACATATACAAAACATGATACGGTTAGGGTTAGAATGCGCGGACCTAGGTATGGAATACTTATTGAGAAGATCCCGATATTTCGGGTGACCAGTCTGATGTACGGACGACTATACATATATGAAGATCTCTGCAGGCAGGGTGACCAGTCCAATGTGTGGGCGACTACTAACCCGATATTCGAGCGAATACTAACCCTATTTGAGGGCGAATGATCCAATATGTGGTTGACATATAATATGGAAATTCCATGCCTAAAGGTATACGCACTAACTCTAATTCGTCAAAACCTTCATACTGAACCAGGGGATGGGTAGTTTGATTAGGCAAGGAGATTAGGAACTCGGATTCCCCTACTACTCAATCATGATCCCGGGAAGTGAAACGGTATATTTCACTTCCCCAGTTGTTGTTCCGTGGCCACAACGGAATAATCGCGAGTATCCGGACACCTGTTTGACAAACTAAAACGTTTACAATAGCTATTGATATTAACACTAAACTCACATCTTGTGCTATACCCACCTGTTATCTTATCTACTTTTCTTTATGAGACACAAGTTATTCAGTATCTTGGATGTGGATATTTTACCAGTTTAGACTTGTTGTTTATTATGGAACTGAAGGGTTGTAATACATGTGCACTTGAGAGATATTCACGCTAGATAAAGCTCCATCGTAGTCATGGGACACCTTTCGGGGATGTTCACGCTACCACATTGATTGCCATCCCAGGCATGAGCACCAGCTCATACTGCTTCCAGCTAGTCATGGGATACATCAAGGATACGAGTATGTTCACCAGTCAATTCCATCCATACATACCTTGTTTAACCTGATCTAACTCTTAGACTTAATATTCGTTTGACTTGACTTGAACCTTTACCAAACATATACCTCTGTCAACATATCTAATTTGCATACAATCTCATACCTTTATACCCATGTACATCATATTCATTATATTTATATACACCTGTTTGTTTCTATACCTACTTCCTTATGAGGCAATCCTACCCGAGTATAACTCGCTGGTGGACCTTCCTTTTCTTCCTCTATCTTTGGAATGTCCGTCAGATAAGAATGAGTATTATGGCGAGGATCAAGGTTTGAAGCCAACTTATGAAGATTATGCAGACTGGACGATGGAAGATTAGCTATATTTAATTTTTGTTGTTGCCCACATATTTAGGACTTTTGTTTCTCCTCGATGTAATTAAACTACTTAGTTTATTTTACTCTTTCCTTTGGGATGTAATAAAGTTTGGTTAATGGAAATAAATGCCTTTTGATTTTATTATTTTTGTTTTGGTACACATCCTGCATGTTAAATATTCATACGCTTAACGTAACTGTATTGAATAGACTACCTTCAATACAGTTAGGTTGCGGACCATGCCACGTCATCCTTCTCCTTCTTTTAGGAAGAGGGGCGTGATAGGTTTTAGTGGTGGCCCATGCAGATCATCTTGTGTACTAAAATGAAACCGTTAACTGACTTATTATATTTTTGAATCTCATCTATTTATACCAATTTCATAATTCTCCTATGTTCCTAGTCCCTTCCTTGGCATTTTGTACCCTGACCATGACCTTCCTTCAGGTCATGACAAATCTTTCCGACAAGGATGACATGTTTTTTGAAGCTACATCTGGAGATTCAGACGATGACGTCGTAGACTCTCAGGCGGTCATTTCCGACAGCGACTCGGAAGACGAAGATGTCGATGCTACAACTTCGAAGCCTATGATGGCCAATGACTCCGAAGATGAAGAAGAAGATCCCATGGAAGAGGAGCATATAGAGGAGGGGCCAGAAAAAGAAGCTCCTGCGGCGGAAGAGAATCCTATGGAATATGATCCGGATAAGGAGGCTCCTGCAGAAGAAGAAGACCTTATAGAGGTGGAATCAGAGAGCGAGGCTCCTACCGAGGATGAGTCGAAGGACGAAGCTTCGAGTGAGAAGGAACTCGAGGACGAAGAAACTCAGGCAGTTGCCCCCGCAAGATGCCGTGGGAATGGCCGTACCTTTCTTAGTGCGAGGAACTATCACCACTTGTTGAACTCCCATAATCGAGACTAATAAGTCTTTTTTTCCTTTTCTTTGGCCGAATAAAACGATGTAGGGGAATGTCCTTACTTTTCAGTTGTACTCTCCATATCGAAGTTGGATAATAAAATCTTAGTTTCGAGCAAAAATCTCTTGTGTCTCTTGCTCTTCTTATTAGTCTCTCTCTTACATTAATTGATGTTCTTCTATGCAAGCTATTATCTAGTCTCATCCCTCAGTCTGGTTGTAACGTAACCTATTCTGATTCAGATAATCAATGGCTGGACAACACCATCACCGCAACCGAAAGGGAAATGGGGACAATGAAGCCATGGCCTAACAAGAAGCGATGCTACAAATGATGCAAGGACTACTGGAGCAACAGCAGCAGCAGACAGCTGCCCTTCATCATGAACTGCAAGAAAGTAGGCAGCAGCAAGCAGATATTTTAAGTAAGGCACTAACCCCAGTTTCTCAAGGTTCGGCGGGAGTGAAGAAGTTCAGATCACTCCAAGCTAAGACTTTTTCGGGGAAGGAAACTCCCTTAGAAGCTGAAGAATGGCTCAAGGAAACAGTCAATGATCTCAGTGCCGCTCAAATTCCAAAGGACGCGTGGGTGAACATCGCTAAGCTAAAACTTACGGATAATGCCAGGATATGGTGGGAGGCAGAGGAAAGTATATTGAAGGATCCCATCGACTGGGAAAGGTTCAAACAACGTTTTGATACCCAGTACTTTCCAGTCGTGGCACACTTAAGAATGGAACGGGAGTTTATACAGTTCCAACAAGGGAGCATTTAGGATAAGTCGGTGGACGAGTACGCATCGGAGTTTGCAAGGTTAAGTCAGTTCGCGCATCATCTGGTGGCAACCCCAGAACTTTATGCTAAGAGATTCCGGGAAGGATTAGACCAGAAGACTCAGTCCTCCATGTCTTCTGCTACTCTTTCGACTTATGATGGAATCTTAGAGGCGGCACGAAACTTTGAAGAACTTCAGCGACGTATGTGTAAGGATGACCGTTTGTCCGGCATTAAGCGACCGGCCAATCAAATTCTTGGAGGAACATCTTCCAGATTCAACGGAGGACAACAACCCAAGAGATCAGCAGGACCAACTATCTTCGGAAAACCAGCCGTTATATGCAACCATTGTGGTATGACCGGACACTACATGAGAGACTGTCACATTTTGAACAAACTTTGCATAGCCTGTGGGTCTCCGGATCATACTATTGGGGATTGTCCTCAGAGAGGAAGACAATCAGGCCCCATCAACAAGCCGGCTAACTATGTGGCACCAACACAGGGAAACCTGCCACTTTTCGAAACTAAACCAACCGGTCAAGGGGCATCACTAAAGGGACCACCCTTGTCATCACAGGAGCGTGTTTTTCAGCAAGCCCAGAGGAATGGACCCAAACGCCAGACCTTCACCATGACAGCCGAGAAGGCTGATACCACGTGGAAAGACAACAGAGGTACTCTTTCTTTTTCTTAACCTTTCTTTCAATACCATTCTTATTTATCTTTCGATGCAAATCTTAGTTGGAATCACTATAATTCCTCCAGTTTTCGTAATTTCGACTAGTTGCCTTTATGTTATATCTCTCAAGTTTTCCATCAATTCACAACCTCCCTTCAACTTCCAAAATTTTCTATCTGGAAGCAACTACTGATTTTACATTTTCCGATTCCTTGTACCTAAACCCTTCAGAGACTTTCCATGCATCAAGTGATATACCAACTCGCGGGAGCGACACATGAAGCAAAGAGGATTCCTGACAGCGTTACTGATTTCCGTGCCTAGTAGTGGCTACTCCTTTGAAAATTTCAAATATGAAATTATTCTAAGGAGGGTAGATCGTAACTATCACAACCATTCTTGCAGTTCTTAGCAAACCCAGAAGTTTTAAACATCCACAATGATTTTCGGAGAAGGGACTTGGTGGTGTGATGGATCAGCGCGGCGATAAAGTTGCACATGTGTCAAGTCAACTAACGACTTGTGGACGCAACTGTCATGTTCAGATCTAGAACTGACAATGGTGATGTTCATCTTGAAGATATAAAAGCACTATTCTAAGGAGAACATGGGAACACAGATGGTTGAGACACATGAAGCGGATGAGAGGGGTCAAGTTTTATATGGGAGAAGTGCCGATCGATTGGGACGACCCTGAAGATGGAGAATTATAAGATTGACATAATTGTAGAAAAAAAAGTGGAGATAGTGATACAATGCAGTGAGCGCGGATGGCTTAGCCTATGACTCATCGGCCGTTTAACATCTTGGAAGGAGACGGTGGGTTTGTGTATAGCCTACTTTTGCTACTTTCCTTGGAGGGTATGCTGGCAACCCTAGTTGTACGTTTGATCATTCCGAGATTATGGAAAAGTTGAAGTAACCTACGAGTGGAAACCGGTCGGGATACTAGAAGGATGAAACCTTGAGCGACAAGACAATCCAGCTGGCTAGAGTTATATGAAGAAAGAACTACTAGGCAGACATACACGGAAGCGAGAAATTGGGACGAGGGAGCGAGACCCAAAAATTTTTAAACCGCGATAATCCCTTCTTAGTAATTTCTTTTGTCTTGACCTATATTCTGAAATTTTGAGGACGAAATTATCTTAAGGAGGGTAGATTGTAACGACCATGTTTTCTAATACCTAATAAAATATATTTTATTTAAAATTCAAGTATCAAATAATTATTTACGTGTTTCATTGATAGAAAAATATTTTTTTGTAATATTAATAATTTTCAGAGCAGTGAAATATGATTTAGGGAATTTTCTAAAATCTATTTATTGTTTTCCTAGGCTTAAAATGTTTTAATAAAATTTTATAATGCCTTAAAATAATCTGCATATTTTTATTATCAGTTAAAATAATTAATTTGTAATTAAAAATGCTTTAAAGGATAAACTAGATTTTAATAAATAGTTAAAACCATAGATATAGAGTATATAGTTTAGTTTTAACCCAAAATTACTTTTATACTAAAGATAACAATAAAATATATTTTCTGAATTTTTTCCATAATTTTCCTGTATTTTAAACAATTTTTTTAAAGCCAAATTCAATTTTTAAAATAATAAACAGTTTATTATTTATATATATATATATACACACACACACACACACACACACACCTTTGATCTGGACCGTTGGATACAAGATCCAACGGCCCAGGATGCGCGGCGGCGCCCACGTGGTGGGGACCACGCGAAACCGCGTGATCCTCTTTCCACGCGAGCATGTGACAGGCGGCGGCGGCGTGACGGTGCGTCGTGGGCCGTTGGATGCAGATCCAACAGCCAGGATCCTCTGGCGGTGGCCACAATCATCAACAGATGATTTAAAAATCATTGGTGACGCGGATTTTTGCGTTGATTTAATAGATTTTTTGGATTTTCTGGTTATTGAAAAAACCTTATAAATAGGCACTTCAAACATCGATTTCTCACACCTCAGAACTCCAAAAATTCTGAAAAAAATACCAGCGCCTTTGTATCGACGATGCCGATGCTACGGCTCCACCCAATCACCAAGGAAAAATCTGAACGCGTAGCTATTGAAGATTTAGTACAAGCCTACGTTTTCAACCCATCGACATCCGACTCAAACCAAAGGTAGGAACCGCCTCTCTCCCCTCATCTGTTACCTTCTTCTTTATCAATAACCTTAGTTCCGACTTCTAATCAGCAATCCCCCATTAAAATGTTGTTATAATATTCTTGCATGCATATTCTTTTGTACCCTTTAATGATGATAATCTTAACCCCTAATTAAAATGGGTTCCTTAATCACTCGTATATACCAAAAAAATAATGTACCCTCATGCTACATGGAATGTGACAGGCCTAATGTTTATAACTCACGAATATTAATTCACCCCTTTCATATCTACTCTCACCCATACTATTGTTGTGATCTCGAAATAGGTTTTCTTCCACAAAAAGGACCCTCGTTTTGTTAAAAATGTTATAATTATTTGATAAGATAATTGGAAGGTATTTTTAGATACGATATAGATATATTTTTATGTACACCCATTTTTCATCAACTACTATAATGTTGTTAAATCCCTTCAACCTTTTTAAAGAGGAAAATACTAAATTTAAATAACGGCTTATGGTTTTTCCAAAACGAACGTATTTTCTAAAACGTTACCCCGAACCTAAAACACTATAATTTCATAAAATTATTAATTTCATTTAAATACCTCGACCTTTATTGAAGGGCCATTTTCAACAAGGACCATAATCCGTGTAACGATATCTTTTCAAAAGAAATATCTAGTACCTTATTAAAAGGTAATTTTCAAATAAACACCAATCCAGATTTTTGGCAAGTGTTTTGGATTTTTGTGTGTTTACTGCTTTGCATTTTTTAAAAATGGACTTTTAAGGGGCTATAACACTAATCCAGATTGGGTGGGGATTTCATTACCCTTCCTAGGACCCCAAAAATAAAAAAACCATTTTTGCATCAACCTTCGAGTTAATTAAAAATATATTAGACTCGGCCAATAAGGACTGTCGTGCTCATTAGGACAAAGGAAAGGTTGTAGGCATCGGTCGTTTATCTAAACCAGACTTTGTGGTGCCTAGGTTAGGCAAGTGGGAAAGGTAATTTGAAAAGGCCCGTCTCACGGTGATTCGTGAGCGGATCCCTCCTTTCTTTACTTGTGCTTACCTGGCTACAATTGGCGGTGAAGAGGCGATTTGAGGATCTCACAACTTGCCCTTTGGAACAGTTAGGAGCAGTCTAGTTTACTTAGGAGATCTTAGCTCTAGGCTTGATTGCGCATATTGTGATTGCTTGAAAGTGTGTCTAAGCTCCTTATAAAAATCTTTTGTAAAAGATTTTCAAATAAACACCACAACCTTTTATCGAAAGGATATTTTTCCGTAAAACATTATGTTTTTCCAAAATGATAAATATTCCAAACCTAATGGTTTTCTTAGAAGTAATAAAAGATAATTAAACACTATTATTGTTTTTGCTAAGCATTCCCTAAGATGACACGAAGTACTTTACGAACTTTAGAAAATAAAACGAGTGGTTGTGGAAGGCCATATTAAACGAGATCAATACTTTTTAAATTTTCAGTTTATGACAACACGACATATACAAAACATGATACGGTTAGGGTTAGAATGCGCGGACCTAGGTATGGAATTCTTATTGAGAAGATCCCGATATTCCGGGTGACCAGTCTGATGTACGGACGACTATACATATATGAAGATCTCTGCAGGCAGGGTGACCAGTCCAATGTGTGGGCGACTACTAACCCTATATTCGGGCGAATACTAACCCTATTTGAGGGCGAATGATCCAATATGTGGATGACATATAATGTGGAAATTCCATACCTAGAGGTATACGCACTAACTCTAATTCGTCAAAACCTTTATACTGAACCAGGGGATGGGTAGTTTGATTAGGCAAGGAGATTCGGAACTCGGATTCCCCTACTACTCGATCATGTTCTCGGAAAGTGAAACGGTACATTTCACTTCCCCAGTTGTTGTTCCGTGGCCACAACGGAATAATCGCGAGTATTCGGACCCTTGTTTGACAAACTAAAAAGTTTACAATAGCTATTGATACTCAACACTAAACTCAAATCATGTGCTATACCCACCAGTTATCTTATTTACCTTTCTTTATGAGACACAAGTTATTCAGTATCTTGGATGTGGATATTTTACCAGTTTAGACTTGTTATTTATTATGGAACTGAAGGATGGTAATACCTGTGCAATTGAGTGATATTCACGCTAGACAAAGCTCCATCGTAGTCATTGGACACCTTTCGGTGATGTTCACGCTACCAGATTGATTGCCATCCCAGGCACGAGCACCAGCTCATACTGCTTCCAGCTTGTCATGGGATACTTCAGGGATACGAGTATGTTCACCAGTCAATTCCATCCATACACATCTTGTTTAACCTGATCTATCTTTTAGACTGAATATTCGTTTGACTTGATTTGAACCTTTACCAAATATATACCTCTGTCAACATATCTAATTTGCATACAATCTCATACCTTTATACCCATGTACATCATATTCATTATATTTATATATACCTGTTTGTTTCTATACCTACTTCCTTATGAGGCAATCCTAGCCGAGTATAACTCACTGACGGACCTTCCTTTTCTTCCTCCATCTTTGGAATGTCCGTCAGATAAGAATGTGTATTATGGTGATGATCAAGGTGTGAAGCCAACTTATGAAGATTATGCAGACTGGACGATAGAAGATTAGCTAGATTTAATTTTTGCTGTTGCCCACATGTTTAGGGCTTTTGTTTCTCCTCGATGTAATTAAACTACTTAGTTTATTTTACTCTTTCCTTTGGGATGTAATAAAGTTTGGTTAATGGAAATAAATGACTTTTACTTTTATTATTTTTGTTTTGGTAAACATCCTGCATGTTAAATATTCATACGCTTGACGTAAATGTATTGAATAGACCATCTTCAATACAGTTAGGTTGCGGATCATGCCACGTCATCCTTCTTCTTCTATTGGGAAGCGGGGCGTGACAACTATGTTCTTGATTTGATGAAACTAAGTTCTTGATTTGAAATCTATCTTCTTTCTTTTCAAATTCTTTCTTCTTTGAATCTTTGATTCTCAAGAACAAGATTTTCTCGATGAGAATTAAATTCTCAACTTGTGGGAGATTAGTCTTGCGGATCTCAGATCCATAGAAAGAACTAAGTTCTTTGAGAAGAGTTAAACTCTTTGTTTGAGAATTAAATTCTCTTTTGTTTTGTGGGAGCTTTTGGGAGGCTTCTATATATTTTTTTAGAAGCTTATGGGGTGGTCTCCTTCTCTTTTTCTTTTTTGGAAAGAAGGATCATTGGTCGTTGGGACCCACCACCTGTCCGACGACACTGAGAGATTACAGCGCCGATGGTGTGGAGGGATGTTGTAACATTTTGGAAAATTATAAATATTAATAATGAGTTTATAAAAGTGATATCACATACAGCTTTTGGTTTCGAAATTATATCCGTAAAAATGTGATTATTTTTGTAGAATGTGAATAAAGGTGTGTGATGCCATAAAAAATGATATTTTAATTATTTTAACATGATATTGAATTTTACATTTAAGCTAAAGACATTCAAGCGATAGATTAAATCATTTCATATCTTTTGTTTCATATGAATTTAAATTGTAACATGATATTAGATTTCATATTAAGATAAGAATATTTAAATGTCATGACAAGTATTTCATGTTAAGCATGGATGTAGATGTTATTATATGATAATGGTATTTAAGTGTGAAATTAAGTATTTCATTCTTTTGCATTTGAATTTAGATTTTTATATAAAAAGATTTTTAATTGTTGTATGGTGGTTATATCTTAACCTAAGTCTAAACCCTCACCCTTAACACACCTCACCCATATTCATATCCCTCCACCTCCTCCTTCTTCTCTTTACATCTCCTCCATCCTCCATGCCACATCCACCTCTCGACCTCCACCTTATGCATTCTCTACACACAAATCATAATACTTCCACTCTATCTTATCACCACACCTAGGGAGTTCTTTTAGTTATCTTAACTGAACAAAACACTTCTTCAACCCCAAATCAAAAATAATTCTAAGTGTCATCATATCCAATGAGTGAAACCTTAACCCTTTCCTCAAAGTTGTGGCCATCACAAAGCTAGAAGTCCCTACATGACTTAGATGCTCCCACACACAATTTAGGAGCTGGTGTTCCATTTTACACAATCTTCATATGTATAATCTCTAAACTCTATAGAATTCTAGTTCTGAAAAGTTAAATATTGAAATCGGATATCGGAAATATCGTATTTTGATAGATTAGGCTCTTGTTCAGTTGATAAAACTGCACATTTGTATTACATTTTTCCTACCATTTTCATATTAAAAAAGGACTTTATTATAATGTATTATACATATGAGGGTTTATGTATAAAAACACCATTTTCCATGTGTTAATATATTTTAATTAGCATTTGGTAGGAAAATGTATGCAAATAAATTCATTAACCTAATCCTAGTAGAACTAGGTCTACTAAATCTTATTTGAGTAGTTGTGCAGAATTTTCTAAGACTAGAATCAAGCAAATCAAGTTGTTGAAGAAGACTTGCCTAATTAAGAATAAAAACGTGAAGACCAAGTCTGGCAGCAACCACGAGAAGATTTCTAGATTTTGAAGGTGCTTAGGATTGCCATATGTCACAAGAAGCAAGCCCAAAAATTTTCATCAAGAGATCTTGACCTTTAAGCGTGGATCCGTGGCCAAACCTCCCCTTGGGCCGCGGATCCGCCGCAATTCTATGGAGTTGGAAGCCGAGGATTTTTGGGGTGAATCTATGCTAAATTTTACTAACTATTGAAGCAAATGATTCTGGCTTTGCACTATAAAAGGCACCGAGAGCCTCTTGGAAAATTTATCAAGCCGAAGAGATCACGAAGCTCCAGACGCTCACGCATCCAGGCTGATCATCGACTGTTTGACTACCTCCTTAGGAAATATCGAGAAGCAACTAGTTTGTAATCATTTTCTACGGAATAAAAGTGTAGATTGTTCAAGTTGATTAATAAAAGTAGTTATTTTATTTAATTCTTTTTGCATTTTACATTATGTTTTCCCTCTCTGTCTTTTCATCTTCTTCTCCCAACATGCGCGAGTAATTCTCCGCTTGTTAGGGTTCGTAGTATTAGGGTAGGCTAATGGATGATGAAAATATCTAAACCCTTTTTAAGTCCTATAAAGTTTAGGAACTTTATCAAAAGAATCATTAATATCCTAATCGGGCGCGCTAGCAATTCTTTGCTAGTTCCGACCGCGATTAGAGATTAGATTAATGATTGTTTTGGTAAAGGCTAGATATGAACGGAGTTCCGTGTCGAGATAAGGGTTAAGAGTGGGATTCCTTTTCCCTCCAGAAACCCTAATCTACACGCATCACCGTTGTTCTAGTTTTAAATCTATTAATGGATAAAAAGGGTAACTTTTAATTAATCGTCCATAACTACTAAATCCTAACGAACCCTACAAGCCCCCTTATTATATTAACTACATCCCTAAAATAATCTAGATCTTTATTTTACATTCTTGTTTAACGTAGATCTAGAAACCATTCTATAAAATTCTTTATCCCTCCTCTCTTTCTCAACACATCTAAAGTAAAAGTAAAAGGTTCCACGTTTCCCAGAGGACGACCCGTACTCATCTCGGTCTAGCTATACGCGACACCGTTCTGATTGCGGTTAACTACAAACACACTCTTTCGAGCCAATCAAATGGCTCCGTTGCCGGGGATACGTGCGTAATTTTTTATTCTTACTATTTGTGTTGAATTCTTATACGATCTATATCATAATTAAAACAAAACTGCAAATTGTATATTTAACGATTATTGTGTGAATTTTGCGAGGGAATCTGAAGTCACATACTTGAGGATACAGAGCGACAGAGACATTCATCAAGATCCAGAGGAGTATAGAAGGCCACCTAGCAAAAATCATCACCTAAACCCTCTGCCACATGGCGGATCCACGGCGAAAACACCCTTTTGGCGGCGGAAACGCGGCAAAACAGAGGAGTTAGGGTTTCAAAATTCTCTGGTAAGATTCTAACCTCTTTCTCTCTCCTCTCAAATCCAATAAAATCTATTTTCTGCAGGATTCTTTGCAAAATAGCGCCGCTCAAAAATCTTTTTGCAAAAGTTTTGTGATTGGTTTTGTTTTGCATATTTTAATACGGACTATAAGGGGCAAAGACCAAATCCAGATTAGGTGGGGATTTCATCACCCTTCCTAAGCCCCACAAATCACAAACCGAGCATCTAGATCAACCCTTCATTAATTTAAAAAATATTTAGACCAGACTCTAAGGACTGTCACGCTCAATAAGGACAGAGGAAGGTCGTGGGTAATCTATCGTTTATCCGCATTACTTTTGTAGTGCCTAGGCAAGTGTGACAAAGGCTAGTGGTTTTTAATTAGGCCCACTACTGTGGTTCCTTCCCACTTACCTGGCACTTATCTGGCTACAAGGATAGTATGAAGGCGGTAGAGGATTGATCCTGCGGCTTGTCCTTTGGAAGTCTAGGAGCGGTCTAGAGACTGGACCTAGGTAACCTTAGTACTAGGGTTGCTTGTGCATTTTAGAGTGATTTGTCTTGAGTCCCACTTTTTTAAAACAAACCAATTTTAAAATCACACACACGCTGCCACTTGCACTAAACCCGCTTAGTGTATGCTCGGCTGGACACGGGATCCTAGTGCCCGTCTTGTCCGCGTTCCTGCTATCGACTCCGAAGTCGGTGCTTCTTCATCTTCTTTTCCACCACCACACACCACAACCGAGATGGACGGCACTCCATCAGATTATAACACCACGCTGCCACCGCCCGTAGGTGAGCAGAATCCACCGCGCATCTCTCTCCAAGAGAGATGCTATCCTATTTGTGGTCCCCTTCCTACTTGTCTATCTCTTCCACCACCTAACGGGGATAATTTTGAAATTAAACCCCACTACATCAATCTGCTGCCCAAATTTCACGGGCTTGAGTCGGAAGACGTGTACGTTTTCATCACCAAATTCGAAAACGTATGCGCAATGATGGATACTTCACAATTGACTTTAGATGCTATGTGCTTACGTCTTCTCCCATTCACACTGTGCGACTTGACAGAAAAATGGCTTTGTAATACTGCCACACACTCTATCACTAATTGGGATGAATTCGTCATAGCATTTCTTAAGAAGTTTTACCCAAATCATAAGACTGCCCACATTTGGAGTGAGATCAACCAGTTTACCCAGCTTCCCAATGAACCATTTTGGAAGTGCTTTGAACGTTTTAAAGATCTGCTTGTCCAATAACCCCATCACGGAATACAAAGATGGGATTTATGTCGGATTATATATGAGGGCATTAACCCAGCGACAAAGCAGATGCTTGAAACAATGTGTCAATGCAATTTCATGTCTAAAGATGACGGTGAAGCATGGAAATATCTGGAAGACCTTGCTGAACACACGTTGCAGTGGGAAAGCGTAAGACCACCTTCAACTAAGGGAGGTATTCACCAGCTCGACGTTTCTATCGCAGTAAAAGCCGAAATGGCAGCGATACAGAAGAAACTCGATGCTATTGAGAACAAATTTTCATCATTCTCCCTAAATCATGTCACGCTTCCTAAGACCGTCTGTGGTTGCTGTTCGGATCCTTCACACTTAACGGAAGAATGCCCTATGAATGCATCGTTTCAAGCTAATGCTGCTTTTCAGCAGCGACCTAGAAACGACCCTTATTCTTCCACATACAATCAAGGATGGAGGGATCATCCTAACTTTGCTTGGAATCATAACCAAAAAAGCAATTATCAAAGACCTCCTCCACAGCAACTACAACCACAGAATCAGCCCCCCTTTCAGTCACAAAATTTCCAAAATCCGGCCAACATTTCTACACCACAAGTGGCCGGTACTGACAACTTACTTGCACAAACTTTGGATATGTTCATGAAACAATTCATGCAATTTTCGGCTGAGATGAAGTCTTCTATTGATACCCTAACGAAAAACTCCTCCTCTCATGGTGAGAGTATCAAATCAATAGAAAACCAAATCGCACAGTTAAACGCCGCAATGAGTGCGGGAGAGAAAGGGAAACTCTCATCTAAACCCCTACCGAATCCTGGCCATTCATAAAGTCATAATGTGAATGCCATTACTACGTTGAGATCGGGGAGAGTGCTGAATAACCGAGTGGGTGAGCAATTTGATGATAGTGACACATTTGATACCCCAGCTTCTTCTTCTTCTTCCCCTAATTCGTCTAGTCCCCCACCTTCATCCGAGCCTATTCTCCGTTTTCCCCAAGGCTCGAATATTTCGCCAAATCTATCTAAGTCGATGCCCACTCCAATTTTGGGATCGAATCCGTCACCACAGTCTTCTCAACAAACGTTGGACCCAAAACTTATTGATCGAGCTCTATTTCCAAACCGATTAAGGGCCAACAGACCTAACCCGCAAATGGAGAAGATTGTGGAAATGTTTAAGCAAGTTAGCGTGAATATTCCTCTCCTAGATGCTATTCAACAAGTCCCATCTTATGCAAGAATCCTTAAAGACTTGTGCACTAGGAAGAGAAAAACTCAAGTGCCTAAAAAGGTTTTCATGACAAGTAATGGTAGCACAGCTTTTACCCAATAAATACCAAAGAAACGTAAGGAACCCGGCTGTCCTACAATCTCTATTTCTATTGGGGGTAAAAATATAAATCGTGCTTTACTCGATCTAGGCGCTAGCGTCAACTTGCTTCCTTATTCAGTATACGAGCAGTTAGGAATTGGAGAGTTAAAACCCGCCCATTGTACTCTCAAATGGCAGACCGATCTATCACCAAACCTCGGGGCGAACTAGAGGATATGTTAATTAAAGTCGGGGAATTCATATTTCCCGTGGACTTTATTGTTTTAGATACACAACCTGTGGCAAACCCACGCAATCAAATCCCGGTAATACTTGGTCGACCCTTCCTAGCAACTTCTAACGCTGTAATTAATTGTCGTAACGGTTCTATGAACTTATCCTTCGGGAAAATGACAATTGAGCTTAATATTTACAAGCTAGGAAGTCAGCCATCAGAACTTTCTGCTCATTTGCTGGATGTTTGTTCCATCCACGAGATAGCTTCCGAAAGCTGCATGGATGAGGAGCTTTGCTTTGATGTTCTCGACAACATTAATGAGACATCGGTTGATCTTGCACCACTTTACAGTGAGGATATGTTCAATGAGTCCGACCTTGAGATTGAACCCGTTGACTCGTTGCAAAAGTCAGCAGCACTTTCCGAGTCAATATCTTATGCAAGTTTTGAACCTCTTAGGGAGTCTGAATATCCTTCGCTTACCCCACCTTCTATAGTCTCTCCGCCAATTCTTGATCTCAAACCGCTACCTTCTCATCTTAAATATGCATATTTAGGAGAGAATGAGACTTTGCCAGTGATTATTTCCGCTTCTCTAGCCTTAGAGCAAGAGAATGCACTTTTGGCAGTGTTGAGATCGAATCGGGAAGCATTTAGTTGGACAATGGCTGACATCAAAGGGATTAGTCCCTTAATTGTTGAACATTACATACATCTGATGGATGAAGCCAAACCAACCCGAGACCCACAAAGACGGTTAAATCCCGTTATGAAGGAGGCGGTAAAGAAAAAAATCGTCAAGTGCCTTGATAGTGGAATAATTTACCCCATATCTGATAGCCAATGGGTAAGTCCAATTCATGTGGTCCCTAAAAAGTCTGGCATCACGGTCATCACTAATGAGGCTAATGAGTTAATCCAGACACACACCCAAACTGGGTGGCGCGTATGTATCGATTATAGGAAACTCAATGCCGCGACGAGGAAAGATCACTTCCCTCTACCTTTCATTGACCAGATGTTAGAACGATTAGCGGGACACGAATACTACTATTTCTTGGACGGATACTCTGGTTATAACCAGGTCCCTATCGCCGAAAAGGATCAAGATAAAACCACTTTTACTTGTCCTTTCGGAACTTTTGCTTATAGACGCATGCCCTTTGGGTTATGCAATGCTCCCGCTATATTTCAGCGGTGCATGATGGGGATATTTTCAGATATGGTGGAAAATTTTCTGGAAATTTTTATGGACGATTTCTCCATTTTGGGGGACTCGTTTGAGAACTGCCTTCGTAATCTGGACGCTGTTCTTACCTGCTGTAAGGATAAGAACATGACTTTGAATTGGGAAAAATGCCATTTTATGGTCCAAGAAGGTATTGTACTTGGCCATATAATTTCACATAAAGGCATTGAGGTTGACAGAGCTAAAATAGATGTCATTCAAAACCTCCCTCGTCCCAATTGCGTCAAAGATATACGATCCTTCCTTGGTCATGCAGGATTTTATAGGAGATTTATTAAGGACTTTAGCAAAATTGCTAGACCCTTAACCCTTCTATTGGACAAGGACACTACTTTTCACTTCGATTCGGATTGTGAGGCTGCTTTTGAATCGCTTAAAGAATCACTCACTACAGCCCCCGTTTTATTATCTGCGGATTGGAACCACCCGTTCGAGCTTATGTGTGATGCATCAGATTTTGCTATTGGTGCGGTCTTAGGACATCACATTGATAAGATGCCACATGTAATTTACTATGCAAGTAGGACCTTGAATGATGCACAAATAAATTACACAACTACCGAGAAAGAACTCTTGGCGGTTATATTTGCATTAGAGAAATTCAGGCCCTACTTGATTGGCTCGCCTATTGTGGTTTACACAGATCACTCCGCCCTACGACATCTTTTATCGAAGAAGGATGCGAAGGCCAGGCTAATACGTTGGATCCTATTGTTACAAGAATTTTATTTTGTCATCAAAGACAAGAGTGGATGTGAAAACGTTGTAGCCGACCATCTTTCACGCATCACTTCTTCGCCAACTGTGACCGTGCCGATAAATGACTCATTTTCTGACGAACAGCTCTTGAACGTATCCTACGAACCTTGGTTCGTGGATATCATGAACTATCTTGCGACGGGACTTATACCTAGCGATTGGTCGAAACAAGACAAACTTCGATTTTTATCCCAAGTAAAATATTTTTACTGGGATAAACCATATCTATTCAAGTATTGTTCTGATCAAATCATTCGCAGGTGTGTCCCTAACGATGAATTCAAGAGCGTGTTATCATTTTGTCATGATCATGCATGCGGCGGTCATTTTGGACCTCGAAAAACGGCGGAGAAAGTTTTGCAATGTGGCTTTTATTGGCCAACATTATTTAAAGATGCATTTGAACATTGCAAAACTTGTCCGTGATGTCAGCATTTGGGTCGGATTTCACGAAGGAATGAGATGTCACTCCAACCTATATTGGTTGCGGAAATATTTGATGTTTGGGGTATTGATTTTATGGGCCCTTTTCCCAACTCCTTTGGGAATCTATATATCTTGTTAGCGGTTAATTATGTCTCGAAGTGGGTGGAAGCTATACCGTGTCGCACTAATGACAACAAAGTTGTCATTAAGTTCCTTAAAGAAAATATCTTTTCGCGATTCGGACATCCTCACGCTATAATTAGCAACAACGGGACACATTTCTGTAATAGGTTTTTCGAGGCCTTGATGAGGAAATATTCAATCACTCACAAGCTTTCTACGCCCTGTCACCCCCAAACAAGCGGGCATGCTGAGATCTCAAATAGGCAGATCAAACAGATATTGGAGAAGACGGTTTCGAAAAACCGTAAGGATTGGTTAACCAAATTGACGGATGCTCTTTGGGCATTCCGCACCGCTTATAAGACCGATCTTGGTATGTCTCCATACCGCCTTGTGTTTGGGAAGGCATGCCACCTCCCTGTCGAGATTGAACATAAGGCAATGTGGGCTATTAAAAAGCTTAATTTTGATCTTGATCATGCAGGCAGCTATCGGAAGCTGCAATTAAATGAACTAAGCGAACTCCGCGATAAAACTTACGATAATGCGGTGATAGTAAAGAATAGGACTAAAGTGTTCCACGATAAAAATCTTTTTAGAAAAACCTTCACATCGGGGCAACAAGTCCATCTTTATGATTCCCGTCTCCATCTTCATCCGGGTAAGCTTAAATCTCGTTGGAAAGGACCTTTTGTGGTGCGGTATGTACACCCGCACGGGGCAGTTGAGGTCGAAAATTTGAAAAACGGTTCAATTTTTAAAGTAAATGGGCATAGATTAAAACCGTATTTTTCTGCTGACCCCGCGGAGGAGCTCCTGTTTTTACAGGAGCCGCTTTATCAAAACTAAATTGCCTCCGCCTCACCTCCATGTTTTTGTAACATTTTCTCATTTTAAGAATGGAGGTGAGTAAAAATGGATTTGATTGAATATCTGTGCGTGTCAAAGTATAAGTTTGGGGGAATTTTTCATTTAACTATTATTTTACCCCTTGTATCTCTCCCTTAGTATACAGGTCCATGTTCTCAAAAGGCTACATCAGTGAGGACACTGCTGAAAACAGGTTTGGGGGGAGGTTTGTATTCACTGAATTATCTTTGACCGTGGGCATTAAAAAAAATTTATAACAAAAGAGTAGAAAGTGAAAAATTACATCCAAAAGATAGGAATAGTTTAAGAAAACCAAGAAAATTAGAAGTTTTCTTAAACGAACTAGTAATAAGTAGTTATGAGCTGTTGTCCCAAAGGTTAGTAAAATGAAGGAAGTCACTAATCTGAGGATAAAAATAAGTCTGAAAAATAGTTTCTATTCTGGAAGCCAAACATTTGAATGTTGATACCCTACTATATGCACTTACACACGTCTTGAAACTCGGGATAGTAGAGGATACCTTGAAATGCTCTTGTTTAAAAGCCAAAGTATGAAGGAAATAAAAAAATGAATAATTGAAGAAAATATAAAAATGGTGAGAGAAAAAAATGAACACTGGTTTTGTTATCGCCAAGGCAGCAATAAAAAAATATAGCGAGGGTGCCTCTTCACCTAGTGCCCTAAGGCCAACTGGTCTGGGAGTCACTGCTAAGCCTTAGATGGTGCAAGACGAGGAAAAGATTATCACCTAATCAGAAAGCACATGAGTAATCGGTCGGATAGTACCTCAAGAAGTATTAACGGTCACATGAAAATGTGTGAGCAAATCTAAATATTCATAAAATTAAAAAGTACTGAGGCAGATGGACAAGAGTATGATAGCTTGAATTGAATTCTCTGAGTGTAGGGATGTTCATTACACACACGTAGGGGTATATGATCAATGTTTGGAAGAAAGATAGGAATGAAGAATAAAGGCGATGTTTTATTGAGAGATAATGTGATTTCTAATATTTTTTCATGACTATTAAGAAAGGGCTCATAACAACTGAAAAGCTAGTATAGTTGGAAACTCTTATTTTTAAAGTCTTTTTTTTATGGTTCTTATCTTTATATGTAAATTTCACCATCTCTCTTTTGTTATAGGATTTTGTGGGTGTAATCCGCTGAAAACCCTCAGGAGACAACACTCTTCCTACTAGGGACACCTAGAGGTTTAACGGCTTGTTGCACGTGCTCAGTGCAATCGTGTCTGCCTACGAAAGTGTGCTTAGTTTTCTCCTTTCTTTTTCTCCTCTTGAATAAACTAGTTTGCTCGGGACGATCAAAGATAAGTTTGGGGGTATTTGTTCAGTTGATAAAACTGCACATTTGTATTACATTTTTTCTACCATTTTCATATTAAAAAAGGACTTTATTATAATGTATTATACATATGAGGGTTTATGTATAAAAACACCATTTTCCATGTGTTAATATATTTTAATTAGCATTTGGTAGGAAAATGTATGCAAATAAATTCATTGACCTTATCCTAGGAGAACTAGGTCTACTAAATCTTATTTGAGTAGTTGTGCAGAATTTTCCAAGACTAGAATCAAGCAAATCAAGTTGTTGAAGAAGACTTGCCTAATTAAGAATAAAAACTTGAAGACCAAGTCTGGCAGCAACCACAAGAAGATTTCCAGATTCTGAAGGTGCCTAGGATTGCCACATGTCACAAGAAGCAAGCCCAAAAATTTTCATCAAGAGATCCTGACCTTTAAGCGCGGATCCGCGGCCAAACCCCTCTTGGGCCGGGGATCCGCCGCAATTCTATGGAGTTGGAAGCCGAGAATTTTTGGGGTGAATCTATGCTAAATTTTACCAACTATTGAAGCAAATGATTCTGGATTTGCACTATAAAAGGCACCGAGAGCCTCTTGGAAAATTTATCAAGCCTAAGAGATCACGAAGCTCCAGACGCTCACACATCCAGGCTGATCATCGACTGTTCGACTACCTCCTTAGGAAAGATCGAGAAGCAACTAGTTTGTAATCATTTTCTACGGAATAAAAGTGTAGATTGTTTAAGTTGATTAATAAAGGTAGTTATTTTATTTAATTCTTTTTTCATTTTACATTATGTTTTCCCTCTCTGTCTTTTCATCTTCTTCTCCCAACATGCGCGAGTAATTCTCCGCTTGTTAGGGTTCGTAGTATTAGGGTAGGCTAATGGATGATGAAAATAACTAAACCCTTTTTAAGTCCTATAAAGTTTAGGAACTTTATCAAAAGAATCATTAACATCCTAATCGGGCGCGCTAGCAATTCTTTGCTAGTTCCGACCGCGATTAGAGATTAGATTAATGATTGTTTTGGTAAAGGCTAGATATGAACGGAGTTCCGTGTCGAGATAAGGGTTAAGAGTGGGATTCCTTTTCCCTCCAGAAACCCTAATCTACACGCATCACCATCGTTCTAGTTTTAAATCTATTAATGGATAAAAATGGTAACTTTTAATTAATCGTCCATAACTACTAAATCCCAACGAACCTTACAAGCCCCCTTATTATATTAACTACATCCCTAAAATAATCTAGATCTATATTTTACATTCTTGTTTAACGTAGATCTAGAAACCATTCTATAAAATTCTTTATCCCTCCTCTCTTTCTCAACACATCTAAAGTAAAAGTAAAAGGTTCCACGTTTCCCAGAGGACGACCCGTACTCATCTCGGTCTAGCTATACGCGACACCGTTCTGATTGCGGTTAACTACAAACACACTCTTTCGAACCAATCAGCTCTTTTATTAATATGCTATAGTTTAGATGTAAATTAGAAAACCCAAACAGTGCCTTAACCTTGTAAATTGGACCTAGAATAACCCATAGGAATAAGAACCCTTTATCTCGAATTTTGGCCGGCGACACATAGCCAATTTCCGAGCTCGCCGGATTTGTAGGGGATTTTGGTGTTTTGGTTTTTAGGGTATCTCTCTGTAGGTGTATAGGTATGTTTGGTATTGTTTATTTAAGTTATTTTAGCAGTAGGTTGAATTTGTAAGCTGGTATCAGTTTTGGAGTAAAATTCTATATACGACACGTAGCATGTTTAGTTGAGCAGTATCATAAACTGGAATTTTGTGATATCTAGCTTATTTCATTTTAATCTGAAACAAATAGGTATAAGAACAAGAGAAACTAGCAACACCATAAGTATCATAGGACCACTATAAGACTTAACTTAGAGACCAAGCCCCTAAGTCATTGGTTGACCCGGCGACATTTAGGCAAATTCCGAGCTCGCCGCCCCCCTTGGGTATTTGGTGTTGGTTTTTCTTCTGTGCCTTTGTATGGGAAAATTATGATTTTTAGTATTGTTTGAATTGTCCTAATATTCATACAAAGAAATCTGAGAATATTTAGTCGGGTTGTATTTAAAGTTTCCGACATTTCGATATGATTTTCCGTATTTCTATATTGCAACTGAAACGTTGACGTTCGTACGTTAAGTTCAGGGGCAATTGATCATTTTTGGGGTAAGTGAGCTGTAGGTTCTAACTTATGGGTACTTAGCTCATTGTTTTAGTTTTCAATTGGATATTTACTTCGATGTAATTTAAATACGATTATAGGTGCGATCGCGAAGGATTCCGAGACGGAGTTGATAAACTTAGCAGCGTGGAATTCAGCAAGCTTTTAAGTTGGTGAGTAGATGTACATCTACCGGGGAAGTCGGGTGGATGGCGTATAGCACCCCCGCAATCTTATAAGTATTATTATGATATCTAGTTAGTGTAATATTTATTCAAAATATTGATATAGTGTTGCATTTAGTATGTTCTTCATTTGCATAAAGTTTCTTATGTAGTTTTAAATGAGATACGTACGTGATGTTAGATCCGTACAACATGGATATGGTTTGATGGATTTATACGAAGGATTATGCCGTACTTGAGATGATACATATATAGCAATATGATAAGATATTATACAAGAGTTTTTAAGTATTGGAATTGATGAAATTCGTATGCCAAATAACGACAAAATTTTTTCTTTAGACTCGTAGCAATAAGTGATATTCCATTTTAGGATGTAATATATGTGTGAGCTATATTCTTTTAAAAACCATGATTCGTTTATCTTTTAATAAAATACTAGGATGCAGTGCCAATTTCCAAAACGAATATCTATTTTAAATGTAGGTCAGCTTTCTTATTTCAAACTTAACATTTCGTTCAATTCTAAAAATAATGGTATAGCTCATAGCGAGTGATTACAATAGTTACATTTAGATTACTTTACATTTTTTCAGTATATTATCAACGTTATCTACGATACGAACACTCTGATAGAACACTGCACAAATACCAAAGAATACTATGCTGCACAAGCACGTAAACATATGTTACACTACACCTCATTGGCACTGCCATGTCACTATAGAACCGTTCTGTTATATAATGCGTATATATACATGTGTTAATATAAATAGGTTGTTACACCGTAGAATACTTGCACAAATACTAATGATTGCCATGTTGCACGAGCACAGACGCGTATGCTACACTACACATCATTAGTATTGCCATGACACAGTAGAATTGAGATCATTATGCCTATGTGATATAATTACGTAGTATTTCTTTATTCCTGTTGTAAATTACAAATATTAGTGCTATAGATGCTGTATTTGATTCTTATAGATTTTCTGGATATTTTACTTCTGATGATATATATCGATGGTATGGGACACTGTTATATATGTATATATATAATATATCATCAATATAATCTATGCAAGTATTTTTATTCCTTACCTGATATTTATGATATGACGAGTTAAACGTCCACCATGAGTTTTGTATTTTCTGATTTTGATTCCGAACATAGTTGGGAATCATACGGTTACGGATTTACAAGTTATCCAGACCGAGTCGGGCGGCATACAGTTGGAAACATGGTGGACCCGGTTTGGGGCCGAGGGGAAGGATAGCCGCATTATAGGCATGGAGCCTAATGAGGATACTCAAATCGGAGATAGAGATGAGTACGGAAGATATCTAGGGGATACTGACCGGGTCCAGATTGGGCACGATGGATATCCAGGGGATACCGATCGTAGCCAGGGATATCGGGTGGCGATCATCTGTTGAGGTGGTGTCGACGATACCTGAATTTACGTGTCAATGTTGGACACGAGATATTTCTGATTTCGATGTCGATGCTGTACATCCATATAGATATACTGATATGATTGTTATCATGAGGTACAGAGTTAGATTTCATTTATTGGATTCGACTAGTACTGATTCGGAGGACAGTACCTATTTATATATAATCTACTTGGGGTTGCATGATAGTTAGTGCTGCATTATGATATATATACATATCATATAGTATATTAGTACAATTATGGTAGTACTATATTTATGACCTAGGTATCGTCATGCATTTCGATTTCTACCTTTAGATGTACTTTTATTCACTGAGTTTGCAACTCATCCCCATTGTGCCACAGTTTCTTGCAGGTTTTACCGCTTGGATAATCAGTGGCTTGGGCACACATTCCTTTCGGTGATTGATTGGTAAGTGGGTTATTATTGTATCGTACTCACTCTTGATTATTATGATATTCTTATATCTAGTAGAAACCCCATCAACTAAGAAATGGTATATTGTGGATTTAGAAGCGAGACTTAGAAATTATGAGGTCGCACTCTTTAGAGTAGACTTCTGATATAGATTGTTTGGTTGTTCCTTCATTTGGACATGAAAGATAGCTTCCTTTGGGATGCTATTTTATTGTGGTAGTTGTATCGGGTTTTTATATAAAATTTTTAAAGGAACTGCTGTCAGATTTTCAAAAATTTCATAGATGCTTTTCAAACATACTTAGTTAAATCAAATGTTATTTAAACGGATTCCATCTGATGATTATTTTAAACCCACCTCCAATATTTTCAAAAGGGTTTAGATTCCGGGTTTCGGCTTACTTGAACCGCGTCGACATCTTTAGATGTCACCTGATTTAAGTGCCGGTCACGTGCCACATTTGGGTCGTGACAAAGTTGGTATCAGAGCGTTTGGTTTAACCTTTGTTCGAGTCTATATTTGGCTATATGGGGTCTAGGTATGCACTTTTGTTACCTGGATTTACCTTATAGGACTTAGACTTGACTTGGGGGTCTTATACCCGAACTTTCATTATATAGGATGACCTTTGATGATGGAGTAAGTACTAAGTAGAGTGACGTACCGTACATATGTTCCGTGGCATATTTACGATATGATACTCCGCCAAGTTACCTTAGGATTTATATCTTGAGATCTTCCTTCTATTCTTCCGTTGATCTACTTTCTTCATTACATGTTGATTGTTTCGGTCACCATCTTTAAGAGGGCCGAGAGGGTTGTAATTAGAGATACGGTCAGAGCAGACTGGTCGGGGACAAGGACTGACTAAGGTGACTTTCCGGTGATATAGAGACACGTCGTTTATTTATATTTGATCGAGTTCTAATATTGACACGAGTTTCTTCGGGATCCGCACCAAATGGTGGAGTCATTGCTACAGATCAGTCGGACTTGAGACGTGATATTTTCTCCTCTTCGAAGATCGTGGTGTCGCGTACTGTTCAGACAGTGGTACCAATCACTGCTGAAGTTATCGAGATGTTGCTTCCAAAGTTCATGAAGTTAAGGGTTGACGATATTTACAAGTGTAGATGGACCAGTAAGATTCATAGCCGTTCAGATGTGGGATGGTTAGGACTTTTAATCCATAGTGGCGTCCTGATACGAGGTCGGTGAAATTGATTTGCTTCTTCCGATGGATCTTGCTCAGACCAGAAGCAAGTCGCTTGAGAAAGAGATCGTACAGTAAGTTTTCTTCCGACAAATTGGGACGAGTTTTCGAAGGTGAGCTTAGTTAGATTCTTTTACAGAGTATCAGAGATGCCAGATTCATGTTTTTTTTTGGAAATCTTGTAAGGCTCCGGGCATGGTCATGATCGAGTATGACTTGCAACTCGCCGGATAGTCGAGATACGCTCTTTAAGTGGTTGATATTGGAAATTTATGAAATAAGAGATTGATACAGAGTTTTTATGGACAATTGTTCTTCACTACCGATGTTGAAAATTCAAAGCAAATGCAGAAGCAAGTACGACCATACTTTTAAGGAAATCTTAAGGAAATGACAGTCGTTACTAAAGAGAAAGTGAATTCAGAATGAGTTTTAGTTCTGGGCAGGCTGAATAGCTGAGATCAGCAGGAGACTTGAAGGGGTTCTTTCTGAAAGTTGATAATAAGTAAGATTGGACCCAGGATCAGTTGTTAGTACACAAGCAGAGAATAGAGATTTCCGTCATCAACATGTTGCGTTACGAGAGACGGGACTACTGGCCAAGAAGCTGTGATGGGATGTATCAGTAATAAAAAAAATGGTGTCATTGCTCCTCACCGAACGATTGCATAAAGAAGCCATGGTATTAGAGATTCGCAAGAAGAACCAGAATTCAGAGACAGAGCACGTTAGAACATGGCAGACGACAAGTAGTAATCCTTGCTATGCCAATTCCGGTGGTATAAACACCTTTTGACATTGAAAAGAATATGCTTCGCTGTTATTTGGGTTCGATTTACGTTTTTATGATTTAAAACATTTCGTTTTCGACGTTGGTGAAAGAAAAACTCAACTTCCGTTATTTTGATATATGTATTTTGAGGATTTGAGGGTCAATTTATATTTGTGCACACCAGGTGCACTTGATGAGATTTCTATGTACAGTAATTTCACTTTGATGTATGTCTTGTGAACACCAGGTGCACTTGTTGAGATTTTCGTGCGAGGTGACTGCACTCGATTGGAGTGTTATGTACACCGTATGCACTACACTGATATTTCTGTGCACATCAGATGCACATGGTTAAAAGATTTTATATATATACCCTAGGTATACTTGGTTTTAATTTTTATGCCCTTGATGCACTTTATTTTTATTTTTGTGCATTTCGATGCATTTGAGATTTATTTGTGCACCTCGATGTACTTGATACTATTTTGTATACTTTTGTTCCATACAAAGTGGATGCAGTGGATATCGTTTCGTGCACGCCTGTTGCACTTAGCACTGTTTTGTTTTCATGCACCCCGTGACATGTGGTTTGAGATTTACATGCAAATCCATTAAGGTTGATTTTGTTTTCGTGCTTCGCACTTGATAGGATATGTTATAGATCTGATTTATACATTTTCGCTTGGTCGTGTGCACTGATATTGTACTACGATTATGGCATTGATTGTGTACTTAGCATACATAACGGTTTTCGTGTTTGGCAAATTGCATCATAACTGGAGTAATTCTCATAGCGTCCGCTAGAGTTACAGTTATGTGAGTTTTATATATTTTGAAGTTTCACGCACACGGTTGCGTTATGATGCGCTTTAGCTCATGTGGGACTTTGGAGTTTCATTATTTGTATGGACATTGTATGTTTTAAGTTGGACCCCAGAAAATTGTTTTGATTTTGAGCATATTGGATTAAAGAAAATGGTTTAAGAAGGGGAATGGATTTAAATTCGGGGACCGGATTTCTTTAAGGGGGAGAGACTATAACATTTTGGAAAATTATAAATATTAATAATGAGTTTATAAAAGTGATATCACATACAGCTTTTGGTTTCGGAATTATATCCGTAAAAATGTGATTATTTTGGTAGAATGTGAATAAAGGTGTGTGATGCCATAAAAAATGATATTTTAATTATTTTAATATGGTATTGAATTTTACATTTAAGCTAATGACATTCAAGCGATAGATTAAATCATTTCATATCTTTTGTTTCATATGGATTTAAATTGTAACATGATATAAGATTTCATATTAAGATAAGAATATTTAAGTGTCATGACAAGTATTTCATTTTAAGCATGGATGTAGATGTTATTATATGATAATGGTATTTAAGTGTAAAATTAAGTATTTCATTCTTTTGCATTTGAATTTAGATTTTTATATAAAAAGATTTTTAATTGCTGTATGGTGGTTATATCTTAACCTAAGTCTAAACGCTTACCCTCAACACACCTCACCCTTATTCATATCCCTCCACCTCCTCCTTCTTCTCTTTACATCTCCTCCTTCCTCCATGCCATCTCCACCTCTCGACCTCCACCTTATGCATTCTTTACACACAAATCATAATACTTCCACTCTATCTTATCATAACACCTAGGGAGTTCTTTTAGTTATCTTAACTGAACAAAACACTTCTTCAGCCCCCAAATCAAAAATAATTCTAAGTGTTCATAATATCTAATGAGTGAAACCTTAACCCTCTCCTCAAAGTTGTGCCCATCATCAAGCTAGAAGCCCCTACAAGACTTAGATGCTCCCACACACAATTTAGGAGCTGGTGTTCCATTTTACACAATCTCCATAGGTATAATCTCTAAACTCTATAGAATTCTAGTTCTGAAAAGTTAAATATTGAAATCGGATATCGGAAATATCGTATTTTGATAGATTAGGCTCTGTTTATGAATCCGCTATAGTTTAGATTAAATTAAAAATCCCAAACAGTGCCTTAACCTTGTAAATTGGACCTAGAATAACCCATAGGAATACGAACCCTTTATCTCGGATTTTGGCCGGCGATACATAGCCAATTTCCGAGCTCGCCGGATTTGTGGGGATTTAGGTGTTTTGGTTTTTAGGGTATCTCTCTGTAGGTGTATATGTATGTTTGGTATTGTTTATTTAAGTTATTTTAGCAGTAGGTTGAATCTGTAAGCTGGTATCAGTTTTGGAGTAAAATTCTATATACGACACGTAGTATGTTTAGTTATGCAGTATCATAAACTGGAATTTTGTGATATCTAGCTTATTTCATTTGAATCTGGAACAAATAGGTATAAGAACTAGAAAAACTAGCAACACCATAAGCATCATAGGACCACTATAAGACTTAACTTAGAGACCAAGCCCCCAAGTCATTGGTTGACCCGGCGACATTTATGCAAATTCCGAGCTCGCAGGCCACCCTTGGGTATTTGGTGCTGGTTTTTCTTCTGTGCCTTTGTATGGGAAAATTATGATTTTTAGTATTGTTTGAATTATCCCAATATTCATACAGAGAAATCTGAGAATGTTTAGTTGGGTTGTATTTAAAGTTTCCGACATTTTGATATGATTTTCCGTATTTATTTACTGCAACTGAAATGTTGACGCTCGTACGTTAAGTTCAGGGCCAAATGATCATCTTTGGGGTAAGTGAGCTGTAGGTTCTAACCTATGGGTGCTTAGCTCGTTGTTTTGGTTTTCAATTGGATATTTACTTCGATATGATTTAAATAAGATTATTGGTGCGATCGCGAAGGATTCCGAAACGGAGTTGACAAACTTAGCAGCGTGGAATTCAGCAAGCTTTTAAGTTGGTGAGTAGATTTACATCTACCGGGGAAGTCTGGTGGATGGCGTATAGCATCCCCGCAACTTATAAGTATTATTATAATATCTAGTTAGTGTAGTATTTATTCAAAATATTGATATAGTGTTGCATTTAGTATGTTCTTCATTTGCATAAAGTTTCATATGTAGTTTTAAATAAGATACGTACGTGATGTTAGATCCGTATAACATGGATATGGTTTGATGGATTTATACGAGGGATTATGCCGTACTTGAGATGATACAGATATAGCGATATGATGAGATATTATACAAGAGTTTATACGTATTGGAATTGATGAAATTCGTATTTCGAATAACAGTAAGGTTTTTTGTTTAGACTCGTAGCGATAAGTGATATTCCGTTTTATGATGTAATACATGTATGAGCTATATTCTTTTAAAAAACACGATTCGTTTATCTTTTAATAAAATACTAGGATGCAGTGTCAATTTCCAAAACGAATATCTATTTTAAATGTAGGGCAGTTTCCTTATTTCAAACTTAACGTTTCTTTCATTTCTAAAGATATTGGTATAGCTCATAGCGAGTGATTACAATAGTTACATTTAGATTACTTTACATTTTTGTAGTATATTATCGATGTTATCTACGATACGAACACTCTGATAGAACACTTGACAAATACCAATGAATACTATGCTGCACAAGCACGTAAACATATGTTACACTACACATCATTGGTGCTGCCATGTCACTGTAGAACCGTTCTGTTGTATAATGCGTATATATACATGTGTTAATATAAATAGGTTGTTACACTGTAGAACACTTGCACAAATACTAATGATTGCCATGTTGCACGAGCACAGACGCCTATGCTATACTACACATCATTAGTATTGCCATGATACAGTAGAATTGAGATCATTATGCCTATGTGATATAATTACGCAGTATTTCTTTATTCCAGTTGTAAATTACAAATATTAGTACTATAGATGCTGTATTTGATTCTTATGGATTTTCTGGATATTTTACTCCTGATGATATATATCGGTGGTATGGGACACTGTTATATATGTATATATATAATATATCATCAATATAATCTATAAATGTATTTTTATTCCTTTCCTGATATTTATGATATGATGAGTTAAACATCCACCATGAGTTTTGTGTTTTCTGATTTTGATTCCGAATCGAGTTGGGGGTCATACGGCTACGGATTTACAAGTTATCTAGACTGAGTCGGGAGGTATACAGTTGGATACATGGTGGACCCGGTTCGGGGCCGAGGGGCAGGATAGCCGCATTATAGACGGGGAGCCTAAGGAGGATACTTGAACCGGAGATAGAGATGAGCACGGCAGATATCCAGGGGATACTGACCGGGGCCAGATTGGGCACGGCGGATATCCAGGTGATACCGATCGTAGCCAGGGATATCGGGTGGCGATCATCTATTGAGGTGGTGTCAACGATACCTGAATTTGCGTGTAGATGTTGTCCCGAGAGATTTCTGCTTTCGATGTCGATGCTGGACATCTATATAGATATACTGATATGATTGTTATCATGAGGTATAGAGTTAGATTTCATTTATTGGATTCGACTAGGACTGATCCGGGGGACAGTACCTATTTATATATATTCTACTTGGGGTTGCATGATAGTTAGTGCTGCATTATGATATATATACATATCATATAGTATATTAGTACGATTATGGTAGTACTATATTTATGACCGAGGTATCGTCGTGCATTTCGATTTCTACCTTTAGATGTACTTTTATTCACTGAGTTGGCAACTCATCCCCGTTGTGCCACAGTTTCTTGTAGGTTTTACCGCTTGGATTATCAGTGGCTTGGGCACACATTCCTTTCGGTGATTGATTGGTAAGTGGGTTATTATTGTATCATACTTACTCTTGATTATTCTGATATTCTTATATCTAGTGGAAACTCCATCAACTTAGAAATGGTATATTATGGACTTAGAAGCGAGACTTAGAAATTATGAGGTCGCACTCTTTAGAGTAGACTTCTGATATAGATTGTTTGGCTGTTCCGTCTTTTGGACGTGAAAGCTAGTGTCTTTTGGGATGCTATTTTATTGTGGTAGTTGTATCGGGTTTTTATATAAAATTTTCAAAGGAGGTGCTGTCAGATTTTCAAAACGTCATAGTTGCTTTTCAAACATACTTAGTTAATTTAAATGTTATTTAAACTGATTCCATCTGATGACTATTTTAAACTCACCTCCAATATTTCGAAAGGGTTTAGATTCCGGGTTTCGCCTTACTTGAACCGCGTCGACGTCTTTATATGTCACGTGATTTAAGTGCCGGTGGCGTGCCACATTTGGGTCGTGATAGATGTACCCTTTGAACCACGTCCCTCTCGTCAGGGGGGAAGAACAGGTTGGAGCGTAAGCTTCTCGCTGCTGAAAAAGGTTTCTTTGCATTCGCGCAAGTGCGTCGCACATGTTAGGTGCACATGCGTCGTACGTGGCGGACACACATGTTTCCCACGGTGTGGGCGCTTGTGCGTTGCACGTGTTGTGCACGTGGCGGACGCACGTGCGTTGCATGTGGTGTGCACGTGACGGGCAAACATGCGTCGCACGTGGCGCTTGCACATTATGGGGGGCAGCTATGGCCCTAACTTGGAGAACTAAGCTCTTTTGAGGATTAAATCCTCGCACATGGTGCGCACGTGGCGGGCGCACGTGCATCACACGTGGGGCGCATGTGCATCGCACGTGGCGGGCGCACGTGGTGCCTGCGCATATGCGCATTATAGGGCGGCAGCTAAGGCCCATAATTTAGAGAACTAAGCTCCTCTGAGGATTGAATTCTCGCACGTGGTGCGTACGTGGTGCACACGTAGCGGGCGCACGTGCGTTGCACGTAGCGCACATGACGCTTGCGCATATGCGCATTATGGGGGGAAGTTATGGCCCTAACTTGGAGAACTAAGCTTCTTTGAGAATTTAATTCTCATTTTTTCTAGGAGGTATCCCCTCTTATTTATATGGGAGTGGTAGAGAAGATATCTCTCTTTTTTCCGATGTGGGACTAAAAATGTATCCCCCATATAGTAGAGCATTACTTAGATTACACGTGCATAATACATTCGCACATAATTTTTGATCCCGGATGAATTATGAGTCCCACAATATATCAAATCGAAGGATTTTTTGAGACGCTTTCGATACCATTAGAATTTAGCTGGTTCTCATTCGGGAATTTGTCAAAATACAGTCCGAAAAATACTGGTTTGCATTTTCTTAAGCATATCGCTGCCATTTGATACCTTAGGCTCTTTTTCACAGAAATTTTTGGCGGGAACACATACCTTACCTTTTTTTTAAATGGAGAAACTCTCGAAAGTAGCTTCGTCGTAAATGACCCATCTATTTGCCGGTGGGATTTGGGGGTGACTTCATCGCTTGAGTAGCTGTGTAGCCAGTGAGACTTGAGTTGCAACCTTTGCCGTTAATACTTCGATTGCAATATAGATCTCAAGGGAGCACATAACCGTATTTGGGGGCAATGTGCTAGTTTAGGGAAATTCCGGTCCATTATCGCCATGTTTGAGGCGAAGTTTTAGTTTAGGGGCATCTTGGTCCAATATCGCCTTGTTTGAGGCGATATTTTAGTTTAGGGACTTTTCGGTCCAATGTCGCCATATTTGAGGCGAGGTTCTAGTTTATGGACATCTCGGACCGTTGTTAGTTTAGGGACTTCTCGGTCCAATGTCGCCATATTTGAGGCGAGATTCTAGTTTAGGGATATCTCGGTCCGTTGTTAGTTTAGGGACTTCTCGGTCCATTATTGCCATATTTGAGACGGATAATTAGTTTAAGGACTTATCGGTCTGATGTCGCCATATTTGAGGCGGATACTTAGTTTAAGAACTTCTCGGTCCGTTGTTAGTTTAGAGACTTCTCGGTCCGTCATCGCCATATTTGAGGCGGATAATTAGTTTAAGGACTTCTCGGTCCTATATCGCCATATTTAAGGTGGATACTTAGTTTAAGGACTTCTCGGTCCGATGTCGCCATATTTGAGGCAGATACTTAGTTTAAGCACTTCTCGGTCCGATATCGCCATATTTGAGGCGGATAATTAGTTTAAGGACTTCTCGGTCTAATATCGCCATATTTGAGGCGGATACTTAGTTTAAGAACTTCTCGATACGATGTCGCCATATTTGAGACGGATACTTAGTTTAAGGACTTCTTGATCCGATGTCGCCATATTTGAGGCGGATACTTAGTTTAAGGACTTCTCGGTCTGATGTCGCCATATTTGAGGCGAGGTTCTTTTTTGTATATTATTCTCAGAGTTCTGACTCAGGAAGACAGCGAGCGGACATGAGCGTCGTCATTTATCATTGGCCTAAGTCGTGACTCGTCAAACGTAGTATTTTTTGAGGAATCGACCGTTTATTGGCCGGAAGGGTCTTTCACCATGCATATCCATGAGCAGATAGGCTCCACCCTAGTAGACTTTTTCTATGATGTACGAGCCTTCATAGTTCGGCTCGAATTTCCCTCGTTTTGCACGATTGGGAATCATTGGTCTTTTGACGACAGTTCGCCTTAGCAGAACGTTCTCGGCCTGGTCAGTCTTTCATATGACCGTGTCATCCTTGCCTTATAAGCCTCCAGGTTTTGCTGTGCTATAAGACGAGTTTCGTCGAGCGCATCGAGCTCCTCAAGACGAAGATGAGCATTTTCTTCATCTATCAGCTCGTATCGAACTGCTACTCGTAGAGAAGGGAATTCTATTCCTAGGGGAAGCACTGGTTCCATGTTGAATACCAACGTGCATAGTGTTGTATTCGTAGCCATTTTGAACGTTGTTCGGTTCGCCCAGAGAGCTTCATACAGCATTTCATACCAGTCTCTTTTATTTTTGGACACTTTTTTCTTTATAATCTTTATCAAGGTCTTGTTGAATGCTTCAGCTAGACCGTTGGCCCAGGGTTATAGACTGAAGAGTATATCCAATCTATTTTTTACTGTTGACTGAAGCGGCTAATTTTATGACTTCTATAAGCTGGCCCATTATCCGAGATAATTCGTCACGGAGTGCCGAACCGATAGATGACACGTGTCCTGAAAAAATGGAGGATATTCTCCGTCTTCACCTCTCTTAGTGGTACTGCTTCTGCCTACTTAGAGAAGTAGTTGGTCGTTGCCAATATAAAGCGATGTCCTTTGGATGACGCCGGTTCGATGGGGCCAATTATATCGGTTTCCCACATTTCGAACGGCCAGCTAGGCACTGTTAGGTGTAGCGTATTTGGATGTTGGTGGATGAAGTCCCTGAGGATTTGGCATGAGTGACACTGCTTCGCATATTCGAGACAGTCTTGAATCATTGTGGGCCAATAGTAACCCATTCTTTTGATCTTCAGCTTCGTCTTTGGCCCAGCTTGGTGAGAACCGCAGAGTCCGTCGTGAGTTTCTTGGATGACTCTCTTCGCTTCTTCTGGTCCTAGGCATCTGTTCATATCAGATTTTTGCATTTTTATACCGCCCAATTTTTATCATATTGCATATCGGTAGGTACTCTTGAGCCGTGTTTGCTAGTCAATTGCAGGATACAGGTTCTCGGCTCTAAACGGTGAAATTCATGGAAAAACACGACAAAATCCGGGTTCCTGCCAACCACAGATTAAACACGGGTCTCCGCTCTTTATCCGTCTGTTGCCACACACCAGTTTAGGAGACAAAATGGCAAATCGATTGTCACCTTCATGCACAAAGCACAATGGCAACACCAAGTCCAAGAAATCTACGCGGAGCTCAAGAAAATTATGACAAAAGATCCATGTCCAATCACCTTTTAATCCACTAGAATTCTGGAAGAAACGTGGAAAGATTATCAGAAACAACATGTACCAGACAAAAGGGGACAGCAGACCAAGGAAGCACAGAAAATACCATGCCCCAACTCCATCAAACGGCCGCGGAACCGCGGCCAATAGGGGGTCTAGGCCACTGTTCCGTGGCCGTTTAGGCGCCGCATTTGAAGATTTTTTAGGGGTATTTTGGTCTTGCTATGTACAGGCAGAATTTTGCCCTAGATTTCCATTTCCCTGCCTATAAATGGCCCAGAACCTTATGAAGCCAAGGGTGCTTAATCTTGTATTTTTTTTTCTAGGTTTTAGAATACTTGCTCTTCTTCCTCTTCTCATCTCTTCTCCATTGAAAAACTTGTAGTGAGCTTTTGTGAGTGAAGAATGATGAATAAAGAAGTTCATTTTGTTATTATACTTGTCTTGCTCTTATGTTAAATGCTTGTAATTTTCATTTGTTAACTTAGTTGTTGTTATTTCTTGTTGTTTCTTTCCTTTTTCTTTTCTTTTATCCTTAAACAACCATGATGTTTACGCTTGATCCTTGCCAAGGTGAGGTCGCAAATAGCTAGTTGTTATCTTCTAATCTCTTTCTTTCTATCTTCCTCTTTTGTTTTCTTTTCTTTCCGTTATGATGTGTGAGTAGTTTCCATACTTTTTAGGGTAGGATAAGGGAAGTTTGAGAGAAGGAAATCTCTCTCACTCTTTTTATTTGCCCAACATCTTAAATCGACTCCCGTTAATTGAACCACAATCCGCTCCCTTCGGCACCCTATCCTACATGATAGCGGTGATTCCGTAGTGAGACCGGTTGTGGTTGAATTAACCGGAGGTTATGGTTAAGAGCCAAGAACGGACGGACAAGCACCAAAAGGAAGAACTTAAGTGTTGGAAAGCCTAGCTTATACTCGCAAGTTCCTTCCTAGTCGTGCTAATCCCCGTTGTTGCCGATTACCGTAACACCGATATTAAGAGTAGCAACGAAAGAAGTGAGCGACTCCTAACTCAAACTAACCTAATCCTAACCCTAACAAGCTCTCTTTACATATCATTTTAACACTTAGTTAATCACAAACAAATCTGGAAAACTGGACTTAACTCGTTAAAGCACATGGAAAAAGATTCCCATCTCCCTGCGGACGACCCGTACTCAACCGGCTAGCTACAAGCGAAACCGTTTTGATTGCGGTAATTAACTAAACTTGAACACGCAGAATCTCTACCAATCAAATGGCGCCGTTGCCGGGGAGACAGTAGTTTATTTCTTTGTGTAATTTCGGGTTAACTTGTGAATATAAATATAACCAAAACAGAACAAAAAAAAATACTTTGTAAAGAAAAATCATCTTGTTATTTTTGATTAGTTTTTGTCCAAGTGTGCAGGATAATACGGAGTTCGAGTTCAGTGCCAAAGACGTGGGAAGATAGACCCACATTTTGCGGCTACACCGCAACGGATCAAAACGAAGCAAACGGTCTACTGTAAAAATCTGGAGCAGATACAGTAAGCAAGTCAAAATTCAGCACATCCAGACAAGCAGAGGACACCCAACAGAGCACACCCAAAAATTTCCGCAGCCCAACACCAACAAACCGCCGCGGAACCACGGCATAAGGAGGCTTAGGCCGCGGAACCGCGGCCGTTTGGTGCCTTCGGGCTGCCAAAATTTCTGTAAGTCCTCCTTTTCTCCTCCCCACTCCTCTGGACTCTAATAAACTGTGTTTTCTGCAGCATTCTTTGCGCAAATTCTCTTCCCCCTTCCAATAAACTGTTCTTGTGCAGGATTCTTTGTGCCGCGCTAAAAATAAAAATTGTTTGCAGTTGATTTGTTACCGCTTTGCATTCATTAATACGGACTTAAGGAGGCTTGAAACCAATCCAGATTGGGTGGGGATTTCATCACCCTTCCTAGGACCCCAAAAATCACAAAAAGCATATGCATTGACCATTGTTAATTAAAAAATACTAGACTCAGCCCTAAGGACTTCGCGCTCAATAGGACAGAGGACTAGTTACAGGCATCGGCCGTTTATCCTATCTGACTTTTGCGGTGTCTAGGCAAGTGTGTCAAAGGCAAGTGGTTATTTAATTAAGGAACTTCGCGAAAGCGTTGGACAACCTCCCACTTACCTGGCACTTGCCTGGTCGCAATTGACGGAGAAGAGGCGGTTTGAGGTCCTATTTCTAGCCCTCTGGAACAGTTAGGAGCTGTCTAGCAGACCTAGGTGACCCTAGATCTAGGTGAGATTGTGCATGTCTTGTTTGTGATTGCTTAAAGCCGTAAGTTCGTACATATTTCTGTAAATCTCTTTCTAAAAATAAAATAAAAAAAAGGAAAAAAATCAAAAACTTTTATAAAAACTTGCCCTTTGTCGCCAAATCCATTTTTCACCCACCACCCATCGTACTTCTCCATTGACGTTTTCTTACCCTCACCTTCTCCGCTTTGACTATACTAAACTCGTTTAGTGTATGTCCGCTTGGACTCGGGATACTAGCGTCCGTCTAGTCCGCGTTACGTTACTCGCTACCGACTACGCGATCGACTCAGACGTCGAAACTCCGTCCACTCCTCTTTCACCCTTACCTTTGCCGGCCAACTCCGACGTTGACCAGAATTCTGTTCATACATCTTCACCTTCACCATCACCAACCTCTTCTTCCGCGATGTCAGGATTTAATCCGAACATCTCTTTGACTACCCTTGGATTGGCTCCACCTCCTACGGAGACCAATAACCCACCACCACCGCCTGTTGTAGCGCCGCAGCGAATCGCACTCCAGGATCGTTTCTATCCCACCTGTTCTGCACTTCCCACCTGCCTTTCTCTTCCACCGGCCAATGGGGATAATTTTGAAATTAAGCCCCACTTCATCAACATGCTTCCACGATTTCATGGGCTTGAATATGAAGATGCTTATATCTTCATCAATAAATTTCAAAACGTTTGTGCCATGATGAAAACCACCCAGCTGTCGGACGATGCTATACGTCTATGGGTCATTCCGTTCACTTTATACGATCTTGCTGAAAAATGGCTGTATAGCACCGCTTCCCATTCCATAACCAGTTGGGACGAGTTTGTAAAAGCGTTTCTAAAGAAATTTTATCCGAATCATAAAACCGCAAGGATTCGCAATGAAATCAACCAATTCTCTCAGCTTCCTTCTGAACCCTTCTGGAAGTGCTTTGACCGGTACAAAGACCTTCTTATTCAGTGTCCTCACCATGGTATCGAGAGATGGCAACTTTGCCAAACCTTATACGAGGGCCTGAACCCAGCAACGAAGCAGTTGTTGGAGACCATCTGTCAGGGCCACTTCCTATCGAAATCTGACGAGGAAGCGTGGCAATTCTTTGACGACCTTGTGGAGCAAACGCTACAATGGGAGAGCACCAGACCGACTTCTTCTTCATCTACCTTCACTTCTACCGGTCAGTCTAGGGTAGGAATTCACCAACTTGATGTCTCTATTGCGATGAAAGCTAAAATGGCTGCAATAACGAGAAATCATGAAGCGATAGAGAGCAAATTTTTTTCTCCTGCTCCTACCCTTGTTCTCCCCCTTCGTACCATTTGCGCTTGTTGTTCCGATCCTTCTCACTTAACCGAAGAGTGTCCTTACAATCCACCATCGCAAGGACAGGATCAGGTTAATGCTGCATTTCAGCAAAGACCGAGGAATGATCCATACTCTTCCACCTACAATCCCGGTTGGAGGAACCACCCCAATTTCTCCTGGAATCAGAATCAGAATCAATTCCAAGGCAACAATTTCCAAAGGCCCCCTCCGCCGCAACAACAAGCGCAATAACAAACTCAACATCAATTTCAGCAGCCCTTCCAACCCCAACCTTTTCAAAATCAGACGAACAACTTTGCACCCAACAATTCTTTTCCACCAAACAACTTTGTTCCGTCAAACAACGATAAGGTTTCCTCGCTCGAACGAAGTCTGGAGGCATTCGTTAAACAATCGACACAATCCACTGCCAACATCCAGTCTTCCATTCAGTCCTTAGTGCAACACACAGCCGCTCACGGGCAAAGCATCAAGACCATCGAGGCCCAGATTGCACAGCTGAATGCGGCCTTAAGCGAGCGAGAGAAGGGGAAGCTCCCGTCCCAGCCACTCCCAAATCCTGGTCACCCACATAATGTACATGTTGCTCTTGAACAACAGAATCATAATGTGAGTGCCGTGACCACATTGAGATCGGGAAGGATGTTGCAAAACAACATTGGCACTCGGATCAACGATGACAGCCCGGCCGCTTCTTCTTCTTCTTCTCCTGCTTCTTCGTCTTCTGAGCCTATTCTCCGTTCTTCACAAGGCTCTCCTTCCTCTTCTTCTGCTTTGAATGGACCCACTTCTCACTCCACGAAAACACCTGTTCTGGGATCCGTTCCTACTCCACAATCTCCTCCACAAGCATTAGACTCAACCAATTTTAAAAACGTCCCATTTCCAAACCAGTTGAGGTCTAATAAACAAAATCCTCAAATGGAGAAGATTCTGGAGCTATTTAAGCAAGTTAACATTAACATTCCTCTTTTAGATGCCGTCCAACAAGTCCCGTCCTACGCGAAAATCTTAAAGGACTTGTGCACGAAAAAGAGGAAGTCTCAGGTACCCAAGAAAGTTTTCTTGGCTAGTGCTGTGAGTGATGCCCTTACCCAATCTTTACCACAAAAACGGAAGGACCCTGGCTGTCCTACGATTTCTATTACCATTGGGGATAAGAACATCAACCGCGCACTATTAGATCTTGGTGCCAGTGTTAACCTGCTTCCGTACTCAGTATACGAGCAATTAGGCGTAGGAGAGCTGAAACCCACACACTGTACTCTCCAAATGGCCGACCGGTCGATCACCCATCCTAGGGGTGAGCTAGAGGATGTGTTAATCAAAGTCGGGGACTTCATATTCCCCGTTGACTTCATTGTATTAGACACACAGCCTGTAGCTAACCCCCAGAATCAAATTCCGGTGATACTCGGTCGCCCATTCCTTGCAACCTCAAATGCTGTGATCAATTGTCGCAATGGTTCGATGAACCTTTCGGTTGGAAACATGACGATTGAACTCAACATTTTTAGGTTGGGGAATCAGCCCTCCGAACCTAATACTCATATACTGGACGTCTGCTCGATCCAGGAGATCACCCCTGAAGAGTGTGAATTCAAGGAGTTTCTGTTCGATCACGATAATCTTGACGCCACTAGTGCGTTCCTCCTCGAACCTGCTGCTGTTTCTACGCCCGACAACGACTACGAGTATTTCACATTCTTGAACGATCTTAGCCGCTCGCATCCCGAGTTTGAATCCTTCGAATTTCCGGATGAGTTACCTGAACCATCCGACTTGGTCGCTTACACTCGTTTTGAACCTTTGCTGGAGTCCTTTGAGTTCGAGACCTCTGCACCAATCTTGCCTTCAATCGTTTCACCTCCGACGCTCGAACTCAAGCATTTGCCGTCTCACCTTAAGTACGCTTACTTAGGTGAGAACGAGACCCTCCCTGTCATCATCTCGGCTTCTCTAGCTCCAGAGCAAGAGAAAGCCCTTCTCACGGTCTTGCACAGCAACAGGCAAGCTTTTGGCTGGTCCATGGCGGACATCAAGGGGATTAGTCCCCTGATCGTTGAGCATCACATTCATCTGATGGATGATGCCAAACCAGCCCGGGATCCACAAAGACGTCTCAATCCAGTCATGAAAGAGGCTGTGAAGAAGGAGATCGTAAAATGTCTGGATAGTGGTATCATTTATCCTATCTCTGATAGCCAGTGGGTTAGCCCCATTCACGTTGTTCCTAAGAAATCAGGTATAATGGTCATCACTAACGAGGCGAACGAGTTAATCCCTACCCGCACCCAAACTGGGTGGCGCGTATGCATCGATTATAGAAAACTCAACGCCGCAACGTGGAAGGACCACTTTCCGCTACCTTTCATTGACCAAATGCTTGAACGATTGGCCGGACACGAGTACTACTGCTTTCTTGATGGCTACTCTGGCTATAATCAAATTCCCATCGTCGACAAAGACCAGGACAAGACCACTTTCACTTGTCCTTTCGGCACGTTTGCATATCGTCGCATGCCCTTTGGGTTATGCAATGCGCCCGCTACCTTCCAGCGGTGTATGATGGGAATCTTCTCAGACATGGTGGAAAAATTTCTGGAGATCTTCATGGACGATTTCTCTATCTTCGGCGATTCCTTCAATGAGTGTTTGCTGCATCTTGACGCTGTCCTTACCCGATGTAAGGACAAGAATCTCACTTTGAATTGGGAGAAGTGCCACTTCATGGTGCGCGAAGGTATTGTCTTAGGACATATCATCTCGCAAAATGGCATAGAGGTTGACAAAGCGAAGATTGAGGTCATTTCCAATCTCCCTCCTCCCCGATGTGTCAGAGATATCCGAGCCTTCCTTGGCGATGCCGGTTTCTATAGACGGTTCATCAAGGACTTTAGCAAGATTGCTAAGCCCTTGACTCTTTTGCTGGCCAAGGATACGCCATTCGACTTCAACTCGAGCTGTGTGACTGCATTCGAGTCATTGAAATGCTCACTCACTTCTGCTCCTGTTCTTTCTTCACCTGACTGGACGCACCCATTTGAGATTATGTGCGATGCATCCGACTTTGCCATTGGTGCTGTCCTTGGACAACACATCAACAAGATGCCGCACGTAATCTATTATGCGAGCCGAACCCTGAACGATGCCCAACTCAATTATACAACAACAGAGAAGGAATTCTTAGCTGTTGTATTTGCTTTAGAAAAGTTCAGGCCCTACCTCATCGGCTCTCCAGTCATTGTCTACACAGACCATTCTGCTCTGCGCCATCTTTTTGCGAAGAAAGATGCAAAATCTCGGCTAATACGTTAGATCCTCTTGCTTCAAGAGTTTGACCTTGTCATTAAGGACAAACGAGGATGTGAAAACATAGTTGCCGACCATCTCTCACGACTTCCTTCTTCGCCTTCGCTTCCATTTCCGATCAACGACGTTTTCCCGGATGAACAGCTCTTAACAGTATCTTGCGAACCCTAGTTCGCAGATATTGTGAACTATTTGGCCACAGGATTACTACCGACTGAATGGTCAAGTCAGGACAGACTTCGTTTCTTATCCCAAGTAAAGCACTTTTACTGGGACGAACCCTATCTGTTCAAGTACTGTCCTGACCAGATTATTCGTCGGTGTGTCCCTGACGAGGAATTCAAGAGTGTGCTGTCGTTTTGCCACGATCAAGCATGTGGTGGGCATTTTGGCCCCAGAAAGACAGCTGAGAAGATCTTGCAATGTGGTTTCTACTGGCCACAACTTTTCAAAGACGCTCATGACTATTGCAAGACTTGCTCCCGATGCCAACTCTTGGGCCGGATATCCCGGAGGAATGAGATGCCACTCCAACCGATCTTGGTTGTGGAGATTTTCGATGTTTGGGGGATAGATTTCATGGGGCCGTTTCCCAGCTCTTTTGGGAACTTGTACATCCTTCTCGCTGTTGATTACGTCTTTAAGTGGGTCGAGGCTGTGCCCAGCCGGACTAACGACAACAAGGTTGTCGTTAGGTTTCTTAAAGAAAACATTTTCTCCCGTTTTGGGCACCCCCGAGCGATCATTAGCGACAATGGAAGTCATTTCTGCAACAAGACTTTCGAGGCCTTGATGCGGAAATATTCCATTAATCATAAGCTCTCTACGCCCTACCACCCCCAAACCTGCGGGCATGCCGAAGTGTCAAATCGGCAAATCAAGCAGATACTGGAGAAGACTATTTCCAAAAACCGTAAGGATTGGTCGCTGAAACTCACTGATGCCTTTTGGGCATTTCGAACCGCTTATAAGACCGACCTTGGCATGTCTCCCTATCGGCTTGTGTACGGAAAGGCTTGCCACCTATCTGTCGAAATAGAGCATCACGCATTTTGGACGATAAAGGAGCTGAATCTGTTTCTCGAAGATGCGGGCAGCCATCGGAAGCTGCAGTTGAACGAATTAAGCGAGCTTAGGGATGAGGCTTACGATAACGCGGTTGTCGTTAAGAATCGAACGAAGGTGTTTCACGATAAACACCTTTTGCACAAAACTTTCGTACCTGGTCAACAGGTACTGCTTTACGACACCCGGCTACACTTCCACCCAGGAAAGCTCAGATCTCGCTGGAAAGGGCCGTATTTTGTGCGGAATGTGTATCCGCATGGCGCTGTGGATTTGGAAAATCCAAAGGACGGTTCATTTTTCAAAGTGAACGGACACCGACTAAAACCGTACCTTAGCGCTGAACCAATGGAGGAGCTCCTGTACTTACAGGAGCCGGTTTACCCAGCATAATCTTCCTCTACCTACCTCCAAACTTCGGTTATCCAGCCAAGAACAGTGGAAACTGTTCCAAATAAGTTTGGGGGTATGTATATACCTTTTTGTACATTTTTTTGGATATTCTTTTCCATTTTTGCTTTTCTTTTCTTTTCTTTAAAAACAAAAAAATGTGTGTATAGCTAACCGACAATTTTGACCCTTCAAATGATCTCTTCATGCAATGACAGTGAGGACACTGTCCAGTTTAAGTTTGGGGGTACGCTCGGTACGCATTTCTTACCTTCGCATTCATATGTATATTTTGCATCTGCATACTAAAATCCATAAAATCCATAAAAATCTGAAAATTTTCTAAAAATATAAAAACTTTTCTGTCAAGTTAGCTAGTGGGAAAACTCTGATTCAACATTTCGACGGTTTTGTTTGATAAAATAAAAATAACTAAATCTTATTTTTAGATTTTGAAAACCTGAAAGATAACTCTCATTTGAAATTAACTATAGCTGATATACGTCTTTACATCATACTACACGTGTCGTGAGTTTTGGAAATTAGATGACAAGTCTTTTATGTCTAAAAACTTTTAAATGGATAAATGATTTTCTGAGGATCAAATAGGTTTGTTCTGAAATAAGTAATATCAAGAATAGTTTATGAAGTAAGTGAATATGAAGGAATGTTATTGATGCCTTAATTGGAACTAAGTCTGAAAAATAACCCATCTGAAACTTGATTGGAATGATTACACACCGAACCCACTAAACATGTCTTTTATCCAAAAAAAATAATAATTGAACTGCCGGTTATGTCTCCGTTCGTATGGAATCATCATGATTTTCACGCCAAATTGTCTTTTGTTTTTGGACCTAGGTAACTTGAGTAATTAAGTCCGCTGGGGTGTTTCTACACCTAATGCCCTAAAACCAACTGGTTTGGGTGTATTGGCCCAAAACTCGCTAAGAAGCCTAGAAAGTCCAGTTTAAAACAAAGTCAAGCAAGTGTTCTCTTCGAGTTAAAATTCCTAACGGTTCTTTGTGTGAGAATAATCTTGATAAAAGACAGGCTTTTATAAAAAAAATTTAACGGAGATATGAAGGTTTTATTCTATGATAAAGACTATTGCACGTTCACAGAGGTGTGTATGAAATGAAAACAAGAAAAAAGGTAGAGTGAAAAATAAGACCTAGTTTCCTGTTAAGGAAGATAGAAATTCTAAAGTTGAAACTTTACTGGAAAACGAAACTTGAAAAATGCTTAACTCTTTATAAAACTTATGTGATCCTTTCAAAATTTTTATCTGGGCTTTATTGTGTGACATGATGACGTAAATCGATCCTTCTGGAAACTTAACGACCCTATTTGCACTGCACGTAAAGACATCTAAAATCTGTAGTTAATTAAGAAGCGAGGTGTGAAAAATAAAGGTTCGATAGTCTAGACTTAGGATAATAGAATTTTTATTTTCTGAAACAAAACTTTACGGTTTGAATCTTAGTTATTTTACAAAACTAACTTGACCGGATTTTGTGGGTAGTATCCGCTGAAAACCCTTAGGAGACAATACTCCTCCTACTAGGACACCTAGAGGTTTAACGGCTTGTTGCACATGCTCAGTGCAATCGCGTTCCCTGCGAAAGTGAGGTTAGGAAATTTTTTGTGAATAAATTGGCTTTGCTCGGGACGAACAAATGATAAGTTTGGGGGTATTTGTTCATATCAGATTTTTGCATTTTTATACCGCCCAATTTTTATCACATTGCATATCGGTAGGTACTCTTGAGCCGTGTTTGCTAGTCAATTGCAGGATACAGGTTCTCGGCTCTAAACGGTGAAATTCATGGAAAAACACGACAAAATCCGGGTTCCTGCCAACCACAGATTAAACACGGGTCTCCGCTCTTTATCCGTCTGTTGCCACACACCAGTTTAGGAGACAAAATGGCAAATCGATTGTCACCTTCATGCACAAAGCACAATGGCAACACCAAGTCCAAGAAATCTACGCGGAGCTCAAGAAAATTATGACAAAAGATCCATGTCCAATCACCTTTTGATCTACTAGAATTCTGGAAGAAATGTGGAAAGATTATCAGAAACAACATGTACCAGACAAAAGGGGACAGCAGACCAGGGAAGCACAGAAAATACCATGCCCCAACTCCATCAAACGGCTGCGGAACCGCGGACAATAGGGGGTCTAGGCCACGGTTCCGCGGCCGTTTAGGCGCCGCATTTGAAGATTTTTTAGGGGTATTTTGGTCTTGCTATGTACAGGCAGAATTTTGCCCTAGATTTCCATTTCCCTGCCTATAAATAGCCCAGAACCTTGTGAAGCCAAGGGTGCTTAATTTTGTATTTTTTTTCTAGGTTTTAGAATACTTGCTCTTCTTCCTCTTCTCATCTCTTCTCCATTGAATAACTTGTAGTGAGCTTTTGTGAGTGAAGAATGATGAATAAAGAAGTTCATTTTGTTATTATACTTGTCTTGCTCTTATGTTAAATGCTTGTAATTTTCATTTGTTAACTTAGTTGTTGTTATTTCTTGTTGTTTCTTTCCTTTTTCTTTTCTTTTATCCTTAAACAACCATGATGCTTACGCTTGATCCTTGCTAAGGTGAGGTCGCAAATAGCTAGTTGTTATCTTCTAATCTCTTTCTTTCTATCTTCCTCTTTTGTTTTCTTTTCTTTCCGTTATGATGTGTGAGTAGTTTCCATACTTTTTAGGGTAGGATAAGGGAAGTTTGAGAGAAGGAAATCTCTCTCACTCTTTCCTTGCCCAACATCTTAAATCGACTTCCGTTAATTGAACCACAATCCGCTCCCTTCGGCACCCTATCCTACATGATAGCGGTGATTCCGTAGTGAGACCGGTTGTGGTTGAATTAACCGGAGGTTATGGCTAAGAGCCAAGAACGGACGGACAAGCACCAAAAGGAAGAACTTAAGCGTTGGAAAGCCTAGCTTATACTCGCAAATTCCTTCCTAGTCGTGCTAATTCCCGTTGTTGCCGATTACCGTAACACCGATATTAAGAGTGGCAACGAAAGAAGTGAGCGACTCCTAACTCAAACTAACCTAATCCTAACCCTAACAAGCTCTCTTTACATATCATTTTAACACTTAGTTAATCACAAACAAATCTGGAAAACTGGACTTAACTCGTTAAAGCACATGGAAAAAGATTCCCATCTCCCTGCGGACGACCCGTACTCAACCGGCTAGCTACAAGCGAAACCGTTTTGATTGCGGTAATTAACTAAACCTGAACACGCAGAATCTCTACCAATCAGCATCTTAGCCACAGACAGTCGAAAGATCTCTTATATAGAGAATCATTGACGAAGGCGAAGGACAGAGCTCGTTTCATCAGCTGATGTCTAGACGACGCATTTTTGGGTGTTCGTTGGGATTTGCAGTAGTCTATGAAAACTTCCCTCCAATCTTTGACCTTTTCTTTGTCCTCTATTTGAAGGGCTACTTGTTCGGTCGTTTCTTTTCTTTCGGATGGCTCTATCAGGACTTTCGAAGATATATTTATCGGAGAGAGAAACCTACGGCTTTGCACGATGATCCTTACGTCATGAAGGTCTTCATTGATCAGTTCCTTGGCCAATTTGGCCAATGCATCCGCCTTACTGTTTTCCGCACGCGGAATACTCTCTAGGATGTACGAGGGGATTTGTGCCAGCAGTTGTTGCACTCTTTCGCCATACTTTATCAGCTCTGGCTTGCACATATGATAATCGCCATTTACTTGGCTAACGACCAGCCGGGAGTTTCCATATATGAGGAGGTCTTTGATTCCCATGTTGACAATGATCTCAAGACCTGCAATCAAAGCTTCATATTTAGCTTTGTTATTAGTCCTTGGCTCCGTTAAAAAGAGGGCGTAACACAATATCCCTTCTTGCGGAGTCACGAAAATAAGGCTCACCTCGACTTTGATTATGGGGGTGTTTTACTTTCGCCTCTTCGTGAAAGATGATCCATTGAAGTAAAGTTCCCATTGGGAATTATTTTCTTCTTTCTCTCCTTCGATTGTGTCGAACTCATGTTCATCCGGCAACTCACAATTTAAGGGGGAATCGGATGGTATCGGATGCTCCGTGAGAAATCCAGCAATGGCCTGGCCTTTCATTATTTTGAGGGGTCGATATGTTATCGAGAACTCCATCAGGAGGAGAGCCCATTTGGCAAGCCTTCCTTTTAGTATGGCCTTTGACATCAGATATTTGAGAGGATCAACCTTTGATATGAAATGAATCTCATATGCCAAAGCATAATGTCTGAGCTTCGTTATCACGAAGATCAGTGCCATGCAATGTTTTTTTATGGGGGAGTAGTTATTTTCTACTCGCAGGAGAACTCGACTCAAATAGTACAGAGCTTTCTCATTTCCCTGATCATTCTCTTGTGTCCATAGCGCGCCTAAAGAACCTTCAAGGGTTGTAGTATATAGGATAAGGGGTTTTCCCTTAACCGGGGCGGTCAATACCGGCGGATGTAACACCCGAGCCCAATACTACTATTTTTCTGTTACTGTTTGAGCATTAATGTGATACTCATTTCATTTAGCCTGTCTGTTTGTCACTTACCGTAAAATTTTATCTGGCAAGGTCATTTCTGCATATAACAAATTTTAGCATCTAAAATGAAATTAAAAATATCCATCTTGGCCTACTCGACACCCCTAGTCTTGTGGTAGCGTCCGTGTTTTGTGTTCTCGTCCCGTTCAGTGAAACGGGCGAGTTTGGACGGCTACGCACACGTACAGGTGTCCAACTTGGGGGTATGCTTTTTAATCATAAAGCACCTCATTTTAAAATTTGGAACCCGCTTAAAATCCTATTATTTAAATTTTAAATTTTTGGACCCAACCCGGGCGCGATTTGGAAATGTTTCATTTAGCGCCAATATCCCAAATTAATAAAATATTCTAAACCATAATATATTCATAATATTTACTGTTAGTTTAAACTTTCTAAAATCTTTTCAATATTTCTTTTAACCTCTGAATTTTCCCTCAGCCTATCACGTTGGCTTAAATCCCGTGGGCCCCTCCACTTACTCTCTCTCCCTAGCATCTCTTCCTCTCTCTCTAGCTTTCTCTATCTCTCTCTCTCTCTAACTCTCTCTCTCTCTCTCCCCCTATATATAAATTTCCCCCTTCACTTTTTCTTTACGAGACTGTAGCCCACGCGAGAAAACCCAGCAACCTAACCCTAGCCGCCTCGTCACCGTCGCCGCCGCAGTCTCGACGCCGGCGCCAACGTCACCGTCGCCCTCGCCTCCGCCTCCTCGTCCCAACCTCAACATCTCCTTCCTTCTCCCCGTGCACACTGTGCAGCAGCAACCCCGGCTACCCCGTGCCTTCTCTGTGCTACCTGAAACGTCGCCGGCGACCCCTACGCCGCCCCTGGCCGTCGCCGACGAGCCCCAACCACCACTAAACACCTTGTAAGTGCCCCTCCACCTTTCCTTTCCTCTTCCCTTTCTCCAGAACTGAAACAGTCGCTCGAAGTTTTGTAGATCGCCGGAGACGCCGTCCTCGCAGCCATCGATTTTACCGTCTTCGCAAATACCCTCTGGACCAGTGAGTATTTTCCCCCATCATCTTCTTCTCTGGTCTTTTCCTTCTTTCCAAAGTCTATACCCGCTTGAAACCCTATTTACTGTTTTTGTGCTCGCCGGAATCCGGCCATGCCGGTGACGTGTCCCGACGATCCAGCGGAGTGCTCTGACCCGTGAGGTCCCTTGGTTCGTCGTTTGGGTTCAATCCGTGAACCGTGCGTCCGTCGCGTATTTCCCCGCCGACGTTACATTCCGTTTTTCCCGGTTCGCGACCCGTCGAGGCAAGTATCACTTGCTACATGCTATACTATACATTTATATATGTTTTGACTCATTAAACCTGCAAAACTTAACTTGGTATAGCCGTTTCTCATTTGGTTGCAATATGACATAGATCATTTTACAGTTAACATAAAATTTACAGTTTGCCAATTTAAAACTAATAACTAAGTTTACCTGTTAATCACATTTTACTGTTTAATAGATGGTAGCCCTTACCCATGTAGTTCTAGTACATTCGGACATTTGTATTCAAAGGCTGATATAACTGTATTGCATCATCATTTAAATTATTGCACCGCTAAGGGTGCTCAAAACCTGTTAAGATAATAAAACGGCTGCACTGTATTAATGCACTCTTGTGATTGAATGAAACTGCTTATTGTTGTTTAACTTATTGCTTATTTCCTGCTGTTAATCCCCTGTTCGATTATATATCTGTTTGTGAGCACACCCACGATATTGTTACATCTTGACTTGACTTTGTTACACATGGTATATATTGATACACCTGACATGGTACCGTTTACTGCTTGACTTGACATGATGTACCATGACCTGACTTGTTACCTGATCTTGTGCCTAATGCCAACAAACCTGACATGTATTCCTCATGGACCGTTCCTGTTGTCTATCCAGACAAACCTGTTTACCTGATCCTGTGTTGGCATTAGTTTCTTGATTTTCGGGATACCTGACTTGACTTGCACATATAACTTGGGGGTATGGGGAAATCAAAGGTGAAACCTGACTTGTAACTCGACAGTTCACTACCTGTCCTGAGTATACACATTCCTGTTTTGTGCCTAGCGGCATGTCTCGGTTTAAGCCGAGAATATTATGGCCGTGGTCCCGGGTATGTACAGGATACTATCGAGTGTACACATTCCTGTTTTGTGCCTAGCGGCATGTTTCGGCTGCAGCCGAGAATATTGTGGCCGTGGTCCCGGGTATGTACGGGATACTATTGAGTTACATCGACGATTCATCAATTGATTTCAAAGACTTTAGACTAGGAAACCTGATAGAACAGTTTAGTTACCCACTGCACATTACCCTGCACTGCTTATTACACATTATTGCTTTATTCATGTTTATCTCTGCATTGCCTATTACACTGTTCATATTATATTAGTTGTTGACATGACGCGCTGACGTCTGGGTTTTGCATGGCCTAGATTCTATACCACTGTCGCAGTCCGAGCAGGAGTACTTCAGCCAGCAGGCTGAGTTGTGAGTCCAGTAGTGGTTAGTTTTATTTCCTGCATTTATTTCCAGATGTGAGCCCGCATTATGGGACATACTTTTCAGTTATTGTATTGCATCATTTGCTTCCGCATTTATTTATCATTGACTCTTGTTATTCTAGATTGTGGACATGTTTTTAGATAGTTTTATCTTGTTCTTGATATCTCTACAGCCGTAATGTGACTGTGGATGGATACTTCCTACCCACAGGTAGCATGGTTGGCTATGTCACGTGCCCAATCTTGCGTACTCTGTGAAGCGGGGCGTGACATGGTTCTTTTGGTATCAGAGCCATAGGTTAGTTGGGTTGATTCTTTTGTAGTTGGGTATTGTACCTAATACACGAATCAGAATACCCGTGTTAGGAAACATGTCCTGCCACTTTGCCGTTTACCATTCTTGAATCACATCCTTCCTGATTATATCTTTTACGGCGTGCAAACTTACTTTGCATGTAGACTCGAAAAACCTGATTTCTTGACATCTCTATGACTTAGGCGACTTGGGTGGAGTTAAGTAATTGTGGCTATGATACCACGGCATAGTTACAATGCGGTACTCTATTTAAGTATCTTGGAGTTCTAGCCTTGATCTATATATTGAATCTATCATCATGCTAATGTTGGGTGTTCTTGATTTCAGGAATATGGCAGATAAGAATTTGAAGACGTACCAGAAGCGTGTGGACGAAGCCGCCATGCTTGGAGTGATAAGGGGAATGCTGGAGAATCAAAAGAGACAGACCGAACTGATCCAGCAGCAAGCAGATTCGTTTCAGGAAGGTTTGCAGATCGTTCAGCAGTCTGTAAACAACGTTGGAGCTAAACCAGTTGACCGAGTAGGGACCGTGGCTGATTTCAGACATTTGGGTCCGTCTACATTCACTGGTTTGGAGGAGCCGTTGCCAGCCGAGCAGTGGCTAGTTGACAAGGAGAACTTGCTGATTGCGGCACAGATTCCAGAGGACAAAAGAGTTGATGTAGTGCGCATTCAGCTAGTGGATTACGCCCGAGAGTGGTGGCTTGTGGAGGAGACCCGTTTGCCCAAGCCGATCAGTTGGGCGGAGTTTTCTAAGAGTTTCCTGGAGAAGTTCTTCCTGCGGACTGCACGGGAGGAAATGGAAGAGAAATTTATTGGGCTGAGGCAGAATGAAGCACCCGTGGACGTGCATGCAGCAGAGTGGACGAGACTCAGCCGATTCGCTGGACCTTTAGTCGCCAACGAAGCAGACAGGGCACGAAGGTTCATGCGCAGTTTGGATGTGGACATCCAGAGGCAGATTGTTTCCCTGGGTTTGACCACTTTCTCACAGGTTCTTACGGCAGCTCAGGAACAACAAAGTTTATCTGGGATGAAAGGGAGCTTGTAGCAGACAGCAGTTGCGGCCAGGAAGCCCGCATTTGTACCTAACCGAGCTCATGGGCACAAGGGTATTCCAGTGGATCGTCGTGGTGTAGCACCAATGAAGAAGCCTGTGATTGTTGATCGAAGAAAGAGCATGAATTGTAACTACTGCAATTTACCTGGCCACATGCAAAAGGATTGTCGAAGGAGGCTGGGACTCTATTTGGTTTGTGGAGCGGCAGATCACGCCGTTAATGCTTGTCCGTCGAAGCTTCGTACGAGAGATGATATTCAGAAGCCTCCGCAGAGACCGTTCCAAGGGCAGAAACAGCTGACTCAAGGACCTAGTCAGGCTCGAGCTTTTACCTTGACAGCTGAGGAACCCAAGGCATCAGGAGAAGTTGTTTCTGGTACTTTACTCGTTCATGGTTTTCCCGCATTGGCATTATTTGATTCTGGTGCATCCCACTGTTTTATGTCATCCAAATTTATAACCACACACTCAATTACCTGCATGACCCTGTCTAGTTTCTGGGACATACACACTGGGAATGGGAAAATCAAATCTAGTAGGGAGTGTACAGATTGTACGGTTGTTGTGTGCGGACGGGAACTCTTTGCAGATTTCTTGGTGATAGATACGGGCAGCTATGAAGTCGTCTTGGGAATGGATTTTCTTGGCACTTTCCATGCTCACATTGACTGTAGGGTAAAGAAAGTAATTTTCCAGATTCCCGGACATCCCGAATTTACCTTCACTGGAGGAAGCAGTTCTGTCGGGCCAGTCGAGTTTAGGGCTAGGCCGACAAACAATATTCTTGTAGCAATGGAAGTTGATAGTGGTGAAGAGCCGGCGGTTGTTCGCGATTTTATGGACGTATTTGAAGATATATCGGGTTTACCGCCGAAGCGAGACGTGGAGTTCCCAATTGATCTTATTTCTGGTGCAGCACCAGTATCTAAAGCGTATTATCCAATGGCACCAGTAGAGTTTGAAGAAGTTAAGAAACAGGTTGCTGAATTGCTTGAGAAGGGTTGGATTCGAAGCAGTAACTCGCCTTGGGGAGCTCCAGTTCTTCTAGTAAAGAAGAAGGATGGCACGGGAAGGATGTGCATCGACTATCGAGAATTAAACCGGGTGACTATTAAGAACAAGTACCCGATCCCTCGCATTGGAGAACTTTTTGAGCAGTTTAGTGGCGCGAGGGTATTCTCGAAGCTGGATTTGCGATCTGGATATCATCAGGTCCGAGTGAAAGCAGAAGATATTTGCAAGACGGTGTTTCGAACTCGGTATGGACATTACGAGTACCTAGTGATGCCCTTCGGAGTAACGAATGCGCCGGCAGTATTCATGGACTTGATGAACCAAATCTTTTCACCGTGCTTGGACCAGTTTATCGTGGTATTCATTGACGATATTCTGGTTTACTCGAAGAGTTTTGAGGAGTATGCTGAGCACTTGAAGATCGCACTGCAGACGTTGAGACAGGAAAAATTGTATGCGAAGATGAGTAAGTGCGAATTTTGGCTGGAGGAAGTGAAGTTTCTGGGGCATGTTGTGTCTGGCGATGGAATTGCCGTCGATCCCGAAAAGATTGCAGCAGTTCGAGATTGGCCGATTCCAAAGAATGTTGCTGAGATAAGAAGTTTCCTTGGATTAGCCGGATACTACAGGAGATTTGTGGAGAACTTCGCTCGTTTGGCAGAGCCATTGACCAAGCTTACGCGCAAGGAGGTACCCTTTTTATGGACGGATAAATGTGCGGTAGCTTTTGAGACGTTGAAGCAGAAGTTGATAACCGCCCCTATTTTGACCGTGCCAGACAATTCCGGAGGATTGGTAATTCACAGCGACGCATCTGGGAAAGGATTGGGATGTGTTTTGATGCAGCATGGGAAGGTGGTAGCATACGCATCAAGACAACTGAAGACCCATGAGAAGAATTATTCAACTCATGACTTGGAGCTTGCGGCCGTGATCTTCGCTTTGAAGATTTGGAGACACTACCTTTTGGATGAGAGAGTCGAAGTTTTTACAAATCATAAGAGTTTGAAGTATGTGTTCACTCAGAAAGAGTTGAATATGAGGCAGCGTAGATGGTTGGAGCTGATGGCTGACTGCGACCTTGATCTTAAGTACCATCCGGGGAGGGTTAACATCGTGCCGGATGCGCTTAGTCGGTTACCAGCAATTCAGGTGTTAACTACGCAGAAGGAGACATTGCAGATTTTTGAAGATTTGACTTGGAGGTTGTGCTACCGCGTTCTACGGGACAGTTAATGCAGTTGCAAGTACAGTCGTCTTTAATTGAGAAAATTAAAGCAGCACAATCGCAGGATCCTAGACTGCAAAAGTTTCGAGAGCAAGTTGAAGCCGGACTACAAACAGATTTACTGGTCCATGAAGATGGTTCGTTGAGGTATGGTAGCTGTTTGTGTGTGCCAAAGGGAGATGTTCGTGAAGAGCTTATGAAGGAGGCACACAGTTTAGCTTACTCTATACATCCAGGAGGCACAAAGATGTACCGTGATATTCGACAGCATTTCTGGTGGGAAGGCATGAAACGGGAGATTGCTCGCTTTGTGGCAAAGTGCTTGGTGTGTCAGCAAGTTAAGGCTGAACATCAACGGGTTGCTGGTTTGTTGCAACCACTTCCGATTCCTCAGTGGAAGTGGGAACATATAACCATGGATTTCGTGACGGCTTTACCGCGGAGTCCAAAGGGCAACAATGCAGTATGGGTGATTGTTGATCGGTTGACCAAGGCCGCTCACTTTATTTCTTTCCGGGTTGGTCAATCAACGGAGACTTTGGCAGAGCAGTACATGCAGGAGATTGTAAGATTACATGGTGTACCGGTGAGCATCGTATCCGATCGGGATACTCGGTTCTTATCACACTTCTGGAGGAGTTTACAGAAAAGTTTGGGGACTCGATTAAAGTTTAGCACAGCTTATCATCCTCAAACTGATGGTCAGTCGGAGAGAACGATCCAAACTCTTGAAGTCATGTTGAGAGCATGCATGTTGGACTTCAAGGGTTCGTGGGAGGATCATCTACACTTGGTGGAGTTTTCTTACAACAACATTTTTCAGGCAACTATCCAGATGGCTCCGTTTGAAGCTTTGTATGGTCGTAAGTGCCGTTCACCTGTTTGTTGGGATGATGTCGGTGAACGAAGATTATTGGGACCAGATTTGGTTGTACAGACAATTGAGAAGGTTAACACTATCAGGAGTCATATGAAGGCAGCACAAGACAGACAGAAGAGTTGGGCTGACACGTCAAGAAGACCTCTAGAGTTTGCCGTGGGTGATTTGGTATTCTTCAAGATATCACCGACTAGAGGGGTGATTCGTTTTGGGAGTCGAAGAAAGCTTAGTCCTCGATTTGTTGGACCCTTTGAGATATTGGAGCGTGTTGGAGAGGTAGCGTACCGTTTGGCGTTACCGCAGTCCTTGGCAGGTGTGCACGATGTGTTTCATGTATCTCAACTACGAAGGTATGTTCGAGATGAAACACACGTTTTGGATCATTCGGAGTTAGCAGTACGGGAAGACTTAACTTTTGAGGAGCGACCGGTTGAAATCGTGGATCGAAGGGAAAAGGTTCTCAAGAACAAGGTTATCCCCCTTGTGCATGTTTCTTGGGGTAATCGATTGAATGGAGAGTCCACTTGGGAACGAGAAGATGAGATCCGGCAGAAGTTTCCTCACCTTTTCCTGTAGTTTTCTATCTTTGTATTCTTGGAATTTCAAGGACGAAATTCTTTTGTTGTTGGGTATGATGTAACACCCGAACCCAATACTACTATTTTTTTGTTATTGTTTGAGCATTAATGTGATACTCATTTCATTTAGCCTTTCTGTTTGTCACTTACCGTAAAATTTTATCTGGTAAGGTCATTTCTGCATATAACAAATTTTAGCATCTAAAATGAAATTAAAAATATCCATCTTGGCCTACTCGACACCCCTAGTCTTGTGGTAGCGTCCGTGTTTTGTGTTCTCGTCCCGTTCAGTGAAACGGGCGAGTTTGGATGGCTACGCGCACGTACAGGTGTCCGACTTGGGGGTATGCTTTTTAATCATAAAACACCTCATTTTAAAATTTGGAACCCGCTTAAAATCCTATTATTTAAATTTCAAATTTTTGGACCCAACCCGGGCGCGATTTGGAAATGTTTCATTTAGCGCCAAAATCCCAAATTAATAAAATATTCTAAACCATAATATATTCATAATATTTACTGTTAGTTTAAACTTTCTAAAATCTTTTCAATATTTCTTTTAACCTCTGAATTTTCCCTCAGCCTATCACGTTGGCTTAAATCCCGTGGGCCCCTCCACTTACTCTCTCTCCCTAGCATCTCTTCCTCTCTCTCTAGCTTTCTCTATCTCTCTCTCTCTCTAACTCTCTCTCTCTAACTCTCCCCCTATATATAAATTTCCCCCTTCACTTTTTCTTTACGAGACTGTAGCCCATGCGAGAAAACCCAGCAACCTAACCCTAGCCGCCTCGTCACCGTCGCCGCCGCAGTCTCGACGCCGGCGCCAACGTCACCGTCTCCCTCGCCTCCGCCTCCTCGTCCCGACCTCAACATCTCCTTCCTTCTCCCCGTGCACACAGTGCAGCAGCAACCCCGGCTACCCCGTGCCTTCTCTGTGCTACCTGAAACGTCGCCGGCGACCCCTACGCCGCCCCTGGCCGTCGCCGACGAGCCCCAACCACCACTAAACACCTTGTAAGTGCCCCTCCACCTTTCCTTTCCTCTTCCCTTTCTCCAGAACTGAAACAGTCGCTCGAAGTTTTGCAGATCGCCGGAGACGCCGTCCTCGCAGCCATCGATTTTACCGTCTTCGCAAATACCCTCTGGACCAGTGAGTATTTTCCCCCATCATCTTCTTCTCTGGTCTTTTCCTTCTTTCCAAAGTCTATACCCGCTTGAAACCCTATTTACTGTTTTTGTGCTCGCCGGAATCCGGCCGTGCCGGTGACGTGTCCCGACGATCCAGCGGAGTGCTCTGACCCGTGAGGTCCCTTGGTTCGTCGTTTGGGTTCAATCCGTGAACCGTGCGTCCGTCGCGTGTTTCCCCGCCGATGTTACATTCCGTTTTTCCCGGTTCGCGACCCTTTGAGGCAAGTATCACTTGCTATACGCTATACTATACATTTATATATGTTTTGACTCATTAAACCTGCAAAACTTAACTTGGTATAGCCGTTTCTCATTTGGTTGCAATATGACATAGATCATTTTACAGTTAACATAAAATTTACAGTTTGCCAATTTAAAACTAATAACTAAGTTTACCTGTTAATCACATTTTACGATTTAATAGATGGTAGCCCTTACCCATGTAGTTCTAGTACATTCGGACATTTGTATTCAAAGGCTGATATAACTGTATTGCATCATCATTTAAATTATTGCACCGCTAAGGGTGCTCAAAACCTGTTAAGATAATAAAACCGCTGCACTGTATTAATGCACTCTTGTGATTGAATGAAACTGCTTATTGTTGTTTAACTTATTGCTTATTTCCTGCTGTTAATCCCCTGTTCGATTATATATCTGTTTGTGAGCACACCCACGATATTGTTACATCTTGACTTGACTTTGTTACACATGGTATATATTGATACACCTGACATGGTACCGTTTACTGCTTGACTTGACATGATGTACCATGACCTGACCCGTTACCTGATCTTGTGCCTAATGCCAACAAACCTGACATGTAGTCCTCATGGACCGTTCCTGTTGTCTATCCAAACAAACCTGTTTACCTGATCCTGTGTTGGCATTAGTTTCTTGATTTTCGGGATACCTGACTTGACTTGCACATATAACTTGGGGGTATGGGGAAATCAAAGGTGAAACCTGACTTGTAACTCGACAGTTCACTACCTGTCCTGAGTGTACACATTCCTGTTTTGTGCCTAGCGGCATGTCTCGGTTTAAGCCGAGAATAATGTGGCCGTGGTCCCGGGTATGTACGGGATACTATCGAGTGTACACATTCCTGTTTTGTGCCTAGCGGCATGTTTCGGCTGCAGCCGAGAATATTGTGGCCGTGGTCCCGGGTATGTACGGGATACTATTGAGTTATATCGACGATTCATCAATTGATTTCAAAGACATTAGACTAGGAAACCTGATAGAACAGTTTAGTTACCCACTGTACATTACCCTGCACTGCTTGTTACACATTATTGATTTATTCATGTTTATTTCTGCATTGCCTATTACACTGTTCATATTATATTACTTGTTGACATGACGCGCTGACGTCTTGGTTTTGCATGGCCCAGATTCTATACCACTGTCGCAGTCCGAGCAGGAGTACTTCAGCCAGCAGGCTGAGTTGTGAGTCCAGTAGTGGTTAGTTTAATTTCCTGCATTTATTTCCAGATGTGAGCCCGCATTATGGGACATACTTTTCAGTTATTGTAATGGATCATTTGCTTCCGCATTTATTTATCATTGACTCTTGTTATTCTGGATTGTGGACATGTTTTTAGATAGTTTTATCTTGTTCTTGATATCTCTACAGCCGTAATGTGACTGTAGATGGATACTTCCTACCCACAGGTAGCATGGTTGGCTATGTCACGTGCCCAATCTTGCGTACTCTGGGAAGCGGGGCGTGACAGGATTTGTGCCAGCAGTTGTTGCACTCTTTCGCCATACTTTATCATCTCTGGCTTGCACATATGATAATCTCCATTTACTTGGCTAACGACCAGCCGAGAGTTTCCATATATGAGGAGGTCTTTGATTCCCATATTGACAACGATCTCAAGACCTGCAATCAAAGCTTCATATTTAGCTTTGTTATTAGTCCTTGGCTCCGTTAAAAAGAGGGCGCAACACAATATCCCTTCTTGCGGAGTCACGAAAATAAGGCTCACCTCGACTTTGATTATGGGGGTGTTTTACTTTCGCCTCTTCATGAATGATGATCCATTGAAGTAAAGTTCCCATTGGGAATTATTTTCTTCTTTCTCTCCTTCGATTGTGTCGAACTCATGTTCATCCGGCAACTCACAATTTAAGGGGGAATCGGATGGTATCGGATGCTCCGTGAGAAATCCAGCAATGGCCTGGCCTTTCATTATTTTGAGGGGTCGATACGTTATCGAGAACTCTATCAGGAGGAGAGCCCATTTGGCAAGCCTTCCTTTTAGTATGGTCTTTGACATCAGATATTTGAGAGGATCAACCTTTGATATGAAATGAATCTCATATGCCAAGGCGTAATGTCTGAGCTTCGTTATCATGAAGATCAGTGCTATGCAATGTTTTTTTATGGGGTAGTAGTTATTTTCTACTCGCAGGAGAACTCGACTCAAATAGTACAGAGCTCTCTCATTTCCCTGATCGTTCTCTTGTGCCCATAGCGCGCCTAAAGAACCTTTGAGGGTTGTAGTATATAGGATAAAGGGTTTTCCCTTAACCGGGGCGGTCAATACCGGCGGATTTTGCCGGTATTGCTTGATTTCGTTTAGTGCATTTTGGCGCATTTGATCCCAGACGAACGGGGTCCCCTTCTTCATTAGATGACTGTAGGGACGGCATTTTCCGGAGAGGTTGGTTATGAACTGTCGGATATATGCGAGCTTTCCTTGAAAAGATCGCAACTGTTTGAGAGTTCTTGGTGTGGGCATTTCCATAATCACCTTGATCTTTGAGGGATCGATTTCGATACCCCGGTGCCGTATGATGAATCCTAAGAATTTGCCTGAGGAGACTCCAAATGCGCATTTTAGAGGATTCATCTTCAGATTATACTTCTGAAGATGTCGGAACACTATTTTTAGATGTTCCCAATGCTCCTCGTGAGATCTGCTTTTAACCACAAGGTTATCGATGTAGCATTCGACAATCTCATGTATGAGATCAACGAAGATCTTTGTCATGGCCCTCTGGTACGTAGCGGCGGTGTTCTTCAAACCGAAGGACATCACTTTATAGCAGAATATGCTTAGGGGAGTCCGAAAGGCAGTATGTTTTTGGTCTTCACGTTGCATTTTTATTTAATCGTATCCTGAAGGAGAAGACCTTATAGGTAGACGTGTTATCGATCATCAGCTCGGTATGAGGTACTGGGAAATCATGCTTCGGGAAAGCTTTGTCAAGGTCTCGAAAGTCCATCCAGATGCGCACCGTCCCATTTTTATTCATCACTGGAACGATGTTAGCGATCCAGTCGGGATATTGAACTTCTTGGATGAAGCCAGAGTCGATTAGTTTCTTGACTTCAGCATTGATACTTATCTCCAGTTCAAGCCGCATTCTTCTTGACGCCTGTTTGACGGGCTTTATATCCGGTGATGTACTGCTACTTTCGGATCTAGACCTGGCATCTCGAAATAGTTCCATGCAAAGAAATCTTTGTACTATATGAGCACGTCTTTTAATGTGGCCACCTGTTTTTTAGATAGTAGCTCACTGACAAATGTCGGTCTCGGATCATTTTCCATCCCTCGGTCAATTATCCTTAGGTTGTCCGCCGTAGTGTGTATCCCATCTTCCAGGTCTTTTGGTGCTGGTGGAAACTCGAAGATCGCCTCGTCCTCGTCTTCATTTGCGAAGAACATATGGAAGTCATCCATAGTGTCGTGCCCTTTCTCTTTTGAGAGTGTTATCATATGGCAGGTATGAGTCCGCTTTCCTTTTTGTGGTTGAGCTGGTCCTGTCCCAAAGGTATAGATCCTCTTTGCGTCATGCTTTTGCGGTGGGGTTTTTTCACCGCCGGAAGACGGGCTAGGACGTCGGGATGTCCGGCCTGAATCCTGGGGGCAGATGCTATTTCGATTTATCCGTCCACCTCTCCGAAGATACCAAGTTGATTTATGGCACCGTATATCAGAGGTTTGGAAGGATGCGACCGTTTTAGCGTGACTTCATCAGATTCCCCCTCATTTATGAGGGGTTTTTGATTGTGGGGACGATATTCCCTGCAGGCGCAATCCCCTGCATTTAATTACGTTACTGTATCGCTATAACCACTTTCTCCTGCTCTGGAGGTTCACTTCATGTCATGTGTATTTTTTGGTTTTAGTTGCCCGTAGATTGTATACGGAGACTAATTTATGTCGTCGCCCATAGGGCGTGGATTAGTCCAAATCCGTATATTATTAGATTTGGGTTTGGGTTGATTTAAGAATTGTTAAACTGGTTTGAAATTAAGATCGACTTAAAACATATGAGCATTCGGGCTCAATTATTTTAGTTTAAGAACATTACAGTCCATTATTGCCATATTTGTGAGCGAATATTAGTTTAAGGATATTTCGGTCCTACATTTCCGTTTTGGGGACAAATGTTTTTTAAGGACATTTTGGTCCAACATTCTCATTTTGGGGACGAATGTTAGTTTAAGGAAATTTCGTTCCATTATCGCCGTATTTGGGGATGAATATTAGTTTAAGGACATTCGGTCCTTTGTTGCCGTGTTTGGGGGCGAATATTAGTTTAAGGAAATTTCGGTCCTTTGTCGCCGTATTTGGGGGCAAATATTAGTTTAAGGAAATTTCGGTCCTTTGTCGCCGTATTTGGGGGAGAATATAAGTTTAAGGACATTTCAGTCCTACATTCATCTTGCGCGCACGCATATTTGTTACGTGACGAAGTAAACAATGTTGATGTGGATGTGCCCAATTTGAAGCGCGGTCCGATTTGAGGCATGCACGTCAATTTGGAAGTGCATCAAGGGAAGAAGTTGTTGGTCGTCGGGACGCGCCACCTCTCTGAAGACGTTGAGGAATCACAACGAAATGTATCAGAGGTATGAAGTGAAGAGATGTACCATTAAACTAAACCCCGTATATGAGGGGAAATGGGTGGTTGTGGACTCAAGAATTTTTGGTCATATTTGAGACCTTGGAAATCAAGAGCATATGGGCTCGATTGATTTTTTTTGTTAAGGATACGTTAGGCCAATTTGAGACTAAGATCCACTTAACAACATTTTAGGATCTTCTTTATTTAAGACCCAGCAACAGAGCATTTGGACTCAGTTGCAAGACTTTAGCAACTTGGCCAATTTGGGCTTTAGTCTGCTTAGTCTCTACATGTTTTTTGAAAAAGTGCTAAGCACTTGTTTGGGCTCTGTTTATTCAGTCCCTCTTTTTTATGCAAAAAATGCTGAGCACTTATATGAGTTTCGACGCCCATATATAATCATTTGGAGCTTTCAGTTATGGGGATTGCCTAATAAGTGTCGAACACTTTACTCATTTTGTCTTTATAAGGAGTGCTAGGCACTTTTTATGGCGCCCTCATGTTTTTCACGTGCGGCGCTGGGCACCAGGCATTGCCCAATGAGTGCTAAGCACTCTTCTCTTTTGTAGCGCCCACGTGAGGAGCACCTAAGGCGCTAGACGCGTTTAGAGGCGCCCACATGGGAAGCACGTAGGGCGTTGAATTCTTTTCTCCTCTGTTGATGGCATTTTTGCCCATTAATGATCACCACGATCTTTGTTTTGAAGATCTAGGATCAAGTTTCATTTTTAAGAACTAATTTATTTTATAAGAAATAGGTTTCTCTTGTATGCTTTTTTTTTTAGGAACTCAATTTCTGGTTCTTTTTTGAATCTTTGATTCTCAAGAATAAGTTCTTCCCGATGAGAATTAAATTCTCAACTTGTGGGAGACCTGCCTCACGGATCTCAGATCCAGAAAAAGAACTAAGTTCTTTTAAAACGGTTAAACCCTTCAATAGGCAAATGAGATGTTTTGATCTCTATTTTTTTATTTACCTAGAGTTTTGAGGAGGGAGATCTTTTTCCTTGAGAATTTAATTCTCTGTTCCTTTTGAAGCTTTCTGTCTTTTTTTTTCAGAAGCTTATGGGGGTTTCTCTATATCAGACTTGAAGTCATGGGTCCTTTATATAGTAGAGGCAATTTGTTAATTAGCTTTGAGAAAATCTCTCATTGAGAGATTCCAATTGATTTGGGGAATTTTACCCATCATTGGATTTTTGATCCAAGAGTTTCTGTTTTACAGAATATATTTTCTTGTTTTTTAACAAGATTAGGGAAATATTTTTCCATATGCAGGGTTTTATTCTGTGAAATGGTTATTTCTAATCATCATTGGATTTTTAATTCAAGAGTTCTCTGTTTTTCAGAGGACATTCTTTCTTATTAAGAAAGATTGAGGGAATATATCCCAAAATAGAATTTTATTCTATGATCTAACCGAAGGTATCTTTCTTATTTTTTAGAAAGATTTAGGGAATGTTTTCTCCCAATAGAAATTAATTCTTCATTTTTGATGATTTATCATCTCTATTGGATTTTTGATCCAATGGCCTTGTTTAACAGAGAGTAGAATTTAATTCTACCTTAGCGACGACGCTCACGTGTTGTGCACGTGATGCGCCACCTGAGAGTTTTAACTCTTATTTAATATATTCTTTTGTGTTTTGCACACTAGCGCCCGCATGAGGAGCACGTACGGCGCTATAAGAGAGTTTTAACTCTTATTTAATTTAATAGATTCTTTTGTGCTTTGCGCACGGACGCCCGCATGAGGAGCACGTGCGGCGCTATATGAGAGTTTTAACTCTTATTTAATTTAATAGATTTTTTTGTTCTATGCACACTGGCGTCCGCGTGAGGAGCACGTGCGGCGCTATATAAGAGTTTTAACTCTTATTTAGTTTAATAGATTCTTTTGTGCTTTGCATATCGGCGTCCGTGTAAGAAGTACGTGAGGCGCCACCATAGGATTTAATCCTATAAGATTGGTTCTGGTGCTTGCGTCCTTGTGGAGGGAACGTGAAGCACTGCCTCATTAATTTTGAACAGTGCTTTGCTCTTTTATTGGGGGAAACAAATTCCCCCCCCCCCACCGTTGCGCTCACGTGGCTTACAGTGAGTGCAGCGGTGGCATCTTTTCCGCCGTTTGATTTTCTGGGGAGTTGAATCGTCTTCTTATGTTTTATAAATAGAGAATTTGGCCCTTGAGATGACTGTTGTTTCCCTCATCTTCTTGAGTCTTCTTCCTTCCTTGAGAATTTAATTCTCTTTTCAGAGCTCAGATCTCTGTCCAAAGAAACTCCCCTTAAAGTTAAAATTCTGTCAAAATTGATAAGAATCATGACAATGATTTAACTCCTAAAGAAACTCTTGAAAGAATCTCTTCATGTTCTAGGGTTTTTTAACCCAGTAACAGAGTTTTGCTCTTCTCTTGTAATGATCTCTTAGAGATCTAAAACTTTTATTTGAGTGGACCATAGGTCTTAAAGATCTTTAGGGTTTTACCCTGTTACTAACTTTGATTTTTGAAAGTTATTTAGAATTTATTTCATTTCCCGAGCGGATTTATGGGATTTTATCCCATTGTTCTACAGAGCTTGGCTTTGAGAAAAATTTCTTTTAAAGAAATTCTTTTGGGAATTTTATTTCCTTTCTTATTTTCTTTTTAGGATCCTTTTTTAGCAGATTTGAAATCTGTTTGTAGAACACATTTCTTGAGGGAGTTTAACTCCATAGTTCAATGAGATTTTCTTATTAAATGTGAATCCTTATGGATTCTTATAGTGAGTGCTTGCCTCATTATTGGTGGGGGTATTACCTTGATTTTGTGGGGCCCCTTGTCCCTTTCCCTTTGAACTGTGGTGGCTTTTACCACGCAGCACAATTCTAGGTGTAATAAAAATGTTAAAGTCTTGAACATTGTGTTGATAATTAACCCTTCGTCTTTTTTTGTGCAAGTACCATGGCTTCTGATTCCTCATTCCCCTTCATTCATTCGGAGAGTGCTTTCGCCGACGCACCTACAGATCGGGAAGTCTTCGCACTTATTTGGAACTATGACCCAGAGCAAAAGTCTCTTCATTTGTGGGGGTCATAGTATAGTCAAATTATCCGGAGTCGACACAGTTTTACGTACGCAGCGCCTTCAAAACCGATCCCGGCGATCCATTATGCTGACCCGCCGCTAGTAACTTACGCAATAGAAGAGGTCAACTAGACTTCGGAAGGTCGTCTTCAGCCTTCCATGGCATCAATACCAGTGCAACCGCTGATAGCCCTGGACATTTTAGGGCGACTCATGTGCCAAGGAGAGTCGCGTACTTGGAGGCAAGTTTACATGATAGGAATGACTCCCCGTCATTCGGCTGGCTATGTACAGTGGGCTCGATATATCCTGTCGGCCAAGAAATCGCTGCTACTGAAGACCGGGTTGTATCCCACGATTTATGCGTCCCTCTTTCACTACCACACTCCTCAAGTGTTCTGGGTCAAATCTTTTCTGGAACAATGGAATATCCCGACCCACACATTTCTCTTATCGGATCGGGAGGTTTCAATCTCATTGGAGGAGTTTGCAGAGATATCTGGATTACACGTCAGAGGGGAACAACGTGAGGAGATACTTCTCCCAGACGAGTATACCTTTGCCACCAAATCAGTGGTAATGGGTCTTACTCTGGAGAATGTTGTTCAACACCAGTTTCCGAGCTTGATCAAGGTGTTGAACGTGTATGAGAGCTCATTCCTGGAGTCTGGTGGACACAGAGTTAGCTTCACAGATTTCATCGCCCGCTTTCTTCATCCGGAGGCTCTGTGTAAACAAGCTGTGAAGTTTGCCAAACTCGATGACCCATTCAGATTTGGTTCGGACAACTTACCGATCGCGGAGGCAGATCTAAAGAACTTCTATTCTGGATACTCCAGTCGTCCCCTTCGCAGAGATTGCCGCTCCGGACATTGACGAGGAGACATTCTTCACAGGGTTTATCGGCTTGTGGCTGAGTTGGTTTGCGCTTCTGATGCACCCCCGCTATATGGGAACATCTGTCTTTTATCCAACTCATCGCATCGCCGTGGGGACGCGCATGGCTATTGGGGTCACGGGACTGGCTCATTTATATCATGGCCTGAGCTTAGCAGCCGACACTACTCGACCGGGGGTAAAGCCCATAAATCTCTCATTGCACTATTTCATTTCATGGATCGAGATGGGCGTGCTGGGTGCTTTTGGTGTTCATAAACGACCCCAATTTTACAAAGGCTGCAATTTTCCCCGGGTCATGCACCTAGTCGACGCTTCTACTCCAGACCCAACACAGCGGGAGGCTCGATGATTGCTCCTTCGCTCACGTATGATTGTAGACAGCATAACCTTTGTCGATAAAGTCCTGACTATCGGCAAAGAATCTTCCAAAGTGATCCAACCGTTGAATGATGTTTTCAAGGACGGGGCTTTTGTGTTGAAGGCTCGAGAGGTTGTGCACCTGTATTCTATCAGGCTAGGTTTTCTAGTATTTATACAGAATACATCGGTGTTGTGTATGAGGTATAACCCGCATCGCTTTGCCCAGCAATCAGGTTATAACCAAGGCGTTCCTCTCTAGGCGTTCCTGATTGGTCCGGTTCCTATGGAAGAGGGCGTTCGCAGTGCGGCGCATCATTTCATGCGGTTAAATACGGGGTCCTATTTCCTCATCAGCGAGCCGAGTTATATTCCAAAGGCTTCGAATGCTTACATTGCTTGGTACCAGCATGCAACTGGTGCTGTCATCAAGGAGGAGAGGCGGCTGCTGCTTGATCATAAGGATGCTGTCCTAACTAGTAATCCAGTGGTCCCATTGAAGCGACGGGCAGTCGTGTTCCCTTCTTTGAGAGAGATCTACACAGTTATAGCCCCGTCCGCTTTTCCTAGTACACTTTGACCAGATGTTCTTGCGACAGCGGTAACTGTGGTGTCTCCGGAATTAGGCATTGGTTTGGTGATCAGGACCCGCCGTCCGAAGAAGCTTGTTCATCGGCTATTGGTGCCAATTCGCAGAAGAAGAAGAAATCCTTATTCTCTGCTGACGTCGTATTCGGCCATGAACCTCATGCTCCTTATAGCGAGGGATTGTGCGAGTATGGCACCAACGACGGTCTGTTCGATGTGCCTATGACCAATACCGATCTTCAGGCTACCATTGAAGCTTCAAAACGACTGGCCCATGAACAAGCGGCGTTAGCCCCTATTGCGGAGTCAGGTATACTTCGTTTATACTCTCCTGTATATTTTCCTTCCCTTTTTTAAAACTTATTACGCTTTACTGATGCTCTCTTCCTTAACAGGAATTTCTGCTGAAGAGGTTCTCTTGGCATCCCTTAAGACGTTTGAGGAGGAGGAGAGGCTCTACGCCTCGTTGGACCTTGGTATGATTCGTTTCACTATGCTTTTACATCTTTAGTTCCTTTTATTCATGACCTGACTCTTTTCTTTATCCTTTTACAGGAACCACCACGACCCAGGTTGTTCCGAGTGTAATGCCAATCCTGGGTGGTGATGCTGAAAAGCCTTTAGAGCCACCGACTACAGCTGATGCTTTCCCAAGACCACCACAGGAGGCGTTGTTGAAGCAGTCGATGACGAATGCCACAGCCGATACGGAGGTCGAGCCCGATTTGGACGACAATGTCCCCCTGTCAGAAGTTTTGAAGAGACGGTTCATACAGCCCAGGCTGAGAGGAAGCGTAGAAAGCACGCTACGAGAGAACGTCGGGCTATCTTAGCCGCGGGTGCAGATTCGAGTAATGCTCAACCCTCCGGCATTCCTATGGTGGACGTTCCTTCTGCCCAGTCCACTGCCCATAGACAGGTTGCGCGTTCTGCTCGAGAAGAGGTTGAATAGCTACTTCAAGGAAGAACAACGCATGGTCCTTAGTAACAGCCTTTTTCTTGAATCATAACACACACATTTTTTTTAATTGGGCCAAATTTAGGTGATGGCGTGGCAGGTGAAGTGCAGGTGATTAAAGAGCCAGAAGTGGCAAACCTTCCTCTGGAATCTGGGATTGTTCTGACTGCCGCTTCTTCTCCCTATGGATCCTTGGTATCGGCGGGTGATGCAAGCATTATGACGACACTTATCGAATCAGGGGATGAAGGTGTGAATGTTGAATCCACTTTCCCAATGAAAACCAAGGAAGCCGTCACAACTGGTGACACTGTTCCCTTATAAAAATTAAATAAATAATGAATCAAAAGCGATGGAAAAATTCTCCCAAATGGAGCATCACGCGCCCGCACGTGATGTGCCTTAAAGCAAAAATTATGGGCATTGCACTTAACAAATAAGGCTGAAGTTGAGCCTCACGTGCCACACGTGAACATTTATATACAAGGTATATAGGCGCCTTCATAAAACAAATAACATGCCAGAAGGCGCATAACGTGCCAACACATGATACTCTTCTCTGGGACTGCTCAATCTAAGCAAACCAGCCTAAAGTTATGGGTCATGTGCTACACGTGAGGGTTCCTAATGCTTTCTGAGCCGATAGAATTAAATTCTAAATATAAGGATCCAAATCCTGTATGGGAAAATATTTTCCCAATCTTTCTAAATAAGAAAGGTTGTGCTCTGTAAATCGGAGCACCGTTGGATCAAAAATCCAACGGTGATTAAAAAATCACCAAGATATAGAATAAGCTCTATATGGGAAAATGTTTTCCCAATCTTTCTAAACGAGAAAGATTGTGCTCCGTAAATCAGAGCACCGTTGGGTCAAAAATCCAACGGTGATTAAAAAACCTCCAAGATACAGAATAAGCTCTGTATAGGAAAATATTTTCCTAATCTTGTTAAAAATAAGAAAAAAGGTCTTCTGTAAAACAGAGGTCTCTGGATCAATGATCCAACGGTGGTTAAAATCCCCGAACTAATAAAAAATCTCTCAATGAGAGATCTCCTTAACAAAAATCAACAAATTTGCCTCTGCTATATAAAGGACTCGAGACTGAAGAGAAAAAGGGACATAAAGAGAGGGAGATAAAAAAAGGAGGAAAGAGAATTCAATTCTCAGAAGGGAGAGAAGAATCCACTTTTCAAAATAAAACTAGGTGAGAAGAAAGTATAAAGACCGTCTCATCTCTTCTTTAAGGATTTAATCTTTCGTATAAGAACTTAGTTCTTTTTTCTGGTGAAAGATCTGCAGAAGCAGATCTCTCCACAAGTTGAGAATTCAATTCTCATCGGGAAGATTCTGCCATGCAGATCCCAAACCTAAGGGAAGATCTAAGTTCAGAGAATTTAATTCTCCCAAAAAGGCATATAGGAACTTAATTCCTCTAATAAAACTAAGGTTTAACCCTTCATAAAAGAACTTAGTTCTTTCTTCTGGTGAAAGATTTGCAGAAGCAGACTTCTCCACAAGTTGAGAATTTAATTCTCATCGAGGAGACACCGCCATGCAGATCCAAAAATTAGGAGAAGAACTAAGTCTAAAGAATTAAATTCTTATAAACTCAGAGAAGGAATTCCATGCATATTGATGATCACGTGTTCACAAGTGACCACCTGTGATGAACTCAAAAGAAAGATCATGTGTTCATACGTGACCCCCACACTTATAGTGCTTGGCATTTTCAAAAAGAAAAGGGAATAAACCCAAGGAAACAATGTCTAACTCTGAGACGCCTCACGTGCTCACACGTGATGGCCATAAGAATAAAGTATTTGACACTCATATAAAGATGGGGAATAAAACCAAGCGAACAACACTACCTTTAAAACCCTCACATACCACACGTGAGTGCCCTCAAACTCTCAGTGTCTAACACTGCCTCAAAGTATCACGTGGGAGCACGTGATCGCTGAAAATACATATTAAGGAACCAACTTCAACCTCAAATTGATTAAGTCCTTCCTGAGATTCAACCGTGCCTCTATGCTCAGGAGTGATAATTCCTCAATCTGAAATTTGGTTCAAGGGTACATCTCTTGACACCTCTGATACATGTCATTGTGATTCTTCAACGTCTTCAGAGTGGTGGAGGGTCCCAATAACTAATAACTCTTGGCGCATCCTCAAACTGATGAGTCAAAACACCATGGACTATGATGTCCTTAAACCCTATGGACCGCAACGTCCCTAAACTAAACTCTATGGACTATGATTTCCTTAAACATGGACTATGATTTCCTTAAACATGGACTATGATGTCCTTAAACTCCATGGACTATGATGTCCTTAAACCCTATGGACTGCAACGTTCCCTAAACTAAACTCTATGGACTATGATGTCCTTAAACATGGACTATGATATCCTTAAACTCCATGGACTATGATGTCCTTAAACCCTATGGACCGCAATGTCCCTAAACTAAACACTATGGACTATGATGTCCTTAAACATGGACTATGATGTCCTTAAACTCCATGGACTATGATGTCCTTAAACCCTATGGACCGCAACATCCCTAAACTAAACTCTATGGACTATGATGTCCTTAAGCATGGACTATGATGTCCTTAAACCCTATGGACCGCAACGCCCCTAAACTAAACTCTATGGACTATGATGTCCTTAAACCAACCATAGACCACAACGTCCTTAAACTAAACTCCCTAGACTATGATGTCCTTAAACACGGACTATGATGTCCTTAAATAATGGATCGCAACGTCCATAAAGTAAACTCTATGGACTGTGATGTCCTTAAACCCAATGGACCGCAAAGTCCTTAAACTAACAATGGACCGCAAAGTTTTTAAACTAACAAAGGACCGCAACGTCCCTAAACTAATAACGGACCGCAACGTCCTTAAACTAAAATGATAAGGCCCAAATGCTCTTTCGTTTGACCAAAATGATCCCGAACCCCCGTTAAATAGATCTTAGTCCAATATCGGATTAACGTATTCTTAACAAATATTTAAGTCGATCTTAATCTCAAACAAGGTTAACGATCCTTAAATCAACCAAACCCAAATCTAAGAAAATATGGATTTGGACTAATCCACGCCCTACGGACGACAACACAAATTAGTCTCCGTATACAATCCACAGGCAACCAAAAATAAAACAAACACACACTACACGAAGTGAACATCTGGAGAAGGATAAAGTGGTTACCGCGATGCGGTAGCGTAATTAACTGCAGAGGCATACGCCTACAGGGAAGTGCGTCCCCACAATCAAAAAATGCTTCGCAAACGAGGGGGAATCTGACGAAGTCTGCTACAAAGGCCGCATCTGTCCAAACCTCCGATATACGGTACCATAAATCAACTTGGCATCTTCGGAGAGGTGGATGGATAAAACCCAATAGCATGTGCCCCAAAATTCAGGCAGGACGTCCTAATATCCCGGCCGAGTCTTTCGGCGGTAAACAGATTCTGGCACGCCCGGTGGGACCTTTTCTTCTTTCCACTCCACACTTCATGTGTCGTGTTCATGAACGAATAGCGATTTAATATTGTTGCCCCTGGATTCGAGGTACTATGATTTGGTGTCTTGCTCCATGCAGAAGAGAAGATGACGTCGATGGCTTCCAACTACACCAATTGCAACAGCAACTCTTGCTCCGTCCCATCTGGAGGAGTAACTTACGGGCCCCAAGCGGCCTCCATCTTTGCAATGCCGGCGGAAAAGGTGAAATGGGCCACCACTGGGTTGTTCTTCGGGACCATGATCCCGCCAACAAGCTTCAGCGTTCCGATGCTATCACAGGAAGCTCCGAAGAAGTCGGTCTTCAATCGTCTTACACTTACCACGGCCCCTCTCAATGGGTCGTCTAAGTCTACAGCCTCAATCTTCAGTAGGCTGAGCCTAAGCTCAAATGGGACCGCGAAGAGGCTCGCAATACCGGAGAAGGCTATCCCAACTCCTGCTGCAGGTGAAATCGTCCAAACTACTTCCCCTATTCGAAAGTCGGCCTTCGACTGGTTGACCATTCCTTCCCAGCGGATGTCAGTTTTCGACAGGTTGGCACCAACAATAGCCTCTAATCAAAGCAGGGGGCATGACGAAGCTACTCAAATGATAGAGGTGATCCCGACTACACGACATGCTCGACGACGTCACTGGAGCCGAGTGAGGAAAGCTGGGGTCATTTCCCCTCTGGACATACCCCACCAGCTCCAACGGTGGAAACTGGCGCTGCTGTTCTAACTGGGAACAAGTTTGAACCGCTTAAGTGGGTGTGCAAGAACTCTCCAATTGCCGTATTAAAATGGTCTCCTCCACCCGCTGAAAATGTTACTAAGGCGAAGCCGTAGCAGCCCCTTCAGCGTGGCAATCCTCCAAAATCCATATGATATGGCGAAGAGTCCAAGACTCTGTAATCGACAAAGACTACTCCTGCCGACAGAAGAAAATAAAGGTTTGGCAAAAGGAAGACCATCCTACCGCCATGCTACAGAAGGTGTCGTTTGCAGGGGTGCCTAATGCAGCCTCCTCAACCTCGACCGTCCATAAAAAGAGAAGGTCGTAGAAGGTCCCCGTGCCTACGACAAATCTCAAGGGCACTGAACCCAAACGCCCCAAGCCTGGGGGCATGATAGTGCACACCATCTATATGGCTTCCGGAAAATAGGAATGCCGTGCTTCTGGGGGTTATCGACCACTTACACGGTCCGTAACAAAGGCTCAAGAGCAACAACAGAAACTCTAGGAGATGCTGACAAAGATGGCCATACTTACTGGACAGAAAGAAAGTTCGGAAGCGTCGTCGGAACAACGCCAGGAACAGAAAACCGATGCCGAGTTCCTCCGAAGAATGCTCGTAAAGAAAGATAAAGAAGCCGCGGAACAAGCGGCTAACATAAAACAAATGGCGCTTCTGTTCGAAGATATGATGGGCATGATGATCCAGCCGGACTCTCCAGCCGAAGATCCCCCAATAATCATTGAAGACGACATAGGGGAGACATCAAACCTTCTTCCGGCACTATCAACAGCCAGGGAGGAGACAATCTCGAAAGCTGCGCTTAATGACTACATAGCTCAACAAATACGAGCTCATCAGGCAAGTGAAGCTGCCGGCCAAGTCGTCAGAACTGGACGACCCTATACAGGCTGGTACGATCAAATTAAGTACCCACCGGGATATACGATCGCTAAATTTCACGTGTATAAGGGGACAGGCAACCCCCATCAGCACGTCGATTAGTTCAGGGCTCTATGCGGCAATACTGGAGGTGATGACAAGCTGCTGCTTCGCCAATTCGTCGACAGCTTAGCGGAGAAGGCATTCGAATGGTACTCGAAACTTCCGAATGACTCCATCAAAACATTCACAGAAATGGAGTCGCTATTCACTCAGCGTTTCACAAGCGCCAGTGAGCGCACCCTGATCACGGCATTGATCAATGCCAGAGTGAAGCCAGGAGAGACTTGGGTTCAGTATGCAATTTGGTGGCGGAACCTATGGTCGAGATGCGAACAACGCATAGAAGAAGATCCTGCTGTGGGCATATTCGTAAGGAACTTTGACCCGCAAGCGACTATATCCCAGTTTATGATGTTTTTCAAGCCGACCACTTTCCAAGCCTTGATCGATAAGCTGGCCCAAATGGACCAGATGGGCCATAAACCGCCCTCCTCGAAAACAGAGCTTCGAAATGAAAAGGGCAAAGGGAAAGCGACCTTTGTCGCCAACGCTCAGCAACAACCGAGTGATACGAAACCAGCTGCTCGCCAAAACGATAGACAGTGATCACTCGGAAAAAAGCTGAGACATCCTTACTCATTCCCTCGGGATAAAATGAGAAAACTATTCGAACTGGCTGTGCGCAACAGGCTTATCACACTACCATATCCGAGACACCCACTACAACCGGGCGACGTCAACAATCTCAATTACTGCCCCTACCACCAAATAGTGGGCCACCCAATCGAAAATTGCTTCGTCTTCAAAAATTGGATTGAAGACTAGTACCAACAAGGCAAATTCACACTGTCTGAAAACTGAAAGGTAAACCCACCATAACCGCACGCTCGTAAAAAGGTGGACACACCGCGGGCATCATGCTCATTTATAGAGGAAGCTCCATGGGAAGTTGTTCTTTCAGACAAGACTAAGAGAATGCTCAAGGATCTTCAAGCATGACCGACAATCAGAAGGAAAAGCCCGCTAGAGCCAGAGATCATTGAGGGAATGCTGAAACCGCACCCAACACCGAGAGTTGGTAGCAATGGGCAAAATACCTAGGCCCAGCCGTCAAATTCTTTAATGAAAAAGAAGAAGACCAAGAAGCCCGCATAGCCCGATGACAAGCGCACAGACCTGCAAAGGCAATTGACGCACTAGAGGAATATAACCAGAAGGCGCGAACCCCGGTCACACTCTAAGAGTTTCTCATTTATATCCTTGAGGGCAGAGATAACGACAATGATGAGGGAGAAGACTCGTCAGAAGAACCCGAGGATTATGTGGTAAGTTGTCACATGATCTCTCATTCACCAATACATGACGTAAAAGCCCACTTGGCATCAGAAGGTAATATAGAGGAACTGGAGGCAGGATCGGTGCCAAAATTCTTAGAATCGTCAGACGAGATGACTGACATGTTATTGAACGAAGCCCGTTAGAGGAGCAAAGCTGATAAAGAGCGTGAAATGGCTTTATTCGAAAGGGCCAGGCGTCAGCGTCGAGTTAAAGAAGTCATGGTAGGGATAAGTCACAAAGCACTCCAACCAGATCGAAGCACGCCCGCGGCAGACAAAAGCAGGCTTAAGACAAAGAAACAGTTCGCTAAAGCTATGTTAATAGGAATGAGGCTGCCATCTTTCTAAGGAAATACTCCTGGCGGTATACACCCTGACGAAGCGGTTGTACATCCTAACTACTGCTTATACCATCAGAGGATTGCACACCGTACCGAAGAATGCATGGCCTTTAAAAAGTGGTGGCAGGGATACGTTGCTCACCGAAAATATTTCAAGCGGATGAGGCGCAAAACTCGTCGGGAGTAAAGAAATACGACGGATGAGCGCAACCGAACAGCCGGCAAATGTCACATGGTTGATAATAAGAGATCTCGAGTTCTCACCTTCGGAAGTGATTCTGACGAAGAAATAGCCCTCAGCCCTCTCTTCAAAAAATCCACCTCAGGAAAAGAGGAAGAGATGAAGAACTGTGAGAATATTCAGCTGCGCAACCGTACATTTCTCGAAAAGAATCTCAGACCTGCAAACAAGGGATCGAACAAAAAAGATAAGAGGAAGGAAAAAGTCCCTGAGGATATCGCCCTCGATGATCGAGTCGTCGAAGAGCTGGCGGCCAAAGACCCGCCAAAGAAAAGCATAGTGGATTACAATGTCCTAGCACACCTGAGGAAGATACCCTCATAGCTAAGCGTCTTGGATGCCCTTCTATTGTCTAAAGAGGCACGAGATTCTCTGATCAGGGCATTACAAGAGCCCGAGCAGTTTCAAGCTTTTCTTGCCGAAGAAAAGATGAAGGACGGGCGGGAAGAAGTTCGTACAGCCGACATTACCTTCAGCAATGAATACCTCCTCCTCGGAACGTGCGAGCACAACTGTCTCCTATATGTCACCGGATACTGCCATGACATCAAGATACGAAAAATCTTAGTTGACAACAGCTCCTCTATCAACCTCCTAAATGTGAGGGTGCTAAAATAAATCTATATGAGCGTTCAGCACCTCGCTCGGGATAAAATCACTATCTCCGGGTTCGACTCCGAGTCATCACGGACGTTCGGGTCTGTAATACTGACGTTACACTTTGGGCTATTCCTCACTGACATCAAATTTTATGTCATTGATGCCAAGACCTGTTACAACGCGTTGCTCGGCAAGCCTTGGTTAAACGAGTACAACATCATCCCTTCTACACAACATCAGTGTATGAAGTATTTCAAAGATGATCTCGAGTATATCTTGACGGGGGAACCAAACCCATTCTCCGTAAACGAAGTCCGAAAATACGAAGATGCCAAGTACTTCCTACCAGACTTCGAAGACATGGAAAGATGTCATAAACCGGAGAACAAACAAAAAGCTATCGCCACTATCCCGGTCTTCACGACCGATACCGAGGAAGAAGAAGAGATAGTATATTCGGGCCGCCCCAATGCAATAGACCGGGACCATTTACCCCTATTCTGGTTTTTGCAGTGAATCTGAAGACGAAATCAACGCAGTGTTCTCGGTCCGTCCATCAGTGCAGGCCCTCACTGGAGATGATTAGAGTTTGCAGATCGCCATGGTTCCGTGGCAGCACTATAAAGAGTTTGATGCGCTTGAGACATATAGTGTGCAAGAGCTTCAGACATTCTACGTCCTTCCTAGGCAAAAAGGCGATCTTATTCTATCGATCCGGGGAAACCAAAGTCGAGAGAGAAGTCTGGCGTGGTTCCGAACTTGCGCTTGATAGGCTCCAACCAATCCGTCTGTTTAGATACTACGCAGAGGGATTGAAGAGGTTATTAAGATGCTAAGGCGTACCTTTTAAAGTGACTGCTCAGCAAGCTCAGTTCTACAATAGGATTTGGAACGGTCCCCGGGACTCAGCGAAAATTGCCCAACGGAAAAATGGAAGCGATTGGGCTTGGATATGTCTAGTCCAAGAAATGGGAGCAATTTCATGGCTGCCATGTCATAAATGACCTCGATGAAGAAGGGGATGCTCTTTTAAAAGACGCCGATGCTGAACCAGAACGAGGTCCCTCCATAAAAATACCGAGTCCGCCGTTTGAAGAACAGATGGACAAGCTAGTAAGGGAAGCAGGTCAAAAGGTTCGTAACGACCACAGCCGCGAAATGGCCATTTACCAGAAAGACAAGACGCAACGCCTCCTTTAGTATGCTACGGAGGATGACAACGTCCTTCACCGTCAGCCCTCCATGCATTCCCAAGACAAGAAAAATGCCCGATGCGGAGGCAAAAACAAGTTGAAGAACGGAAAACACATTCGACAGCAGTAAAATGGATCCAAAAGGTCACGCGATTGAGAAAGGGTTAGCCGGAATCCGTCTCTTATGAAAAAGATGGGTCGAGTATATTCTTTCCCTCGAGACAAGACAAGGAGAATCTTTGACCTTGTCATGAAATATCAGATGATGACACTCCCGGGGTCTCGGCACCCCGAACAAGCAAACGAGGTTCATCACCCGAATTATTGCTCCCATCACCGAGCGATAGGACATCCTCTTGAAGATTGCTTCACCTTCAAAAACTGGGTCGAAGAGCAATACCAACTCGGCAGATTCGCTCTATCCAAAAGTTGGAGGGTAGACCCACCACAAAAGCATGTACCAAAAGCAGTCTATATAGCGAGAGTAGGACCAGATCAACATCGGTCTTGGAAACGATCTCGTACCTGTCATGCGATAATGCTTTCGGAAGATGGAGTGCACGAGAATATTGATGACCTCTCCCGGTGCTTCGAAAATGAAGATGAAGATGAATTGATCTCGGAATTTCCACCAGCACCAAAAGAGTTTGATGGTGGAATACACACTACTGCGGATAACCTAAGGAAAATCGACTTGGGGACGGAAAATGACCCACGGCCTACGTTCGTCAGTGAGCTGCTATCTAAAGAACAGGTGGCTACGCTAAAAGACGTGCTCATGCAGTATAAAGACTGCTTCTCATGGAACTATTCCGAGATGCCGGAGCTAGATCCAGAAATAGCTGTGCATAAATTGGTGATATCTCCGGACGTCAAGCCAGTCAAATAAGCACCAAGAAGAGTGCGGCTTGAACTTGAAATGAGTATCAACGCCGAGGTCAAGAAGCTGATCGACTCTGGCTTCATCCAAGAAGTTCAATACCCAAACTGGATCGCTAACCTTGTCCCGGTAATGAAGAAAAATGGGACGATGCGCATCTGCATGGACTTTTAGGACCTCAACAAAGCCTGTCCGAAGGATGATTTTCCCGTACTGGTTATCGAGCTAATGATAGACAACACGTCCACTCACGAAGTCTTCTCCTTCATGGACGGATCATTGGGGTACAATCAAATAAAGATGCATCCCGAAGACCAAAAGCATACCGCTTTCCAGACTCCTATGGGCATGTTCTGTTACAAAGTGATGCCTTTCGGTCTGAAGAACGCTGGTGCTACATATCAGAGGGCCATGAAGAAGATTTTCGATGACCTCATACATGAAATCGTCGAATGCTATATCGATGACCTCATAGTGAAAATCAAATCGTACGAGGAACATTGAGAGCATTTGAAAACAGTGTTCCAACGTCTTCGTAAGTATAACCTGAAAATGAACCCTCTGAAATGCGTATTTGGAGTCTCCTCAGGAAAATTTCTAGGGTTTATCATACAACATCAGGGTATCGAAATAGATCCATCGAAGATCAAGGTGATCATGGAAATGCCCACTCCAAGAACTTTAAAACAATTGCAGTCTCTACAAGGGACGCTTGCGTATATCCGATGATTCATAGCCAACCTCTCCGGAAAATGTCGTCCCTACAGTCACCTGATGAAGAAGGGAACCCCGTTCGTTTGGGATCATAAATGCCAGAGTGCACTTGACGAAATCAAGCAATACCTGCAGAATCCGCCGGTATTGACCGCTCCGGTCAAGGGAAAGCCCCACATCCTGTACACAACCGCCCTTGAAGGTTCCTTAGGTGCACTATGGGCACAAGAAAACGACCAAGGGAAGGAGAGAGCCCTCTACTATTTGAGTCGAGTTCTACTGGGGAAGAAAATAATTACTCCCCTATCGAAAAACACTGCATGGCATTGATCTTCGCGATAACGAAGCTTCGGCATTATGCTTTGGCACATGAGGTCCATCTCATATCAAAAGTGGATCCTCTGAAGTATTTGATGTCAAGAGCCATACTAAAGGGACGGCTCGCTAAATGGGCCCTACTCTTAAAGGAATTCTCAATAACATACCGACCCCTCAAGGCAGTGAAAGGCCAGGCCATCGTCGACTTCCTCGCTAAGCATCCGATACCTGGCATTCACCTTTAAATTGCTAACTGCCAGACGAGCACACGTTTGACACGATCAACAAGGAGAAAGGAGGGAATGATACCCTATGGGAACTCTATTTCGACGGAGTATCTTCAGTGAAGAAGTGACAACACAACACCCCTATAATCAAATCTAGGGTAGGCCTTATCTTCGTGACTTCGTAAGGAGGGATAATGCGCTTTTCCTTTTCCTTAACAGAGACAATAACAAACAACGAAGCGGAACATGAGGCTTTGATAGCAGGTCTTGAGATCGCTGTCGACATGGGAATCGAAAACCTCCTCATATACGGAGACTCCCAGCTGGTCGTTGGCCAAGTAAACGGTAATTATCAAACGTGCAAACCAGAGTTGGTGAAGTATGGCAAAAGGGTGCAATAGTTACTAACTTAAATTCCCTCTTACGTCCTGGAAAGCATACCGCGTACAGAAAATAGCAAAGCGGACGCACTAGCCAAACTCGCCAAAGAACTGGCTGACGAAAACCTCGATGATGTAAAGATCATTATACAAAGCCGTCGGGTTCTTGTACCAACAGAAATATCTCCGGAGACGTCTAAAGAAAAGAAAGCGACCAAGCAAACAACCCTACAAATAGAAGACTAGGAAAGAGCTAAGGATTGGAGAGAAGTCTTCATAGACTACTTCAAATCCCGTCGAACGCCTGAAGATGCATCCTCAAGACATCAGCTCATGAAAAGAGCTCTGTCTTTCGCCTTCATCAATGATACTCTATATAAGATATCGTTTGACTCTCTATGGCTGAGATGCCTGGGACCGGAAGAAGCCAGGAGAGTCGTCCAAGAAACTCATGATGGACTTTACGGTTCTCATCAAGCCGAGCCGAAGATGAAGCTGAAGATCAAAAGGATGGGCTACTATTGGCCCACGATGATTCAGGACTGCCTCGAACACGCGAAGCAATACCACTCGTGCCAAATTCATGGAGACTTCATCCGCCAGCATCCAAACCCGCTACACCCAACAGTGGCTAGCTGGCCATTCAAAATGTGGGGAACCAACATAATTGGGCCCATCGAACCAGCTTCATCCAGAGGACATCGGTTCATATTAGAGACAATTGATTACTTCTCTAAGTGGGTAGAAACCATACCACTAAGAGAAGTGAAGACGGAGAATATCCTCCACTTCTTCAAGACACACGTCATCTATCGGTTCGGCACTTTCCGACTGATTATCTCCGATAACGGGAGGGCCTACAGATGTCACAGAATCAGCCGCTTTGCACAGCAGCATAATATAGACTGGAGATACTCTTCGGTCTATAATCCCCGAGCTAACGGTCTAGCTGAGGCTTTCAACAAAACCTTGACAAAGATCATAAAGAAGACGATGTCCAAAAATAAAAAGGACTGACACGAGAGACTACATGAAGCTCTCTGGGCATTTTGAACTACGTTCAAAATGACTACGAATACAACATCGTATGCATTGGTATTCGGCACGGAAGTGGTACTCCCCTTAGAAATAGAGCTACCCTCTCTACGAGTGGCGGTTCATTACGAACTAACAGATGAAGAGAATGCTCATCTTCGACTTGAGGAGCTCGACGCCCTCGAGGAAACTCGTCTCATGGCGCAGCAAAACTTGGAGGCTTACAAAGCAAAGATGACGCGCACATACGAAAGATTAACTAGGCCGAGAACATTCCGCCAAGGCGAACTCGTGCTATTTGTGAAAAAACCTATGATCCCCAATTGTGCCAAACACGGGAAATTCGAGCCAAACTATGAAGGCCCATACGTCATATACAAGGTCTACCAAGGTGGGGCTTACTTGCTCATGGATATGCAGGGCGAAAGACCCTTCCGGCCAATAAACGGCCGATTCCTAAAAAAATACTACGCCCGACGAGTAACGGCCCAGGTCAATGATAGATGATGACGCCTATGTCCGCTCGCTATCTTCCCGAGTCCAAACTATATAAGTAGTATCCGGCGAAATCTCGCCTCAAAACTCTTATGGACCGCAACATCCTTAAACTAGCTGTGGACCGCAACGTCCCTAAACTAAACTCTATGGACTATGATGTCCTTAAACCAACTATGGACCGCAACGTCCTTAAATTAGATGTGAACCGTAACGTCCCTAAACTAAATTCCATGGACTATGATTTCCTTAAAACAAATATGGATTAAAATGTCACTAAACTAACAATGGACAAAAACGTCCTTAAACTAACGAGGGACCGAAACATCCCTAAACTAACAATGGACCGAAACATTCTTAAACTCATTATGGACTGAAACATCCCTAAACTAACAATGGACCGTAATGTCCTTAAACTAGCTATGGATTGTAATGTCCTTAAATTAGCTATGGACCGAAACGTCCATAAACTAACAATGGACCGCAATGTCCTGAAACTAGCTACGGTCCGAAACGTCCTTAATCTACTATGAACTGTAGCATCCTTAAGCTAACGCGGCAAAAAAAACAGTACGTCCATAAGCGAAATGAGCACGGATGAAAACCCTAAAGGGCTCTGAGTAAAAACAGCAGGGCTACCGGTGAGTTTGTGATAACCCGAAAGGCCGTAGACTCGTAAAAAAAATTTCCTATGCACTTGCAGGGTCCTATCGACCTTGTAAAGAGAAAATACCCGCGTGAGATCCTTATGACTCACAAGGGAGCAAAACACTTAGGAATCCTCATGATTCCTAAGAAGAAATTACACTTACAAGATCCTCACGACTTGTAAGGAGGATCCCCCTTATGAGACCCTCACGGCTCACAGGGTTCAAAAGTCTTAAGATACAGGGACCTGAACCTGTTCTTAAGCCATCGTATTCCTCATACTGCCCTACAAGAGGTCAATATTGACCCTTGTATACAATCTACGGGCACAAACAAACGCTCCCTCGCCCAGTTCCACGAATGGTGTGAAATTCCCCTATTAGGTGAACAACATTTGTAGGGCCTCTCGACTTGCAAGGAGAAAATGCTCAACTGAGATCCTTATGACTCTCAAGAGAAAACGAACTTAGGAGTCCTCATGACCCCTAAAGAGAAATTACACCTACGAGATCCTCTTGATTCGTGGGGAGAAATATCTTTATGAGACCCTCACGGCTCATAAAGTTGAAAAGTCTTAGGCAGCAGACCTGAACCTGTGTCCTAAGCCATCACTACCCTACAAGAAGTCAAGATGAACCGTTATCTACGATCTACAAGATGGATTTGCAAAAGAGACACGACAGTACGACTGCGTATGTGTTTAAATGGAAATGGTGTCTAAAATGTGCTGATTTATGTACGACACTAGCGATCACACTTAAAAGAAAATTCCCAAGGGTAAAGTATGAAGCTCATATACAGAGCTGGGATTCATGTACGAATATATGATGAAAGGAAAACATTCAGCAGAAAACATTCAACACTCAATAATAAGGGAAGTACATCGATATAAATATACTACTCTACAGGGAAAAGATCACCAAATATGGGATCAGAGATACAAGGGTTAACAAAAAAACACAAGGTTCTCCAATTCCCTCTCTGCCCTATCCACCATGTCGAAGCGACGGTCTTCACGAGAGGTTGATCCCCACCAATTAGCGCCATGCTCATCAGCAAAAGCAGACATGATAACCCGACGGGCTCTTATCTGACTCAGTAAATGAACCGAGCGATCCTTCAGAGCCTGGGTAATTAAGCGTGCCTCGTGGAAACACTCAATTTTATCCTCCGCCGTATCAAGAATTGCCGGGGCCATCTCTGCCGGATGAGGAGGAATATCGGCGAGCACGGATAGAAAGATCATCCGGAGCCAAATGGAGCCCATAGGAAAAGGAGAGCCCCTGTGAGTCAGGAGCTCATACATCACCGAAGCACATTGAGCGTCGGTGAAAAGGGGATCTACCAGCCGCGCAGCAAGGCGAGGAATCATTTCCTCGATGGGCACCTCCCATGTTTGCCGACAAGCGTGAGGGCGATTGCAGGCCATAGCTCTGGGTTTGTTTGAGTTCTGTTAATAAAAGAAAGGTTTCTCTTTGAAGAGAAGAAGGAAGATGTAGCCTCGGGTTATAAAGAGACGCATTCAAAGCTATGCACAAAAAACATCTGGTGGCATGGTGGAGCTATTCCCAAGGCCGGAAAAAGGGGGGCATGGGAAAAGAAAAGGGTGACTCATGGGAATCAGAGTAGGGAGGCGAAATGACCACATCAGCAGACCCCCACGTGCATGGAACATGAGCACCAGCCTTGATCCCTTTTGAAAACAAAAACGGCACCGCACGTTCATAACACGTTAGCACAGGCTATAGTGCAGAATTAAAATCCCTAGCGGTGCCTCATACGCAAAACATGTGAACACCAACAGCAATATAATAACACCTCATATAGAACACATGTAAACATAAAAAGAAAGGAGGGTAAACATAAAGTTTTGTCATTCATACTCCAAGAACTCATACATGGTGTAAAAATAAAAGAAAATGTTTACAATGGTAAAACAGTTGATCCTGGACATGGATTAAGGAATTCAGGAGAAAGGTCGAGTAAAGTGTTTCTGGTTTTTCTGACCATTCTCGTGTGCATCTTCTCGCGAATACAAGCGTCAGGGTTCTCGCTGATATCATCTGCCTTTTGATAGGCAGAGATTATCGTTGTCTGTTGGAAAAGTTGATGCGAGATATCAACAAGACTATCTCGCCGCCTCTTCGAGATCAAGCCCATCAGATATACTGAGTGTACTTTATCTTCGGCGTCATCAAGCGCCTCCAGTTGCATGGCTTCGTAAAATCCAGGAAGGGCTTCCCAAATCGCTCCCACGATGATCTTCAACAATGCGGAACGATGGAGGAGTACCATTGTATTCATCGAAGCGACGCATAACCTCAGCGCATTGAGCGTCCGTAAACTCCTGGTTTTGACAACAGCCTTGGACGCGAACGTTTTCAAAGGAGATAATTGCGTCAAGATCATACAAATAAACGGCCATAATATCTGAAAAGAAAAATCAATGAGAGTTAATAATCAAAGTGATTAAGACAGGGTTAATTATGTGGATTTAAAAAGATTCTCATTTCAACGGACACGGGGGTTTAAATAACCCTTGACATCCTCATAGAGAGAGCAAGTTCTGTTTAAATACTCAGCAAATTTGAATTTACGCAAATAAGGAAAAACCCTATGAAAATGTTCTCGAGAACACCAGGAAATAAAATTCCTGAGGGCCCCTTTTGAGCTTCAGACCAGAACTCTTTGATGAGGAATTAAATTCCTTTTATGCAATGGAATTAAATTCCAAAAACCCCCATAGAGAAGAAATCAAATGCCATGAATTCTTGAAGGTCAGAGGAGGAATGCCTAAAGTATTGAGAGTTATTACTCAAAGATCATGTCTTTGGATCTCTAAGAGATGGGTTCAGAGGAAAGCAAACCTCTCGTGATGGATTTAAAATCCAGAAGTTTTCTTTAAAGAAAAGGGGTTTCTCTAATGTTCGAGATCTTTACCTAGAAAAGATTCCTTTTTCTAACAAAGTTTAACTCCGGAATTGCAATGAACAGAGGACTAAGCTCTGAAAGGGAGAATTAAATTCTCGGAAAAAAAACAATGAAGGAAGAAGATGAAAGAACAGTGGCTTCCCAAAGGTCAAACCCTTGCATTTAGAAGACGTGACAAGGACGGTTCAACTCCCCATTCCCCTAAGCAATCTAACGGGTGTAAAGGTGACAACGTTGCACTCACGCGTGGGCCACGTGAAAACAACGTTGTGGTGGCATTTGTTCCCTTATAAAAAATAAATAAATAATGAACCAAAAGGGATGGAAAAATTCTCCCAAATGGAGCATCACGTGCCCGCACGTGATGCGCCTTGAAGCAAAAATTATGGACATTGCACTTAACAAATAAGGCTAAAGCAGAGCCTCACGTGCCATACATGAGCATCTATATACAAGGTATATAAGCGCCTTCATAAAACAAATAACAGGCCAGAAGGCGCATCACGTGCCAACACGTGATGCTCTTCTCTGGGACTGTTGCATCTAAGCAAACCAGCCTAAAGTAACGGGTCACGTGCTACACGTGAGGGTTCCCAATGCTTTCTGAGCCGATAGAATTAAATTCTAAATATAAGGATCCAAATCCTGTATAGGAAATATTTTCCCAATTTTTCTAAACAAGAAAGGTTATGCTTTGTAAATTGGAGCACCGTTGGATTTTTGATCCAACGGTGATTAAAAAATCACCAAGATACATAATAAGCTCTGTATGGGAAAATATTTTCCCAATCTTTCTAAACGAGAAAGATTGTGCTTCGTAAATCAGAGCACCGTTGCATCAAAAATCCAATGGTGATTAAAAAACCACCAAGATACAGAATAAGCTCTGTATGGGAAAATGTTTACCCAATCTTGTTAAAAACAAGAAAAAGGGTCTTCTCTAAAACAGAGATCTCTGGATCAAAGATCCTACGGTGGATTTAATCCCCGAACTAATCAAAAATCTCTTAATGAGAGATCTCCTTAACAAAAATTAACAAACTTGCCTCTGCTATATAAAGGACTCGAGACTGAAGAGAAAAAAAGACATACAGAGAGAGAGAGAGAGAGATAAAAAAAAAAGGAGGAAAGAGAATTCAATTCTCAGAAGGGAGAAGAATCCGCTTTTCAAAATTAAACTAGGTGAGAAGAAATTATAAAGACCGTCTCATTTTTTCTGTAAGGGTTTAATCCTTCGTATAAGAACTTGGTTCTTTCTTCTGGTGAAAGATCTGCAGAAGCAGATCTTCCCACAAGTTGAGAATTCAATTCTCATCGGGGAGATTCTGCCATGCAGATCCCAAACCTAGGGGAAGATCTATGTTCAGAGAATTTAATTCTCCCAAAAAGAAATATAGGAACTTAATTTCTCTGATAAAACTAGGATTTAACCCTTCATAAAAGAACTTAGTTTTTCCTTCTGGTGAAAGATCTGCAGAAGCAGACTTCTCCACAAGTTGAGAATTTAATTCTCATCGAGAAGACTCCGCCATGCAGATCCAAAATCTAGGAGAAGAACTAAGTCCAAAGAATTAAATTCTTATAAACTTAGAGAAGGAATTCCATGCATATTGATGATCACGTGTTCACACATGACTAGCTGTGATGAACTCAAAAGAAAGATCATGTGTTCATACGTGACCCCCCTACTGATAGTGCTTGGCAGTTTTAAAAAGAAAAGGGAATAAACCCAAGGAAACAATGTCTAACTCTGAGGCGCCTTACGTACTCACACGTGATGGCCATAAGAATAAAGTGTTTGACACTCATATAAAGATGGGGAATAAAACAAAGCGAATAGCACCACCTTTAAAAGCCTCACATGCCACACGTGAGCACCCTCAAACTCTCAGTGTCTAACACTACCTCAAAGTATCACGTGGGAGCACGTGATCGCTAAAAATACATATTAAGGAACCATCTTAAACCTCAAATTGGTTAAGTCCTTCCTGAGATTAAACTGAGCCTCTATGCTCAGGAGTGATAATTCCTCAATCTGAAATTTGGTTCAAGGGTACATCTCTTCACACCTCTGATACATGTCGTTGTAATTATTCAACGCCTTCAAAGAGGTGAAGGGTCCCAATATCCAATAACTCTTGGCACATCCTCAAACTGATGAGCCAAAACACCATGGACTCTGATGTTCTTAAACCCTATGGACCGCAACGTCCCTAAACTAAACTCAATGGACTATGATGTCCTTAAACATGGACTATAATGTCCTTAAACTCCATGGACTATGATGTCCTTAAACCCTCTGGACCACAACGTCCCTAAACTAAACTCTATGGACTATGATGTCCTTAAACTCCATGGACTATGATGTCCTTAAACCCTATGGACCGCAACGTCCCTAAACTAAACTCTATGGACTATGATACCCTTAAACTTCGTGGACTATGATGTCCTTAAACCGTATGGACCGCAATGTCCCTAAACTAAACTCTATGGACTATGATGTCCTTAAACCCTATAGACCACAACGTCCCTAAACTAAACTCTATGGACTATGATGTCCTTCAACCAACCATAGACCGCAACGTCCTTAAACTAAACTCCCTGGACTATGATGTCCTTAAACATGGACTATGATATCCTTAAACAATGGACTGCAACGTCCCTAAACTATGATGTTCTTAAACCCAATGGACCGCAAAGGCCTTATACTAACAATGGACCGCAAAGTTTTTAAACTAACAATGGACCGAAACGTGCCTAAACTAATAACGGACCGCAATGTCCTTAAACTAAAATGATAAAGCCCAAATGCTCTTTCATTGGACCAAAATGATCCCGAACCCCCGTCAAGTAGATTTTAGTCCAATATCGGATTAACATATCCTTAACAAATATTTATGTCGATCTTAATCTCAAACAGGGTTAACGATCCTTAAATCAACAAAACCCAAATCTAAGAAAATATGGATTTGGACTAATCCACGCCCTACGGGCGACAACACAAATTAGTCTCCGTATACAATCCACGGCCATCCAAAATTAAAACAAATACACACGACATGAAGTGAACATCTGGAGAAGGAGAAAGTGGTTACCGCGATGCGGTAGCGTAATTTACTGCAGGGACTTGCACCTGCAGGGAAGAGCGTCCCCACAATCAAAAAACCCCTCGCAAACGTGGGGGAATCTGACGAAGTCTGCTACAAAGGCCGCATATGTCCAAACCTCCGATATACTGTGCCATAAATCAACTTGGTATCTTCGGAGAGATGGATGGATAAAACCTAATAGCATCTGCCCCCAAATTCAGGCAGGACGTCCCAATGTCCCGGCCACGTCTTTCGGTGGTAAACAGAAACTTCGGGCACTGTCTCGGTTTCTTCCCTGTCAGGTACTCAATTTTTTAATCTTGCTAGGCATCTCTAATGATATCTCCTTTATTCTGAGTATAGGCGTGATAAACCTTGATGCTGTACAGACTGAAGAATTACCACCGGTCATTGCCCTGAATGTCACGATTCCACCCCTCTCTTCTGCGTCTTCCCGAACTCTAGAAGGTGAAGATTTCTCATTTCTTTGATTCATTGTAGATACCATTTTCTTGCATTAACCATACATTTTTGCAATCCTGCAGGAGTGCTCTTTGATCGCTTACACCAGGTGTTAAGCCCGCATTTTGCCATCCAATCGGAATTCATTCCTCCTTCCGCCATTGGTTAGTATATTCATCGCTTGGTGTTTCTTCTTTTCATGAAAGCTTTCTGTTGCTAAGTTTTTCTCATATTGACCACAGTATCACGGCACGAGGGAGGGAGCGAAGGAATAGCCGATCCTCCTGTTCTCCCTGTCTTGCCTCTTTTAACAGCTGGTACGGTAGATCTCGTCCATCAGCTTTCTTCTTCATTTTTCAAGTTAAAATCTGACCCTTATTCGTGCGTGATTTATTTTGCAGCAGCTACACCGGTTTCGGTTCCTTTTGAGTCTTGCATTCCCATGCCTACGGGTCCTTGTGCTAAGCGTCAATCTTCCAGAGGTGTGGTGACTAGCAGGAGGATGTTAAACGAATTTATCGAAGATCTTGATACCGATGCTCTCACTTCAGCCACGAATTTCGCTGACGAAGTCAACCCTATGCTGGCAACGCTTGTGAATTTCCACAATGAAGATTTCGTTGGCCTTTGGGTTGATTATTGTAAGCGGCTCGAGACTTTTCTGTATGAGATCGAGCTCAAGCGTCTCAATCCTGAAGTATTGACCTTGAAAACTCAGCGGGTTGCGTGGTTCGAGAAAAGTGCCGATTCCATTCAATATTTTGAACAAAAGTTGGCCCTGAAGCGAAAAGAGCATGAAACAGCTTCCGGGGAATCCATCCAATTGCGTGCCCAGATCGAAGCAAATGCCGCGTAGCTGCAAGTTATTTTCGAAAACCTCCAACAATATATTTCTAATGGGCTGTTGCTAAGGCAGAACCTCAATTTTACTAAGCGGGGCATGCAAGATTGCGAGGTTGCTAAGGAGGAAATCACTGAGAAACTTTCATCGTGCTTGCAACAGCGGGCTCAAATTGAAGCAGGGTTGGCCGCAGTAGCAGCATGCAAGGAGGAGCTTCAGGGAGCGCGTGAGCGGGTTGCCAATTTGTTGAAAGCCCCGCCTTCTTAACAATTGCAATTGTTGTATTAATTGAATCTCTTAAACACTTTGATTCATGAATAAAGAATATACACTTTTTGCATGCGCTCATCTGTGTTTTGATGTCTTAATGTGGCGCAAATTAGTTTACTTACTTATTTCGGAGTCCGTAGTTTATTCACTCGTTTCGGAGTTTCTAGTTTATGTACTCATTTCGGAGTTTCTAGTTTATTCACTCATTTCGGAGTTTCTAGTTTATATACTCATTTCGGAGTCTCTAGTTTATGTACTCATTTTGGAGTTTGTAGTTTATTCACACATTTCGGACTCTAGTTTATGTACTCATTTCGGAGTTTGTAGTTTATTCACTCGTTTTGGAGTTTCTAGTTTATGTACTCATTTTGGAGTTTATTTAGTTTGCCCCCCTTAGGTTTACAGGCAAAGTTGTCCTAACGTTATATATAGATAACCTCCATTCTTTACGGCAGAGGTCCGTTAGGTTTTGTAATACTAGGGTTTTGGTCCTTGGTACCGTCGCGTTGGCTGATGTATTCTTTGATATGCGGTCTTTAAGCCGTTGTTCGAGTATCCCTACGACTATCATGTCTCTGATCCCTTCGGGGGCTGGACAAGACGTCTTCAAGTAATCTCCTTAGGCTATTTTATCGTCAAGAGAGCAAGCATTAGGAATTTGTCATGTCGCTTTTTACTTGAGGTTAGGCTCAATTTAGAGCCCCGATGAGTCATAAACACTCCACACTGGAGTGGAATAATCTCCGATAGTCTTTTAGGCTTTATATGAGTTGTCGTCAAGACCCGAAGCTAGGAATATGTCGTTACTTCATTTTTGTTTTACGATGTCGTGCCGTTTCTTGCCGAAGTAGGGTAGACATCTGTAGGACCTCTATATTGTATGTATTGCAGTTGAAGTATGGAGCTAGGAATATGCCTTTTCTCCAATTTGATTTGGCTTGTTGGAGTTTTGTTGACGTCACGTCTGCATCCTGATGGAATGAGAAGGTACGCCAGAGTAGTCTTTAGGTTGTATATGTCCTGTCAAGACTTGGAGCTAAAATTTTGCCATGGCTCCGTTTTTTACTTGACCCTTGGGTCTTTGTTAACGTTGCATCTGCATCGAGAGAGAACGTCGAGCTGGAGCTAGGATTTTGCTGTCACTCCGTTTTTGATTTGACCCTTGGGACTTTGTTAACGTTGTGTCTGTATCCTGCTGGAATGAGAAGGAACGTCAGGCTGGAGCTAGGAATATGCCATTGCTCCACTTTGTTCAACCCTTGGGTCTTTGTTGACGTTACGTCTGCATCAAGAAGGAACGTCGAATTGGAGCTGGGATTGTGCCATTACTCCTTTTTGATTTAGCTCCTTGGAGCTTTGTTGACATCACGTCTACACCGAGAATGAACGTCGAGCTGGAGCTGGGATTTTGCCGTCACCCCTTTTTTTTATTTGGCTCCTTGGAGCCTTTGTTGACGTCGCGTCTATACCGAGAAGGAACGTCGAGCTGGAGCTGTGATTTTGCCGTCACTCCTTTTTTGTTCGACCCTTGGGATTTTAATGACATTACGTCTACTTCCTACTGGCATGAGAAGCATGTCAAGCTGGACTTAGGATTCTGTCGTCACTCCTTTTGATTTGGCTCCTTGGATCTTTGTTGACGTCATGTCTGCACCATGTTGGAATGAGAAGAACGTCGAGCTGATCTCTAGGTTATATATGAGCCATCGAGATCTGGCTCTCCCTTTGACGGAGCCTGGTAGGAAAATATGATACCCCTTTCTTTCACTTATGCCCATGGATTGTATACAGGGGTCGGTCTGGACTTACCTGCACGGCAGAAAAGTTTCATTTTCATTTTTCCTTATTTCTTTCCACGATACTCTATCTTTTCAGCTTTTATGTCGCGAAAGTCGCGATTGCCCAATCATTTCGGCTATTTATCGCGGTGCCCAATCATTTCGGCTATATCTTTTTTTAATTTTTACTCGCTATTTTTTATTGCGAGTTGCCCAAATATTTCGGCTGTTTCATATGCATATATTTTTTTTCTCGCTGATTTTTATTGCGAGTTGCCCCATCATTTCGGCTATTTCATATGCGTATTTTTTTACTACTCGCTGTTGTTTTTATTGCAAGTTTGGAATCTGATACCAACCTTGGCATCAGCGTCACTATGACAAGAATGTTGCCAAGGGTGAATCATCATTTGCCATGAAAGGACTTGGAGTTTGACATATGTTTAGGAATTAGTATCGCTACAACTGGAATGCTTCTAGGAGCGAATCATCATTTGTCTTTGTTGATTTGAACAAAGGTGGCTTAACAAACAGGGTTCGAATCTTGTCGACTAAGGCTTTTTGACTTTACGAGCCGTAAGGGTCTCGTAAAGGTATTTCTCCCTACGAGTCGTGAGGATCTCGTAGATGTATTTTCTCCTTAGGAATCGTGGGGATTCCCAAGTGATATTTTCTCTCGTAAGACGTAAGGGTCTTCCAAGAGTGTTTTCTCCTTATAAGTCGAGAGGACTTACAAGTGTAGTTCACCATATGCAGACATTTCTCGCCATTGGTGGAATTTAGTTGGGGAAATGTTTATTTATGCCCGTGGATTGTATACAAGAGTCGATATTAGACTACTTGTAGGGAAACTTGGGGGATAAAACAGCATAAGAACAGGTTCAGATCCTTGTAGTTTAAGGCTTTGAATTTTATGAGCCGTGAGGGTCTCATAAGGGGAATTCTCCTTACGAGTCGTGAGGCTCCCGCAAGTGTAATTTCTCCTTAGGAATCATGAGGATTCCTAAGTGTGTTGCTCCTCTGTGAGTCGTAAGGATCTCACGCGGGTATTTTATCCTCACAAGGTCGAGAGGACCTTGCGAGTGCACGTGAATTTTTTTTTATTTTACAAGTTTGCACCCTATTTGGGGTTTCACAAACTCGCCGGCAGTCCTGCTGTTTTTTCTCACAGTGCCCTTTCGGGTTTTTTATCCATGCACATTTTGCTTGTGGACATACCCTTATTTTTATTCTTAACAAGATTGCGTCCTTCCGGATTTTCACAAACTCGCTGGTAACCTTGCTGTTTTTACTCACAGCGCCCTTTCGGGTTTTCATCCGTGCCCATTTCGCTAGTGGACATACCCTTTTTTTTGCGAACGACAGAACTCTCGAAAGTATTTTAACCGCGAGTGACCCATCTATTTACTGGTGGGATTTGGGGGTAGCTTCATCTCTAAAGTGGCTACGTAGCCAGTGGAACTTGAGTTTCAACCTCTGCCGTTGAGATTTCGATTGCAATATAGATTTCAAGGAAGCATATCACCGTTTTGGAGGCGTTGTACTAGTTTAGGGACATCTCGGTCCATTATCGCCATGTTTTGTGGCAAATTTTTAGTTTTAAGGACTTCTCGGTCCATTTCCGCCAAGTTTGAGGCGGATAATTAGTTTAAAGACTTCTCGGTCCGCTGTCGCCTTATTTGAGGCGAACAATTAGTTTAAGGACTTCTCGGTTCGGTATCGTCGTTTTTGAGACGAAGTTTTAGTTTAAGGACATCTCGGTCTGATATCGCCATATTTGAGGCGAGATTCTAGTTTAAGGACATCTAGGTCCTGTTAGTGTATATGCCCTATGGGCCATTATTGTATCATACTAGTTTGTATATTACTTAATGGAAGCTTGGGATATTCACATGTATATAACAGTCTTGCTAAACATGGTAGTATGCTACTTAGTTTTTCTATCTTAATATGTGAGTATACGTATTGATAGAGCTCTTAGGATCTTGCTTGACTACCGGCGTTGTGATGGCAGTCACACTAGTGGGGGCTGGGTAGTCTACAAGCACATCCTTATTCAGGTCCCTAGTCGTTGGATTATCGAGACAGGGCATCGATACTCCGGAGTAGACTAGTGTGTACGCTTCTCATCACAGTTGGGGAGATGGTCTGTCCCACAGCCGTCAGTACGTCGTACTGGAGATAGTATGCAGGTGCTCGTTAGGTTACGGGTACACCGGACAGGACTCACAGGGAACTGTTGGTTGGTTTTGTACCAGTCGTCAGTGAACAGTTCCCAGGTGACATGAGTACAGCATAGTCCGCAGACTTGACACTACTACTTCGCCTCGAGTGTGTCCCACTGTTCTTAGATTGCTACCCTACCACGGCTCAAAGAAGTCGTGCAAACAAGTAGCAGTTGGGAGCAGTCCCGAGCACTTGGAGGCAGTGGCGGTTAGACAGGATTCGTCTCTCCCGGTATTGGGGGTTGATATCGCGCTGTGTCAGAGAGCCATTATGCAAAGTCCCTGGCTAGGGCAAGCGAGATTTGCTGGTAGGTTCCAGTAGTTTCTCAAGGTGTAATGGGCTTCGCTCCGACACGACTTATACCGCTATTAGGGGACCGACGCTTGCCGCCCCCTAGGCCCGATATGCGATAGTCTTAGACGAACGGACCGGACTGTACGGAGATTGTCACATCAGACTCAGTAGGAGTTCGGATGGGTTTCCTCATCGGCCTTCTTATCGACATCTACCTGGGGACCGTTACGTATAGCTAGTGCCGCTTGCGGTCTGTGGTTAAACCCACTGCCAGCGTAGTAGTCGAGTCTCTAGAGTCCCACACAGAGAGTTTCCCTACTCTAGGCGAAACGATATAGAGGTCGTATGGTTTTACAACAAGTGTTCGGACGCATACGTGTGTTTACGCACGTACGACTTTCGGACAGTTTTTACCAGTCGGCTTTGGTTTAAGCCAGTTACTGGTATCCGGTTATTGGATTTGTACATCGACTTACAGTAGTATCAGAGCCTCGCTAAACAATAAATAACTTACTTGCAAATTTGTATGAATTTCGAACGGAAAAAACGAAACCGGAAAACCCCGAAATCACAAGTTTCTGTCGATTTTTAAATGAAGTCCAAAAATTTTTCAGGGATGTTCAGAAAGCTTGAAAAGACAGTAGAAGAACACCCAAGAAAATTGGGCCCCTGAATCGCCTAACGCGCCGCGGAAACGCGGCGGATCCCACCGACCCGCCGCGATTCCGCCGCCGAGTTAGCGATTCAGGAACCCAATTTTCCTGTGTTGCTTCTCTGTGACATTTGGTATTTTCTGGAATATTTTATTTTTGCTCAGGTTTCAGATTTACAGAGAAGTATTGGAGCAAAATTAAAAGTGTTTAATCGATCGAAATTATACAGTATTTGCTTGTTGGATTATATCTGTGTTTGTATAATGTGTTCGTAAACCTTCCCTAACTGCTAGTATGTCGGTTGGCAGGGGGTTGCACATTTCTGTAATAGTTTTTACTGTTTGTGGATATGAACTGTGTTGGACTGTTGTGATGTTTAGCCGGGGTTATGTGATGGGTTATTATTTAATTCATTTGATGTAAATGTAATTTGTTGTAATATTATTTTGCGGGGCACATCCAGGTTGCGGTTGTAGCCACCGTTGTATTATTTCATTTTACTGTTTTTGCTCCTAGGACGGACCCAAGGTGGGGTGCACAAACTGCCGGGCGGGTAGTTTGCCGTACCCGTTGGGGTCTTGGGTGGGGTAATGGCTATTCATCACAACTGTGTAATCCGTCTTTTGTTGCAGGCTCAAAACAAACACGGATTGCTTGCAAATCCAATAAAGTTCATCTGTGATCTGGAATGCCTATTATTGCGTCTGACGAATGTACAATATCTATATATGATAGCTATTTAGACGTCACTTATGTTTTACACCCGTGCTAGCCCAGCCCCCGCTCTGTCGTTAGTTAAGTAACCTAACGGGTGATGACGGGACCCCGTGGCGAATGCGGATGGCATAAGAGGACGTTGTATTTTCGTTGTTTTCTGCAATGATAGGTTAATGATGGGACGCATTATTTATAATGCAAAGAAAATAAACCAAAAAGTTTAATCGTTGGAACAATTTAAAAGAAACCACTCGGTTAATTTTAAAAAACAGATATTTTTAAATGCGGAGCTTTAACCACTCCTTTTAAAAGCTATCAGGTTCCTTCGGTTATATCAAGTTCACTACGTTCACGGTTTCGCCAAAACCATTCGTAGCCCTCCGTCATTTCATCTAGGTATTC